>CM061750.1:338002389-338690496 GCA_030979885.1 Lolium multiflorum | reverse complement strand
CATCATATACTCGTTCTATATGTCATTGGAAGTAGTATCAACTATTTTCCGGTGCCATTGCTCGTTACTGCTCTGTGTTACTATTACTATTGCTCTCATATTATTGCTTTCACATCACCCCTGTTGCTAGAGCTTTTCCAGTGCAGCTGAATTGACAACTCAGTTGTTAAGGCTTATAAGTATTCTTTACCTCCCCTTGTGTCGAATCAATAAATTTGGGTTTTACTTCCCTCGAAGACTGTTGCGATCTCCTATACTTGTGGGATATCAAGACTATTTTCTGGCGCCGTTGCCGGGAGGCATAGCTCTACTCATAAGTTCACCTGGGGAGTACACTCTACCTCTCTCTCTGTTTTATTTTATTTTATTTTGTTTTGCTTAGTTTACTTTTGTCTAGTTTCTTTTTGTCTTGTTTTATTTTTCTCATATACCCAAAAATCCATAAAAATTTGAAAAATCGAAAAATAAAAAACTGTTGTTATGGAAGAATGCATAACCATGTTGGAGCTTATAGAATTATAAAATAATTATAGAGAATCAAGAGCGGGTGAAGTGATGAGTGCTGTGATAGAAAAATTGAATACAATTGCTAAAATCTTGCTTAAACGCCATGATATAAACTGTTGCTCTGAACAAGATACTAGGCATCTTAAATTCCAATGTTGCTTTAGTGAAGAAGCTTTAATTAAGAACTATAATTGGAATAGCTATATTCATCTTGGGTTCGAAGAGGTAGAACAATTTGTTATATTTATGGGAGCCTCTGAGATCGAATCCTTCATGGTTAAAAATTATGAAACTTGTGTTGTTTGTAAGGACCTTAAAGATTATGTCTCTTCTATCCTTAATTTTTGCATAGAAAGTTACAGCAATAATCCTTATATCATTGATTATAAAGAGAGACTCATTAATGCACAAGAATGCACTCACAATTTGCAGGAACCTGTGGAAGAAGAAATTGATGAACCTGAAAGCTCATTGGATGAAGAAGAGGAGAAAATTGATGAACCTGAAAGCTCATTGGATGAAAAAGAAGAGGAGAGTGATGAACAAAAGGAGGAAGAATGGATTAGCTACCCATGCCAACCTTCTAATGAGAGTAACTCTTTATCTCTTACACTATTTGATTGTCCTCCATGCTTACCAAAGGAGGTTGAATGTTATGTTCCTGTGGATTCTCTTGAAATATTACCTATGAGTAAAACTTGTGAGAATAATTATGCTACTGTTATCTATGATAATCCATGCTACTTTGATAAATCTTATGATAATGCTTTGTTTGTGCCTGATGTCGAAATGCATGGTACTAAAGAGTTTTGCGTAGCAAATGTTTATGATAAAGCTCTAGATGATGGTCCTATGTTACTTGATAATATTAATTGTACTACTAATGAAAATGGGATTGGAGAGTTCTTGAATTTATCTATGAGTCCCATATCTCTTGAGAATGATCAATCATCTTGTTATATTATTGATAAAAGTGGGTTTGAAAGTTTTAATCCCATTATTTTTGAGCTTGATAAAAATTATGTGTTTATGGATCATGAAAAGCATGCTGTATGTGATAGTTATATTATTGAGTTTGTTCATGAAGCTACTGAAAATTATTATGAGAGAGGAAAATATGGTTGTAGAAATTTGCATGGTACTAAAACACCTCTCTATATGCTTAAAATTTTGAAGTTACTCTTGTTTTATCTTCCTATGCTTGTCACTTTATTCTTCATGAATTTATTTGTGTCCAAGATTCCTATGCATAGGAAGTGGGTTAGACTTAAATGTGTTTTGAATTTGCCTTTTGATGCTCTCTTTTGCTTCAACTCTTATTTCTTGCGAGTGCATCATTACAATTACTGAGCCCATCTTAATGGCTATAAAGAAAGCACTTCTTGGGAGATAACCCATGTCTTTATTTTGCTACTATTTTGTTGTGTCTTGGAAGTTGTTAATACTGTAGCAACCTCTCCTTATCTTTATTTTATTGCAATGTTGTGCCAAGTGAAGTCTCTAATCGAAGGTTGATACTAGATTTGGATTTCTGCGCAGAAATATATTTCTATCTGTCACGAATTTGTGCAGGGTTCTCTGTAGGTAACTCAGAAAAATCTGCCAATTTATGTGCGTGTTCCTCCGATATGTACGCAACTTTCATTAGTTTTGAGTTTTCTGATTTGAGCAACGGAAGTACCTCTTAAAAATTCGTCTTTACTGGCTGTTCTGTTTTGACAGATTCTGTCTCTGTTTTTTGCATTGTCTCTTGTGGACTTTAAGCAAGGCTTTCTAGATATGGAGAGCTGTAGCTAATGTTTTATTGAGTTCTTGCAATGTGTCACTACAGGACTAAAGTGGATCAAATTTTTTTGAGTACTAACCCTTCTAATGAAGTTTATGAGAAGTTTGGTGTGAAGGAAGTTTTCAAGGGTCAAGAGAGGAGGATGATATATGATCAAGAAGAGTGAAAAGTCTAAACTTGTGGATGCCCCCATGGTTCATCCCTGCATATTTCAAGAAGACTCAAGCGTCTAAGCTAGGGGATGCCCAAGGCATCCCCTTCTTCATCAACAATTTATCAGGTTTCTTCTATTGAAACTATATTTTTATTCGGCCACATCTTATGTGCTTTACTTGGAGCGTCTGTGTGCTTTTATTTTCGTTTGTTTATGTTTGAATAAAATCGGATCCTAGCAATCCTTGTGTGGGAGAGAGACACACTCCGCTTTTTCATATGAACACTTGTTCTTCGTTTTATTTTTAATGTTCAATGGCAAAAGTTGGAAGCTATTGCATTTATTGTTATTTGGTTGGAAACAGAAAATGCCTCATATTGTCCTGGATAATTTGATACTTGGCAATTGTTTTGAGCTCTCAAGTAAATCAAGTTTAAGCTCTTGCATCATGTAGTTTGAACCTATTAGTGGAGAACTACCGTAGAGCTTGTTGAAATTGGTTTGCATGATTGGTCTCTCTAAGGTCTAGATATTTTCTGGTAAAAGTGTTTGAGCAACAAGGAAGACAGTGTAGAGTCTTATAATGCTTGAAATATGTTTTAATGTAAGTTTTGCTGTACCGGTTCATACTTGTGTTTGCTTCAAACAACCTTGCTAGCCTAAGCCTTGTACTGAGAGGGAATACTTCTCGTGCATCCAAATCCTTGAGCCAAAAACTATGCCATGTGTGTCCACCATACCTACCTGCTATGTGGTATTTCTCTGCCATTCCAAGTAAATACTTCATGTGCTACCTTTAAACAATTCAAAATTTATCATCTCTTATTTTGTGTCAATGTTTTATAGCTCATGAGGAAGTATGTGGTGTTTTATCTTTCAATCTTGTTGGGCAGCTTTCACCAATGGACTAGTGGCTTCATCCGCTTATCCAATAATTTCGCAAAAAGAGCTGGCAATGGGGTTCCCAGCCCCAAATTAATTAACCTTAATAGACGCTCCTCCATGGTATGTGATTGATGGAAGGCACCCGAGGATTCGGTTAGCCATGGCTTGAGAAAGCAAAGGTGGGGAGGAGTGTCATCTCTAAATAAAACTAAAATAAATAGACACTCCTTCATGGTATGTGATTGTTGGAAGGCACCCGAGGATTTGGTTAGCCATGGTTTGTGAAAGCAAAGGTTGGAAGGAGTGTCACCCGAAAATAAAATAATCATGGGAGCCGCTCTTTGAAAGTCTGTCTGGCAAGGGGGTTAGAGTGCCCACTACCATTCGTTGACAACAACAAACACCTCTCAAAATTTTACTTTCATGATCTCTATATGATTTCAAAACTTGAAAAGCTCTAGCACATGATTTATCCCTGCTTCCCTCTGCGAAGGGCCTTTCTTTTACTTTATGTTGAGTCAGTTTACCTACTTCCTTCCATCTTAGAAGCAAACACTTGTGTCAACTGTGTGCATTGATTCTTACATACTTGCTTATTTGCACTTATTATATTACTTTGTGTTGACAATTATCCATGAGATATGCATGTTGAAAGTTGAAAGCAACTGCTGAAACTTATATCTTCCTTTGTGTTGCTTCGATGCCTTTACTTTGAATTTATTGCTTTATGAGTTAACTCTTATGCAAGACTTTTGATGCTTGTCTTGAAAGTATTATTCATGAAAAGTTTTGCTATATGTTATCTATTTGTTAGCAACTATAGATCATTGCCTTGAGTCACTGCATTCATCTCATATGCTTTACAATAGTATGATCAAGGTTATGTAAGTAGCATGTCACTACAGAAATTATTCTTTTTTATCGTTTACCTACTCGAGGACGAGTAGGAACTAAGCTTGGGGATGCTAATACGTCTCCAACGTATCCATAATTTCTGATGTTCCATGCTTGTTTTATGACATTACCTACATGTTTTGCTCGCACTTTATAATGATTTCATGCATTTTCCGGAACTAACCTATTAACAAGATGCCAAAGTGTCAGTTCCTATTTTCTGTTGTTTTTGGTTCCAGAAAGGATGTTCAGGCAATATTCTCGGAATTCGACGAAACGAAGACAAAACATCATAATTCACCGAGACGGACCAGGACACCGAAGGGGAGTCAGAGGAGGCCCAGGCCCCCACACCATAGGGCCGCGGGCTCCAGGCCTGGCCGCGCCGGCCTATGGGGGGGCGCTCTGGTGCCCCTCTGCGCCGCCTCTTCGCCTATAATACCCCTTTTGACCTAAAAACGCGATATGAATTGACGAAACTCGAAAGACTCCGGGCGCCGCCGCCATCGCGAAACTCAATTCGGGACAGAAGTCTGTTCCGGCACCCTGCGGGACGGGGAAGTGCCCGAAAGCCATCTCCATCGACGCCACCGCCTCCATCATGCTCCGTGAGTAGTTCCCCCATGGACTACGGGTTCTAGCAGTAGCTAGTTGGTACTCTCTCTCTCTCATGTACTTGAATACAATGATCTCATGAGCTGCCTTACATGATTGAGATCCATCTGATGTAATCGGTGTTGTGTTTGTTGGGATCCGATGGATGATACATTATGATTAGTCTATCTATAAGGTTTGTGAAGTTATTGTTGCTGCAATCTTGTTATGCTTAATGCTTGTCACTAGGGCCCGAGTGGCATGATCTTAGATTTAAGCTCTATAATTATTGCTTAGATTGTATCTACAAGTTGTTTGCACATATTGCTGTCCGGAACCCGAGGCCCCAAAGTGACAGAAATTGGGACAACCGGAGGGGAAGGCTGTGATATGAGGATTGATACGTCTCCGACGTATCGATAATTTCTTATGTTCCATGCCACATTATTGATAATATCTACATGTTTTATGCATACTTTACATCATATTTATGCATTTTCCGGCACTAACCTATTAACAAGATGCCGAAGAGCCAGTTCTTGTTTCTGCTGTTTGGTTTCAGAAATCCTAGTAAGGAAATATTCTCGGAATTGGACGAAATCAACGCCCGGGGGCCTATTTTCACACGCTTCCAGAAGACCGAAGAGTCAACGAAGTGGGGCCACGAGGCGGCCGGGAGGTAGGCGGCGCGGCCCAAGCCTTGGCGCCGGCCTGTCTCTGGGCCCCTCGTGACCCCTTGACCTGCCCTTCCGCCTACAAATAGCCTTCGTCGCGAAACCCCGCGAGAGCCACGATACGGAAAACCTTCCAGAGACGCCGCCGCTGCCAATCCCATCTCGGGATTCGGAAATCGCCTCCGGCACCCTGCCGGAGAGGGGGATCCATCTCCGGAGGACTCTACACCGCCATGGTCGCCTCCGGAGTGATGAGTGAGTAGTTCACCCCTGGACTATGGGTCCATAGCAGTAGCTAGATGGTTGTCTTCTCCTCATTATGCTTCATTGTCGGATCTTGTGAGCTGCCTAACATGATCAAGATCATCTATCTGTAATGCTATATGTTGTGTTTGTTGGGATCCGATGGATAGAGAATACTATGTTATGTTGATTATCAATTTATATCTATGTGTTGTTTATGATCTTGCATGCTCTCCGTTATTAGTAGAGGCTCTGGCCAAGTTTTTACTCTTAACTCCAAGAGGGAGTATTTATGCTCGATAGTGGGTTCATGTCTCCGTGAATCTGGGGAGTGACAGAAACCTCTAAGGTTATGGATGTCTTGTTGCCACTAGGGATAAAACATTGATGCTATGTCCGAGGATGTAGTTATTGATTACATTACGCACCATACTTAATGCAATTGTCTGTTGTTTTCAACTTAATACTGGAAGGGGTTCGGATGATAACCTGAAGGTGAACTTTTTAGGCATAGATGCATGCTGGATAGCGGTCTATGTACTTTGTCGTAATGCCCAATTAAATCTCACAATACTCATCATAATATGTATGTGCATGGTCATGCCCTCTCTATTTGTCAATTGCCCAACTGTAATTTGTTCACCCAACATGCTATTTATCTTATGGGAGAGACACCTCTAGTGAACTGTGGACCCCGGTCCAATTCTTTACATCTGAAATACAATCTACTGCAATTGTTCTACTGTTCTCTGCAAACAATCATCATCCACACTATACATCTAATCCTTTGTTACAGCAAGCCGGTGAGATTGACAACCTCACTGTTTCGTTGGGACAAAGTACTTGGTTTGTGTTGTGCAGGTTCCACGTTGGCGCCGGAATCCCTGGTGTTGCGCCGCACTACATCTCGCCGCCATCAACCTTCAACGTGCTTCTTGGCTCCTACTGGTTCGATAAACCTTGGTTTCATACTGAGGGAAAACTTGCGTACGCATCACACCTTCCTCTTGGGGTTCCAACGGACGCGTGCTGTACGCGTATCAAGCTCTTTTTCTGGCGCCGTTCGGGGAGATCAAGACACGCTGCAAGGGAGTCTCCACATCCCAATCTCTTTACTTTGTTTTTGTCTTGCTTTACTTTATTTACTACTTTGTTTGCTGCACTAAATCAAAATACAAAAAAAATAGTTGCTAGTTTTACTTTACTTGCTATCTTGTTTGCTATATTAAAAACACAAAAAAATTAGTTACTTGCATTTACTTTACTTATTTCATCATGTTTCCTCCTAAGTTTGTTCTTAAAGATGTACCGGTAGGCCGAGGGTCTATCCTTGGGAAAAATAATATAGAATTTTTTTTCACTCATATTAGTACGGTTGAGGATTTTGAAGATAGACACCTGGTAGAACTTGCTCCTACTTATGAAATTGCTGTTGCTTCTTTAGTACACGCGTTAGAAGCTAGATTTGGTAATCTTAATCCTGTACTTCAACATATGTTCCTTACACTCAGTGATATGGAAGAAGGAGAAAAGAAAGATTTTGTATTAGAAACCCTTCTTAAAGAATTTGGGGGAATAGCAAGAGAAGCTAGAAAAGTCTTCACTAAATATAATATGCTAGGCTCCTATACCAACTTTGCCAGTACCCTTGAGAAGATGGAAAAAGATAGACAAAAGTACACTAATGAAGTTAATTATGAGGGGGATATTAAAACATCAATACCTTGCAAACTCTTGGAAATGTGCGAGGCACTAGAAAAGAATTTTGATTGGATTGTTCCTGAAGATTTGTTTGATGAGAGTAGCAAGCCTAAGGGTAATGAAAAGGGAGCCTCTGAAACTTACATAGATAAGATACAATGCATAGTTGAGAAAACTCCACACCCCGCTGTAGATGCTCCATCGTTTGATAACACTTGATACACACTTTCTGCGCCTAGCTGAAAGGCGTTAAAGAAAAGCGCTTATGGGAGACAACCCATATTTTTACTACAGTACTTTTATTTTATTTTGTGTCTTGGAAGTTGTTTACTACTGTAGCAACCTCTCCTTATCTTAGTTTTGTGCATTTTTGTGCCAAGTAAAGTCGTTGATAGTAAGGTTCATACTAGATTTGGATTACTGCGCAGAAACAGATTTCTTTGCTGTCACGAATCTGGGCAAAATTATCTGTAGGTAACTCAGAAAATTATGCCAATTTACGTGAGTGATCCTCAGATATGTAACCAACTTTCATTCAATTTGAGCATTTTCATTTGAGCAAGTCTGGTGCCTCAATAAAATTCGTCTTTACGAACTGTTCTGTTTTGACAGATTCTGCCTTTTATTTCGCATTGCCTGTTTTGATATGTTCGATGGATATTTCGATTCCATTGACTTTCAGTAGCTTTGTGCAATGTCCAGAAGTGTTAAGAATGATTGCGTCACCTCTGAACATGTATATTTTGATTGTGCACTAACTCTCTAATGAGTTGTTTTGAGTTTGGTGTGGAGGAAGTTTTCAAGGATCAAGAGAGGGAGATGATACAACATGATCAAGGAGAGTGAAAGCTCTAAGCTTGGGGATGCCCCGGTGGTTCACCCCTGCATATATCAAGAAGACTCAAGCGTCTAAGCTTGGGGATGCCCAAGGCATCCCCTTCTTCATCGACAACATTATCAGGTTCCTCTAGTGAAACTATATTTTTATTCCGTCACATCTTATGTGCTTTGCTTGGAGCGTCGGTTTGTTTTTGTTTTTGTTTTGTTTGAATAAAATGGATCCTAGCATTCATTGTGTGGGAGAGAGACATGCTCCGCTGTTGCATATGGACAAGTATGTCCTTAGGCTTTACTCATAGTATTCATGGCGAAGTTTCTTCTTCGTTAAATTGTTGTATGGTTGGAAACGGGAAATGTTGCATGTGGTAGTGTATAATAAAATACTTGTAGAACATTGAGCTTTGATAACTTGATTCTTTGCAAATGTTTTGAGGTATTTAGATGGTAAGGCTTGCTGGATAAATAAGTTAAAATTAGTAGTGGATTGTTGTCTTTAAGCTTGTGCCATACTACAAACTCTATTTAAATAGTTGAAGGCGTAGTTGGACTTGATAGCTTTCCATGTCTGAGAGTTCATCGTAATAACTAAGTTGTGCTGAAGGTTGAGGGAGCTAGCGGGGTACTTGTGCCACCGTGAACGGCCCTCCTTGGAGTAAATTTTAATCATGCTCTTAATGATGAACCTGCTAGTTGTTTGCAATAAGCTTGTGAGTTCTTTTTGACTAATGTTAAGCTACGGTTTTTGGCACTTCCACCATCCAAATTTGCTAGCCTCTTCGGTACTGTGCATTGCCTTTTGCTCACATTGAGAATTGTGCATACTTCGCCGGTACATCCAAACCCGTGGGAGAACTTTCTCTTGTTCTCCTACACATAAGCCCATACATCTCCTCAAAACAGCCACCATACCTACCTACCACAACATTTCCATAGCTGTTCCGAGATATATTGCCATGCAACATCCATTTTTACATTACATGCCATGTTGTCATTTATTATTTATATATTGCTTTGCATGATCATATACAGCTGATGTGTGGTTTACCCATGTTACGCTAGATCATTGCACATCCTGCTAGAGGCATACAGTTTCATACATCATGTTTCATTCATTATGAGTTATTTGTACCAAAAAGTGTGTTGTCATATTAGGATGTTGCCCCTAAAAATGAAAAGAGCCGTGGAGGCCATCAAAAAGAAAAAAAAAGAAAAAAAATGAAAAGAAAGAAAAAAAAGAAAAAAAAAGAAGAAAAAAAGGAGAATAAAGAAAAAGGGGGCAGCATTACTATCTTTTATCCACACTTGTGCTCATGTTTTAGCACCCGCATTATTCATAGTCATCATTTGTGCTCATGTTTAGCACCTACATTCATATGAGAGAGTTTTCATGTTTTACTAGTATAACTATGTGGGGAATTTACACTATAGAACTTGGGTTGTATATTCCAATGATGAGCCTCCTCAAAAGTGCTCTAGGTCTTCGTGAGCAACCAAGTTGGATGCACCCCCACTAGTTCCATTGGAGAGCTTTCATACACATATAGCTCTATGTGCATCCGTTGCATGGCAATCACTACTCCTTGCATAGCTTCGATCATAAGGCTTCCTCTTGTCTAATGGTCATTTACAGCTTTGCAAGCCTTTCTTCCATTTGGCCTTCCAAACCCCCATTAACGTTCTTTATGCCATAACATCCTGGTGCTAATACCAAATGCTTGCGCTCACCGGTTGAGTAGACTTCGAAACAGTTGATTCATGACGTTCATGTTTATGTTTACTTGACTGAATCCTTCTTATGTTGTGAAAATTTACTTGATGCTTGGAATGAAGGATAGAACTTCTATGCTGAATACTTAATACATCCTTAATGAACTTTGTATGGTTGCATGTCTTTAAAGCAATAGTTCATGAAAACTTCTAGCTTGTCTAACTCTTGCATTATCATCTCTTATATCAATATAGATACTTGCTTTGAATGATTTGATCTCAGCTCATATGCTTTACAATAGTATGATCAAGGTTATGATGGCATGTCACTCCAGAAATTATCGTTGTTATCGTTTACCGGACGACAGCTAAAGGGATGCTGATACGTCTCCGACGTATCGATAATTTCTTATGTTCCATGCCACATTATTGATAATATCTACATGTTTTATGCATACTTTACATCATATTTATGCATTTTAGCACTAACCTATTAACAAGATGCGAAGAGCCACTTGCTGTTTCTGCTTGTTTTTGGTTTCAGAAATCCTAGTAAGGAAATATTCTCGGAATTGGACGAAATCAACGCCCAGGGGCCTATTTTCACACGAAGCTTCAGAAGACCGAAGAGTCAACGAAGTGGGGCCACGAGGCGGCCAGGAGGGGGCGGCGCGGCCCAAGCCTTGGCCGCGCCGGCCTGTCTCCTGGGCCCCTCGTGACGCCCCTTGACCTGCCCTTCCGCCTACAAATAGCCTTCGTCGCGAAACCCCGAGAGCCACGATACGGAAAACCTTCCCAGAGACGCCGCCGCCGCCAATCCCATCTCGGGGGATTCAGGAGATCGCCTCCGGCACCCTGCCGGAGAGGGGATCCATCTCCCGGAGGACTCTACACCGCCATGGTCGCCTCCGGAGTGATGAGTGAGTAGTTCACCCCTGGACTATGGGTCCATAGCAGTAGCTAGATGGTTGTCTTCTCCTCATTATGCTTCATTGTCGGATCTTGTGAGCTGCCTAACATGATCAAGATCATCTATCTGTAATGCTATATGTTGTGTTTGTTGGGATCCGATGGATAGAGAATACTATGTTATGTTGATTATCAATTTATATCTATGTGTTGTTTATGATCTTGCATGCTCTCCGTTATTAGTAGAGGCTCTGGCCAAGTTTTTACTCTTAACTCCAAGAGGGAGTATTTATGCTCGATAGTGGGTTCATGTCTCCGTGAATCTGGGGGAGTGACAGAAACCTCTAAGGTTATGGATGTGCTGTTGCCACTAGGGATAAAACATTGATGCTATGTCCGAGGATGTAGTTATTGATTACATTACGCACCATACTTAATGCAATTGTCTGTTGTTTTCAACTTAATACTGGAAGGGGTTCGGATAATAACCTGAAGGTGGACTTTTTAGGCATAGATGCATGCTGGATAGCGGTCTATGTACTTTGTCGTAATGTCCAATTAAATCTCACAATACTCATCATAATATGTATGTGCATGGTCATGCCCTCTCTATTTGTCAATTGCCCAACTGTAATTTGTTCACCCAACATGCTATTTATCTTATGGGAGAGACACCTCTAGTGAACTGTGGACCCCGGTCCAATTCTTTACATCTGAAATACAATCTACTGCAATTGTTCTACTGTTCTCTGCAAACAATCATCATCCAAACTATACATCTAATCCTTTGTTACAGCAAGCCGGTGAGATTGACAACCTCACTGTTTCGTTGGGACAAAGTACTTGGTTTGTGTTGTGCAGGTTCCACGTTGGCGCCGGAATCCCTGGTGTTGCGCCGCACTACATCTCGCCGCCATCAACCTTCAACGTGCTTCTTGGCTCCTACTGGTTCGATAAACCTTGGTTTCATACTGAGGGAAAACTTGCCGTTGTACGCATCACACCTTCCTCTTGGGGTTCCCAACGGACGCGTGCTGTACGCGTATCAAGGATCACATGTTTTCACCAAGTGTTAATGCTTTGCTCCGGTGCTCTATTAAAAGGAGTACCTTAATAGCCAGTAGATTCCCTTGAGGCCCAGCTGCCACCGGTTGATAGGACAAAAGATGTCATGCAAGTTTCTCATTGCGAGCACGTATGACTATATATGGAAAACATGCCTACATAATTAATAATCTTGATGTTCTGTCTTAATGCTATTTCAATCCTATCAATTGCCCAACTGTAATTTGTTCACCCAACACTTGTCACTTGTTATTGGAGAGTTACCACTAGTGTAGATCGTTGGGAACCCCGGTCCATCTCTCATCATCATATACTCGTTCTATATGTCATTGGAAGTAGTATCAACTATTTTTCGGTGCCATTGCTCCTGTGTTACTCCTGCTGTGTTACTATTACTATTGCTCTCATATTACTGTTGCTTTCACATCACCCCTGTTGCTAGAGCTTTTCCAGTGCGCTGAATTGACAACTCGGTTGTTAAGACTTATAAGTATTCTTTACCTCCCCTTGTGTCGAATCAATAAATTTGGGTTTTACTTCCCTCGAAGACTGTTGCTATCCCCTATACTTGTGGGATATCAGGCGGCTACGGAACTCTTCGTGGAATATCGTCTGTTGTCTTAGGGTTTTCGCATCTGGGAGCATATATAGGCGAAGGGGCGATGTCGGTGGAGTCCCGAGGTGGGCTCCCCACCTGGTGGCGCGGAAAAGAGGTAAGCGCGCCCGGTGTGTGTGGGGCCTTGGCCCCCCTTCGTCTCTCCTTCGGACTCCGTGAAGCCTCTGGAAAAATAGGAACGTGGCCTTTTGTTTTGTCCAATTCCGAGAATATTTCCTGTGTAAGATTTCTGAAACCAAAAACATCAGAAAACAGGAACTGGCACTTCGACATCTTGTTAATAGGTTAGTTCCGGAAAATGCATAAAAACGATATAAAGTGTATATAAAACATGTGAGTATTGTCATAAAACTATCATGGAACATAAGAAATTATAGATATGTTTGAGACGTATCAGGTATCCATCAACCAATCCTCCGCGTCCATAGGTTCAGGCGCGTAGGCGAATAAGATTGGCTTGGTGTTCTGGAAATCTGAAAAGTAACGCCCGGGTTCTCTGGCCTTTCTACCCGGTTCTATTGCAGCAACTCTTGAAAGAATTTATTCTGCTGCTCCATCGTCAAACGTTGTCTTTCCTCCAACATTTGCATGTATCGGAAGAAGTTCTGCTGTTTCATGGGTGGTGGTGGTAACTGATTTCTGGCGGCTTCATCCGCCTCCTCCTTCTGCTTTGCCTCGCGCTCGAGGCGTTGTGCTTCACTCTCGTCACCTAACGTTCCCGACATCTTCCCCTAGTTCTGTAACACAAAGTGGTACTCATAGTTACTCCATGCGCAAGTTTTCTAAGCTCAACTTTATGCACAGAACTAGTCACGCAATGGAAATCAAGAAGCAAATCCAAATCATACGAAACATATACCATGTATATACATACTTAAGTGGTTTATTACAATACTCAGTAGTAGTGTGAGTATGCAAACTCACTTATTGAAGTATAATTAGAAATTATACAAATATTACATACTACAATACATGTGGTACAACCGTATTGTAGTCTCGCCTCCCGTGGTGGTCTCTAGTCGTGGCTTCATTCCCGGTACATCCCAGGCTTCCATCCGGTCGAACGAGTAGTCCTCCTGATAGAATCTGGAACATAGGGTCTCCCAGTCGGCTGGTAATCAGAATCAGAGGATGATCCCAGGGAGAAATCTGTGTTCATGAAATGATTATTTAATGAAGCATAATCCTCCCCTGGGGTGTACCCCCTGTGACTCCGCCGTAGGCATTCCCACCATCTATGTACGACTCGATTAGTATCGGATACTCCTCATAATCTCCCCTACTATACTGATGGTTCTGAAACTGGTTTGTGGCGTCATCATCAATCTCAGGATTACATCTAACTGAATCACTATAGGTCCCCATGAATGATCCCCAACGCCAACCTGTGGAGTTCTCAATAGGAGTCTCGGAACGCTGGTGGTTCCCAGATTCCTCTCCGCCTTCATATCCTCCTTGCGAGCTACTAGGAAAGTACCTAGGTGTAATAGGTGTGGTTTGTGGTTCTGGAACGTCCATACTAAAATCACCAGGTGAATAAACTGGTGTACGGACCTCACTTCCCATCGGCTCCTTTCCTTTTATCTCCTCCTTGGGCTCAGTGAATTCATCCAACATTGTATCAATTGCACCCGACAGGTGTCGGTTCAACTGAAAGAACAATGTCAGTAGGTTTCGGCAGTTATCCATGTACTTAGCGGCTTCTACAGGTTTTCTCTTTGCGAACTTAAAGTGGTTCAACATAGGATCATCTTCCTCCTCCATATGTGGAATATGTGCGAATTCGGAACCAATAAGCTCCTTGGTCTTATGTTCCCGAATATCTGTGATGGCTTTCATTATGGTCCTAGCCTCTCCTGCTGGCATCACTGCACTCATTCCTAGGGATTCTGGTAGTTGTAATGCTACCCTACACTTCGCCAATACTGTACCATCGTAGTACATGTATTTCATTACTCGGATTTGGGGATCACACCCAAATTTGAGTAACATTGCACGGAGAATGTCAGCGAGTCCTCCGTCATAATCGTTCAGAGTTGATTCCTTCACTTTCACGTTACGTCCGGAACGTGAACTTGCCATAGTTGGCTGTAGATAAGAAAGAGTATAACATTAGTAATGATGCATCATAATAGTGATAATAAAGAATTATCACACTAAAAGATATGATTGTTTTATTCTCAAGTGAATATACACCATATTTTAAGAGAATTCTTTACTAATCCTATTTGACTCCTAACGTTCTGTCCCATTTACCCTGGTTCTTCCTGTTCTTGTGTTCTTACTGTTCTTGTGTTCTTACACTGGTGAAGCTTCTGTCGATGGAGCTGCTAGGGTTTGCTATGAAAAGTATTTATACTGCCCCTCTCTTCACTCCTTTGATCGACAGCAAGGCCTGTGCTGGGTTCTCCTCCCCTGGCTGTGTGTGTGTGGAGAGCATGCAACTCTCCTTGTGAGCTGCATGTGTGCTCACAAGTTGGGACTTGGGTCCTGTCCTGGTTCCCTCGGCAGACTTGAGATTATCTCTCAATTTTTAGTTTCTTTTGCTAACCTGCCAAGAGGCAATGCCATTTGGCATAATGGGTTTTTTTGTATTGTTATTTTATTTTGCAGGGCTACAGAAGATGGTCAAGATGATCTTCATCATTTTGATGATCAAGAATTCATGAAGAAATCTAGCTAATAGTTTAGTTATTTGAACATCTTTGTAATTTTCATTTTTCTTTTCATTTCTTGTAATTTCTGTAAAGTGTTGTAATATTCATAATGCAATTTGGGATATTGTAAATTGACAATGTATTTTATGTGATTATCAATAAATCTCAAGTTTTCCTTAATGAGCTTTAAATATGTGTGGTATTATTTTATATACTTGATTATCTATTTAATTAATGAATTATCTCAAATTTGAATTATGTTATATTCAATTGATGTTTGAATTTGAAATTCAAACACAACTTGTTTGAATTCAACCATGCAACTTAAGTTGAGATGCCATGTTCCCCTCTCTTCTCGAAAACCCTAATTGAGTTCATTGAGGTCCAAGTTAATCGCACTCTCGGAACCCTAACCCTGTAAGGTATCGAGAGAGAAACTTTTCCCCCTTCGATGCAGTTTTCTTTTAAAAGCACGAAATTTCCCCAGATTTTACGATGCAATGCACATCTCTTTCTAAATTCTACCCCTCGATCGTCACTAAACTTGGGACATTACAGCGACGGTCACCCGCAACGCGAGGCATCACCATTTACGCGGCCGCAGACTGCCGAAGCGACGCATCGGCATCAGTACTGGCGCCGCTGAGAAGAAGCATCGACATTGGGTCACTGCATGCGTGCCCGATGAAACATCCGCCAGGTGCAAGCAGACACTTTGCGTGTCCATGCAGTGTCCGCAGAGGCGCACCCGAGACGCATATTTGGGCTAGGTTTGCGTGCCGCCGAGGGTCCGGTCATCGTCTGCCTGCTGGAGGTGGTACCAGACCATTTTTTGACCCGGCAGACGTAAACGGTCGCTCAGTGTCGCCTATTGGAGATGCCCTTAGTGTACACTTGTCACACAAATATTTCGATTTTGTTTTATTTTGGCTCACTGATCTCGTCACAATATTCTGACCACAAAGTGTTTGGCATGTACAGAAACTTCGGTTCAGAGATCAGAACTCATGTGTTATATTAGGGCCATCCAAATTCAGTACTACTCCTAGCATAAACACATGGCGAGATTTCAGTACTGTACATATATCTATATCGAAAGAAACTCTGAACTTGCTGCCATATAGCCACATTTCTTTTCTAGCACGTAGTATTAGAATTCTGGAAAAGCCCACAGAACGGATTCGCGCAGTGTATCGGCAATTTTATGGCAGAGTTCTAATTTCTAAAAGTTGGATGCCACGCTAGAATAGAGTTCCCGTGCTGTGAACGCGCTGGAATGGCATCATGGAGACAGGAAATGTATAGAACTTCGACAGGGAGTCAGAAACCAAAGTGGAGAACTCTTAAGCTAAAAGAGGACGATGACCCATTCGTAAGATCAAGCTTAACCAGCACAGAAGATAATTACAACACTTCACTTCACACTCTTGCCTTACAGAAACAGGAACGACTCACACATTACTTCAGACTCGATGCTTGCCTTACAGGAAGAGGAACGACTCAACACATTCGACAATCGACACAGACCCAAATCCACTCAGTACAGGAACAGGAACGACTCAACGCATCCATCCAGCAGCGAACTGAACCTCTACAGCTTCAAAGCAGCCTAACCGGAGATCTGGATAGACTTGACTTCGGGCTTCTTGGCCTCCTCCTTGGGCACGGTGACGGTGAGCACGCCGTTCTCCATGGACGCCTTAATCTGCTCCGCCTTGGCGTTCTCGGGCAGCCTGAACCGGCGCAGGAACTTCCCGCTGCTGCGCTCGACGCGGTGCCAGGTGTCGGACTTCTCCTCCTGCTCCTTGTTCCGCTCGCCGCTGATCTGGAGCACGTTGCCGTCCTCCACCTCCACCTTGACCTCCTCCTTCTTCAGCCCGGGCACGTCCGCCTTGAACACGTGCGCCTCCGGCGTCTCCTTCCAGTCGATGCGCGCGCCGGCAAAGGCCGCGGTCTCGGAGGAGGTGCGCGGGAACGAGGGGAAGAGGCTGCCCCCGCCGCCACTGTTGCTGCCGGAGCCGAAGGGGAAGCCATCGAAGGGGTCGAAGAGGTCGAGGGAGAAAGGGTCGAACACGTTGCTGCGGCGGATCAGCGACATGGTTGCTCGATTCGGGAGGAAAGGACTGAGCGAGATTGGGAAAGCTCAGGGATGCTTCGGAATCGATTTGTGTACCAGCTCAAGAAGGCTTGCGATTGATTTTGTTGTTCTGGGCCGTGGCGACGCCGGGAGGCGAGAATTTATACGGCGACGGTGGGAGAGGTCTGGAGTGCGCTCGTCCGTTCTGGAATGCACTGGAATCTGGAAGAAGTTAATTTTGGAACGTTGGGCCGTGGCTGGGATGGAATCGGCCCTAGAATCTTCTGGTGCTTTCTCGCCCTTTCTGGACCGGCTGGCTCGGGTCAAATTGTGGTATGGAGTTCATCTGAAGCTTTCTGGGCCCAGTGGGTGCGGTGAAATTATATTCTTGAAGTCTTGCTTGATATTTTTTTTTTAAGTTGAAGACGTTATAAAGAGATTTTTTCAATGAGTTGTCAAAAAATAGGGAAATTGACATCGGTGGGATTGAGGTGTCTCATATTGGTCTACGCACACGGAGCATTAGCAATGTTCTAATCGACTTCCTCTAATCTCTTTTAATTAACTTGGATTTAATATAAATTTATACTAAATTTAAGTCGATTAAAAGAAATCGGAGGGAGAACTATTGTTTAGAAGGCATACCTGTTCCACGTGCACCTGAATTATAAAAACAATATCAAGTATCATATATTAAAATAAAATAAACTGCACAGGTAATTTTTTTTGGTTCCGCACGTTCCACCACTTCTCCGTTCATTTCCAATACTTACATTCATACATACTTGTGCAAAATTTCAAGAAAAAATAATGGCCTACACAAATAAAAAAATTAGAATTGAAACTTTATATATTTGGCACAACAGAAATCTAGGGCATTATACTATTTCTTATATACTTTGCCTTTTTAGGGAAATTTAGATCGTTCTTTACTTTAGTTTCAAACTTAAGGTACATGCATACATACATTCTCTAGACACATGATTTATGTTGCATTTCTAATTTCATTTAGTATTTGTTATAATTTATTATTTATTAGGGTTCACATGGATTCATGTTTACTGAACCCGTGTCGGCAACTCTTAGTAATTCCTAGAAAACAACCGAATTGCAAAGGAAAGAGAAGGTTGTTTTCATGACATCAAGATTACACAAGCCGCTTGACCGACCACCAGTGACGGATACAGGAAAAAGTTGGAGGATTTGCACACCTCAAAAAATTGTGCTCCCCTATTTGTAAAAAAAATCTAAATTGGTAATATATATAGACAACAGATTGTCAACATTGAAATTCATTACATATACATATCAATTGTGCAAGATTGTGATACAAATAATTCAAAACATGAAAAAAAAGTCTTACATCATGGATATCATGAATAGAAAATTACATCACTAGTATTTCTTTACTTTATACGCTCTCGTTCCCATGAAAGTTTGAACTATGTCATCTTCACTTACTTTCAAGAACACATCTCGCTCGATAAATGTCACTAAGCAATGGTTCAAGAGCTTATCACACATGCTATTTCTCAACTTGTTTTTCACTAGACTCATTGCAGAAAATACTCTTTTGACGTTCGCCGTTGCCACCGGTAGGAGCAATATCAATTTGAGAAGCATGAAAATCAAATCATAAACAACATGATTTTTTTTGTTTCAACAAGAAAATTAGAGAGCTCAACAAGATGATTGACGCATTTAAACATATCATCTTTTCTCATATCATCAATAAAGATTTCAAGTTGGAGCTCAAGTCTTATCAAATCCGCACTTGATATGTCACTGGGGTAGAATTGGGGAAGTCTCATCACCTTTTGTGCATCATAAGAAGCAAATGAATTCAAGGGATTCAAAGCCACCATGCAAATTAGCAACTCCATGCTGACCTCATCAAAACGATTGTAAAGCTCTTGAATAATTTGATCAACAACACCAAGATAAACTTCTCTTCTACAAAGGTCATCATTTGTTTGTTTTTTATAATACCTATGTGATCTTCCATGAGTCACATAATTTTTCCGGTGAAGGAACTTGAATGCCATGTGTCTTGCAAAACAATGTTACTTTTGCAAGAAATCCTTCCCATCCATGAGACCTCATTTGTTTCATTTTATGCTTTGCCAATTCAACAAGCCCAATTGCATTGACAATATCTTGATCCCTCTTTTGCAAAGATATAGACAATCCATTTGTGTAGCCAAGAAAAACAAACATCAAGTGAAGATTGAAAACAAAGTCAAATGATTCAAAGGCGGTGACAACTCATCGGATTATTGTCCACTCACTCTTTTGTGAAGGATATTTTCCAATCCTTACAAGCACCTCAAGGATTGTGGGGGTACATATCAACAATGTGTAGAATGGTCTTGAAGTGAGAACCCCATCGAGTATCACCAGGTCTTGACAAACCCATTTCTTGATTTAGTTCACTTCCACTTTCTATTTCACCCATCTCAAGTGCTTCTAAAACCTCTGAGCCCTAATATCCCGAAGCATGTCATGGCGCTTGCAAGAAACTCCAATAATATTGAACACGCAAGAAACATGATAAAAAAACCACACACATGCTTCATTTTCATTTGCCATGGAAATAAGAACCAATTGGAGTTGATGTACAAATCAATGGATATAATAATAAGATGGCAACTCTTTCATGATTAACCCCTTAATCTCACCCTTCATGTTGCTATCCCCATCATATCCTTGTCCACGAATTTGAGTGGGAGACAAATGATGATCTTTTAGCAAAGATATAATTGCAACCTTAAGAGACAATGAAGTAGTATCGAAAACATGAACTACTCCAAGGAACCTCTCAGGTATTCTTCCCAATTTATGAACATAGCACAAGCAAAGATCAAGTTATTCTTTGTGAGACATATCACTCGACTCATCAGCTATATTGCATAGTGGTCACCATCAAGATCTTCAATGACTAGTCTAGTAGTTCCCATAGCACGACATTCAATAATGTCATGTTGTATCCTTGGACTATTCAAGATGCAATTTCTAGGAGCATTCTTAAAAACAACCTTATTAAACTCTTCATTGCCTTCCGCAATCCATTTTAGAAGTTCAATAAAATTCCCCCTGTTTCTTGATTCTTCACTCTCATGAATGTCCACGAAATGCCAATCCTTGCTTCAAAAGAAACCTCAAGAATCTAAGATAACGGGTTAGACTAGTCTTTTAAAGAAGTAGATCCATCTTAGACAACTTCACGATAACATTATCAATTTTAGTGTTGGGGGCAATAAATAATGTAGATGCATGTAAAAAGCATACATGAACTTTGTCCTTTATCATATTGAATTCCCACATATTTGCAACATATATGATCATAATACCATGTTTTAATTTGATTTATAGGGATTTACCAATGATCCCCTTTATTTGGTTTATATCCCTGCAGAACAGGAAAATCCCGATTCGCATATTTTTCACTTTCAGGGACCTATACGGAGTCAAATTGACCTGGGATTTTTGGAGCATCATTTTTTCATCGGGAGGAACACAATGGACTTTTGAAGCACACCTGGAGAGGCCCGAGGGCCAAACGAGGCCGCGGCAAGTTGGTCGCGCATGCCACCCACCTCTTCAAGCCCTCTGTTTGCAACCAATATTTTGGAAAATTATATATATATATAATATATATATATATATATATGGCCCCGAAGATTTCTCGGGACGAGAGCTCCGTAGAAAGATAGAAACACCAAAACGGAGGCTGCTGCAGAGAAGATTGGAGGGGGAAACTCCGTCGGGATCGCCACCGGAGGGATCTCCACCTTGTCCAGCGTTGTCATCATCATCACCATGATCAAGAGGGAGTAGTCCACCTCTGGCCTACGGGTTTGTGGCAGTAGCTTGATCTATTTCTCTCATGTTCTTCATAGTATTAGTGCCGTATGCGCTGTCTATCATGATTATGGTCATATTTGTAATACCTACGTGGTGGATCATTGTTCTATGATATGTTTTTATGAGATCTGATCTTATTATATTGTGAGATGTATTAATAGATGCATATTATATACCCCGTTCTTAAGTTTATGGTCTGATCCAACATCTATGCAAGAGCATGTGTGGGGTGATGTGTGTGTTAGATGGAGTAGCAAGGTTTTAGTGATTGGATAGTGACAATATGTTCAAGAGCTAATATGGTTTTTTTTTCTTTTTCTACCTCACTAGGGATAAAATTAATGCATGTGCTATGTTTATCATGTGACAGTAATGATGATCTTGTTTGTTCAAGGTAGCATATTTGATATTCAAACTTCATGGAAAATTACTTATTGCTATGCTTTGTTAATTCTTAATACAAGATTAATGAAGTTTCATTCTTGTGGAGCATAAGAGAGGTGTGTTGCATCATCTCTATGTTAGGACGTGATGCCCATATTAATTTTGATCTTACATATAATATTATTTTTAACTTCATATCTCACTGATGAATTGTTTTTTGTCCACCACAACTTTACGAGAGAATAGTCAAGTGAACCCATGAACCCCGATCCACTTTTTATCATAACAAATACCTTTATATTGCAGTTACATTGTTTTCTATTTGCTGCACTATTTCATTTCGAAAATACAAAAACATTTATCTTTTCTTATTTGCATCTAAAACACCAGAAACAATCAATCTCTTTACAGTTTTTACTTAGTTATTTCATCTAGTTTAGTTTCTACTTGTTTTATTACTACTTGTGTTATGTACTTACACGAAACCTTGTGCTTGACAACCACACGGTGGAGTTGGGGACACAAGACATTTATTTTACTTGCCGGATTGCTTGAAGAAGAGAGAAGAGAACACTCTTCCATCCAGTTCCCCGAGAGTTCGATATATAACCCTCGAGTCACCCTTGTGGGGAAGATACTCCCTTGATAAAGCACTCTCCACTTAGAGTCCCAACGCATCAAGATTCTTTTTAGCGTTGTTATTTATCGCTATCAAATGTGTACTTCTCTTGAGCTTCATTGTGAATGCTCAAGATTGGAAAAGACTATTCGTAATCACTACTACAATGACAATAGAAACAAAAATTTATATAAGATATCGATTGACAATTCTAAACATAAATAATCTATTCTAATTCTACAATCTACACTACAATATACAAACAACACAACACAAATTTCAATTTCACTATGACAATTTTATTTTCACTTCAAAGTTTACTTTGACACTAGCAGACCCTATCATGTTTCCTCTATTTTTGTAACCCCAAATCTTGGGATGTTACAATGGGCCACCACATTAGGATGTGGTCGTTTGACTCATTTTTCCGACCTAGGATCTGAGTTGTCGCCTCTTGAACCAATAATGCGGGTAAAACCATACGAGGCCTTATAATGGTACCCTCTCGACTAACTAACTTTCCTAGTCGATTCCATGAGTCACATAATTTGGCCGTTATTTGGAAATACACATAGAAAATATTTGTGAAAAGGTGCATAGCATATAGGGCATGTCCCGGTTCAAGCGGAGTGTGGCTTTGATCTTGATCCCTGCTCACAACCTTAGGGACCGACTTCGGGACTCGACCAGGCCCGTTACGACGGGCTGCTCTAAGGCGTGACTCATGGTCTAGGCGAAAGCAAGGCAAAGGTTATCGTCAAGCTAATATGTCCGCGTTAAGAGTCAGTTGGCATGTGTGGGTACAAAGTAAAACTATCTGTACATAAAATAGCTCCACATGAAGCCCGAATTCCAGCTTTGCTAACAGTTTGTATTAAGTATTTGTTGAATTCATGTACTCATCATGTCACATTTCTACTGCAGTCAAGTTGCTACAGCCGAAGGTGGTTGCTACAGCAGAAGGTGGTTCCTACCACTGGTGGAAAAAAGGGCTTTGGTCGCGGTTGGCAACTGCCATTAGTCGCGGTGGCCCAACCGCGACCAAAGCAGCGCGACTAAAGGCCCCCTTTAGTCGCGGTTCCCAACCGCGACTAAAGGCGTCCACCCGCGGGAACCGCGACTAAAGGGCGCGCGAATTTTAGTCGCGGTTCTTAACCGCGACCTCCCCCTAAATCTGGTTTCTTTTTAATTTGTATTATTTTATTTCTTTTGGGTTTTAATTCTGAAGGAGTTTCACATATTCTACGGTACTGTATACATACATGCATATGAATGTACAATTTCAAACAAATTTGAAATTAGAACCAAAAGAATTCAAGAGGAATATACAATATATATTCAATATCGGATGACCATATACAATATATATTCAATATCGGATGACCATATACAATTTTGAACAAGTTAGTTACAAATTCTGGTGCATATAAAGTTCTACGTCATCGTAATAGTGTTCTCCTCTAGGATCGATGACTTCCCTCACCAACCATCCAGCTAGTTCCTCTTGAAGTGGTCGGAAGCGAGCTTCTGGACTAAGCGTCTTCCGGAGGTTATTCCTCAGGATGTTGTTCTCACACGTCTGGTCCCGCTCATTGCAGTATCTCCGGATCCTCTCACAAACATAGTATCCACATAGATTGGTCCCCGGTGGCTGAATATCCCCAGTCGTCCGCACTGCCATTTTAAAATGTAGCTCCTTTTTGAATTCACCGACCTTGGTATCTACGAACCGTCTCCAAACCCTACGAGGCAAAGAAAATTAAATAAACAAGAGAGTTATTAATTAGTTACTTGATATTAGGAAATGATGAACGAAATAGGCCGATCGATATAGAGCGCAAATGAATGAAAATAATTACTTTTGCATCATTTTTCTCATGTCGCCCCAAATCGCCGGATCCATATTCAGAGAGTCGTGGACGAGAACTGAGGAGGTCTGAACTTTAATTACCATAAGAATCCAGTGGAACCTGCGGACACGATACATGCACGTCATGCATAACTCATCGATTAGCCACATACCATAAACAAAAGAGAATGTGCTCAAGACAGAAACACTCACCCAAAATGGTAAGGAAATAGAATATCACTTTTCTGTTGCTGTTTTCTAATAAACCGCCACAGGTCATCCTCCACGTCGGCGGGGTGGTGTTCTAACACATATGAATTAACGATGTGTGGGTCAATGAACCCAACATCATGGATGTTCCTTATTCGCATTTCCCGCTTCTTCATTCTGCATAATAGCGTACACAACAAGATAGTTAGGACAGTGCAGGCAATGAACGAGATGGGGTAGAAATTAATAAATCACTTACGAACGTAGGCGATGATAGATTTGTCGAGGTCGCGCAGATTGAACAGCTGGAACAATTCACTCAGAGGAATTTGTACCCAGTAATGTTTGAAGTGATGCTCATATCTAACTTCCGCATAGATATACTCTTTGGCGTTTTTATGTTTTATGTAACCCTTGTACCAATTTAGCAGACCTAGCATTTGTCGAGGTAGATCCCCTTCCTGCGCAGGCTCGACGAGAGGGCCATTCTTCACATATGTAAATACTACGTCCTTCATTGGCGCCTCATCAAGGCCTAGCAGTGCACGAAGAGTGATACCTAACTCGGCCGCTTGTTCTCTGGCACTCGTTACAGTCAATCCATGTGCTGCCGCAGCTGCTATGATATCGGGGGCATCCGGATCGGCGGCTTGCACTATGAGTGGGGCGATCGATTGTTTACTTTGTTCCCCGAGCTGGGCAACTTCTTTCCCCCTTTCTAATTTTGACTCGGCCTCGTCCTTCAAGGCTTTCTTCTCCGCCAACTCTTTCCTGTTCTTGAACGCGAGTGCTTGCCTACGAAGTTCACGTAAATAGTCGTCAGGCAGATTCTTCGCGGCTTGGGACGGTGTGTTCAAAAATGACTTAGCCCTTCTTTTCCTTGTCAGAATATGGCTTGGGCTCGCCCTCTATTTTCTTCTTGACGCCTTCCATTTCTCTAAATCAGCAGCCGCGCCCGCCTCGACTTCCTCGGCACTACTTTCCCAAGACCTCCTGGGGAGAGGCTTCAGTGATACCTCCGGTACCTTTGTTTTCTTAGGTACGTAAGGGTCCGGGTTAATAACCCGGGGCTGCGCTTCTTCGCCGGAGGTGGATTGGGGCGGTACGGTGTCGATCACCCGCCGGACGAGGCGGGGGCGGCGTCGGGCGACGTGAATGAGGTGTATTAGGTGAAGCACCACCGCCACCGTCACCGCCACCGCCACCGTCACCGCCACCGCCACCGCCACCGTCACCGCCACCGCCACCACCACCACCGTACGGGGGTGGACTTGTTGGCGCCTCGCCTGGAAACTTGATAAATTTCTTCTGCCATAGAATGAACTGGCGCTTGACATCTCCAAGTCTTTTCACCCCTTCGGTGTAGCAATGTCAATGTCCAGGTCCTCAAACCCTTGGACTATCTCCTCCACCGTGACACGAGCATAGCCATCTTGAATGGGGTTGTTGTGGTGGAGTGCTCCAGTGGTAAAGCACTGCCGATGGCTACCTTCATGGACATGTTCCCGATAGGATAATACAGATGACATGCTTTCATCTCCTTTATATCGTCCACGGGGTAGCGAGGAGGCTCCGGTGCAGTAATTTCGACCCGAGGCTCCGGTGCAGTAATTTCTATCGTCGGTGCACCAGCCGGTGAGGCCTCCGTGGAAGCCATCTGCTTCTTCTCCGCTGCTGGCTTCCGAGATCCATTGGATGATCTTCATGCTGCGCCCGAGCTGCATCTCTTTCGGCGACTAGTACACTCACGGTTTTCTTCATCACATCCATTTCCGTTACCAACTTCGCCACAACATCTGCATCCCGATCCATCTTTCTCTTACGGCTTCTGTAACCGTACGGGTCATCGTTCTGGGGGAACCCTATTTTCCACGGAATGGGCCCCATGCCTCGTATACGTCCTCCGTGTTCAGGATTCCCGAGGGCTTTTGTCGGGCGTCGTTCTCTCTGTTGAACCTGATCCTCCCCTCTTGAGCCTCCCTCATTGCCTCAATAAGCTTTTGGGTGGGTGTAATTATTTTGCCCTGATAAACACACTCCCCTGTCTCCGGGTTCAGCGATCCCCCATGCCCGTACCACCGGCTTTTGGCCCTTGGGTCCCATCCCTCCGTACCTGGACGGATTCCTCGCGCCCTCAGCTCGTTCTCCATCTTCTCCCACTTAGGCTGCCAAAAGCGATACCCTCCTGGCCCCATTTTATGATTGTACTCCTTCTTGGCCGCATTTTCCTTTTTTTTCGATAGTTCAAGGAACTGCTCCGATTTCTTATGCTTCACAAATTCTGGCCAATCATGTTGCAGTTTCTCATATTGTCCTTTGAAATCCGGAGTCTTGCCCTGGTTGACAAAGTCATGGGCTAGATTTTGCTTGTATTTCCGGAATGCGTTGGCCATCCTAGAAAGAGCGAACTGTTTGACTAGCTTGCACCTCTCCTTGTTTTCCTGAATCTTGTTACCTGCCTCATCGTATCTGCGGTATTCCGGAGGTAGAACGAAATGTTCCATAAGCTTCTTGAAGCAATTTTTTGTTCTCTTATCGACAAAAGTGAAACCAACACGTGCCTTCTTTGGCTCATTCCACTCCTGGCGGGTGATCGAGACGTTGTCTCTAACAACGGCTCCGCATTGGCTGACAAACTTGGTGGCGTTCTTCTTGGGCTCCGGCCTGCCGGTTGCTTCGTCGACAACATCGATGGTGCATGTTTCTCCTGCTTTCATCGTCTTGGTTGCGGGACGAAGTTTTCCTTAGCGTTTTCTTTACACAATCTTTTAGTTTTTTCACAATCTTTTTTAAGTCAAATTTTAGTTTTAGCGTCGCGATTTCTTTTAAGTTACAAATTTAGCGTCGCGATTTCTTTTAAGTTATAAATTTAGCGTCGCGATTTCTTTTAAGTTACAAATTTAGCGTCGCGATTTCTTTTAAGTTACAAATTTAGCGTCGCGATTTCTTTTAAGTTACAAATTTTTAGTTACAATTTAAATTACAAATTTTAGTTACACTTTTAATTACAAAGTTTAGTTACAATTTAAATTACATGTTTAGTTATAATTACATGTTTAAATTACACTTTAATTACAAATTTCCGTTACAATTTTAGTTAAAAAAAACTAAAAAAATTCTCTCCTCGATCTCTCTTCTCTCTCCTCTCCCTCTCTGTATGTGTAGACGACACGGGCGGCGGGCGTGCGCCGGCGCCGCCGCGGCCAGGGACGGGCGCGCGCGCGCGGGCGGCGAACGGTGGCCCGGCCAGGCCGCGGGATCAGGGCGCGGCGGGGAGGGCGCGGCGGCGAAGTGGCCGGCCAGATCGAGGGCGAGGCGCGCGCGCGCAGGCGGCCGGTACGTGGAGGGGCGCGGCGAGGAGAAGGAAGGGGGCCGGCGAGACGAACGGCGGTGGCTCTCCTCCGGCGGCGGCGTGGCTCCTCCGGCGGTGGCGTTGTCGAGGGCGCGCGATGCGGCGGCGTCGAGGGCGACGGCGGCAGACCTTCGGCGCGCGAGATGAGACGGCGAATTCGAAGAGTGGAGAAGATGAAGTGGGGGCGCACGGCGCGTGAGTATTTATACTCGACGGCCTTTAGTCGCGGCTCGGGACACAAACCGCGACTAAAGGGTACCCTTTAGTCGCGGTTGGTATCCCCAACCGCGACTAAAGGCTATTTTCGCCCGTTTTTGCGTTTCCCGCGGAAACGACCTTTAGTCGCGGTTGGGGATACCAACCGCGACTAAAGGTGCTTTTTCAGATTCATTTCAATTTAAAATCTTAAAAATACAATTCAAAATGTTTAAAATACATATAATATATCAAAAAATTCATAAAAATAAAACTAATTCAATTCAAAATCTTAAAAATACAAATAATATATCAAAAAATTCAGAAAAGTAAAACTAATTCAATTCAAAATTTTAAAAATACAAATTATATATCAAAAAAATCAGAAAAAGAAAACTAATTCATTTCAATATGTTAAAAATACAAATAATATATCAAAAAATTAAGAAAAATAAAACTAATTCAATTCAAAATGTTTAAAATACATATAATATATCAAAAAATTAAGAAAAATAAAACTAATTCAATTCAAAATGTTTAAAATACATATAATATATCAAAAAATTCATAAAAATAAAACTAATTCAATTCAAAATGTTTAAAATACATATAATATATCAAAAAATTAAGAAAAATAAAACTAATTCAATTCAAAATGTTTAAAATACATATAATATATCAAAAAATTCATAAAAATAAAACTAATTCAATTCAAAATCTTAAAAATACAAATAATATATCAAAAAATTCAGAAAAATAAAACTAATTCAATTCAAAAATTTAAAAATACAAATTATAAAAAATTCATAAAAATAAAACTAATTCAATTCAAAAGTTCGTTGGCCCCCTCTTCCCGCCTCTTTCCGCCGACCCCCTCTTCCCTCCTCGTCTTCCCGCCATTTCTTCCTGTCTTCCCGCCTCTTTCTTCCCGCCAATTGTTTCCCGCCAATTTCTTCCGGCCTCTTTCTTCCCGCCAATTTTTTCCCGCCAATTTCTTCCCGCCACTTTCTCCCGCCTCTTTCTTCCCGCCTCCTGTCTTCCCGCTCCCATTTTTCCCGCCATTTGTCACTACATATAGGTGGCTTGGCCGCATTATCACATCTCTACAATCTCTCATCACTCTCTCATGGCTTCAGCGCACCCACTCTAACCTACCAGCAGGTGGAGGAGCTTTGCGCCTCGAACTACCCTTGCCCTCGGCTACCGCGTCCCGCGGGGAGCCTAAGCGCCGGCGGCGTGCCGGTCCCTCCCGTCCCTCGGGTACTGCGCGCCGGGCGGCCATCACGAACCACTACTACCTCGACCTCACGCCGGAGCAGCGGATGAATCCCCGCTGGCATCCCGATAACCAGCATACTTGGGACGCCTTCTTCATCAATCGGCGTGAGAGGGCGCTCGCCGGGTATGAGGAGGACGGTCTGCCTCCTGGAAACTTCCACGAGGCCGGCCGTCGGCTATGGTGGTACGGCCGGACTGCAGAGCGTCATGGACTACATCACGGCCGGCGATATCCCCCGCCTGCGCTACCCTCAGTTTGAGCCACGAGCGCCGCCCGACGACAGCAGCGCGACACGGGCAACTTAGAAGGCGACGACTACCGTACAACGGCGGCTATGAAGACTACGAGTATGCATATTATACGCCTAGGCAGGAGTATGACTAAATCACTCCAAATTTCATGTATGCAGGAGTATGACTTAGTCACTCCAAATTTCCTATATGCAGGAGTATGACTTAGTCACTCCAAATTTCATGTATGCAGGAGTATGACTTAGTCACTCCAAATTTCATGTATCATCGTGCTATCTCGAGTCAATTGAATCATTCGAAAATGGACACCAAACACATCACGGGTAATATAATTCACATGATTCATTCAACAAAGTTTTGGTACAATAAATTATTACACATCATTTCTTCCCTTGTGTGCTTGCTTACGATTGTGCCGTATCCATGGAGCATCCTCATCATTTAACTTAATGCTTGGGTCGGTGTTCACTTTGAAGGGCGGAATTTCAGCAAACATATTATAATCTTCTGACATGTCTGTCTTGTCCTCCACTCCCACGATGTTTCTTTTCCCTGAAAGAACAATGTGGCGCTTTGGATCATCGCATGATGTACTGATCGTTTTCTTATCTTTCCGTTTCCTCGGTTTGCTACTCATGTCCTTCACATAGAAAACCTGAGCGACATCTTTTGCTAGGACGAATGGTTCGTCAAGGTAACCAAGATTGTTGAAATCCACCATTGTCATTCCGTATTGCTGGTCCACCTTTACCCCACCCCTGTTAGCTTGAACCATTTGCACCGGAACAAAGGGACCCTAAAGGAGGGTCCATAGTCAAGTTCCCATATCTCCTCTATGTAACCATAATATGTGACCTTTTGCCCATTCTCGGTTCCTGCATCAAAGCGGACACCACTGTTTTGGTTGGTGCTCTTTTTATCTTGGGCGATCGTGTAAAATGTATTCCCATTTATCTCGTACCCTTGGAAAGTCGTTATAGTCGAAGATGGTGTCTTGGCCAACATGTACAGCTGATCGACAACCTTATTGTCACTCATTAAATGTTTTCTCAACCAACTGCCGAAAGTCTCCATGTGGGCCTTCCTAATCCAGGATTCAGGCTTCCCAGGGTTGTCCGAGCGTAAAATATTCTTGTGTTTCTCAAAGTACGGAGCCACCAAGCTGGAATTGGTCAGAACTGTGTGGTGTGCTTCAGTCAGAGAATGGCCGTCCATACATATCATTGATTTCCTTCCGATCGTGCCTTTTCCACTTAGTCTCCCCTCGTGCCGCGATTGAGGAAGACCAATCGGCTTAAGGTCAGGAACAAAGTCAACACAAAACTCAATTACCTCCTCATTTCCATAGCCCTTGGCGATGCTTCCTTCTGGCCTAGCACGGTTACGAACATATTTCTTTAATACTCCCATGAACCTCTCGAAGGGGAACATATTGTGTAGAAATACGGGACCGAGAATGGAAATCTCATCGACTAGGTGAACCAGGAGGTGCGTCATAATATTGAAGAAGGATGGTGGGAACACCAACTCGAAACGACAAGACATTGGATCACATCGTTCTGTAACCGTGGTAGAACTCTGGATTGATTACCTTGAGAGATTGCATTGAGGAATGCACATAGCTTCACAATGGCTACTCGAACATTTTGAGCCCCCTCAAAGCAATCGGAAGCAATTGCGTCATAATCACGTGGCAGTCGTGAGACTTCAGGTTTTGGAACTTTTTCTCCGCCATGTTTATTATTCCCTTTATATTGACGAGAATCCTGACGGGACCTTCATACTGCTCAGGCATTCAAAAAAGATGACCTTCTCTTCTTTGGTCGGAGCGTAGCTGGCACGACCTTGAAACCGTTCCGGATGCAGTCATCGGGTCTTTCAAACTTTGCTGGTCCTGCCGTGCTTCCTTTGTATCATTTGACTTCCCATACACGCCCAAGAAGCTTAGGATGTTCACGCAAATATTCTTCGTAACGTGCATCACGTCGATTGCAGAGCGGACTTCTAGGACTTTCCAATATTCTAGCTCCCAGAATATAGATTTCTTCTTCCACATGGCTACGTGCCCGTCAGCTCCCTTCGGAACTGATTGTCCGCCGGACCCTTTCCAAAGATGACTTTCAAACCCTTGACCATATCAAATACCTCAGCACCAGTGTGTTCCGCAGGCTTCGGCCGGTGATCTGCCTTGCCGTTGTAATGCTTGCCTTTCTTTCTTACTGGATGACCTTTCGGAAGAAATCGACGATGCCCAAGGTACACGTTCTTCTTACAATTTGGCAAATGTACACTTTCAGTCTCTAAGCGGTGCGTGCATGCATTGTATCCCTTATTTGACTGTCCCGAAAGGTTACTAAGAGCAGGCCAATCGTTGATGGTTACGAAAGCAACGCTCGTAGGTCAAATTCCTCTTCTTTGTGCTCATCCCACACACGGACACCAGGTCTGCCCCACAGCTGTAAAAGTTCATCAACTAATGGCCTTAGGTACACATCGATGTCGTTGCCGGGTTGCTTCGGACCTTGGATGAGCACGGCATCATAATGAACTTCCGCTTCATGCACAACCAAGGAGGAAGGTTGTAGATGCATAGAGTCACGGGCCAGGTGCTATGGCTGGAGCTCTGCTCGCCAAAAGGATTCATGCCATCCGTACTTAGACCAAATCTTATGTTCCTTGCGTCAGCTGCAAAATCTTTGAACTCTCTGTCGATCTTTCTCCATTGCGTTCCATCTGCGGGGTGTCTCAACTCCCCGTCCGACTTACGGTCCTCTTTGTGCCATCGCAACAACTTGGCATGCTCTTTGTTTCTGAACAGACGTTTCAACCGTGGTATTATAGGAGCATACCACATCACCTTGGCGGGAACCCTCTTCCTGGGTTTCTGGCCCTCAACATCGTCACCAGGGTCATCGCCTCGATCTTATAACGCAATGCGGTGCATAGGGCATTCATTCAAATTCTCGTATTCACCGCGGTAGAGGATGCGTCGTTGATGCATGCATGTATCTTCAGAACCTCTAAACCTAGAGGGCAGACAACCTTCTTTGCTTCGTACGTAGTGGCGGGCAACTCGTTATTCTTTGGAAACATATTCTTCAATATTTTCAGCAAGTTTTCAAATGCCGAGTCAGCTACACCTGCTGTGCCTTCCATCTCAGCAAATCCAGTGTGCAGCCCGCTTTTTCAGACCATCATCGCATCCGGGGTACAGCGCCTTCCTATGATCCTCTAACATGCGATCCAAATTCTCCCTCTCTTTTTCAGTTTCGCAGCGTCTCCGTGCATCAGCAATGGTCCGACCAAGATCATCAACGGGATCATCACGTGCCTCTTCTTCACCTTCCCCTTCACCTTCCCCTTCACCTTCAACATCCTCCATGAAAGTATCACCGAAATGAGCAAGATAGCTTTCATCGATGAAATCATCCCCTTCTTCATCTTCTTCCATTATAACCCCTCTTTCTCCATGCTTGGTCCAACAATTATAGCTTGGCATGAAACCGTGCCGAAGCAGGTGCATGTGAACATCTCTTGAGGAAGAGTAACCCTTCTGATTCTTACATTTAACACATGGACAGATAACAAAACCCTCCTGCTTGTTCGCATTAGCCACTACGAGGAAATCTTTCAAACCCGTACTGAACTCGCCGGAGAGTCGGTTACCGTACATCCATTGTCGATTCATCTGCATTATTATAATATAAAATATATAATTAACCATCATGCATTTGTTAAACTAACTAGCTACAAACAATATAAATTAAACAATGAACTACACACACATGCACATTTTATCAACGACACATCAAAGGTTCAAGTTGCTAACCGCGATCGAGGAGGAAAAAATAAATGAGAAAGCTCAAGTGTGGCTCCAACACTTCATATCATGTTTGTTTCATGCTCTTGGGGCATTTCATCAAACACCTTATGTGCATAAGAGGAACCAAAAGCAAACCTAACACCCACTTGTGAGCTTGTGAAGAGAATGGCACCAAATGGCTAAGTGTTGGCTGCTGGATTGTTATATATAGGGAGGCTTTAGTCCCGGTTGGCTAAACCGCGACTAAAGGGGAGCACCTTTAGTCGCGGTTGGGCTGGCCGCGACTAAAGGCCCCCACGTGCACCAGCTGGCCACCGTGCGCCCTGGGCCCAGGCCTTTGGTCGCGGTTCTCCTCCCGAACCGCGACTAAAGGTACCATTTGTCGCGGATCCTGCAGCATCGCGACTTATGGGGCTCACCCGAAGCCTGTTTTTCCACCAGTGTACGCTAACATCGACTGGTAGTTTGGGGGTTTCCAAGCAGACTGAGACTTATGGACCCGGATGTCGTTTTATGTTATGATCTTTTAAGCCCTTTGCTATCTTTTTATGTAGCATAACATAATTTGCTTTCCATTGTTTGTTGTAAGGTTGGGTAAGTGACCTCTGTGAGAGTTGTAATATGTTGGTTCTAAGTTGTAGAGTCAATGTTGTGTTACCGATTATCTCATTGTAGTCTCTCAAGCTCTAGATTAAACTTATGTAAGATGAAGATCTAGTATTTGTCTAACCCTAATCCTGGAGGCGCCACATAGATCGCCGATGGCGCCAACGGAAGACGAAGAAACCCTAATCGCCTCCTAAGCGAAACTATCACTCTGATGGCTTAATTTAACAAACTCCATCACTTTATGTTTTTTAGCCATCACTTCAACGTAAAAACACTAGGATTTTGAAAGTATTTTTTTTCCAAGATAGCACACCGATCAACGCTGAGAGCAAATTGACTAGGTTTAACATTGTACCGACCTATCAGGTATCAGCAGTGGCGTGCTGAAATTATGGTATGGCATAATCAATGGCATGGACCATAGAATATACGCAGAAACACAGTTACAGCAGTACAGTCCGTTTTTCTCAATGAGCATTCACAGTTGAGCTAGATTAAGGTATGGTGGCACCATAGCTAGCCAGAATGGCTCCTCCGCCAGTGGGTATCAGGGTGAAGTGGCACGAGGGAGACGACGTGGGGTCACGCTGGGCATTCAAAGTTTATCCAAAATTTCGAATCGGGTTATTCGAAATGTGTTCCACTTGAATGAAGGAACACATGCAGGCGTTTCTATGTTTGTTCTGTCCACAAGTGCTCTCTGTCTCTATAGTTCGAAGTAGAATGATCAGGGACACTAATGTTGGTCCTCTTGGCACCTTTAGATATTTACGATTAAAAGCCATGATAATGTATTTGACCATTTGAATAGTTCTTTGGATACTTGGATACTACTTTTAATAATTTTGAAATAAAAGCTATATGCGCTAATTGATGCAGAGGTGGGCATGTTTCCCTATTTCGATTTTTTTTTTTACCATTTGAACGAGACGGCGAAGAATTAGCAGGCCTTGACCTCACAAAGTCACAATCCAATTCTTCAAAATGGATTTGCATCATCACAAAAGAAAACTGCTATGACATATATTAGTTACAATAGTTTCTTCGACGACACAGCCACTGTATCTTCACTCATGCTCTAATCTCAAGCCAAGAACTTTTCCACCTTCTCTACTTCCTCCACGCTTCCAACGTACAGAGGCACTCTCTGATGGACCTGCACGGAGCATACAGAATGGTTTGGATCACGAACGTCAACTTAACCAACACATTTTAATCGCATCAGTGATGATTGAATATAACTAATTAACTATATAAGCAGCTTACCTCTGTGGGCATAATGTCAAGTACCCTCTGGTGGCCATCGGAGCCTTTGCCGCCAGCCTGCTCTGCGATGAAGCTCATGGGCGCGCACTCGTAGAGCAGCCGCAGCTTGCCATTCTTACTGTTGGTGTCCCTGGGGTAGCCGTAGATGCCGCCGTAGAGCATGGTGCGGTGGAAGTCGCCGACGAGGCTGCCGATGTAGCGGGCAGAGTAGGGCTTGCCGGAGGTTCCGGGTTCCTTGAGGCTGTCCATGTACTTCTTGAGCTTGTCGTCCCAGAGCGCGTAGTTACCCTCGTTGAAGGAGTAGATTTTGCCGGATTTGGGGATCTGCACCTTCTCCTGCGTCAGCACGAACTCGCCGTACATTGGGTCCAACGTGAACACGTACACCCCGGTGCCGATGGTGAGCACGAAGATGATGGAGCTCGAGTACATGCAGTAGCCGGCGGCCAGCAGGTTAGTCCCCGGCTGGCACACGTTCACCACGCACATCTGCGTCACCTCGTCAAGCTGAACGCTCGCGCATGAACGAGCTTCTGTTAGCGCACGAGCGAGCTGCGCGGAAGAAGCTAGAATGATGTTAATTCAAGCGGTACGTACGGTTGGGCTGTCGCCGATGCCGGCGAGGCACTCGTCCGCGGGGCTGTAGATGCCGAAGATGGAGCCGGTAGAGACGGCGGCGTCGATGTTGGAGGAGCCGTCGAGCGGGTCAAACACCACGATGTAGTTGCCCGAGTAGCTCTCCTCCACCGCCACCGGCACGTCCTCCTCCTCCGACGCGATCACGCCGGTGCGCCCGCTCGACCTCAGGCAGTTCGAAAACACCTGCGGGCGCGCGTGCGTACAGTACATCGGTTCGAGGGTTCTTGTGGTTAATTTGCTTACTTTTTACTCCATCCGCACACACATACCTCGTTGGAGATGACGTCGAGCTTCTTCTGGTCCTCGCCCTGCACGTTGGTGGCACCCTGGATGCCGGTGAGGTTGGAGATGGGCGCGCGCTGCACCAGTGACCCAATCTGCTTGCACGCCGTGGAGATGCTGGAGAGCACGATGGTCATCTCGCCATCGATGACCCCGGCCATCTCCTGCTTCAGCAGCCACGTTGTCAGGGTGATGATATCGTAGGTGCTCCTTGTTTTAGGCTTTGCTACCGGCGCCGAGGCCGCGTCCACGACCGCCATGCACCGCATGCTCGGAGCCGAAGCCTGGCCGGCGAAGAGGCCGCCTCCGGTCCTCCTGGGGAGGCCGCATTGGAGGAAGCTGGCCACCGCCTGCTGGCGGGGGAGCAGAAGCGGGCGGGAGGTGGTGGTGGTCGCGGCGGCCATTGCTTTGCTGTTGGTGCGCACCGTGGTGGAGGTGGCAGCTTCTTGTTTTGTTCCATTGGTTCCGGGCTGCGGTATGTGTGGCTCGAGAGAGGGCGGGAGGCGAGTGTGTGGATTGGGGAAAGAATTGTGAGGATGTCGTCGTTCGCTTCAGAAGTTCAGAGTCTTGTCTTCTGCCTGAGTCACATTCGCATATACGCCTCGTGAGACTAGATATTTGCACTACAGGAATCTCTACCTATGCCGACGGCCTCCGGCCCTCGGCGTACCACAGCCTAGCCCTCGGCGTACGGTACGCCGACGGGGACCCTCGGCGTAGCTCCTCGGGCAAGGTTGGCCTCGGCAGAAGCCACGTGGCCCTCGGCGTATCAGCGACCGTCGGCGTAGAACGAGAGGGCCGAGGGCCAGGCCACCCGTCGGCGTACTAGCGCTCGGCGTAGCACGCTAACGGGCGCCGTCGTGCTGACGGCCGTTACGGCTACGCCGAGGGGGCAGCCGTCGGCGTACCGCGCCACGCGTCGCATCCTGGCGAGCTGTGCTGCATCCTACGCCGAGCGTGTGGCCGTCGGCGTACCCCGCCACGCGTCGCATCCTGGCGAGCTGCGCTGCACGCTACGCCGAGGGGCGCGGCCGTCGGCGTACACTGCCACGCGGCGCGTCCTGGCGGGCCGTGGCGCATCCTACGCCGAGCGTGTGGCCGTCGGCGTACACTGCCACGCGTCGCGCCCCTGTTTCACTCGACGCTACCCCGAGGGGGAAGCCGTCGGCGTAGCATGTGCCATATGGTTCATGTCGACGCTACCCCGAGGGGGAACCCGTCGGCGTAGAGATGACCATTTTTTCTTTTTTTTGCTGGTTTGGTTGTTTCCCAGGATTAGCAGCACATTAAATCACAAATTAATTCACACGAAATAGAGTAAGTGCAAATAGACATAACACGAAGTTCAAGTCTCATAACATAGTTGCGGATACATAGTCGTAGTCTCATAACATAGGTACAAGTGTCATAGTGTCATAGTGCGGATACATAAGTAGCTACTATGGGACAACTAGAGGAGCTCGTCGCCGCTAAACACCGGCCCGGGCCGATTCCTTCCAGTAGAAGCTGCGGAAGAACCACCGGGAGAAGGACCGGGAGAAGTACCGGGTGTAGCACCGGGAGAAGGACCACCATGATGAACCGGTGTCATGTCCCTCCCACCACCCTGGTTTCCGGAACATCCCGTTCCCTACACACATGTTCCCGAGATGTTAGCAATTTGCGAGGCAAAGGAAAGCCGTAGTATTCGGTTTGGCGAAGAACTTACCGTTGTTCTCCCATAGTACTCCGCAGCGAAATTTTCCTTCGATGGCATGTTTGGCGCCGGCCCCGGAAAGGGAGGCATCGGCCCTAAATCCATTATCTGTCCAGTTTGATTACCCACAAACGACGCCTGCAAGATAGTTTACATGTCAGTCTTTGCAGAAATGAAGCATCAAACTAGGGGAAAGTGGGACTTGTCATCATTTGCGAAAACAAAGGTTGGAACTTACATGTATATAACTATATATGCCATGTACTCCATGAACTGCTGCTGGTGCTGGTTGAAGGCCACCTGATATTCTTGATGAGCGGCCACGTAGGCCGCCTCGAAGTCAGGCTACAATTTCACAAATTCATGTCTCGTTAGCACTTAGCAATGTATGAACGAAAGTCGGAAAGAGGATAGAAATGAGGGAAACTTACGTCGTATGCGGGTTGTTGCCGAGCCCGGCGACGAGGCGGGAGAGGGGGGCTGTCCTTGGTGAGTCCCGCCTTGAGACGCGTGAAGGTCGTGGTGAGGGTATGCTTGACGGCCTTGTTCAGCATGGCGAGACGGCCATGCGGCAACCCTCCGGACGACAGGACCAACGACTCCTCGTCGACCTCCGCGCTCATGGGGTCATCCACCTCCGGGTGACGATGTCTCACCATCTCGCAGTAGTTCTCGACGTCCTCGGCGTAGGTGCCGAAGTACTCAGGGAGCGAGGGCTGAGGCTGCGAGAGATCGGGCTTCTTAAGCCGCATCTTGTTGTATATCTCGAGGTCAGACATCTCCTCCTCGGGTCCTAACGCGCCCTCTGCATCGCGAAAGGAAATGTTGTGAGTACCAACTTTGAACCTGAAGGAAAATAAAATGTATACATACCGTCTTCCCCTTGTAGCGCTCGTAGCTGAGGTTTCCCCCACAGTGTGTGCCACCGTCGCCTCGGTTCTCCGCGTTCCACCTCGCCACGGCTGCAAAGTCCTCGTCCATCTTGAGCCACCTCGTCCTAACCATCTCCTCCCATGCCTCGGCATGCGGCTCGGCCCAATCGGGGATAACCTGAAAATGCAATACTCAACTCAATCTAATGCAATCGCAACTTAGTAGCAATGTAGAATCTCATTGACATTTTACTCACCGACATGTAGTCCTCCACCGTCATCTCGTACTCGGCCTTAGCATTCTTACCGACAATGTCCGGCTTATGGACCCTCTCGCCTCTCTCTGCCCAGAAGTGACCCGCGGACGTGATCCTTTGGTTGTACCACACCTGCGGTGTCAACCTCTCACAAGTCGCCCGCAAAGTCCTGTTCGCGGCCGTCTCCTCAACCTCGGGCGCCACACGATAAAAACACTTCAATCATGCAAAAAAACAATTGTGAGATTCATGAGTTAGAACATTGGGGTCATCAAATATGAACGAAGCTCGAGAAAATATGTCTTACCCAAAACTTTCTCATCACGGCCTCAGCAGCCGTCGGGAAGCCTACGCCAGGGGCACTCTCGTAGTCCGTCCAAGTAGTGGCTAGCTTCTTCTCGCCAGCTGGGACAGTGCCGAGGGGATAGTACTTGCCCGGCCAGAACTTCCTAAGCAAAGCTCCAATCATGCTGCTAGGCAGGCGCCCCTTGACCCCCGGAGGAAATATCCAATTGCTGCACATGAAAATCAAACATTAGCACATGAAAATCAAACATTAGTACATGAAAATCGAAATTGCCAAATTAGTACACTTACTCAGGGCCAGCAGGAATAATAAGGGTCTTCGCCTCATGGGTCTTAGGCTCCTTCCTCTCGTCGGGGACTCTCGCTTCCCCACGAATCTTCAGTGCTTCGGCCGCCCATCCTCCTCCGGAGTCTCAAACCCGCGGCTAGAGTCCTCCTCGGCTCTAGACTCCGTCTCCGCCTCCTCTCTAGACGTCCCCTCCAAAAAGAACCCGGAAGCAACGTCGCCTGAAGCCGAGGGTGGTGGCTCAAAGTCCGGTCCTCCCCAGCCACCTCCACCTCCACCTCCACCTCCACCTCCTCCCAAGCCACCTCCAGCTCCACCACCTCGTCCCGTCCTCGTCCTCGTCCTCCTCCTCCTCCCGCGCCGTCCTCGTAACGCGGATTGCGACGCGGTGCCCTCTCACTCCTTCTAACATTGTTCTTGCGTTGTTGCATCTTCTTAAGCAAGCTCGACGAGTCCTCCTTGCCGCCGCTCATATTGTTCAATCACCTGCATTGAGAAAGAGAAAACAATTAAGAAGCATGTTGAAAAATATATAAATAGTAAGCATAAAGACACTAAACAATTAAGAAGCATGTTCAAAAATATATAAATACTAAGCATAAAGATACTAAACAATAAAGAAGCATGTTGAAAAAAATATAAATACTAAGCATAAAGATACTAAACAAATAAGAAGCATGTTGAAATATAAACACATAAAAGACCCTCACCAGCCGTCATCAATCTCATCGTCAATCTCATTTTGTTTCTCCTTGCCACTATCACTATCACTATCTTTTGAGTAGTAAGTTGGATTTTGATAGACGGGTGGAGGCTCATCATCGCTATCATCTTCCACTTGTAACTTCTCGAGCATATCTATGTCCTTTAGATCCACCACTGACTCACCACGAGTTTCTGCATCGTTCCTGAGGTCCTCTTCAAGAACACATTCTAACTCAAAGTGCCCGAAGTCCTCTTCCTCTTGATAGAAAATTCCCTCGTATGTTACAGGGTCAATGTTGTTGTAATCGTCCTCGGAGGGAATCGGTAGGTTACCATGTGGCGATACCTGGAACACGACTTCCCAGCCGTTGAGTGCCGCTTTCTGGCATGGGTACGGCAAATAATAAACTTGCTTGGCTTGGTGAGCAACAATATAGACATCGGCTCCGGTATAGGTGGTGGAAGGCTTAACTTCAACTAACCCAATGGACTTGGTAATTCTCTGTCCACCTCTTGGGTCGAACCAATGACACTTGAACACAACGAGATTGAGTTGTTTGTTTGTACGATTGAAGGTCAGCTCGTATACATTCTCTAACCTCCCGTAGTAATCAAAGGTATCGGATCCTTTAGTGAAGACACCAGTATTTATCGTTTTTGGATTCGCCCGGCCCTTCTGGTGTGTCTCTGTATGGAATCGAAAGCCATTCACGTCATACTTCTCATACTTCATGACGTCACGGTTACAACCTTGGGAAACACATCTCAACTCATCTGTCATCTCAACGTTTGCATCAGCTCCCTACAAGCACGGTTCAAATTTGTTGTGTGCATTAGTTACGTGGAATAACAGGGACAAGTCACATATTGGTAGGTAAGAGGGACAGCTTAGACATTACTTTTTTCATGAACCAAGACACAAAGTTTATTTTTACTTCGGGAGCACCCTCTTTCAGTAGAGTCTCCAACTCCGCGCCCGTGGGATCGCGCGGAAGCCACCACTGTTCATCCTTGAATTCGCTGAAAGGATACAATAAGCATTAGACCGAGTTGAGTGTAGGTGATCGAAACTAGATACAATAAGCATTACACCATGTTACCTAATGAAATCGTGACCGCCATCGTCGTCGTCCCCCCCCACCACTTCCTTCATGTTCATAAGCACATAGAGCATTATGCAATCCTTCTCTTCCCTCTCCAATCTATATTTTTGTCCTTTACCAGCCTTGCCACCGGGACATTGGAATAGTTGAAGCTTGGGGTCATTCATGGGCACGTCGACATTGTAACGAGAGACCGGGTTATGCAGAGTGGGAACTTCATCGGGATAGTACGTTGTTGCGGCATCTGCCATCTCCCGAAGGCACGTTGCCTCAGCTATGCATGCTTCAATCTTGGCTTTGTTTCCAGTTATCTTCCGAATATACTTCTCTCTCAATACAAAACTGCCACCGAAACTGCACTGGGCCACCCAAGAGTGCCTCGTTTGCGAGGTGCACAATGAGATGTGCCATCGGAGTAAAGAAGCCTGGCGGAAAGATCATCTCCAAATTGCATAGCAACTCCGGCACTTGAACTTGCAGCTTCTCAATAACCTTAGGACATATCTGCTTAGCACAGAGCGTGCGGAAGAAATGGCTCAACTCCGCGAGCACTCGCCATATTTTCTCGGGGAGATACCCTCGAAGCATCACCGGCATCAGCCGCTCAATCCATATATGATAGTCGTGACTCTTGAGCCCGGTGACTTTTCCCGTCGAAAGATTGACTCCCTTGCTCATATTCGAACAATAACCATCAGGGAACATCACAACGTATTTTAGCCACTTGAATGCCTCCTTCTTTTGGATGGAATCAAGGCCGAAGTCGGCGTGCGGCTTGAACCAATTCTTTCGACGGCCAGTAGGACGTTGCATGTGTAATTTCTTCCTATCACAGAGCTTCTCAACATCGACTCTAGCCTTGACATTATCCTTTGACTTCCCGGGAATGTTTAGGCACGTGTGAAATAAGGACTCCGCGACATTCTTTACGGTGTGCATCACATCGATGTTATGGGGAAGTTCGAGGTCCTTGTAATACTCGAGCTTCGTTAAGGCTGCCTCGTGAGTCCAGTTGTGCGTTACACCATATCCCTCAAATTGATGGCCAGCTTCCGATGCCGCTGGCACGAGAGCACGTAGCTCGGCATCAACAGCTATACCATCAAACTTTGGCACCTCTGTTACTTCATGCACAACTTTGCCTTTCTTGAAGTTCTTTTTGTCTTAGAGGTACTGCCGATTCGTGTCAAACGCAACATACTTGCGACCCTTATTTAGCCAAAGGAACTCAAGTCGATGCCTGCACACTGGGTATGGCCATTTACCAGCTGTACACCATCCGCATGTTAGGGCGTACCCGGGCATGTCATGCATGGTATACTGCAACCAAACTTTCATGCAGAAGTTTGTCTTCGATGCTCGGTCGTACGTCAACGTCCCGTGGTGCCAAGAGTGGTTCAAATCTTCCACAATCGGTTGCATGTAGACACTCAAGTTCTTCCCCGGGTAATGGGGCCCTGGAATGATCAGCGACAGAAACATGGTCTTCCTCGTCATTAGGACTCCGGGAGGGAGATTGAGCGGAATTACAAACACGGGCCAACAACTGTAATTGGCATTCGACATACCATATGGATTGAAGCCATCTGTAGCTATCGCAATTCTGACATTCCGAGCATCTGCTGCCCTATGGGGGTATTTTCTATCAAAGTTCTTCCATGCATTGCCATCAGATGGATGTCCCATCTTCGTCCGCCCCTGATTGTCCTTTATTCGAGTCCCCATCTTGTGCCACGTCATCTGTTTGGCGGTCTCCTCAGTCAAGTAAAGCCGCTGGATTCTTTTTATGAATGGGAGATACCGAAGAATCGACTTTGCGATCTTTGACTGCCTCACCTGACCATCCTTTTCCGTTACCTCTTCATACCTAGAGGCCTTACAAATGGGACAGTACTTGTCCTCCGCAAACTGTTTCCAGAAGAGAACACAGCCTTTTTCACAACAGTCTATCCTTTGATAATCCATGTTGAGCGCCGACATGAGTTGCCTCGTCTCGTGCAGGCTTTTAGGCAGACAATGCCCTTTGGGCAACATGTTACCAGTTGTTTTCAGACTTGCTTCGAAGCCGTCACGGGTGGTGTTGTACCGGGTCTTGTCGGCTAGACATTGGGAGATGGCATCGAGCTGAGAAATCTCGGCGCCATCGTACAGAGGCGTCTTAGCAGCGGCTATCATATCATAGAAGGCCTTCGCGGCTGGCTCTGGTTCCTCCGGTTCTGGAGGTTCCTCCGGTTCTGGCGGTTCCTCCCGTGAAGGTGGCGACTCTGGCATGTGGGCATCGACAAGATCATCTAGAAAGTCTCTAACCCCATCGTACTCATTGCCATTGAGCCGCTGCCGCATCACCTCACCTCTGTCACGTTCGTGCTCATCAAAGTCGATCTGCGTGACGTAACGAGGCATATACCCATATTGCAGAAGGTGTTTAAACATGTCATCCTTTCCACGACGGTGATGCTTCAAGCAACGATTGCACGGGCAAAGTGGCTGAACCTTCTGTTTTGTACCACGCGCCAACTCCTTCACTAAATGCCAAGTCTTCCTTATCCACTCATCTGTTTTATTAGTCGCACTAACACGACCGGTGTACATCCATCCATTATCAGCCACCCTCTGCTCTATTGGAAGCCAAACGACAAGCATAGCATTTATATCAAATAGGAAAATGCATCATATTTTAATTTTTTTACCAGGCAAAACGAATGCATCAACCTACATCTCTACTAGGTGGGCTCCTAGCAGCCGCCGGATCCGTAGATTGAGTACGTTCTCCATGCTCTACCGGTCCGAGTCAAAATTTCGGCAGCACCTCCCCGCTGCTCTCCGATACACGTCTCGCCAAAAAGACAAGAGGATGTGCATCCGGAGAACAACGGTGAGGCTGCCGAAATCTGACTCGGACCAGCATGGAGAACGTACCCAACTACGGATCCGCCTGTCCGTAAATGCCGCAAGCGTTACGGTTGAAAATATGCCGACCACTAATGTATATTTATCCGTGTAACGCTTGAGGACGGGAAGTGACACCTAGGTTACGCAACTTGACTTGGAAAATGAATCTAGTGACATAAATAAAATACGGAGAAGAAGTTCGAATTTTTGCTCACCCTCGGCGGTGGGAGAGAATCACGGACACGACGGAGCGGTCACGACGGGGCGGTCACGACGGGGCAGTCACGACGGGGCCTAGTTAAAACAACAATAAAATTAGTCAATGCAAAAAGTAAATAGCATATTTCTATTTCCAACTATATTTTGTTTTCCAACTATTTCTATTTCAACAACAAAATCATATTTCTATTTCCAACTATATTTTGTTTTCCAACTATTTCTATTTCAACAACAAAACGTAAAACAATAACAAAATCATATTTCTATTTCCAACTATATTTCGTTTTCCAACTATTTCTATTTCAACAACAAAAAGTAAAACAACTACAAAATCCTATTTCTATTTCCTAGTACTAAATAGCTAGAAAAATAAAAATAAAGAAAAAATAAGTGAGGTATACCTCACTGCTGCCGGCCATGGTGGGTAGGGCGCCGGGGTGGAGGGGCCGGTGGCTGCGGAGGTGACGGGTCGGGCAGGAGGGGGTCGGGTGGGGAGGGGCCGCCTGCTGCGGAGGGTCGGGTGGGGGGGGGGCCGGCCTGCTGCGGAGGTGGCGGGTGAGAGGAGGAGCAGGGCCGGGGCCAACGGCGGCTCAGGCCACCTGAGGTGGGGAGGGGGCGGGCCGGCCGTGGAGGTGGCGAGCGAGAGGAGGAGCGGGGCCGGGGGCAGCCGCGGCTCAGGCGACCTGCGCGCGGTGGGGAGGGGCGGGCGAGAGGAGGAGCGGGGCCGGCAGCGCGGGGCTCGGTTGAGGAGGAGGACGGGGTGGCGGCGGCGGGCAGGAGGCGGCGGCGCGAGCGGGCAGGAGGCGGCGGCGGCGGGACAGGGGGAAAAATCGAACCAGGTTGGGGATTTTCGGGCCACGCCGACCAGGTGTTTTTCGGGCTCAGATCCCGCGCTTCGCGTTTTTAGGGTTGGTGTCTATGCCGAGGGCCGGCCATACGCCGACGGCTACCCTCGGCATAGACCACTTTTTCTTTTTTTTCTTTTTTCCTTTTTTGTTTTTTCTTTCATTGTTTTTATGAATGTAATATACAAATATATATACTAACAATAGGTACATATTATAATAATAATATCTATAATAATAATAATAGACCACTCGATTTTTGGCTCCGTTTGCTTTGCCAACTGCGCAAAACGGGGCCGCCGGGACATGCGGTATGGCCGTACGGGCGCGCGCGTGCACCCGTCCGCCAACGCGAAACGGAAAACATTTAGCACATAAAATGATGCGTCCTAGACCTAAAAACATTTTCCCTCCATTTATTGAGCGAAGGAAAGTGTGGCGGTTCAAATCCGTCGGTTTCCGGATTCGGCGGGCACCGCAGAAGCGGGTGGGATTCCCGGATGGCTTCCGCGCGCATATGGCATGTGATAGGTGGTGCGTAGGAGGTATCCTACCGCTGCGCGGAGGTCCCGCGCGATACTGAAATGCGCACCATGTAGCTGCTTCACAAAAAAAGCCCTTCCGGCACCCGAAAATGGAAAAACCGTCGCCCGTGGTTCGGATTGGAAATCCGCGACCGGGGCCTTGCTTCCCATCCTAAGGCCCACGCACGTGCAAATATGGCCTCGTTCCGACAAACTATGTGGTGAAACGGGCCGTTTCCTACTCATTTCCCCTAAAAGCCATAGAACTCGGACGAGATAGCCCTGTTCGTGAAGGGTTCTCCAAGATAATTGCCGTATCCAGTTCCGTCTTTTGCAGTGGTTACTAGGACACATAAAATGATGCCACGCGGCTCCGCTCGATTTTTGGCTCCGTTTGCTTTGCCAACTGCGCAAAACCGCCGGGACATGCGGTATGGCCGTGGCGCGCGCGTGGACCCGTCCGCCAACGCGAAACGGAAAACATTTAGCACATAAAATGACGCGTCCTAGACCTAAAAACATTTTCCCTCCATTTATTGAGCGAAGGAAAGTGTCGCCCGGTTCAAATCCGGTCGGTTTCAGGATTCGGCGGGCACCACGGAAGCGGGTGGGATTCCCGGATGGCTTCCGCGCGCATATGGCATGTGATAGGTGGTGCGTAGGAGGTATCCTACCGCTGCGCGGAGGTCCCGCGCGATACTGAAATGCGCACCATGTAGCTGCTTCACAAAAAAAGCCCTTCGGCACCCGAAAATGGAAAAACCGTCGCCCGTGGTTCGGATTGGAAATCCGCGACCGGGGCCTTGCTTCCCATCCTAAGGCCCACGCACGTGCCAAATATGGCCTCGTTCCGACAAACTATGTGGTGAAACGGGCCGTTTCCTACTCATTTCCCCTAAAAGCCATAGAACTCCGGACGAGATAGCCCTGTTTCGAAGATAATAATCCGTTTTGCAGTGGTTTAGGACATAAAATGACGCCACGCGGGCTCGATTTTTTGGCTCCGTTTGCTTTGCCAACTGCGCAAAACGGGGCCACGGGACATGCGGTATGGCCGTACCGGGCGCGCGCGTGCCCGTCCGCCGCGCGAAACGGAAAACATTTAGCACATAAAATGACGCGTCCTAGACCTAAAAACATTTTCCCTCCATTTATTGAGCGAAGGAAAGTGTCGCCCCAGTTCAAATCCGGTCGGTTTCCGGCGGATTCGGGGGGCACCGCAGAAGCGGGTGGGATTCCCAGATGGCTTCCGCGCGCATATGGCATGTGATAGGTGGTGCGTAGGAGGTATCCTACCGCTGCGCGGAGGTCCCGCGCGATACTGAAATGCGCACCATGTAGCTGCTTCACAAAAAAAGCCCTTCCGGCACCCGAAAATGGAAAAACCGTCGCCGTGGTTCGGATTGGAAATCCGCGACCGGGCCTTGCTTCCCATCCTAAGGCCCACGCACGTGCCAAATATGGCCTCGTTCCGACAAACTATGTGGTGAAACGGGCCGTTTCCTACTCATTTCCCTAAAAGCCATAGAACTCCGGACGAGATAGCCCTGTTCGTGAAGGGTTCTCCAAGATAATTGCCGTATCCAGTTCCGTCTTTTGCGGTGGTTACTAGGACACATAAAATGACGCCACGCGGCTCCGCTCGATTTTTGGCTCCGTTTGCTTTGCCAACTGCGCAAACGGGGCCGCCGGGACATGCGGTATGGCCGTCCGGGCGCGCGCGTGCACCCGAACGCGCGAAACGGAAAATATTTATCACATAAAATGACGCGTCACACTTGTACATATATGTTAGGGGCAGATGCAAGTTTTCCAACAATTCTGACGCTCCGTGCGAGAGTTTACCAATGTAATTTTTTACTTGTTTTGGTTTATTTAGGACATATGTACATGGAAACCATAGGTTGGGCATACTTCACCATAAAATAGGCTCCATTTGAGCCGTGGCGAGAGTTTCCACATACAGATCCTGGATTTTACCAAGTGTTAGCCCATGTATGCGGAAATCGTCAACAACGGGTACATCCAAGGTTAGCCAAACCTTACATCACACTTGTACACATATGTTATGGGCATATGCAAGTTTTCCAGTGATTCCGACGATCCGATGGTCTGTATCTTGAAAAACCCTAGGGCGGGGACCCCGCAGATCTACCCCTATAGCTTTCTCCGTGTGAGGGTTTACCAATGGACTTTTTTACTTGCTTTGGTTTGTTTAGGACATATGTATATGGAAACCATAGGTTGGGCATACTTTACCATAAAATAGGCTCTGTTTGAGCCGTGGCGGGAGTTTCCACATACAGATCCTGCATTTCACCAAGTGCTAGCCCATGTATGCGGAAATCGTCAACGCCGGGTACATGCAAGGTTAGACAAACCTTACATCACACTTGTACACATATGTTAGGGACAAATGCAAGTTTTCAAGCGATTCCGACGCTCCGGTGATCTGTATCTTGGGAAACCCTAGGGCGGGGACCCTGCAGATCTACCCCTATAGCTTTCTCCGTGCGAGGGTTTACCAATGGATTTTTTATTTGCTTTGCTTTGTTTAGGACATATGCACATGGAAACCATAGGTTTGGAATGAAATAGGCCCCGGATGAGCCGTAGCAGGAGTTTCCACATACAAATCCTGGATTTTACCAAGTGTGGGCCCATGTATGCGGAAATCGTCAACGCCGGGTACATGCAAGGTTAGACAAACCTTACATCACACTTGTACACATATGTTAGGGACAAATGCAAGTTTTTAAGCGATTCCGACGCTCCGGTGATCTGTATCTTGGGAAACCCTAGGCCGGGGACCTTGCAGATCTACCCCTATAGCTTTTTTCGTGCGAGGGTTCACCAATGGATTTTTTTTTAATTTCTTTGCTTTGTTTAGGATATATGCACATGGAAACCATAGGTTTGGAATGAAATAGGCCCCGGATGAGCCGTAGCAGGAGTTTCCAGCGATTCGGACGCTCCGGTGGTTTGTATCTAGGAAACCCTAGGGGGCGGGGACCCCGCAAATCTACCCCTAGGGTTAGGGTTAGGGTTAGAGTTAGGGTTAGCAATGGAATTTTTTCCTTTGTTTTAGGACATATGTACATCGATAGCAGATGTTGGGCCTACTGGATCCCGTCAACCCGTCTACGAAGAGCGTCACTCGTGGGATCTACATAAGCCATCTACCATTTTTTCTTTAAAAAAGTAACTATTTTTACATAATTCATACTAGTACATAAATAAAACAAACATAATATAAAGTTAATGACCGAGAAGAAAAAAAGAAAAAAAAGTGTATGCCGAGGGTGGCCGTCGGCATAGGTGGGTGATGCCCTATGCCGAGGGTGGCCCTCGGCGCCTCGCTGACGCCGTGACCGGGCCGTCACGGCCGGAGCGGGACCGGAGCACATGCTAGTGCTACGCCGACGGCCTTTAGTACGCCGAGGGTGGCCGTCGGCGTATCCGTCTCTACGCCGAGGGTATGTCTACGCCGAGGGGCTAGATGGGCCGCTGCCATGGACCGGACGTACGCCGACGGCCCCGACATTTGGCCATCGGCGTACGCCACGGCCGTCGGCGCAGCGAGCCATTCCTGTAGTGCTGGATCGTAGAAATAGCATCCGGTACACTATTCAACTTTGATATGTTTTTTGTTTTTACAACAACGGCGTCATGGTGGTCTGCGTCCTGGCGGCGCGGCGGCATAGCCCCCGATCTATGTGCGGCAAATAGGTGGGTGCCACGGCTACAGAACTGCTTGCCGCTTCGGCGGCGGCGGTGTTCGGCGGTTGGATCAATATCCAATCAGTGTGGGATGGACCTACATGGTTGCCGATGAAAATCGAGGTGGATGATGTCGGTGCCTCTTGGCATCGTTTGCCTTGTTAAAGGCATTGCTTTTGCACCTTTCACATTGCATTGCTTGGGTGCTCCATGAGAAACCCTAGACCCAGAGATCCGGGTCCCATAGATCGTACGTCGGTGGCACTTTTGGTGCCGCTCTCCCTCTCGAGGCCATGGTCTTTGGAGCACTTTTTGGCTGGAGGGGTCTGAAGGTGGAGAGGCGTTGCATTGATCACATTAACGATGACGAGTCTCGACGGCATGGTGCAGCGGGGTCTCGGTGTAGGATGCGTGGTGGTGGCGCGTAGGTTGGTGGTGAACGCAGTCTGGGTGTCGTGGTGGTGTTGATGGCAGGTCTGACAAGGACTATGCAAATCTCTTCCCTGGCAGTGAAATCTTTAAAAGCGTGTGCACGAGGTGCTCGTTGTGGGCTGGACTGGATATGTGCTTCCGTCTTGCCATAGATGACTCGGGGGCACCAACCAGTCGAGTGGAACAAAATCTAGATCAACCGACCATCGGCTCTTCCTCTCTATTAATGTCCACGACCGCACCCTCTCTTCCTCTTCCTGTGATTTATGTGAGAAAGTGCTGCATGGAAAATTGATGCTGGCACACGAGAGGTTCATACTGTATTTTCTCCTAAAACCTATGTCATGGGCCTCAACAATTCGTATTGATGCACCTTCATATGTTACGGCTAGCACTTTCCTCATATCAGCGCCGATGATGAGAAACTCCGTTCCATCTTCTCCGATTTCCATGTCGTATGTTGCCATTTTTCCCAAAATTTTGGATTTCATCATCCCAGGTTCTCCCAACTTGGACACCGAGAAAATCCCTAAATTTACAGTGTGAGTGCTGACGCCCAGAAATCCCTAAATTTCTCGTAAAAAGGAGGTTGGAAGGAAGTGCTCGAGGGCTCGATGGGACCCATGTTGTTGCCATGAAGGTGTGCCATACAGTGGGGACCACTTTGCCCCTCGTGGCTCCCTGCTTGTGAGTGCAGTGCTCCAGTTTTTTTGTTTCTGACAAAAAATTCCACAATATTTTCCTTGAATTATTTGAGCTTCGTAAGGTCCCTAAAACAAAAAAAAAGAAGAAAAAAAAGGTTTTCTATGTCCTAGAATTAAATACCATCTATACTTGATAAATATATACTACCTCCATTCCAAAGCTTAAGGCCTATATTTTTTCAGAAAGTCAAACTATGTTAAGTTTGACTAAATTTTTATAAAAAATCATTAACATGTCAAATACAAAATTGATATTATTAAATAGATAATGAAATATATTTTCATGTGCTATCTACAAAATATCATATTTATTGATAGATTATTCTAAAATTTTGGTCAAATTTTACTTGCTTTGATTTTTCTAAAAAAATGTAAGTCTTAAGCCTTGGGATAGAGGTAGTAGTACATATATTAAAGGATATAGGATTTAACCATAACGCTCCACCCCACGGTAATGTAGACTGCCTAATTTTGTCCAGTGGGATATTTTCACGGGCCATTGCTAATTTTTATTTACGTTTCTCATCTTTTATTTTTTGATGGTAAATTTTCGAGATAACTTCTCGTCCATAGTTTTTAACCGCTATAATATTTTTTCGTCTGTAATTCTCCAGCATTAATTTAATATTTGTTTTTGTTCTTTTCTATTCTTTGACGATAATTCTTTAAACATTTTCCCAGCCGCACTATCTGAACGGTAACTTCAAAGGTGATTTGTAGACTTCTTTGGCACTTATTTCTCGATACAGATCTTCAAGTCAGTGATTATTCGCCATTAGTCCTTCATCGACGTGTCGGTAGTTATTTGACGCAAATTATCAGCCTCGATAGTAATTTTTCTATGGTAATTATTTAACCGCACTTTTTCAAAGGCGCATAATTCTTTGGCGGTAATTCAATAATTTTTTGTTCCTTTTGTATTCTTTGAAGATAAGTCTTTGACATATTTTCCCAGCCGCAATCTCACCATGGTAACTTTCGAATGTGATTTCTCGACACTGTTGGTGGTCATTTCTCAACATAGATCTTCAACCTCACTAGCGATTATTCGACATTGCTCCTGCATGGGCGCGCCGGTAGTATTAAAGGTGGATGGACAACAATCTTCAGCAATACCTCTTAGCCGTAATTTTCAATGGTGCATGGGCAACAATCTTCAACAGTAATTTCCCCATTGTAACTCTCCATGCCTTCCTCTATAGTAGCTTATGGTTCTACTAGGGTGACTAAGTGAGACAAAATAATCCACTATTTGTTGTGTCTTTTATTCAAAAATGATATTAATACTTTATGTTGATCGCCTCATGGTCACCTTATGTGAACAGTACTACCTTCTTTTACGACCCACTTTGACAAAAAATAACTACTTATATATCGCTTCTTCTAATAGAGAAAAAATGTTTCTAATATTTTGTATTAATCGCATGGGCACGGTGTGCCACCGTGCCAATGTTTTGTAGTAAATTCATAATAATGCATATATATAATGGTAAAAGATGAATCATCTAAAGGTATAAACGATGCCCCCCATAGGGGAACTCACAGCGATTCTTGCTTCTGAACAATCGGATCTTCCTCACGATGAATCTCAGCCGTTCATTTTCTTACCGTGTCATATAAAAGGGAGCAGCTCCCGGTGAAAACCCTAGCCGGACCCGTGCCCCTCAATTTCTCCTCTTCATAGGGTTCCTCGCTGGCGGCTGCCGAATCCCCTCCCCTACCCAATCCCCTCCCGTGTTCTCCTCCCCAATCCTCTCCCGGCGAGCCGCCTCCAGCCGCGCCCTCGCGCTCGTGCGCCTCTCGCCCTCCTGCTCGCACACGCCTTCCCTTGGAATCGGAGGGCATGTGAGCACGCGAGCAGCAGCAGGGCGCCATGGCCTGGCGGATGATGCGGGATGGAGGAGAAGCAGGCGGAGGAGGTGAAGCAGCATATTGAGGAAGAGGTGAACCGGAAGAGGAGGCGGACCTCGCAGGGGAGTTGTAGACAAGAATCAGCTTCCATCCCGGTCCTCTCAGCCGACGGTCGTCCTGGCTCTTCCCCTCGGCATAGACAGAGCAGTTCATGCTGCCGCCGCCGCAAAAATCTAGGTGAGCGCCCTCCCCTACATCCCTCACTCTGATTCCTTCTCCTATTGACCGTCGCCGCGCTTAGCAGATGGGGGGCGGGCCACTGATAGAGATGCTGCTACTCTCTGCCTTTTCCTCTTCGCGGGAGGCGAGAGGAGCCACAGCTGGTTGTACGCCTGCCAGACAAGCTGGTGGTGTCCGGCCGGCCGGAGCAGCACAAGCTGCCGCTTGCACTGCCGGCACTTGGAGGAGTGGCTGGTGAGCTCCATCCACCCTACAGGTCTCCTACTTTTCTGTATTTTCCTTGCAGCAACAGAACCGGAGTTTGTTTGTTCTCTATGCCAAGGTATACCAGCTCATCCTCTACATTCATTTCCGTCTGGCTTGGTTGATTTCCCCTGAAATTGTTTGTGTGGACAACGCGCTCTATTATGTGTGAGAGCTACTGATCCTTAATGTATACATAAACATGCATGAATCTGCTGCTAATTTGATACTCAAAGTTGCATATGCCAAAGTATATCTACAGAATAATTTTCCAGATTTATAAATTGCACACTCACATCCGTAAAAAAATAGAGTAGCAAGATCGACAGTGTAACTATGTAAATCTCAATTTATGTAGACAATACATTTACGATTATGATATCGCCCATCAACTACAAAATAGCTATTCCCTGCTTTTAATCGTTGTTTGTTCTAGGTAGAATCTCTATTTTGTAGGATGTAAAAGCAGAGTAGCAAGATCCACAGTGTAACGATATAAATCTCAATTTATGTGGACAATACCTTTACGATTATGATATCGCCCATCGACTACAAAATAGCTATTCCCAGCTTTTAATCGTTATTTTTCTAGCTATAGAATAGCTATTTTGTAAATCTCAAGATATCCGGTGGCATACCATAGGATGTCACGGCTGAATATCTTGCAGCAGATCTGCACCACACTTCAGTTCTCCATCAATTGTGTCCATACCATCCACCATATCAATATGGGAATACCGATGTATGGTGTCAGCTCCTGGAATTCTGCCGTCCCAAGGATCTTTCATGGTGACCAGATGCCTTACTCGAGAGTTCAGTGCCATCCATCCAATGCTCCAAGAAGAACTACCCCAAGTTCATCGCAAAGGTAACTCATCCCCCATTCATGGAATTTATATGGAAATGTTGCAGCGTTAGATCTGAAGTAATTATGTTTCAACATTCAGAATTTTGTATTTGTTGATTGTGCAAAATATTAATATGTAAGATGGTCCACACCAAGGTACTGAACTGAATGAGGATGACTGCAGTCGAAGTTTCAACCGTGCCTTGAGTTTGTCGGCGGTTGTCCTGGTCACTCGCATCCTGGCTTCCGACGAGCATTACTCAATCCTCTTCTTCATATAGCACAATTGCCGATAGGTGGAGCGTGTTGTACTGCTCCTTGCTTGATTCCAGGTTGCTCCTTGTCATGTTAAAAAAAAGGTTGCTCCTTGTCACTCTCATCCCTGGATTCATTTTTCTATGAGATTTAGGGGCTTGGGTCATGCTGGTTAAGAGTATTGGGCACAATTAATTGGTAATTGGTTTTGTATGCAAAATTCGAGGTTGGGTTAATGCTGACACTGGTTCTTTCAGGTTTGTATGTGCCGCAAGCTCCGGTACCAGCTTGTTCAATTTTCATGTATGTCTTTTACCAAAGCAATAGGAGAAAGGAATCAATTTGTCCTTTTTAGCTTGGTTCTAAGTTACTCTTTGTTTGGGCCAATATGTTTTGTGTGGTTCCAACTATTAGATTGCATCTTGGGCATACACAAAAATTCATTTAATATATGTATATGTTCTGATTCAAAAATTCAACTATTAGGTATCAAATGTGTATGCTCTGCAATGCAATTTATACAACAACTTGATCATACAAGGCAGTAGTGCATAGAACAATTTATAACTAAGAGATACTTTTTTTTGTTGTATGTGGCACTTTGGCCTGTAATGTAGAAGTACGTTGGCCTGGCAACCTCCAATAATTCTTACTTCTTACATTTACTTGCAACAGTGCTCATGCTTTTCCCTATGTCGTACTACTAAATTTTGCTGTGTCGAACAAAATATGGCAACTGTACGTTCATAGATAGTTGATGCCTTGATGGTACACTGGTTGTTCCCAAAGTGTATATGCCTTCTAATCTGAATCCAGTGTGTGATGTGAATATTTATAGATGCTTTGTATATAGAATGTCATGGATGAATTGATAATAGATTATATCATACTGGAGATGACTAACTCAACTATATTTAGCCGCAAGGCAAAGGAATCCAGCAGGTAGAAAAAAAACACATTGCCATGTGTATTGTTATTTTTATTGGATTCTTACAGATGTAGTTTACATATCGGTTATTGGATGATGTCGAAAGTTTTCATGTGCACTAGACTTTTAATTCTTAGCCGAGTTCAGTTAACTACCAAAATAATTATATTTACCTGCATTTTCTGTGTCTTCTTATATGCGAAGTGCTATCCCTGATTTGAATAGATTGATGCTTAACATAGTTTTATACTAACTGTTTACAGGTGCAAAAGGCAGGTGATTCGCGGCAAGACGCGCCCCAAAAGCTTGAGTTTAAAAAGAAAAGTTTGTATCTTCATTGGAATATTACGTAGTTTTAGGAATAAATCACAAGACAAATAAATGAGTAATCTGTTAGATGTTTTTTCTGCAGTAGTCTTGAAACTTCTAACAAGATTCAACAAGCATGTACATGCTAAACTAGAAATTAGCTATATAATTACTTTGTTATGCATACCTACTATGCGGTAGTCTCATTTTGGACAAATTTTTTAAAATTGAGATGTGCGTAATTACTCGCTATAGCCCATGACCCACTGATGTTGAGAGAGAGAGAGATGTTATGCAGACCACATGGATAAGGTTGTAGAGTAGGACTATATCTCATGGGTTCTTCCTTATTTTTCACTATTTGATAGTGTTTTTCCTGCTTATTAAATAGATATTACACATGCAACTCCTGATCTCACGGGATACATTACTGAAGGACAAATATACATTTACAGACAGCTCCATAACAGATGGGTGCTTTTGTTTGTTCTCTTGTTAGTTAGCAAAGGCAACCTCATCAAATAGTAAGTTACTAATATGCAATTTTGAGCATATATCTACTAGCGCTCCCAAATAGCTAAGAGTGAATTTCCAATTCAGTGTAGCATGTGTTTTGAATTTCACTAATATTGGCTGGTGACTAGGTCGGGTGGATTGAGAATCCCAATAATAAGTTCCATTCAGAAAATGACAGCTTTGTCAAAATGGCATTTTCTTAAAAAAAACACTAGCGACTCCATTATCATTATGCTTCAGTTATGTGCCTCCATGGTTTCAAGAAATAAGTTTTGTGCTTCAGATAAACTAATGCTATCATATCTAATGTGTGTCTTATTGAAAATAAGAATGACTCTCGAGTTGGCAAAGGTTAATATAATTGTTCCTGAACCTCAAGGGACAACATTAAGATTTGTATCTAATAACTGGTTGATATTTAGATGGATGACTATTGTGAAATGTACCTAATATTTTCCAAGTTTCTTTTCTCCATTTTCTCAATCTGCAAAAAAATGTTGATATTTATACTAGGAAGGGTGCTTCTATTGTTTTCATCATTACGTCCATCCGTGCACCAAAAGAATGCAATTGGTTCTCTGTTCTTGGACAAGCGGTAGAAGAAAGTGAAACGAGAATTGCCATTTTATTCTTTGACCGCAGAATACCTGTAGTTTGCTTCTGTAAGATTTTGAAACGTTTGTACTATTATTTTATAAGTTTTAATTATAGTTATATTTATTGTACTTTTTTGTACCTTTGCCTTCAATAACTGGTAAAATCTTAAGTGGAGAAATTTCGTATAGAGAGGAACGGAAGAAATTCCTTACTCGAATCAACATGGATGAAAATGCAGTGTCTGAACTTTTTTAGCAGTGCAAATGACATACTAGAAATGTTCCCTTGGGAATCTTATCGTGGGCAGACAGGTTTGCTGAAATTTGGAATTATGTTCTTCCATGTGTACATTCATTTTGGAAATACTTTTCCTATGTATGTATCCATATTTTGTAACTGTTCCTCTGCAGTTCGTGGGATGATGTATTATAGGAAGGCCCTTATGTTGCAAAGTTTTCTGGAGAGAATGCATTCTGAAGATATTTCTACTAGCTTCCTTGTGGGACACATAAATTATATATTTTAACAACGTGCATGTAACATCATTTTCTGATGTTTTTTTTTTTTGCTACACCACGAATCTGCATTTGATATGGCTGGTCTGGCTGACACACATTTTGAGTACACCCCAGAAGCACGAGCACATGGTGATTTGAAGTTTACGGATATGTTGTGGTTTTTTGCCAAATTTATGGATTACACCAAGGGGAAGGGAAACAAGAAGCTGCTAATATATCCCTTCTAATGCAAAGGTGCTCTTAGCTTTATATCTTAGAATAATCTCTTCTTTCATACTAAATATGAGCTGCTCATATTCTTAGAATCAGTGATCAAGCTGGTTAGATCTTTTCGCTTGTGTGTATTATATAGTGCTACATCAATACATCATCTCTATTTTTTCATTCTTTATCAGAAATGAAGCAGGAATTGCTTATATTGATGTTTTCGAGATCATAAAAAATGAAAATCCTAGCACTGAGTATTACTCGAAGCTTGTTAAAGCTGGCATCCATGGAAAGGACAAGGTTAGTGGCAACTGGTTTTGGACGCATTTCCTCCTATCTAATACCGTATTTCTATTGTCGAGTATCTGAAGCACTATGTTAACTGTTAAGAACAGTAATCTTGGGCTTGAGCTGTTATTTTCCCTGGTCACACCTTTAGTGGCTATAGTATGATAGTTCCTGAAGATTATTCGGGTCCGTTGAGTGCAGTTCTCATATCCTTATACTTGATGACTATGGCCTTGGGCTAAGGTTGATAGAGCTTGATTTTCAATGCATTCCATTCCATCAAATGCATTGGCCACCACCAATTTATGCAATGGTATACCTGACTATATCTCCTTATTTGCTCTGCATCATGATAACAAGTTGCTACTTATCAATTTATCACATTTTGTTACTAAGGTTTCATTATCACAAATTTCTATTGTAAGACATTACATAGTAGTGATGGTTCACATAGTGTTCTACCTAGCGATTACCAGTAAGAATTGTGTTGTTTAGTCAAGTTTTTAGTGATTTATATGGTCTGGCAAACAAAACCGTTATCTCTACAATGACCTGCTTTAGTGTGATGTGACCCAAACCAGGCTACCTCTTTTGGTTCACAGTTGATTTTGAGCTTCTCTTTGTTCTTCGTGGATGAAAACTAAACAGATGTATCGCAAGCATTTGCAGCTGGTTAGCTAGAACTACTAATGATGTTCCAGTTTAACCCATATACCTTTTGCCCCTACTATGCCATCAATACATATGTTGTATAAGCTTAGCTCTACAATTGTAGAACAATCATGGTATTCCTTGATTCTGTTTACACAGATCTTACGCCTGATATTATTTCCTCATGCCAAATTTCACGTTTACCCAGCGATAGTACATGGAATTGTGCCAGAAAAAGATATTAAAGGACTACTACTATGCTTGTGTCAAAAAGAAGCGAGACTGGTGAATGTCTCTGCAGACCGAATAATGAAATAAAACTAAGCAGCTTAGCAAGAGCTGGATTACTTCGTACATGATGTATCATGACATTCCAATCAGATTATTAACAGTGTAATTCAAGAAACATGTCGCATGGAGAGTCTGACTTTTATAATAATGTCAATTCAATTCTGATTGAAGTAGACAAAGCTTCTTCTGACCTTGAGCAGTTCACCTTCCAAGCAACCTAATTTATGTGTGTAAACCTTATGTATATAGATACATGTGTTCTACTTTAAAACCAAATAGTATATGTATATAGATACATGTGTTTCCCCACTTGCTCCGCATCTACTTAACAAGTGACTACTCCTAGAACTGCTCGGCTTTTGTCTAGCAAGCTTTCGTCTACTTTGCTCTAACTTAGCCTATCTCTTTTATACATATGTAATATAGTTCCTTGTTTTTCCTTGCGGATTCCATATCATTGACTTGTTTGAGATGGTGTGATGTTAGTGATGCTTAATATAGCATTTTACAAACTGATTATTAGTGCGAAAAACATGGCCCAGCTGCAAGCCGCGACACACTGTTAGTTTATTTATGTTTTCATTTGTAAGAGTATCGGTTGTTCGTGGTAGTAGTTATTAGGTCTCCATTTTCTGTTGACTACGCTGTGTCTTCTAAGACCATATCGTTCCCTTTACTATTGCCATGTGGATATAAAGTAGGTTAGTATTATAACAATGTTCACACTTATTTGTGCCCTTCTCCTAGAACAATAAAGTATTGTGTGTTCTCCACATACTAAATAGATTTTAATGAACAATAAATGTGGTATTTTTTTTTGAAAAAATATTAGTATACAAACAGTAGAGAGCCGGTCAATGGGGTTGTGTGCCAAGACGTACAACTAAATCGTCACTGATGGCTTTGTTCTGCTTAAGATCTGCCTGCCAGGGCCGGGAGAACTTCATTTTTTTGTTTCTCCATTCTATTTCTTCTGGTGCGATTTTTGCAACCTTTGCTACCAGCACATCTGGTTCGCCACGGGTGCTTGACCGCTTCATCTCCGTCCGGACACGAGAGCGTATGCAGAGGGAGTAGGACATTCTGTTTTTGCTAGATTGGGGAAGAAATGGTTGAGCGTGAGGGAAGTGATGCGGTCGACACATTATATACTGGTCGGTGTTTTGAGCTCCCGCTAGCAATAGCGGGTATGTGTGGCATATGTATTTGAACTGTGCCCAAACGGTACTTACAAAATGGAAGCAACACACGCTTGTGGGAGTGTTCGCACAAAGAAAAACAACCATGCAATTACATCATATTTTGCATTTATCTGCAAGTTACACATATAAACAATTTTGAATACTTAAACATGCACTTCCTTCCATAGGAAACTCCAAGGGCCATCAAGCTTCCTTTTACATAATACTCAATCTCATAATATATTCTCTCTAATTTTCTGGTTGTATATAAACGTACATAAGAAAATAATACCCCCTTCGTTCCTTTCTATAGTGCCTATAGATTTTTGGCATTTGTTTCAGAATATAAGGTGGTAGCTTAGCTTTTTTTCAATTACCCCTTCCCGTTCAGCTCCCAAATCGTTCAGCTCCCAAATTTGTTATGGTAAGTTAGTAAGATATGGATTTCTCAAATTTTACGTTGATCTCAAATCGTTCAGCTAGGGTTCTTGTGTAAAAAAATACTCCTGCGCTAATTTCCGTGCCAAAAAACTATAGGCACTATAAAATGGAACAGAGGGAGTATCACTTTTCCACCCACCCATGAGTCTAGCGGGATCGTAAATCTGTTTCATTTTGTTCTATGGAGTTTATTTTGTAAAACCATATTATTTCCCCTCTTTATTTTCATTGCCATTATTTAAACTGTAAAATGGGCTTGTTCTTACGGGATCGTGCGCCAAGGCGCACATCTAAATCTAGTATGCCATAAATGGTGATACAAAACGAATGAAGCAACGGGCTCTGCTTGACTCGTTCCATAGCGCCTAATGTGATGTGCGACGAGGCTGCTCGCTAACTCATGGCTTCCTAGCCACAAGACCTTGCCAAGATGAAGGCGTCCAGGCGCAATTCCATCCAAGGGTCCTTAGCGGCGTCCCACCGTGTGCCGAGTTAAAACACACATTTAGGGTTTTCGTGGATGGAGCAACGTGCTTCCCACCTCTTCTATTTATATACTTGGCAGGTTACAATACAAGGCACATACGATACAAATACACACGTATGTGGACCGATCTCTTAACACTCCCCCTCAATCTAAACTACTATTACATACAAGGTTTAGATTGGTTCGAAATCGGTCTAGCATCTGCCGTGTCGCTGGCTTAGTGAAGATGTCAGCCAGCTGATCATTAGAAGAGATAAACCTTACCACCAGAGCGCCATCAGCCACCTGCTCTCGCACAAAATGGAAATCAATCTCAATGTGCTTGGTCCTAGCATGGAAGACTGGATTCGCCGTTAGGTAGGTAGCACCCAAATTATCACACCATAAAATCGGAGCTTGCCGCTGGGTAACACCAAGTTCTCGAAGCAATGAACAAACCCACATAGCTTCGGCTGCTCCATTTGCAAGAGCCTTATACTCTGCCTCAGTGCTAGATCTGGAAACCGTGGGCTGCTTCTTCGAACTCCATGAAATAAGGTTCGGACCCACGAACACTGCAAAACCACTCGTAGAGCGTCGATCATCAACATCTCCAGCCCAATCTGCATCAGTAAAAATACTAACACTCTGCTGCAGTGACCTCCTAATGCGAAGCCCTGTATCCAATGTTCCCTTGACATAACGAAGGATACGTTTTACAGCCTCCCAATGTAGTTCAGTGGGTTGAGACAAGAACTGGCAAACCTTGTTGACAGCAAAAGATATATCTAGACGTGTGAGAGTCAAATACTGTAGACTACCAACCACACTGCGATATCTGAAAGAATCCTCTGGACCAAGAAGTGCACCAGTATCTCGAGCAAGCCGCTCAGTGGGCACCATCGGAGAGGAAGTGGGGTTACAATTCTCCATATTAACCCGATGCAACAAGTCTAGCGCATACTTGCGCTGCATAAGTGTCATGCCCCCTGAATTGTACGACGCTTCCAATCCAAGGAAATATTCCAGAACGCCAAGATCCTTGATAGGAAAAGTGGCAGACAGAGAGCGAACAAGTCCCTCAACAACAACAGTAGTGGAACCAGCAATGACAATGTCGTCAACATAAACCAACATGAAAACTTGAACACCACGCTGATTGAAGATGAACAAGGATGTATCAGCCCGGGAAGGAAGAAACCCCAGCTGAAAAAGGCGAGTACTCAAGCGAGCATACCAAGCACGAGGGGACTGCTTCAGACCATAGATAGCACGCTGCAACTTGCATACATGAGAGGGAAAACGGACATCCTCAAAACCAGGGGGCTGCTGCATATAGACATCTTCTGTCAGAAAACCATGGAGAAAAGCATTGCTGACGTCAACCTGACGAAGGGTCCAGCCTCGAGAAACAGCTAGAGAGAGAACCAGGCGAATGGTGGCTGGTTTGACAACAGGACTGAAAGTATCACCATAGTCAATACCGTGCTGTTGAGTGAACCCGCGAGCAACCAGGCGAGCTTTGTGCTTCTCAACTGAACCATCTGGATGATGCTTGGTTTTGAACACCCACTTGCTGCCAACAATATTAGTGCCAGGTGGTCGAGGAACCAGAGTCCAGGTCTTCGTCTGAGCGAGAGCGGTGAATTCATCCGTCATTGCGGCGCGCCACGCCGGTTCACGAAGAGCATCATGGTGAGACACCGGCGCTGCAAAGAGAGCACGGCGACGAGTATCGTACCGCACAGTGCCGTCGGTGTAGTGCTTCTCACGACGAGTGTTGTCACGCAGACGAGTGACCATGCCATGGCCAGGCTGTGAGGCCGCCGGAGCCGGCTGCTCAGCTGACGGCCCGCCAGGCGATGGAGCTGAAGGCGGTGGCGTGGGTGCGCCACACGCAGGCGATCCGAGAGACGATGCAGGAGACGATGCAGGCGACGAGGGAGGGCACGCCGAAGACGTGACCGCATCCGTACCAGTGTGACCCGGAGGCGGCGCGGCAACATCCGCGCCGTGAAGACCCGACGGTGACGTGGCAGCATCCGAGTGGGGCGCGGTTCCCGGGGCATGCACATGCACGTCCATAGCCGGAGGAGAGATGTCGACCACCGCGGTATTCTGCACAGGAAGATCAACAGCTGGAGAGGACAGGTTAGTGGACAGGTAAGATAGGTCATATTGACGCACATGATCACTCGTAGCCGGTTCAGTGACAGGGAAATTAATAGCTTCACGAAGAGTGGGAATATCAACCGTAACCCCAGGAGTGGCATACGGAAACACGGATTCATCAAAAACGACGTCACGGGAGATGTAGATACGACCCGTGGATTTATCAAGACACTTGTAGCCCTTGTGCATAGGACTATAGCCCAAGAAAACACACATCTTGGATCTAAACTCAAGCTTGTGAGCATTATACTTGCGAAGACTCGGCCAACACGCGCAACCAAAGATACGGAGAAACTCGTAATTGGGCTGAATTTTGAGAAGGCGGAAAAGTGGTGTCTCTTTGTTAAGAACGGGTGTAGGCATGCGATTAATCAAGTAGCAAGCCGTCAGGAAAGCCTCATCCCAGAAACGTAAAGGGAGAGAGGAGTGGGCGAGCAAGGCAAGACCTGTCTCGACCAAGTGGCGGTGTTTGCGTTCAGCGACACCGTTTTGCTGGGAGGTATGAGGGCAGGAGACACGGTGTGAGACTCCCGTGCGCTGAAAATACTGATGGAGTTTATGATATTCACCGCCCCAATCGGATTGGACAGCTTTAATTTTGGTGTTCAAAAGGAGCTCAACATGAGCCTGAAAAGCATAAAACACCCGTTCAACATCAGATTTATGTTTAAGGAGATAGATCCAGCAAAAACGAGAATAGTCATCGATAAAGCTAACATAGTACTTAAAACCACCAGAAGAAGCAATAGCAGGACCCCAAACATCAGAGTGTATAAGCTCAAGAGGCATAGTGGTAACACGATGAGACAAAGTATATGATAGTTGATGACTTTTGGCACACTGACAAGCATCACAAACCAAACGAGGACTAGTGGAAGTACAGGATAAATCATGGTTCTTAACAATAGTGTGAACGACATTATTTGTGGGATGACCTAGACGCTGATGCCACTGAGACGATGAAGCCTTGGCACCAGAAAGAGCACGACGAGTGGACGGCGAAGACGCACGGCTAAACGGAACGGGGTAGAGTCCGCCATGACTTCTACCGTGAAGCAGAATTCTCCGGGAGACCTTGTCCTTAACACAGAAAAAATATCGGTGAAATTCAACAAAGACATCATTGTCACAGACAAGGCGATAAACAGAGAGAAGATTTTGACTAATATGTGGGACATGAAGGATATTATTCAGTTTTAGTTGTGAACCGGCTAAAGAAGAGTGACCAATGTGGGCAATAGACAAACCTGCACCGTTGGCCACCTGAACCTGATCCGTCCCGCCATAGCGCTCCTGCATGTGGAGACGCTGAAGATCATTTGTCAGATGATCCGTCGCCCCGGTGTCCATCATCCAGGGCGGAGAGCTGGTCGATGCCGAGTTGCCGGCACGCTGCTGGTTGTTGCCGGTGCACTGCTGGTTGCTGCCGCGCACAAAGTCGGGGTTGAAGCGGTTCCGACAGTCATCGGCGTTGTGCCCCCAATAGCCGCAGATTTGACACTGCGGGCGCTGACGCCGGCGTCCTCCGTTCTGGCCGCGGTTGCCACCGCCGCCGTTACAACCGTAATTGCCGCCAGTTGGGCGACCGTTGCCGTTGCCGCCCGCTGGCGGTCCGTAGGGCTGGGCGTGGCCGCCCGCCGGCGACCCATAGCCGCCTCCACCGTTACCGCCGTAAGTCTGACGGCCGCTGTTGCCCCCGCCGTAACCGGGCTGAGATCCTCCGCCAGAGAAGGCGGGCAAGGGCGCGCGGGGCTGCCAGGGAGCACCACCACGAGCAGCAGCATTGGCAGACGAGGCCCACTCCTCGGTCTCAGCCAGCTGTGACAGCTGCAGGCCCTCGTAGTTCAGGACCATGGAATAGAACTCGGCAGCAGTAACCACCCTGGTGATCATGTTCAGGGACGCCGCGATCGGATTGAAAGCGGAGCCGAGGCCGGTAAGCATGTAATCGATGATTTCATCGTCACGAAGAGGAGACCCAGCGGTGGCCATGGCGTCAGCCAGAGCCTGCACCTTGTGCATATACTCGCTTGCGGTCGCATCGCCCTTCCGCAGTCCCTGAATTTGGCGACGGAGATGCCTGACTCCAGCGCGGCTCTGCGCGGAAAACATGGCTTGGATTGCCGTCCAAGCCGCGGCCGCCGTCTTGCAGCCGAGGAGCTCGCTCGCGATCTCCTCAGTCATGGAGGAGAGGAGCACGCCCAGGACCTTCTGGTCCTGAGTCCACCACGTACCATACGCGGGGTTGTCAACCTGCCGAGCGGCGTCGCCGGTGCCCTCGGTGATGGTCTTGGCTGGCGCCGCCACCGTGCCGTCGAGGTAACCATGGAGCGAAGCCCCGGAGAGGTTGGTGAGCGTAAGAGCACGCCACAGAGCGAAGTTGTTGCGATCGAGACGAATCCCAACAGTGGGAACCGTGGGAGCAGCCGTCGGCGCGGGCGGAGAGACAACCGGTCCGATGACGGAGAGCTGCATCGCTGCGCTAGAGGAACCCATCGGAGAGGGCGGCGGCGATGAGATCGGATCGGGAGAAGGGAGACCCGTGCGGCGGCTGTAGGCTCTGATACCAAGTTAAAACACACGTTTAGGGTTTTCGTGGATGGAGCAACGTGCTCCCCACCTCTTCTATTTATATACTTGGCAGGTTACAATACAAGGCACATACGATACAAATACACACGTATGTGGACCGATCTCTTAACATGCCGCACAATGCGGTGGTAGAGGTGAGGCGTAGCCGGCAGTCGTTGGTGGACCGGAAGAACCGAGAGATGGAGCATGCCACCATGGCCTTGGCGCATGCGATTGCGAGGGACCAGACTTGCTATGATGCTGACATGGACGCAACGCTGTTGGCGAGGAGATTCTGTTGGGACACCGCCATATGGAAGAGGGCCAGTCGCGATAGGTAGGAGACCATGTCCGCTGCCTGGTTTCCAGCACCGTCATGACAACCTGGAGCGCCGCCGTGCGGCATGAACGCGAGGCTTGGGGATCGCATTAAGCCCCTGACAGTGACAACCCCTCCGCCCACGGCAACGGCCAGGAGGCCGCGCCAATGCGAGTAGCTCCGACCATGGTAGGGCGCTCAACGATGAGTAGATACGACTGCCGTAGGTAGGATTAACTCTATCTGTAAAGATGGGTCATTCTGCCAAAATATTAACGAAAACCCCCTTAATCAGGTTTCTTGAGTTGATGACAGGCGGGAGCGGCCGGACACACGGGTGGTGTGGGGCGCGTCCGTGCCGACGCATTTCCAAAACAAATTTGGGCTTGGAATAGATCACCGCAGTTGTCTCGATCTGTTTGGGTCGGTGCCTTGTTTGGGTTCCCCTGTCCTCTGTCCTCTTGTTCATGAGAATCAAAGGAACAGCCCTATTCGTTTGCGTCGGACCGCTGAAGATCCTTTAAAAACATTTTTGCTAGATATTTTTATCTATCAACTAATGGATGGGCCTAGTAATGAGAACCGCTTCCTCCTCCATGACCAAAGGACTCTAGCCCACTCCATCGTGGTAGATAAATTAACCAAAACATACATTTCTGGCCCACATGGGCTGCTGGCGCATTTTCGTTGAGGTCCAAGTTTCCCTGTGCCATAGTTTGTAGTTGATGCATATATCTATATCTATATCTTTACCTACTAATAAAGGAAGTAAGGTTTCTTCTTCTTTTTTTCGTCCAACTTAGAATTATCCATAGTGTTGTGGGAAACTACAAACTGTGCCACCGTATAGTTGAAAAACGATTCGCTTATTACGTTCGGACGTGTTTCTTTTTCTTTGGTTCGATCGCTATTTCCTTCTCACGCTTGTTATCTTTACAGATTCTTACAGTTGAAGGTTGGCTGTTACGGAAGACTGAAGTGGGCCAATTGTTTTTGATGGGCTGAATCGTTGTCCTGCTATGGCCACGTAGCTGCGCTGTCCGATCGTAACCAATGGAGCCCGTGGCTACGTAAAACAGATGCCTTTTGTTTAGTCTCACCTCGCTTAGTTACAGGAAATCTCCCCGATTTATATATGCAAGTTTCTTCGTATCAACAAGCCGATGTAGGACGGCGAGAGAGAGGGGATTAGCGATGCTCAGATCAGATGAAAGGAAACAATCGTGCGAGAGCCTACAGAAGAAGACCAAAAAGCGAGGGACGAAGGTAACCGGAATGAAAGAGGTTGCTGCTGGAGTGAGTAGATGTTGAGCCGGGACAGAGAACCAGAGTGGGGTGCCTAGCGCCGCTGGGAGGAAAATCGAGCGAGCGAAAGATATGTGCGTGCCCTGAGTGCTCTTTGGTGGAATTAATCCAAAGGGGACGTACACACGCACCAGATCGTGGAGCTCGTACCGCACTTCATTGCCGCTTCTATACTCAACTTCCATGCCGATGATTATTTCCAAGAGAGCGTGTCGTTTCATGGTAGAGATTGAAAACAAATGAGGATAAAAAATTGAACAAAAATATACTCCTCGGATTAATATAAATATAAACATTTAGACCCATTTTAGTATCAAGAAAAAACTATTTTTAAACTGCCGATCCATTGATTTTTTAATCATCGACAATAATTACCAATCATCAAGTGTTAGATTAGAGACGGGTGTTGCTTACCGTTATATAAGTTCCTCGAAATTACGATATGAGGATGGAGCATGCATATAAAGTTCAAATTACATAGGAAAAACGCCAACAATCAATGCAAGTGTGCGGTATTACAAGTCAACGTAGGGAGGGCCTCGCAAAGAACATCTTCTTGCTATAATTTATACTCGTCATGAATTAAAAAATTATGAACACCTTCAGATGTCTCCACTATGTGTAAATTCATTTGAATTCATATCTTAACAACATTTAAGGATGTTGCCCACTATCATTAACAGGGTGCGATATTACAAGTTGGAGCAGTGTGGGGCTTACTACCGCACTTCATTGCCGCTTCTATTCGAGGTGGGACAACTTCCATGCCGATGATTATTTCCAAGAGAGCGTGTCGTTTCATGGTAGAGATTGAAAACAAATGATGATAAAAAATTGAACAAAAATATACTCCTCGGATTTATATAAATATATACATTTAGACCCATTTTAGTATCAAGAAAAAAACTATTTTTAAACTGCTGATCCATTGATTTTTTAATCATCGACAATAATTACCAATCATCAAGTGTTAGATTAGAGACGGGTGTTGCTTACCGTTATATAAGTTCCTCGAAATTACGATATGAGGATGGAGCATGCATATAAAGTTCAAATTACATAGGAAAAACGCCAACAATCAATGCAAGTGTGCGGTATTACAAGTCAATGTAGGGAGGGCCTCGCAAAGAACATCTTCTTGCTATAATTTATACTCGTCATGAATTAAAAAATTATGAACACCTTCAGATGTCTCCACTATGTGTAAATTCATTTGAATTCATATCTTAACAACATTTAAGGATGTTGCCCACTATCATTAACAGGGTGCGATATTACAAGTTGGGGCAGTGTGGGGCTTACAATTTAATTTCATTAGGTATGATTTATGGTGGTCATTAATAGGAGAAAATGTGACCAGCACGAATGGTTTGCCATAGCGTTTTAAAATTTATTCCTCCCGATGCAACGCATGAGCACTTTTAGAGATGGTTTCGCGAAGTGATTCGTGGGGGATAAAAGTAGGCTAGATAAAACAGTGTATTGTGTGTCCTCCACATTCTTCAGACCAAAATTGAGGCAAGGTGAAAGGGTTCGCTATCATGTGGCAATGATACAATGACCCTCCTAGCCGGACCATGAGCAATTTATCAAGGAAAGATGCATGAAAAATGTTGTCACATAAGGAAATATCGGTTAAAGTTTGCATGAAACGATGGTGGCCAGCCCAACGATAGCTATAGACACATTTCGGACGAAGCAGTTGACTTCGTAAAGTCGAGTGTGTAGGTAGGCACCGAGGACAACGGTAAGATGAGTGAACTGGCCGACACCATCAATGTGAAGGTCACATTGGATAGGGAGCTCTGAGATGAGAAGAAGAACCCACTCATATGTAAGATCAAGACATATACGTCTAAGGCTATCGAGCAGTATCGAGTGTAAAGAAAATAAGATTTCTTGCGAGATTTTCGTCCAACTTAAAATTGGCCATGTTTTTTGGTATAAATTACAACCACTGCCACCGTTTATGTAAAAAACCGCTTCGGTGGACCTGGAGTATGCAAGGAAGAAAAGGAGCAAGGGGTGATTGACGCCGCTACGTCATCCACGCAGGCGCGCAACATACCTCCGACCAGAGTCTGATCTGAACACAGGTAAGCATTCAGATAATTGATATGTTTCGTTGTATGAAGAAAAACTACATACTCTCATGATTGCCATCATTATCAAAATTAGAATATTGATTGATCCTTATCTCAACCTAGCTCACTCTTGTGCCCGTGTTTTTGATTTTTCCCCCGTTGCAACGCACGGGCATATTTACTAGTCTATATATATACCTAATAATAAAGGAGCTAACGTTTCCGTGGTTCGGTCCGTTGGTTTCTGGCAAAATTTTCGTCCAACATTTTTATGACCGGTTTACCCTCCCACCGAGTCCCATAATACGCACATTGCCACCGTATGTATGTACCGGTTCCCTTCTACTACCCGACGGAACTTCTCCTTCACAACCGGCCGCCAGCCCTCGATCTCCAGCGAGCGGCGCCACCGATCTCCTCCACGGTCGCCGCTTGCTACCCCTGGTGCTCCTCGCGCGGCATCTCTCCGCTCCAAAATTCCCTCCAGGCCAACGAGATCCCCATCGCGGGATCTGCCTGGTATCAAGGAGTTGCTGCTTCCCGGTGTGCAGACGCCGGTAGGCAGCGGTTGGACTGGGCCATCTTGTTGTTGGCGGCTGGACTGGGCGATTTTGTTGCTGGCGGAGTTGTGGGACGATCTTGTTGCCGGTGGAATCGTGGAAGCCCGACCACACCACTTGGGCGCGCAGTCGCTCCGTCCGAGCTCTTGCGGTCAAGGTCCAGCAACATGATGTGTCTCCGCTCAGGAATTCTCTCTATCCCCCTCTCTCCTTGCTGATTCTCCTCTTTCTCTCCCTGATCTGTTTTTCAATGAGTAGGGAAGATGGAGAGGGGCGGGTGAGAGAAAAAATGCCGGCAGATTGCGCTAACTTGGCCGTGCTGCAAGGCAAGACGTGGTGTCGTGGTGGCGGCTCAATCCAGCAGGAATTGCGGCAGGTTGCTGGCGCCTGCGCCCGCCGTGGTCCAGCTCTCACTCTTATGTGAAGACCAGAACTAACTGCCCCGCTCAGCTGTATGGTGTACTGTACGGTGGCTCAGCTCTGTTGCTCTTCAATCTCTTTTTTTCTTCTTCTTACAACAATTTCAGTTTCGATTTGTGTACACACCTCAGGTCATCCTACCCCAGATGCTATCGCTTCTGAAAGTGCTATCAGTGGAATGCAATACCAACGTTGTCTGGCTGAGCACATCACTCTCTTTTTCCTTTTTTTGTAAGGGAAGCTCATCATACTCAACCTCACGTAGTGATGCACATACGAGTTAATTAGATATTAAGAGCATGTGTAACAGATCCTTTAAAAGGGCCAAACCCGTATAATAACCGTCGAAATAAGGGGTTGTGCGCTACCCGGCCGTCTAGCAGACCCCGTAAAACATGCTCCCGCATCGATTTTTTACAGTTTTGGCTACGAGGCGGCTCTTCGCCCCTTATTTGTACGGGGCGGGAGGCTGAATACAGGGCCAACCCCTCATCCCATTTCACTAGGGCGCGCGGACATTTCAGAATTCCCAACCGTTTTCCCCGTGCCGCCGCCATAGCTACCCGCGCGCCCGCCGCTGAAAATAGAATATTCCATGGGATTCTGTTTTACGGGATGGGGATACGGGGTCTGCTAACTCGGACGAGTTTTCGGCCATCGAAAAGTGAATACAGGGCCCTCTACTCGCGTTTTAAGGGGCGAAAAAATACGGGACCTGTTAGACATGCTCTAAACATGTAAGATACTATTTGATGGATACTCTTGTCGTGAATCCGATCCCTGATTTAGCGTTTCAATCTAACAGAAATCAAAATGTGAAATATTAGTGTGGATTGGTTGTGATTGTAGGTGGAAACTGTTGTGAGCGATCTGAGAGTTTAATCAATACGAACATCGCTGGTGTGCACCAATACCACGGATGGTGGGCTACTAAAATGTTCACCCCGTGATGTGTCTATTGTTGTCGTGGTCGAGTAGGAGGAATATAAGTTGGCGCACATTTGTTGAACTTACAATTGTTGCACTTTTGGCATCCATCGACTCATCGGGAGCCAGATTGCTCATATTTCCTAGAACTTATTGTAGTCACAAGTAGAGAAATCGCAATAATTATCCAGAAACCGTAGCAGAGTCAGGCATCGTGGGTAGCATCAGCATCAAGGAAGGGGGGAGGATCTCGGTGACGCTAACATCGGCTAGGTGATGCTACATGCACGTGAGGGATTTTCTTCCATCCCTTATCTATGCAAGGTGTGGTATTGCGATATCCAGGGTGGGTGTAGTGATACGCTTATCAGTGCTACATTGGAGTCAAAGCCAATTAATACACAATGTAACATGTTGATCCTTATGGTTGGAACTTTAGCAAAGCTAATGAACAATGTTCGTGATCAATCTTACGGTGATGACTTATATCTTCAGGTGTGATCTACGAACATCTTATAAAATTTATTATTTACGAATAAGAGTAACAATTTATTTTATTCAACCATGTTGCTAGAGCAATTCTTCTATTTTCTATTTCAAAGTTAATATATTTATCTCTTTCGCAGCAACGCGCGGGCATTGTCCTAGTTGCATCCTAAACAAGTATGGGCGTATTGTGCGGGAGATTAGAGAGACCCGTAGTGAGTTCGTCGAGCTTGAGTTTAGCCATGAAAGTCGTAGATCAAATAAAGAAGCGCATAGCCTGGCTCGTAGTGTAGTTTATGAGAGCCGGGGTCGCAGAGTTTGGCTGTTAAATCCGCCTGAAGGCATTTGTATCCCCTTGTTCATGGAGGTTTAATAAAGGCGGTGACAAGGGATTAACTTGTCAATGCCTACGGGTTGTAGACTAGGGTTTTAGTCGGAAGTAGAGGGCAAGTAGATCTCGAAGGTTTCAGCCGAAAAGTGCTTGACGATATGAAAACTAGGGTTTGTGAGACAATGAATCGATGCTTTCTTTGTCCCTCGACTCCCCTTATATAGGAGGCGGAGCCGAGGGTTTCGTGATACACAAGTTACAGAGTTCGGGAAGGTTTCCAACTCATCCCGCAAGATTACAAGTATCGTATCCTAATACAACTCTAGCTTTCCTTAATAGTAATTTGGGCTTCCGATTATTCTTATCCTTCGAGTCGTGGGCCTTCAGTAAACCCCGGGTACCATTGATACGTCTCCGACGTATCGATAATTTCTTATGTTCCATGCCACATTATTGATGTTATCTACATGTTTTATGCACACTTTATGTCATATTCGTGCATTTTCTGGAACTAACCTATTAACAAGATGCCGAAGTGCCAGTTCCTGTTTTCTGCTGTTTTTGGTTTCAGAAATCCTAGTAACGAAATATTCTCGGAATCGGACGAAATCAAGACCCAGGTTCCTATTTTCACCGGAAGCATCCAGAACACCCGAGAGCCGCCAGAGGGGGCCCTGTGGGCCCCGATGATAGGTGGCGCGGCACGGGCCCTGGCGCGCCAGCCTATGGTGCCACCGCCTCTTCGACCCTCTGCGCCGCCTCTTCGCCTATATAAAGCCCCTGGATCGAAACCCCGAGGCGTTCGACGAAACCACGAAACCTTCCGGAGCGCCGCCATCGCGAAGCCAAGATCGGGGACAGGAGTCTGTTCCGGCACGCTGCCGAACGGGGAAGTGCCCGGAAGGCTTCTCCATCGACACCGCTGCCATCTCCACCGCCATCTTCATCACCGCTGCTACTCCCATGAGGAGGGAGTAGTTCTCCATCGAGGCTCGGGGCTGTACCGGTAGCTATGTGGTTAATCTCTCTCCATGTACTTCAATACAATGATCTCATGAGCTGCTTTACATGATTGAGATTCATATGAGTTTTGTATCACAATTCATCTATGTGCTACTCTAGTGATGTTATTAAAGTAGTTCTATTCCTCCTGCACGTGTGTAAAGGTGACTAGTGTGTGCACCGTGTGGTTCTTGTCGTAGGCTATGATCATGATCTCTTGTAGATTGTGGAGTTAATTATCACTATGATGGTATTGATGTGATCTATTTGGTTATATTGATCTATCTTACACTAAAGGTTACTTAAATATGAACGAATTGTGGAGCTTGTTAACTCCGGCATTGAGGGTTCGTGTAATTCTACGCAATGCGTTCATCATCCAACAAAAGTGTAGAGTATGCATTTATCTATTCTGTTATGTGATCAATGTTGAGAGTGTCCACTAGTGAAAGTGTAATCCCTAGGCCTTGTTCCTAAATACTGCTGAGTTACTACGCTTGTTTTTGTTTCTTTGTTACTACGCTGCAATACCACCACCATCAACTACACGCCGCAAGCTATTTTCTGGCACCGTTGCTACTGCTCCTATATATTCATACCACAGTATTTCACTATCTCTTCGCCGAACTAGTGCACCTATTAGGTGTGTTGGGGACACAAGAGACTTCTTGCTTTGTGGTTGCAGGGTTGCATGAGAGGGATATCTTTGACCTCTTCCTCCTGAGTTCGATAAACCTTGGGTATCCACTTAAGGGAAAACTTGCTGTTCTACAAACCTCTGCTCTTGGAGGCCCAACACGTCTACAGGAAAGGAGGGGGAAAGTAGGCATCAAGCACTTTTCTGGCGCCGTTGGGGAGGAAAGGTAAAAGGCACTCATACTTCGGTTCCGTAGTACTTTTCTGGCGCCATTGTGTTTGTGCTCGAAGCTATTTCCTTTAGATCCTGCAATTGCATCTTTTTGTTTCTTGTTTTACACTAGTAAGGCATAATGGAAAACATCTGTGAGCTTTTTATTCTATTTCGTGAGTCAAGACATGAATGGTTTAATGCGAAAATTAAAAAACCTATGGAATCTTATTTGCATGCTAGTAGCAATGATATTAGTATGAACGCTTTGAACACCATTGTTGATAATAATATAGAAAATTCTAAGCTTGGGGAAGCTAGTTTTGATGAGCATGATCTTTTTAGTCCCCCAAGCATTGAGGAGAAAATTTTCTTTGATGATACTTTGCCTCCTATTTATGATGATTATAATGATATTGGTCTTTTAGTGCCGCCTACTATGGAGAGTAATTTTTATGATGATAATACTATGCCTCATACACTTGATGAGAATAATAATGATAGCTACTTTGTTGAATTTGCTCCTACTACAATTAATAAGAATAACTATGCTTATGTTGGGAGTAGTAATAATTTTATGCATGGGACTCATGATAAGAATGCTTTATGTGATAGTTATATTGTTGAGTTTGCTCATGATGCTACTGAAAGTTATTATGAGAGAGGAAAATATGGTTGTAGAAATTTGCATGTTACTAAAATGCCTCTCTATGTGCTGAAATTTTTGAAGCTATACTTGTTTTATCTTTCTATGCTTGTTGCATTATGCTTCTTGAACTTGTTTATTTACAAGATTCCTATGCATAGGAAGCATGTTAGACTTAAATGTGTTTTGAATTTGCCTCTTGATGCTCTCTTTTGCTTCAAATACTATTTCTTGCGAGTGCATCATTAAAACTGCTGAGCCCATCTTAATGGCTATAAAGAAAGAACTTCTTGGGAGATAACCCATGTGTTATTTTGCTACAGTACTTTGTTTTATATTTGTGTCTTGGAAGTTGTTTACTACTGTAGCAACCTCTCCTTATCTTAGTTTTGTGTTTTGTTGTGCCAAGTAAAGTCTTTGATAGTAAAGTAAGTACTAGATTTGGATTACTGCGCAGTTCCAGATTTCTTTGCTGTCACGAATCTGGGTCCACCTCCCTGTAGGTAGCTCAGAAAATTAAGCCAATTTACGTGCATGATCCTCAGATATGTACGCAACTTTCATTCAATTTGAGCATTTTCATTTGAGCAAGTCTGGTGCCATTTTAAAATTCGTCAATACGAACTGTTCTGTTTTGACAGATTCTGCCTTTTATTTCGCATTGCCTCTTTTGCTATGTTGGATGAATTTCTTTGATCCACTAATGTCCAGTAGCATTATGCAATGTCCAGAAGTGTTAAGAATGATTGTGTCACCTCTGAATATGTCAATTTATATTGTGCACTAACCCTCTAATGAGTTGTTTCGAGTTTGGTGTGGAGGAAGTTTTCAAGGATCAAGAGAGGAGTATGATGCAACATGATCAAGGAGAGTGAAAGCTCTAAGCTTGGGGATGCACCCGGTGGTTCACCCCTGCATATATCAAGAAGACTCAAGCGTCTAAGCTTGGGGATGCCCAAGGCATCCCCTTCTTCATCGACAACATTATCAGGTTCCTCCCTGAAACTATATTTTTATTCCATCACATCTTATGCACTTTACTTGGAGCGTCGGTTTGTTTTTGTTTTTGTTTTGTTTGAATAAAATGGATCCTAGCATTCACTTTATGGGAGAGAGACACGCTCCGCTGTAGCATATGGACAAGTATGTCCTTGGTTTCTACTCATAGTATTCATGGCGAAGTTTCTCCTTCGTTAAATTGTTATATGGTTGGAATTGGAAAATGATACATGTAGTAATTGCTATAAATGTCTTGGGTAATGTGATACTTGGCAATTGTTGTGCTCTTGTTTAAGCTCTTGCATCATATACCTTGCACCTATTAGTGAAGAAATACATAGAGCTTGTTAAAATTTGGTTTGCATGAGTGGTTTCTCTAGAGTCTAGATATTTTCTAGTAAGATGTTTGAACAACAAGGAAGACGATGTATAGTTTTATAATGATTGTAATATGTCTTTTATGTGAGTTTTGCTGTACTAGTTCGTGCTTGTGTTTGCTTCAAACAACCTTGCTAGCCTAAACCTTGTATCGAGAGGGAATACTTCTCATGCATCCAAATCCTGAGCCAAACAACACTATGCCATTTGTGTCCACCATACCTACCTACTACATGGTATTTTCCGCCATTCCAAAGTAAATTGCTTGAGTGCTACCTTTAAAATTCCATCATTCACCTTTGCAATATATAGCTCATGGGACGAATAGCTTAAAAACTATTGTGGTATTGAATATGTAATTATGCACTTTATCTCTTATTAAGTTGCTTGTTGTGCGATAACCATGTTCACTGGGGACGCCATCAACTATTCATTGTTGAATTTCATGTGAGTTGTTATGCATGTCCGTCTTGTCTGAAGTAAGAGAGATCTACCACCCTATGGTTAAGCATGCATATTGTTAGAGAAGAACATTGGGCCGCTAACTAAAGCCATGATCCATGGTGGAAGTTTCAGTTTTGGACATATATCCTCAATCTCATATGAGAAAATTATTAATTGTTGTTACATGCTTATGCATAAAAGAGGAGTCCATTATCTGTTGTCTATGTTGTCCCGGTATGGATGTCTAAGTTGAGAATAATCAATAGCGAGAAATCCAATGCGAGCTTTCTCCTTAGACCTTTGTACAGGCGGCATAGAGGTACCCCTTTGTGACACTTGGTAAAAACATGTGCATTGTGATGATCTGGTAGTCCAAGCTAATTAGGACAAGGTGCGGGCACTATTAGTATACTATGCATGAGGCTTGCAACTTGTAAGATATAATTTACATGATACATATGCTTTATTACTACCGTTGACAAAATTGTTTCATGTTTTCAAAATCAAAGCTCTAGCACAAATATAGCAATCGATGCTTTTCCTCTATGGAGGACCATTCTTTTACTTTCAATGTTGAGTCAGTTCACCTATTTCTCTCCACCTCAAGAGGCAAACACTTGTGTGAACTTTGCATTGATTCTTACATATTTGCATATTGCATTTGTTATATTGCTTTGCATTGACAATTATCCATGAGATATACATGTTACAAGTTGAAAGCAACCGCTGAAACTTAATCTTCCTTTGTGTTGCTTCAATGCTTTTACTTTGAATTATTGCTTTATGAGTTAACTTTTATGCAAGACTTATTGATGCTTGTCTTGAAGTGCTATTCATGAAAAGTCTTTGCTTTATGATTCAGTTGTTTACTCATGTCATTACCATTGTCTTGGATTGCTGCATTCACTACATATGCTTTACAAATAGTATGATCAAGGTTATGATGGCATGTCACTCCAGAAATTATCTGTGTTATCGTTTTACCTGCTCGGGACGAGCAGAACTAAGCTTGGGGATGCTGATACGTCTCCGACGTATCGATAATTTCTTATGTTCCATGCCACATTATTGATGTTATCTACATGTTTTATGCACACTTTATGTCATATTCGTGCATTTTGGAACTAACCTATTAACAAGATGCCGAAGTGCAGTTCTGTTTTCTGCTTTTTGGTTTCAGAAATCCTAGTAACGAAATATTCTCGGAATCGGACGAAATCAAGACCCGGGTTCCTATTTTCACCGGAAGCATCCAGAACACCCGAGAGCCGCAAAGGGGGCCCTGTGGGCCCCAGATGATAGGTGGCGCGGCCAGGCCCTGGCCGCGCCGCCTATGGTGCCACCGCCTCTTCGACCCTCTGCGCCGCCTCTTCGCCTATATAAAGCCCCTGGATCGAAACCCGAGGCATTCGAAACCAGAAACCTTCCAGAGCCGCCGCCATCGCGAAGCCAAGATCGGGGGACAGAGTCTGTTCGCACGCTGCCGAACGGGGAAGTGCCGGAAGGCTTCTCCATCGACACCGCTGCCATCTCCACCGCCATCTTCATCACCGCTGCTACTCCCATGAGGAGGGAGTAGTTCTCCATCGAGGCTCGAGGCTGTACCGGTAGCTATGTGGTTAATCTCTCTCCATGTACTTCAATACAATGATCTCATGAGCTGCTTTACATGATTGAGATTCATATGAGTTTTGTATCACAATTCATCTATGTGCTACTCTAGTGATGTTATTAAAGTAGTTCTATTCCTCCTGCACGTGTGTAAAGGTGACTAGTGTGTGCACCGTGTGGTTCTTGTCGTAGGCTATGATCATGATCTCTTGTAGATTGTGGAGTTAATTATCACTATGATGGTATTGATGTGATCTATTTGGTTATATTGATCTATCTTACACTAAAGGTTACTTAAATATGAACGAATTGTGGAGCTTGTTAACTCCGGCATTGAGGGTTCGTGTAATCCTACGCAATGCGTTCATCATCCAACAAAAGTGTAGAGTATGCATTTATCTATTGTTATGTGATCAATGTTGAGAGTGTCCACTAGTGAAAGTGTAATCCCTAGGCCTTGTTCCTAAATACTGCTAAGTTACTACGCTTGTTCTTGTTTCTTGTGTTACTATGCAATACCACCACCATCAACTACACGCCAGCAAGCTGTTCACCGTTGCTACTGCTCCTATATATTCATACCACCTGTATTTCACTATCTCTTCGCCGAACTAGTGCACCTATTAGGTGTGTTGGGGACACAAGAGACTTCTTGCTTTGTGGTTGCGGGGTTGCATGAGAGGGATATCTTTGACCTCTTCCTCCCTGAGTTCGATAAACCTTGGGTATCCAAACCTCTGCTCTTGGAGGCCCAACACTGTCTACAGGAAAGGAGGGGGAAAGTAGGCATCAACCATCTTCGGCAGACCCATTGGGGATGCCTATGTCAGTAGCCCCCGAGATTTTGCTTGCATCGCAGAGTCAGTGAAAATCTCCAACTTTATATTCGTTCCATAGCTCTGAACTTTATCACATATCTTTGGATACGAAATTATATATTGTACAGGGATAATGGTAGTTGGGGCTAGTTCATCTAACGGATCAGGTACTATTTAACTGCTCTAGTGGCAATCCGCAAAAACCTACTTCAAGATCACGTACCTGGACATGATCTCGGGATACTGGTGTAAACTTCGACAGGTGCCGCTTAAGGTCTTACCATTCTGTCGAGTCCCAGTCATATTTTATCGGGTACCTAATCGTCCGTTAGGATTTTTTTATCTGTTGATACGGAAAAAAAGTAGCAAATCGACGTCGAGACGGCGCCACGCCCACGAACGGATGGGGTCTTACCTTCGCAAAGTTTTGCGGCGTTCAGAGATTGTTCGCAACTTTGGCGCTCTGAGAATATATTGTCGAGTGCTTTTTCGGCTGTTGGAATAACACATTTTATTGAGTCAACGGATGACTTATATTGCTATCCCGATGGGAGTATATGTAGAGTTATTTATATAACTCGAAATATGCTCACTTTTTTTTTTATAATTTCATCGGGCACGCGAACAGCGTTCCCGATGGGAGTAGCCCCCGAGGCTACAGCCAAGGACTTGTGCTTGGGTGTAGGCTCAACGCCTTACGTTGCTATATTTTCCTTCTTTCTCGCAGTTTTCATATCTATCGGGTGCGCGAACAGCGCTTCCGATGGGAGTAGCCCCCAAGGCTATGAGCAAATACTTGTATTTGATCATAGGCTCTCTCCATTTCTATTTTGTCATTCTCGAGTTTTTCATTGTTCCAAAGTATCCCCCGAGCATTTGAAGTTATCGGGTAATTTAAACCCTGAGGGAACTCGAGTTTTACGGACCCTCCTTGTGAAGCATGGCAGCCCACACATATCCTCGTCATCTATCTCCGGGGAGTGCCGATGTTCCCTTCTACTTTATCGTGCTCTATCCACCCGTGCTTGTGCTGCTGTATCTCTTGCTCCACTTGCTCTCTCGGGAGCTGGTGCTGCTGCAGCAGGTCGTGGACTATTTTGCCTTGCTGATCCTTCGGGAGGCAAAGTTACGAACGCCGTTCCCATGGCTCCAACTCCTGTCATGGCCATATTGTACAATGCTTCCCTTGGATCTCCGGGAGGTGGCTTGGATGCGAGGATGAAGGCTTGCGTCGCCATATACCCAGCTTCCGGTGTCTTAGGGATAATGTTCCCTCTCGTGTCTATCGACATAAAGGACATATCGAGGTTTTGAACCAGGTTCTCCCTATCAGCCTCAGGTATGTTTTGCAGCCTAGATCTTGCTCTGTTCCGAGCTTCTCTGTGGCTATCTCCCGAAGTTCCTGAATGTCGACTTAACTCCGCCCTTCGCCTGCTTGATGCGGAAGCTGCCTCCCTTCTTCTGTTGAGCAGCTGTCTTTTCCCTTCCGGCTCGAGCGAGCCTATATTGATATGCTTGCAATTCTTCCGTCGTGGCGGTTGTGGCCATTGGTTCTGAACCATCCATAGCTCTTGCGGCTCTATCCCATGCTGCTTGTGGAAGTTGAACCCTAACACGTGGTGTAGGCCCGACATATTTATTGCCTAAACCTCGCCTTAGGTCAGAGGGATCGACATATGAATTTCCCAAATCGTCGAAAGCTTCCGATGTCTCCTCCTGATCGCGACTTGTTTCTCCAATGGCATAGATCTGATGATATTTCGAGTTCTGAGCCTTGCTGGGTTTGGTGACACCATCATAGAGATTGGTGAAGACCTTGCCAACGGTGGTGGATCTATCGATGAAGTTGAAGATGTCGATGCTGCTCGAGTCATCGCTTATATCGGAGTCCGTAGATGACTCGAAGGACATGTCGCTGAAGATCTTGGCGAGCTTTTCGCTTGCCCTGGTGCTGATGAAGCGCGGCGAAGAAGTCTCCTCGTCGCCTGACTCGATTGACGATGTTGAACTCGAAAAATTGGAATCGACCACCGATAATCCCGACGAGATCGGAATTTCGAGACGATACGCTCCTTCTTTCTCGACGCGAAAGTGGAACCTTCCGAACATCATCTACATAGGCTCCTCCAGATACGCATATGCATCCAAACGGGAGGGCGGGTGAGGAACAAAATCGACTAGACCAGTTTCGATCTGTTTACCTCGATCCATCGCGTTGCTTGCTGTTGATGAAGTCGACGATCTTGAACGTGCCATCGAGATTAGATCCTTGACGCCTCTAATTTCCACAGACGGCGCCAATTGACCAGGGATTAACTTGTCAATGCCTACGGGTTGTAAACTAGGGTTTTAGTCGGAAGTAGAGGGCAAGTAGATCTCGAAGGTTTCAGCCGAAAAGTGCTCGACGATATGAAAACTAGGGTTTGTGAGACAATGAATCGATGCTTTCTTTGTCCCTCGACTCCCCCTTATATAGAAGGCGGAGCCGAGGGTTTCGTGATACACAAGTTACAGAGTTCGGGAAGGTTTCCAACTCATCCCGCAAGATTACAAGTATCGTATTCTAATACAACACTAGCTTAACTTAATAGTAATTTGGGCTTCCGATTATTCTTATCCTTCGAGTCGTGGGCCTTCAGTAAACCCTGAGTACCATCTTCGGCAGGCCCATTGGGGATGCCTATGTCAGGCGGTGTATCTAAAAAAACTAGTATGGGCGTCGATCGGTAAATTACCTTAAGTACATATGTCACATAATTAATTTGGGATCATCGTAGAGCGTATACCAAATCAACATATGATGCAAATCGTGTATTCTTCTTCCGATATGGTAATAAGGCTTATTCTAACGTACTATCAGAATGTCAACTGAAAATTTTCTTCTTCCCTACCTGAACAATTTTTTGGACGAAAACAGCTGGAGCCTTTGCTATTTTCTTGCCACTATATCAGCAGAGCACGATCTGGTGGGGACTACACACGTCTACGTTCTGAATTAACTAAAAAAATTCATAAAACTGTGCTGTAACAAATTAACTATTCGGTGAAAAGTATAGTATTTGTTCTCACATATCAGAGCATTGAAGAAGAAAATCTGTGTCGAGTGAAAGAAAATCAGAAATCTCCCAACCCTAACCCCTACCCCCGCGCCCGCCGCCGCCGGCCGCCTTCCGCTCGCGCCGCCAACCTCCCCACCGGCCCGCCGCGCGCCCGAGCCCTCGCTCCCGTCGCCCCCCGGGCGACCGGGCTGCCTCCTCCAGCCCCCTCCCCTCCTCCCCTGCCACCGCCGTCGGTGCGAGCCGTCGGGCAAAGCCTACGCGGTGCCGCCGGCAGCGGAGCTCCTCTTCTCCGCGTGCTTGGAGGCCCGACGGGGCGGCCCCCTCCTTGCAGTGGTGAAGTGCGGCGGCGCCGGCGCAAGCCGAGGTCGCGGGCGGCGGAGCGTGCGGTCGCGGCGGCGCCTCGTAGCCCCTCGTCGTGCCTCTGGCCGTCCTCCTCCCGCGCGTCAGTCGGGCCCGTCGGGGCAGGTCGCGGCTAACGGTGGGGGGGCGCTGCTGCGTCGGTTCCGGCCGGCGCAGTTCTTGCTCTGCCCGGCGGCAGGGCGGCTGCTGGCGGCAGTGTTGCCAGCGCGGTGCTGCTCTGGCCGCCGTTGGCCATGGGCTTGGGCCTGAGGGCTCCAGCCAGATCTGGGTTTGTGGGCCCAGATCTGGGCCTGGCAGGGTCCGGCCGATATTCCCTTCTGCCGTGACCGGCGTTGAGGCCCTCGGATTCGGGGGTGGCCACATTTGCGAATCTGGCATCCTCGAAGCCCATCTGTGTCGGCGTCCTTCGGGTTCTCGCGGGGGTTCTCGACACTCGGACGATGCACTGGGCGTCGTCCTGGTCGGCTTTTTTGGGATAGGGTTCCTAAGCCGGCGCGTGCTCGCCGGGGTAGGCGGCATGTTCCGTACTGCATCTGCTCTTGCGGTTGTGGTCTCTCCCTCTGATCTATTTGGGTCACGCTGCCGCAGGTGCTGGCGTGCTGGTGTTGGTGCATCCGTCGTGGCGCCGCCGATCCAACGTCGAGCGACGTCTGGTTCCGGGTCTGGCTGGGCTTGGCCAACCAGCTCTTGCGTCCTTCCTGTGGGTGAATCTAGTTGGGGCTAGGTCTTAGTGTGGCTTGGGTTGGAGGTGCGGTTGTGAGCTATGTCCTGTCCGCTCTGCGTCCTCGCGACGGCGACCAGATTTTGACCCGGTGGGATCTAGGCGAAAGCTACGCAAGGCCTTGCCATTGCCGGTGACGGCGTCACCTTTCAGGTGTCGTTCCCTTGTTGAAGGCGTCCCGATGTGGATTCCCCGTTTCGAATTGATGGTTTCCGTCCCTCCGCCTCAACCTGCTAATCTTGGTGGCCCCGCTTCGGGCAACCTTCTCTTGTAGTGTCTTGTGGATCACCCTTTGATCTCTCGCTGGTGTTCCAGCCCTCTCACCTCGTCAGCCTGGCTACTTTTACACGGCCTTGCTGCGGTAGCTGACGGCCCGCCTAGTGCCTTGGGGGGCTTTGCTAGGTCGGCGTCTGGTCGTAGTCTCGGCTGGTGTGCCTATCCCAATGCCATTGGAAGATGTTGTGTTTCTGGTCTGGACCTAACCCGAGCTCGGGGGTGGTGGTTCGGGGTCTGGGTGAAAGCTTTGCAGGCCCTCGGTCTCTGCCGACGACGATGACGCATTCGTGCGCCATGCACCTTCTTGGAGGCGTCGCCGCAAGACCCCCTCACCTTTGGATCCTCAAGTTCTGCTAGGATGGTGGCCCGCCGTCGAGTCCCCCTTGAGCTGTTGTGTTGATGCGGTAGGAGGTTTGTTGGCGTGGACATTGACGTGCTCGCTCCGATGCAACAGATGACAAAGCTCCCTCAACCTGGCGCTTGGCGGCGTTCTCTGTGTTGTCGTTTGTTGTTAGCTTTTCGGTGTGCGTTTCTTATGTGTGTTGTAACTCATGGTGTAACTCCTGGCCGGTTGATGGCTTTGTTAATTCAAAGCCGGGCTCATTTCGAGCCTTCCGTCTAACATATCAGAGCATTGTTAAAATCTTGCAAGGTTTTCGATATGGTATCATAGAGTCCGAGCTTAAATGGACCGACCAGCTAGAATTAAGGGCATATATGTGTTAGTCTAGATATATCAAGTGTCTAGCAAATTTTTAGAATTTTGCTCTCCCATATATGATTTGACCACCAATGTTGGCAGCAAAGTTGCAATATGGAGTAGACAAGATGACATGAGCATGCCAAAAATACGGCAACAATCCTGCAGATAAGGTTAGTTGGTAGAGCTTCGTCTTAGAAAGCAACCAAACTTAGCCTAAGAGCTGACTACCGAAGATACTTTGCTTCATTCTTTTACGACTGCCATGACCCCTTCCTCGCAGCTGACTCCTGTGTCTCCGTCTGGAGCTCAATTCTTGCCAATCTCTGCACGTTTCGTCATTACCAACACCGACCGAAGCATCCATTCCTAACAGTTTGAACAAGAACACCCTGTTAATTTGGCCGCAAAGCCCCGTCTTGTTGCGTAGTAGTTTTACGTTTAGCAAACTCTGAATTCTGCCATCGCATACCATCGACCCCAAGCAATCAGAAGACAACACCTATACTATGCATCCAGCAAAGTGGACATTCCAAGGAAGGAAGCCCGCACGATACGCGCACGTCGACATGCTGCGCTTTACATCGACAAAGCCGGGAAACAGATGTGCGCCCTGCTCCGCTCCAAACCCATGGCATTATTTTGTGTCTACCGCCAATCGGGACACCTCGCCGGAGACAGTCGTAAGAAAAAACAAGAATCGAATAATACGCTTGTCGAAAAACTCTGTACTTGTCCGCTCTCGCGTTCAGTAGCTAGCAACGGAATCTTCAATGGATCACCGGCAGAGCTTTGTTCGATTCAGAATGTTCGGATTCACCCAACAGGTTTAGCTATCACCGTCTTGATTCCATCGCGCGCGTCATCTTAGGAGACGCCATGTCATGTAGCTCAATGCCAAAACTGTGAGCCAGTCGGCGGCCAAAGGCACATTTCTGTCGGTAGCGGGAGAGAACGTCGATGTGGAACTAGTCAACCAGCAAAACCTATTTATTTTTTGTTTTTTTGGATGGGATGTCAACCAGCAAAGTCTAGTCTGTCTATGGCTCTATGCCTGTTGTCTTGTTCAGAGCAGGAGCAGAACAAATAGTAACCTATGGTAGACTTGCAGGATCTAATTGTTTTCCGGAAGTCTCTTGCAGTTTTCCCATTCATATACAAAGTTATGTCTATGTATCTGACCTTTCACTAAACTAGACAGGCACTAACCGGTCAAAGAATGTTTGATTCGACCACACTCTATGGATTCAACTACCCCCACCATTGTATTTCGTGTTATGAACTTCCAAAAAAGCATTTGACAGTTTAAGAGCACTAGCTGGAGAGGAATCATGTGACATCTAGCAAGTCATAGATTTCATAATTAAAGTGTTGCAGCTTACAATAAGCCAACATTCCAGAAAAAAAAACATCGCAAAGACTTCACAAAACAAGCTAGTTTGGCCATGCTAATTCCGACGTCCGGCCGAGTCAGGATAAAAATGGAGCGAAAAGTTTTTATACTTTTATGCGGAAAAACAAGAACAAAATAGAGATATGAAAATAGAATTTTGCAAAACGGAAATGAAATTACTCTGGCAGAAACAAAAAAAAGGAACAACATTTTCCAACGGAACAGACACGCAAATAGAATCCAACAGCCACATTCCATGACTTTGTCAAGCTGAACTTCCAAAACAGATCATCCCAAAACTGGCAACCATATAACCCCGTCATCCATTCGACGAGGTTTTTGTTGAAAATATAAGCAAATATCCATATAAAATAATCCGTACGAGTAATTGATAAATCATGACTATGAAAATAACGAATAAACTAATCATGCAGACTAGTAAGGTAGATGAATAGATCACATGTAAACAAGTCAAACTGATCGCATCTACCATAGAAACTAGAAGAAGAAACTCTAACAGAGACTGAAAGAGAAACAACAAGATCACATACTTCGCAGCAGCGTCGTTGTCGCCCATGTTGAGGTTGTCGAAGAAGTCGCTGAGATCCGGGAAGAAGTTGTCGTTGTGGAGGAACTCGTCGTCCGATGACGACGTCGTGATGCCAGTAGTCGCGCCGGAGCGCTCCCCAAAAACCTGATTGCCCCTCACCCATACAGGTTCACGAGAGGCAGGGTTCCGGAGGCCTACTGTCCCGGCAGTCGGTGCACGCCGACGGACGGGATGAGGAAGACAAAGGCGGCGGCGCAATGAACTGGAAACAGGTAGTCGCGTATGCGTCTCGTCGTGGCGGCTAGGGTTGCGCAGGATCTTATATAGTGCGGTTCGGGAAGGTCGTGGGTCGCAGCCCACGTTCGAATCGGCATAGCCACGATCCAGAAAAACCGGAAGGCAAAACGGCTGAGTAACGTGTCCGTTAATGACTCAAAATTGATTACACAATTAATTTCTCAAATAACAAAAAGATAAGCTCGGCTCGGCGAGATTCCCGTAACCCGCGGCGCGTCGTGACGAGGCGAGGCGTGGCGAGGCGGGCGGCGGAGGAGGAGGAGTGCGCGAGGGCTCTCTCTCTTCTCACTCACTTACTAGGACTAGAACAGCCCACCTTATATACCACTCCAACTCTCTCCCAACTAGCAATGTGGGACTAAACTTTAGCCCCCACTAGTGTTGCCACTGATTTTTGGAATGGGCCATGTGAGTTTCAGAATTTGATAATGGGCCATGGGCCAAAGGCCAAATACCCCAAATTCCAGCAATCCCCCACAAACTCTCATTGGCACATCTCATCGATAAGTTTCCAGAACATTGTTTTATATACCGGTATGTCGTGGAGACTGTTAAGTTGAACTTCCACTTAAAGCTTCATATTACACTAGATTGCAACTTGGATAGTGGACTATGCCTTGAACTACAAGTTTTCTGCGCACTAGCTTCATACAAAGCCTAGACCGATACTAGGCTGCCGCGAGGCTTCCTCGTGGTTTGGAGCTTATACGTCATACTCCAGGGCCTTTCATGAGTTTACTAGAGAGCACCCAACTCTCATAGATTGCGACGTTTAACAATCAGACTCATATAGGTGTGTTCTTCAAAAGATATTCTGCAGGACAACATCTTTGCTAAAATAAGCCACTTAGAACACATTAAGATAATTATCATCCTGCCATGCAGATTAGGAGAGTATTGCATCTTACGGAGTGGTAAAATTGCTATAGGGATATACTCTCCTCTCAGCTGACCAACAGCTTGTCTCCCAGCTCTAATTCACGGGATCTCCGATCACATAGAGTGGGTTACCACCATGGGCAGCTCATAATGTGGGTCTCATACCCATCTTCCTCGATGCATTTTCTATCACATTTCGTGATAGTCCCTTTGTGAAAGGGTCTGCCAGGTTTCTAGACGTATGGATATAATCCAACGCTATAACTCCGGAGTTTCTCATTTTTCTGACAGTTTTCAGTCTCCTCTTCACATGCCTTGATGACTTTATATTATCCTTAGAACTGTTTACTTTGACGATCACAGTTTGATTATCACAGTTCATAGGAATAGCGGGTATTGGTTTCTCAACCACAGAAAAGTCCATCAAGAGCTCACGAAGCCACTCTGCTTCAACAGTGGCTGTGTCTAATACTGTGAGTTCTGCTTCCATAGTTGACCTCGTAATGATGGTCTGCTTGCAAGACTTCCAGGAAACAGCGCCACCTCCAAGTGTAAATAAATAACCACTTGTGGCCTTAGTTTCATTAGCATCAGATATCCAATTTGCATCACTATAACCCTCAAGTACCCTTGGATACCCAGTATAATGAATGCCATAACTCGCAGTGCCTTTCAAATAGCGCAAAACTCTCTCAAGAGCATGCCAATGAACATCTACAGGTCTAGACACAAAACTGCTGAGTTTACTTACAGCAAAGGAGATGTCAGGCCTCGTGGCGCTGGCTAAATACATAAGCGAGCCAATGATTTACGAATATCGCAATTGATCTCTAGCAATCCTTTTATTCTTACGAATTATCACACTAGGATCATAAGGCGTTGGAGAAGATTTGCAGTCGCTATACCCGAAGCGACTCGGGATCTTTTCCACATAGTGGGACTGAAGCAATGTAATCCCACCATCGTCATCCTTCAGCAGCTTGATGTTTAAGATCACATCAGCTACTCCCAAGTCCTTCATCTCAAAACAACGAGATAGGAACTCCTTGACCTCCTTAATCATAGTAAGGCTGGTTCCAAATATCAATATGTCATCGACATAGAGACAAAGAATAACTCCCTCGCCCCCACCATGGCGATAGTATACACACTTGTCATCTTCGTTTACAACAAAGCCTTTAGCGGTTAAAGTTCTTTCAAACTTCTCATGCCATTGCTTAGGCGCTTGCTTAAGCCCATACAGACTTCAGTAGTTTACACACCTTTCCTTCTTGACCATCTACTACAAATCCATCAGGCTGTTCCATATAAATTTCCTCTTCAAGCTCTCCATTTAGGAAAGCAGTCTTAACATCTATTTGATGAACGAGAAGACCATGAGAGGCAGCCAAGGAAAGTAGTACTCGAATAGTGGTCAGTCGAGCTACAGGTGAGTATGTATCAAAGAAGTCTTCGCCTTCTTTCTGAGTATAACCCTTGGCCACAAGTCGTGCCTTGTACTTTTCAATAGTACCATCGGGCCTAAGCTTTTTCTTGAACACCCACTTGCATCCTACAGGTTTGCACCCATAAGGACGATCAGTAACCTCCCAAGTTCCATTAGCTAAGATGGAATCCATCTCGCTACGGACAGCTTCCTTCCAGTAGTCAGCATCCTGAGATGCATAGGCTTCTGAAATAGAAGTGGGAGTATCATCCACGAGGTACACAATGAAATCTTGACCAAAGGACTTTGCAGTCCTCTGTCTCTTGCTCCTTTTGGGAGCTTCATTGTCATCCTCCACAGGATTATCAAAGTATTCTATAGCCATGGTTGGTTCAGAAAATAATTCCTGAGTAGATGAACTGGGCATTGATACGTCTCCGACGTATCGATAATTTCTTATGTTCCATGCCACATTATTGATGATATCTACATGTTTTATGCATACTTTATGTCATATTTATGCATTTTCCGGAACTAACCTATTGACGAGATGCTGAAGTGCCAGTTCCTGTTTTCTGCTGTTTTTGGTTTCAGAAATCCTAGTAAGGAAATATTCTCGGAATTGGACGAAATCAACGCCCAGAGTCTTAGGATTGCATGAAGCTTCGAACACCCGAGCCGCAGAGGGGGCCACGGGGGCCCACACATGGTGGCGGCGCGGCCCGGGGCGCCGACCTAGTGTCGTGGCCCAGACCCCTTCGACACCGCCTCTTCGCCTATAGAAGCCCTGACATAAGTCTTCGATACGGAAAAGCCACGGTACGAGAAACCTTCCGAGCCGCCGCCATCGCAAGCCAAGATGGGGGACAGAACTCTCTGTTCCGGCACGCCGCCGGGACGGGGAAGTGCCCCGGAAGGCTTCTCCATCGACACAACCGCCATCTTCATCAACGCTGTTGTCTCCCATGAGGAGGGAGTAGTTCTCCATCGAGGCTAAGGGCTGTACCGGTAGCTATGTGGTTAATCTCTCTCCCTATGTACTTCAATACAATAATCTCATGAGCTGCCTTACATGATTGAGATTCATATGATGATGCTTGTAATCTAGATATCATTATGCTAGTCAAGTGGATTTTACTTATGTGATCTCCGGAGACTCCTTGTCCCACGTGTGTAAAGGTGACAGTGTGTGCACCGTGTGGGTCTCTTAGGCTATATTTCATATTCACTGTTATGGATAGCATAGTGAAGTGCTTATTTATATCCCTTTATGATTGCATTGTGTTTTGTATCACTATTCTATGTGCTGCTCTAGTGATGTTATTAAAGTACTCTATTCCTCCTGCACGGTGTAATGGTGACAGTGTGTGCATCGTGTAGTATTTGGCGTAGGTTATGATTGTAATCTCTTGTAGATTATGAAGTTAACTATTGCTATGATAGTATTGATGTGATCTATTCCTCCTTCATAGTGTGATGGTGACAGTGTGCATGCTATGTTAGTACTTGGTGTAGTTGTGTTGATCTATCGTGCACTCTAAGGTTATTTAAACATGAATATCGAATATTGTCAATCTTGTTAACTCCGACATTGAGGGTTCGTGTAATCCTACACAATTAGTGGTGTTCATCATCCAACAAGAGAGTGTAGAGTATAGCATTTATCTATTCTGTTATGTGACCAATGTTGAGAGTGTCCACTAGTGAAAGTATAATCCCTAGGCCTTGTTCCCAAATACTGCAATCATCGCTGCTTGTTTTTTTTCTGCATCTCTCTGCTGCAATATTACCACCATTAACCACACGCCAGTTGTAGCATCAAGCTATTTTCTGGTGCCGTTACTACTGCTCATATACATTCATACCACCTGTATTTCACTATCTCTTCGCCGAACTAGTGCACCTATTAGGTGTGTTGGGGACACAAGAGACTTCTTGCTTTGTGGTTGCAGGGTTGCTTGAGAGGGATATCTTTGACCTCTTCCTCCCTGAGTTCGATAAACCTTGGGTGATCCACTTAAGGGAAACTTGTTGCTGTTCTACAAACCTCTGCTCTTGGAGGCCCAACACTGTCTACAAGAATAGAAGCACCCGTAGACATCAAGCACTTTTCTGGCGCCGTTGCCGGGGAGGAAAGGTAAAAGGTACTCACACTCCGGATCTCGACTACTAAGCTATTTTCCGGCGCCGTTGTAAGTACTCGAAGCTATTTCCTTTGGATCCTGCAATTGCATCTTTTTGTTTCTTGTTTACACTAGTTAGGCATAATGGAAAACAACAAAAATATGAGAGATCTTTATGAACTTTATCTTGAATGAGGACATGATGTGTTTGAAGAGAGAATTAAAAAACCCATGGAACTTTATATGCATGCTAATGGGAATGTTATTAATATGAATGCTTTGAACACTATTGTTGCTAATGCTATGGAAAATTCTAAGCTTGGGAAGCTGGTTTTGATGAGCATGATCTTTTTAGTCCCCCAAGCATTGAGGAGAAAATTTACTTTGATGATACTTTACCTCCTATTTATGATGATTATAATGATAGTGGTCTTTTGGTGCCGCCTGTTATGGAGGATAAATTTGATTATGATTACAATATGCCTCCTATATTTGATGATGAGAATAATAATAATAGCTACTTTGTTGAATTGCTCCCACTATTGCTAATAAAATTGATTATGCTTATGTGGAGAGTAATAATTTTATGCATGAGACTCATGATAAGAATGCTTTATGTGATAGTTATATTGTTGAGTTTGCTCATGATGCTACTGGACATTATTATGAGAGAGGAAAATATGGTGGTAGAAATTTTCATGTTACTAAAACACATCTCTATATGCTTAAAATTTTGAAGTTGAGTTTGTCTAGTTTTCCTATGCCTGTTGCATTATGCCTACATAACTTGTTTATTTACAAGATTCCTATGCATAGGAAGCATGTTAGGCTTAAATTTGTTTTTAATTTGCTTTTTGATGCTCTCTTTTGCTTCAAATACAATTTCTTGCGAGTGCATCATTTAAACTGCTGAGCCCATCTTAATGGCTATAAAGAAAGAACTTCTTGGGAGATAACCCATGTGTTTATTTTACTACAGTAATTTTGTTTTATATTTGTGTTTTGGAAGTTGTTACTACTGTAGCAACCTCTCCTTATCTTATTTATTTCATTGTTGTGCCAAGTAAAGTCTTTGATAGTAAGGTTCATACTAGATTTGGATTACTGCGCAGAAACAAATTTCTTTGCTGTCACAAATCTGGGCCTAATTCTCTGTAGGTAACTCAGAAAATTATGCCAATTTACGTGAGTGATCCTCAGATATGTATGCAACTTTCATTCAATTTGAGCATTTTCATTTGAGCAAGTCTGGTGCCTCTTAGAAATTCGTCTTTACGGACTGTTCTGTTTTGACAGATTCTGCCTTTTATTTCGCATTGCCTCTTTTGCTGTGTTGGATGGATTTCTTTGTTCCATTGACTTCCAGTAACTTTGTGCAATGTCCAGAAGTGTTAATAATGATTGTTTCACCTCTGAAGATGTGAATTTTGATTGTGCACTAACCCTCTAATGAGTTGTTTTGAGTTTGGTGTGGAGGAAGTTTTCAAGGATCAAGAGAGGGAGATGATACAATATGATCAAGGAGAGTGAAAGCTCTAAGCTTGGGGATGCCCCGGTGGTTCACCCCTGCATATTTCAAGAAGACTCAAGCGTCTAAGCTTGGGGATGCCCAAGGCATCCCCTTCTTCATCGACAACATTATCAGGTTCCTCTAGTGAAACTATATTTTTATTCCATCACATCTTATGTACTTTGCTTGGAGCGTCGGTTTGTTTTTGTTTTTGTTTTGTTTGAATAAAATGGATCCTAGCATTCATTGTGTGGGAGAGAGACACGCTCCGCTGTTGCATATGGACAAATATGTCCTTAGGCTTTACTCATAGTGTTCATGGCGAAGGTTGAATCTTCTTCGTTAATTTGTTATATGGTTGGAAACGGAAAATGCTACATGTAGTAATTCTAAAATGTCTTGGATAATGTGATACTTGGCAATTGTTGTGCTCATGTTTAAGCTCTTGCATCATATACTTTGCACCTATTAATGAAGAAATACATAGAGCTTGATAAAATTTGATTTGCATAATTGGTCTCTCTAAGGTCTAGATAATTTCTAGTAAGAGTTTGAACAACAAGGAAGACGGTGTAGAGTCTTATAATGTTTACAATATGTCTTTTATGTGAGTTTTGCTGCACCGGTTCATCCTTGTGTTTGTTTCAAATAACCTTGCTAGCCTAAGCCTTGTATCGAGAGGGAATACTTCTCATGCATCCAAAATCCTTGAGCCAACCACTATGCCATTTGTGTCCACCATACCTACCCACATGGTATTTCTCCGCCATTCCAAAGTAAATTACTTGAGTGCTACCTTTAAACAATTCAAAATTTATCACCTCTGATTTGTGTCAATGTTTTATAGCTCATGAGGAAGTATGTGGTGTTTATCTTTCAATCTTGTTGGGAAACTTTCACCAATGGACTAGTGGCTTCATCCGCTTATCCAATAATTTTGCAAAAAGAGCTGGCAATGGGATTCCTAGTCCCAAACTAATTAACCTAAATAGACACTCCTCCATGGTATGTGATTGTTGGACGGCACCCGAAGGATTCGGTTAGCCATGGCTTGAGAAAGCAAAGGTGGGGAGGAGTGTCATCATAATAAAATTAAAATAAAAAGGCACTCCTTCATGGTATGAGATTGTTGGTAGGCGCCCGAGGATTCGGTTAGCCATGGTTTGTGAAAGAAAGGTTGGAAGGAGTGCCACCCAAAAATAAAAATAAAATGGGAGCCGCTCTTTGAAGGTTTGTCTGGCAAGGGGGTTAGAGTACCCGCTACCATTCGTTGACAACAACAAACACCTCTCAAAATTTTACTTTTATGCTCTCTATATGTTTTCAAAATCAAAGCTCTAGCACAAATATAGCAATCAATGCTTCCCTCTGCGAAGGGCCTTTCTTTTACTTTTATGTTGAGTCAGTTCACCTATTTCTCTCCATCTCAAGAAGCAAACACTTGTGTGAACTGTGCATTGATTCCTACATACTTGCATATTGCACTTATTATATTACTTTATGTTGATAATATCCATGAGATATACATGTTACAAGTTGAAAGCAACCGCTGAAACTTAATCTTCCTTTGTGTTGCTTCAATGCCTTTACTTTGACTTTATTGCTTTATGAGTTAACTCTTATGCAAGACTTATTGATGCTTGTCTTGAAAGTACTATTCATGAAAAGTCTTTGTTATATGATTCATTTGTTTACTCATGTCATTTACCATTGTTTTGATCGCTGCATTCATTACATGTGTTTACAATAGTATGATCAAGGTCATGATGGCATGTCACTCCAGAAATTATCTTTGTTATCGTTTACCTGCTCGGGACGAGCAGAACTAAGCTTGGGGATGCTGATACGTCTCCGACGTATCGATAATTTCTTATGTTCCATGCCACATTATTGATGATATCTACATGTTTTATGCATACTTTATGTCATATTTATGCATTTTCCGGAACTAACCTATTGACGAGATGCCGAAGTGCCAGTTCCTGTTTTCTGCTGCTTTTGGTTTCAGAAATCCTAGTAAGGAAGTATTCTCGGAATTGTACGAAATCAACGCCCAGAGTCTTAGGATTGCATGAAGCTTCCAGAACACCCGAGAGCCGCCAGAGAGGGGCCACAGGGGGCCCACACATGGTGGCGGCGCGGCCCAGGGGGGGCGCGCCGCCCTAGTGTCTGGTGGCCCCAGACCCCTCCGACACCGCCTCTTCGCCTATAAGAAGCCCCTGACCTAAGTCTTCGATACGGAAAAAGCCATGGTACGAGAAACCTTCCAGAGCCGCCGCCATCGCGAAGACAAGATCTGGGGGACAGAACTCTCTGTTCCGGCACGCCGTTGGGACGGGGAAGTGCCCCCGGAAGGCTTCTCCATCGACACCACCGCCATCTTCATCAACGCTGTCTCCCATGAGGAGGGAGTAGTTCTCCATCGAGGCTAAGGGCTGTACCGGTAGCTATGTGGTTAATCTCTCTCCCTATGTACTTCAATACAATAATCTCATGAGCTGCCTTACATGATTGAGATTCATATGATGATGCTTGTAATCTAGATATCATTATGCTAGTCAAGTGGATTTTACTTATGTGATCTCCGGAGACTCCTTGTCCCACGTGTGTAAAGGTGACAGTGTGTGCACCGTGTGGGTCTCTTAGGCTATATTTCACAGAATACTTATTCACTGTTATGGATAGCATAGTGAAGTGCTTATTTATATCCCTTTATGATTGCATTGTGTTTTGTATCACTATTCTATGTGCTGCTCTAGTGATGTTATTAAAGTACTCTATTCCTCCTGCACGGTGTAATGGTGACAGTGTGTGCATCGTGTAGTATTTGGCGTAGGTTATGATTGTAATCTCTTGTAGATTATGAAGTTAACTATTGCTATGATAGTATTGATGTGATCTATTCCTCCTTCATAGTGTGATGGTGACAGTGTGCATGCTATGTTAGTACTTGGTGTAGTTGTGTTGATCTATCGTGCACTCTAAGGTTATTTAAACATGAATATCGAATATTGTGGAGCTTGTTAACTCCGGCATTGAGGGTTCGTGTAATCCTACACAATTAGTGGTGTTCATCATCCAACAAGAGAGTGTAGAGTATAGAATTTATCTATTCTGTTATGTGATCAATGTTGAGAGTGTCCACTAGTGAAAGTATAATCCCTAGGCCTTGTTCCCAAATACTGCAATAATCGCTGCTTGTTTACTGTTTTACTGCATCTCTGCTGCAATATTACCACCATCAACCACACGCCAGTTGTAGCATCAAGCTATTTTCTGGTGCCGTTACTACTGCTCATATACATTCATACCACTGTATTTCACTATCTCTTCGCCGAACTAGTGCACCTATTAGGTGTGTTGGGGACACAAGAGACTTCTTGCTTTGTGGTTGCAGGGTTGCTTGAGAGGGATATCTTTGACCTCTTCCTCCCTGAGTTCGATAAACCTTGGGTGATCCACTTAAGGGAAACTTGCTGCTATTCTACAAACCTCTGCTCTTGGAGGCCCAACACTGTCTACAAGAATAGAAGCACCCGTAGACATCAGGCATCTCCTGAATTGATGAGCTAGACGTTTCTTTCATAGGAAAGATATCCTCAAAGAAAGTCGCATCATTTCACTCCATAATTGTACCAACATGTCGGATACCTCAGATTTTACTATGAAAAATCTGTAGCCAATGCTATGAAAAGCATATCCCAGAAGAACACAATCCACGGTTTTTGGTCCAAGCTTGCGCTTCTTGGGTATCGGCACATTTACTTTCGCCAAACAGCCCCAAGTTCGTAGATAAGAGAGTTTCAACCTTTTCCTTTCCCATTCCTCAAAAGAGGTAATGGTTTTGTTCTTTGTGGGGACACGGTTTAGGACATGACATGCAGTCAATATCGCCTCCCCCCACCATGCCTTGGATAGACCCGATGTATCTAACATGGCGTTAACCAAATCAGTTAGAGTACGGTTCTTTCTTTCGGCCACCCCATTTGACTGAGGTGAGTAGGGAGGCGTCCTCTCATGAATAATACCATGTTCCGCACAAAAAGAATCAAACTCGTTGGAAAAATACTCTCCACCACGATCAGACCTTAGCCGCTTGATCTTTCGATCAAGTTGGTTTTCTGCTTCAGCTTTAAAGATTTTGAAGTAATTAATAGCTTCATCTTTAGATTTCAGGAGATACACATAACAATATCGAGTAGAGTCATCAATTAAAGTCATGAAGTATCTTTTCCCTCCTTTTGTCAATTCACCATTCATTTCACAAAGATCCGAATGTATAAGTTCCAGCGGTGCCAAGTCTCTTGCCTCCGCAGTCTTATGAGACTTACGTGGTTGCTTAGCTTGCACACATACTTGGCACATGGATTTCTTGACAGTAGCAAATTTCAGAATTATATTCATATTCGCTAGCCGCGTCATGCACCCAAAATTAACATGACAAAGTCGTGAATGCCAAATATCGGACTCACTATCATTGCAAACATGATTAATAATTTGAGTACATAAGTCTGACAAAGATAAGCGGAACAAGCCTCCGCACACATAACCCTTTCCAACAAATTGTCCACACTTGGAAATTACAAATTTATTGGACTCAAAAACCAACTTAAAACCATCTCGACATAAAAGCGATCCGCTAACGAGATTCTTATTAATGGAAGGAACGTGCTGCACATTCTTCAGCTGGATGGTCTTTCCCGAAGTAAACTTCAGATCCACCGTACCAACACCACGAACAGAAGCACGTGAGCCGTTTCCCATCAGCACGGAAGAAGTCCTTGCGACCTGATAAGAAGAAAACATAGAGACATCAGAACATACATGTGTATTGGCTCCGGTGTCTATCCACCAATCAGGAGAATTACATACTGAAAGGACAGTAGGAGAAGTACCGTACCCAACGTCCTTCATTTCAGTATCAACACCAATAACAACATTTGCGGACTTGCCGATGTTCTCACGCCGATCATGGCGTTCTGGGCAATCAGGAGCCCAATGTCCAGGAGCGCCACAAACATGGCAGTTCCCTTTCTTCTTATAAGGAGTCTTCCTCTTGAAGTTGGTTGAGTTGGAGGCTTTGTTCTTCACGTCAAACTTGCATTTTCCATTGTTCTTATTCTTAGACTTGTGAGATTGGAAGTTCTTCTTCTGTACCACATTGGCACTAGAACCTCCCTCAAAACTACGAGCGCGTGTGTCCTTTGCTCTCGCCTTCTCTTCCACATGAAGCGAGCCAATGAGATCCGAAACGGAAAACTCTTGTCTCTTATGTTTCAGAGAAGTAGCAAAGTTCCTCCACGAAGGAGGAAGCTTGGCAATAATGCCACCGGCCACAAATTTGTCCGGTAAGGTACACTTAAACTGCTCGAGTTCTTTGGCAAGGGACTGAATCTCATGAGCCTGCTCAACCACGGAGCGCTCAGCAGTCATCCTGTAGTCATAGAATTGCTCCATGACATATAGTTCAGTGCCAGCGTCCGAGACCCCAAATTTTGCCTCGAGCGCATCCCACGCATCTTTACCATGGTCGAAAGCCATGTACGGGTCAACAATGTTGTCCCCAAGAATGCTGAACAAGGCCGCCTTAAACATGGCGTCGACCTTTTCAAACTTTTCCTGCTCCTCTGCAGAGAGAGGCCCCTCAGGTCTAGCATCTGTGGCGCTAAAACAGCCTAGGTTTGTAAACCATAGAACTGCCTTTGTGCGCCACCTCTTGTAATGCATACCATCAAAGAGGGGAGGTCGAGTAGCGGCAGCAACGCTGCTTGAATTGATTTGCCTATCATCAGGTTTTTGGATTGTTGGAAATATAAGCAAATATCCATATGAAATAATCCGTACGAGTAATTGATAAATCATGACTACGAAAATAACGAATAAACTAATCATGCAGACTAGTAAGGTAGATGAATAGATCACATGTAAACAAGTCAAACTGATCGCATCTACCACAGAAACTAGAAGAAGAAACTCTAACAGAGACTGAAAGAGAAACGACAAGATCACATACTTCGCAGCAGCGTCGTTGTCGCCCATGTTGAGGTTGTCGAAGAAGTCGCTGAGATCCGGGAAGAAGTTATCGTTGTGGAGGAACTCGTCGTCCGATGACGACGTCGTGATGCCAGTAGTCGCGCCGGAGCGCCCCAAAAACCTGATTGCCCCTCACCCGTACAGGTTCACGAGAGGCAGGGTTCCGGAGGCCTACTGTCCCGGCAGTCGGTGCACGCCGACGGACGGGATGAGGAAGACAAAGGCGGCGGCGCAATGAACTGGAAACAGGTAATTGCAAAAAGATAAGCTCGGCTCGGCGAGATTCCCGCAACCCGCGTCGCGTCGTGTCGTGACGTGACGTGACGTGCCGAGGCGTGGCGAGGCGGGCGGCGGAGGAGGAGGAGTGCGCGAGGGCTCTCTCACTTCTCACTCACTTACTAGGACTAGAACAGCCCACCTTATATACCACTCCAACTCTCTCCCAACTAGCAATGTGGGACTAAACTTTAGCCCCCACTAGTGCTGCCACTGATTTTTGGAATGAGCCATGTGAGTTTCAGAATTTGATAATGGGCCATGGCCAAAGGCCAAATGCCCCAAATTCCAGCAGTTTTCACGGGTCTAACCATTCCCCTATTTCCTAGTGAATCGAGCTCAACTCAGAGAATTAGGAAACAAGTTTGTTGGTTTGTTTGAATGCTTGAGTTTTTTTGTTGCATGGATCAAGGGTTGTTTTTGTTCCCACCAACATCTGCATAGCTATGCATCCGATGTGTATTCGGTCTGTATCGGTTTCCAATAATATTTGCTTTCGTTTTTGTTTCTAGTGTATCTGTATTCGTTATTTGCGTCCGTAAAATAATATAAAAACAAATGTGGCACCACCCCCGCTCAATCCATTTCAGCTCCATTTTTATCCCAACGGCCGGCAGCTCGACCCTAAACTCATTAGCAAGTCACACCCGGCCGGCTCCACCACCATGAAGAATTAAGGAGGAGAGGTTTCCCCCCGACAAGCAAGGTCCACGCATATGAACATACGCTACCCTTTCCCCGCCGACGGTACTTTCACACGGCAGAGCAGATTAACCTAACGTGCACATCATCCCGAAAAAGGCATCGCACTACCGTGTCGCGCTGGTGACAATAATTTTCCGCCGAGTCAGGGACGCCGATGGGGCGATCGGTCTTCGGCACGTTGGACATTTATTTTCAGCTGAGCGCGCGTCACTCTCCGGACTAAATCCCCGGCGCAGATCGTGCGGCTAATTGCAATCCGATTGCTAGCAGCTGAATGAAATCATCTCTTGATCCATATCATAAACTCACCTGCATGCATCCTTGGCATGCATGTGAGATGTTCCACTTGCTGAGTGCCCGGCTCGATCACGTCGCATGCAGATGGCGGTGATGACGCCTATGTCATCGCTTTATACAACTGAAAAAGGCGTCGACGGGCACGCCTCATCCTTCTCCATCGACGATCGGCCGCCGGCCTGCGCCTCCGCGCACCAACCGGGCAAAGCTAACGTGGTAGCGCGCACCAGGAGAGGACAGTGCGGCGAAAAACGGGGGCCTCCGACGTCTCCGATGTGGACTAGCACCAATCCGATCCACGCGCGGTCGCGTTCGTGTGTATTGCGCCGGTAGGTATACTACTACGACTACAACAAGTAGACCGGCCTACTACTCGGAGGTGCCTCCCCGCCTACTTGCTGTTGGGGTACAAATCTTGGGACCGTTTGATCAATGCGGTAGCTCTAGCTAGTGACATGCATGCCAAATCGGAAACGCCGTCGCCGACCCGATCCGATCCGATCCGACGACGACGACGATCTTAATTCGGAAGGGCTGGATGCGCTCCAGTGTTCTTGTTTGCTAGCGTATACCCGATCAGCCCTCTTTTTAGAGAAAATATTTGGCAACTAGTTGCCGTGCACCTCATTTTTTGTGTGACATTTCTAGGTTTCTAAAAAATGTAAACTTAAATTATGGACATTGGCTATGCTATATGTTGTTAACCTGCAAAAAATGGTGCCATAATATGACCATATGTGACCTGTGCAAAAAAAAAAAACATAAGTGATTAGTGTCATGTACTATTTACATATCATTTGTGTTTTTCTTATAGATCACATGTAGACATATTTTTAGATGAAACTTCACAAATATACAAGATACAACACAATGTAGATCCATAATTATAGTTTATATTTTTTGGAAACGTGGAACTATCAAAAAAAAAAAAAATAGAATGTACACGGAGCTAGTTGTGGATTGTAGTTTCTGCATTTTTTTGCTAGAATTTTGACTTTGTGATTCCGCGGGAACAAAAGGTCATTTCCTTTTCTTTTCTTTTCTCATTGACCTCTTACGGCTTCCTTCTCATGCTATGGACCTACGACCGGCCTAACTCCGACTAGCCTTTTTGTACTGAAACAATCGCTTTTGACCTTTTTTTGGCGAGTGAGAAATAAAAATCTTGAGTCTTATCAGTACCTGGCCATCTTCCGTTACTACGATCATTGACATGTTTGAATCGGAGGGTGCATTGTCGGTAACGTGCAGAGATGCTAATTTTCAAGCCAGCGGACGTGATCACCGGAACCACCACGTACTACACTCTCAGCAAGCTGACATAGACACATAGCGTGGGCACACACAACGATCAGCAAAAAGTTCGTGACTAAATTACATAAAATTACTATAGTTCGGGCTAAAGTAACAAATCATTACCTTTTCTTACTATTTTATCTAAAAAAGAGGAAAAATGTGCCAATTCCAGGGAAGGAGCACCAAATAGTGTAAATGGTCGACTGATAGAGTTTGGACGGTCGTAGCCCCACAGTCAGTGCTGACTAGGACAAACGGACATTTCTAAGTTGTTTGCCTACCAGCCGGTTAAGACCAAGCGGTTGCGACCGGTCGGAACCAAACTCCAGTCGCTTCTCTCTCGCCCTCCTTCCCCAATCTCGTCGTGATGCTTTGTCGCTTCTCTCTCGCCCTCCTTCCCCAATCTCATCATCCTGCTTTGTCGCTTCTCTCTCGCCCTTCTTCCCCAATCTCGTCATGCTGCTTTGCCACTTCTCTCTCACCATCCTTCCCCAATCGCGTCGTGCTGCTTTGTCGCCTTCTTCGCTCCCGCGTGCCGGCAGTCTCCATGCCGTCCTAGAAGGATAGAATGATGGAGAAACTAGCAGCGGCAACCTGCTCGCAGGGTTCGACAAGGGCATGATATTAGTCCACGTCCGCTTGTATGTGTAAGATTAAGATTAGGGTTTCCTACTGACTTGGGATTTCTTCGATTGAAGCTCCAATTATTCGATTCCAGTTTAAATTTTCTTTGCTTCCTCTGCTTTGCCTAGATCCCACAAAGCATTCTTTACCCGGCCTACACGGGTTATGGTGATTCTGACCTACGGTGCAACCGTGCAAGCATGACATGCCACTGTTCACGTATGTTTCTTTCGAAGGCGCAAACACTGGGAATAAATTTATGGGTTGTGGATGTAAAGTAGGTTAGTTAATTGCATTGTTTATATTTCATGAAATTTGATTGCATTGAATAGATAATTGAGCTACACACTGCTATATTTGAGTTCTTATTTAATTTAGCTACTGCCTAGATAAATTTGATTACACATTGTTTATATTTGTACTGCCTAGATAATTTGAGTGCATATAATTTAGCAACTCCTTAGATAAATTAGCTACAAAATTTAATTGTTTACTTAATTTTGCACACTTATTTCATTTAGCTACTGCCTACATAATTAGCTACATCGCTAAATTTGTATAGTAGTGCTTATTTAATTTAGCTATGACCTAGTTAATTTTGTACACTAAGTTAATTTAGGGACTGCCAAGGATTTGATGAGTAAAACTATTTTAGCAAATGTGTAGGAGGATAGGATATGTGACACATTTCATTGGATAGATGGGGAGTGGCTATTTACACTCAAGTATTCTTTGCTCAAGCTTTGAGCTATGTATGTGGATGAGCAAGATAAAATAATTTTTGGAAATGTGGAGTATGCAACTAAGAATGACCATCTTGTGTTAGAGAAAAGGGGATTACAAAAGTTGAACCTCCAACTATAAACAATTGGGTAACATTTTGACTTTGGAACAAGTTGCAATTGTGACTAACCATGATCCGGGGCTTCAAAGGCAATGATGCACAAGATCGACAAAGCTACAAGTTTCCACTTTGAATGAAGAAAAGTGGAAGTTGGAGATAACACATCTTCTCAAGGCAGGAGAAGTTAACAGGGCCAAGCTGAAGCAAATATCCGAGATATGTGGGGAATTTGTTGTGCTTGTAATAAATTAGTAGTTTCTATGTAGCAGATTTTATTATGTTGTTGAACTAATTGTGTTGTGTCATGGGTTGTTGTACTAGCACTTTATGGTTATGATATGTACCAGATTATAAATATGTTGCTATGTATCAGATTATAAATATGTAAAATGCTTTGTATCAGATTCTAAAAGATTGTGCAACTTTTGTGTGAATGTTTATACCAGATTCCAAAAGATTCTAAAATCTCAAAATTTCACCAACGGAGTACGAATCGAGAGGAACGGAGAGGATACATACTCAATTCTTCCTTGACTGCGGGTCCACCACTCGCTCGTCGCCTTGTCCACCCAATATGTGCAAGCATTACCGCTGTCGTCGATGGTCGAGATGGCCAAAGATCATCCAAGACGCCTGAAAGGATCGTATGTGATACGTCTCCAACGTATCTATAATTTCTGATGTTCCATGCTAGTTTTATGACAATACCTACATGTTTTGCTCACGCTTTATAATGATTTTATGCATTTTTCGGGACTAACCTATTAACAAGATGCTGAGGTGCCAGTTCATGTTTTTTGCTGTTTTTGGTTCCAGAAAAGCTGTTAGGGCAATATTCTCGGAATTCGACGAAACAAAAGCAAAACCTCCTATTTCTCTGAGGGACACACGGAGCCATAAGGACAAGCCAGGGGGAGGCCCACGGCCTCCAGACCACAGGGGGGCGCAGCCAAGGAGGGAGGCGCGCCGCCATATGGGGTGCCCCCCCCCCCCCAGGGCACCCCCTCGCGTCGCCCTTTCTCCTATATATTCCCTCGCGACGCGAAAATCCTACATCAATCGATCATATTCTAGAAAGACTCCAGGGGCGCCGCCGCCATCGCGAAACCTAGTTTCGGGGGTCAGAAGTTCCTGTTTCGGTACCCTGCCGGGGATCGACCCCCGGAGCCTTCTCCATCGACGCCACCGCCTCCATCATGCTCGTGAGTAGTTCCCCCATGGACTACGGGTTCTAGCAGTAGCTAGTTGGTACTCTCTCTCCCATGTACTTCAATACAATGATCTCATGAGCTGCCTTACATGATTGAGATCCATCTGATGTAATCGGTGTTGTGTTTGTTGGGATCCGATGAATTGTTACATTATGATTAGTCTATCTATAAATTTTGTGAAGTTATTGTTGCTGCAATCTTGTTGTGTTTAATGCTTGTCACTAGTGCACAAGTGGCATGATCTTAGATTTAAGCTCTATAATTATTGCTTAGATTGTATCTACAAGTTGTTTGCACATGTCTATGTCCGGAACCCGAGGCCCCAGAGTGACAGCAACTGGGATAACTGGAGGGGATGGCTTAGATATGAGGATCACATGTTTTCACCAAGTGTTAATGCTTTGCTCCGGTGCTCTATTAAAAGGAGTACCTTAATTACCAGTAGATTCCCTTGAGGCCCGGCTGCCACCGGCTGGTAGGACAAAAGATGTTATGCAAGTTTCTCATTGCTAGCACGTATGACTATATATGGAAAACATGCCTTCATGATTAATAGACTTGATGTTCTATCTTAATGCTATTTCAATCCTATCAATTGCCCAACTGTAATTTTTTCACCCAACACTTGTCACTTGTTATTGGAGAGTTACCACTAGTGTAGATAGCTGGGAACCCCGGTCCATCTTTCATCATCAAATACTCACTCGGTCCTATATCCCATTAGAAATAGTATCAACTATTTTCTGGTGCCATTGCCTCTGTGTTATTGCTACTGCTGTTTACTGTTACTATTGCTCTCATATTACTACTGCTTTCACATCACCATTACTAGTGCTTTTTCAGGTGCAGCTGAATTGACAACTCAGTTGTTAAGACTTATAAGTATTCTTTGTCTCCCCTTGTGTCGAATCAATAAATTTGGATTTTACTTCCCTCGAAGACTGTTGCGATCCCCTATACTTGTGGGTTATCAAGACTATTTTCTGTCGCCGTTGCCGGGGAGCATAGCTCTACTCGTAAGTTCACTGGGGAGTACACTCTCTCTCTCTCTATTTTTATTTTATTTTGTTTTGCTTAGTTTACTTTTGTCTAGTTTATTTGTGATTAGTTTATTTCTGTCTAGTATTATTTTGCTTAGTTTACTTTTGTCTAGTTTGTTTTTGTCTTGTTTTATTTTTCTTATATACCCGAAAATCCATAAAAATTTGAAAAACCGAAAAATTAAAAACTGTTGTTATGGAAGAACCCACAACCTTTATGGAGCTTATAGAATTATATATGAATTATAGAGAATCAAGAAAGGGTAAAGTCATGAGTGCCGTGTTAGAAAAATTGAATACAATTGCTAAAATCTTGCTTAAACGCCATGATATAAATTGTTGCTCTAAACAGGATACTAAATATCTTAAATTCCAATGTGGCTTTAGTGAAGAAGTTTTAATTGTGAACTATCATTGGAATAACTATATTCATCTTGGGTTCGAAGAAGTAGAACAATTTGTTTTATTTATGGGAGCTTCTGAAATAGAATCCTTCATGTCTAAAAATTATGAAACCTGTGTTACTTGTAAGGACCTTAAAGATTATGTCTCTTCTATTCTTGATTATTGCATAGAATATTACAGCAATAATCCTTATATCATTGATTATAAAGAGAGACTCATTCATGCACAAGAATGCACTCACAATTTGCAGGAACCTGTGAAAGAAGAAATTGATGAACCTGAAAGCTCATTGGATGAAAAAGAGGAGGAGAGTGATGAACAAAAGGAGCAAGAATGGATTAGCTACCCATGCCAACCATCTGATGAGAGTAACTCTTTATCTCTTACACTATTTGATTGTGCTACATGCTTACCAAAGGAGGATGAATGTTATGTTCCTGTGGATTCTCTTGAAATATTCCCAATGAGTAAAACTTGTGAGAATAATTATGCTACTGTTATCTATGATAATCCATACTATTTTGATAAATCTTATGATAATGCTTTGTTTGTGCCTGATATCGAAATGCATGGTACTAAAGAGTTTTGCTTGGCAAATGTTTATGATAAAGCTCTAGATGATGGTCCTATGTTACTTGATAATATTAATTGTACTACTAATGAAAATGGGATTGGAGAGGTCTTGACTTTATCTAGGAGCCCCATATCTTTTGAGATTGATCAATCATCTTGTTATATTATTGATAAAAGTGGGTTAGAAAGTTTTAATCCCATTATTTTTGAGCTTGATAAAAATTATGTGTTTGTGGATCATGAAAAACATGCTTTATGTGATAGCTATATTGTTGAGCTTGTTCATGATGCTACTCGAAATTACTATGAGAGAGGAAAATATGGTTGTAGAAATTTTCATGGTACTAAAATACCTCTGTACATGCTGAAAATTTTGAAGTTACTCGTGTTTTATCTTCCTATGCTTGTCACTTTGTTCTTCATGAATTTATTTGTGTACAAGATTCCTATGCATAGGAAGCGGGTTAGACTTAAATGTGTTTCGAATTTGCTTCTTGATGCTCCTTTTGCTTCATTTTCTCTTTTCATGTGAGCATCATTAAAACCTTCTGCGCCTAGCTGAAAGGCGTTAAAGAAAAGCGCTTATGGGAGACAACCCATTATTTTATTTCTGCAATTTTTCTTTTATTTTTGAGTCAAGGTGCTGTTTACTTTTGTAGCAATGCCTTTGTATCTTTATTTTATCGCATTTTTGTGCCAAGTAAAGTCTCTAATAGAAAGTTGATGCTAGATTTGGATTTCTGCGCAGAAACAGATTTCTAGCTGTCAAGAATTTGAGTAGTTCTCTATGTAGGAAACTCATAAAAATCTGCGAAAATTCATGAGTGATCCTCAGATATGTACGTAACTTTTATTAGTTTTGAGTTTTCTGATTTGAGCAACGGAAGTACCTCGAAAAAATTCGTCTTTACTGGCTGTTCTGTTTTGGCAGATTCTGTCTCTATTTTTTTGCATTGTCTCTTGTGGACTTTTAGTAAGGCTTTCTAGACATGGAGAGCTGTAGCTAATGTTTTATTGAGTTTTGCAATGTGTCACTACAGGACTAAAGTGGATTAAAGTTTTTTGAGTACTAACCCCTCTAATGAAGTTTATGAGAAGTTTGGTGTGGCAGAAGTTTTCAAGGGTCAAGAGAGAAGGGTGATATAATGTGATCAAGAAGAGTGAAGAGCCTAAGCTTGGGGATGCCCCCGTGGTTCATCCCAAGCATATTTCTTTTTTTTACACGGAGCGCCCCGAAGGGCGGAGAAGCTTCCATTCATTCCAGTCGGTGGGTGTACAAACTATTACAAAGGACTCCATAAGAACGGAAAATTACACACAGGCCCCTGATATATGCAGAAAAGACCTCACTAACAAATATGAAAAAGCGATCAAGTCCTTCTCTTTCCCCACCGATGAGCAGGAAGCCGTCAGAGTCGCCGTCGAACTCTGAAGCGGGGACAACGCCACTTGCTTCAAAGCCACCGATGGATGCGACCGCAGACCTCAAGGGCCTCCGAAGGAGGTTGAAAAAACACCGGACTTCACCGGCTTGGATGACGAACGGCTTGGACGCTGTCGATGTGTTGCTCCAAAGAGACGCTTCTGAAGAACTCCGACACCACCTCCTCATCACCGTCTCCTTGCGCTCTCCCGGATCTATCGCCTCCATGACGCTTGGAATCGAGAAGAAAAGCAAGGGAGCAAGGCTTGAAGAAGCAGCACAGGCATACCAAATCCGCGACGAAGAACTTGGCCACTCAAGCGTCTAAGCTTGGGGATGCCCAAGGCATCCCCTTTTTCATCAACAACTTATCAGGTCACCTCTAGTGAAACTATATTTTTATTCGGTCACATCTTATGTGCTTTACTTGGAGTGTCTGTGTGCTTTTATTTTTGTTTGTGTTTGAATAAAATCGGATCTTAGCAATCCTTGTGTGGGAGAGAGACACGCTCCGCTTTTTCATATGAACACTGATGTTCTTCGTTTTACTTTTAATGTTCATGGCGAAAGTTGGAAGCTACTGCATTTATTGCTATTTGGTTGGAAATAGAAAATGTTTCATATTGTCTTGAATAATTTGATACTTGGCAATTGTTTTGAGCTCTCAAGTAGATCATGTTTAAGCTCTTGCAACATGTAGTTTAAACCTATTAGTGGAGAACTACCGTAGAGCTTGTTGAAATTTGGTTTGCATGATTGGTCCCTCTAAGGTCTAGATATTTTCTGGTAAAAGTGTTTGAGCAACAAGGAAGACAGTGTAGAGTCTTATAATGCTTGCAATATGTTCTGATGTAAGTTTTGCTGTACCGGTTCATACTTGTGTTTGCTTCAAACAACCTTGCTAGCCAAAGCATTGTCTGAGAGGGAATGCTTCTCGTGCATCCAAAACCTTGAGCCAAAACCTATGCCATTTGTGTCCACCATAACTACCTACTATGTGGTATTTTTCTGCCATTCCAAGTAAATACTTCATGTGCTACCTTTAAACAATTCCAAAGTTATTATCTCTTATTTGTGTCAATGTTTTATAGCTCATGAGGAAGTATGTGGTGTTTTATCTTTCAATCTTGTTGGGAAGACTTTCACAAATGGACTAGTGGCTCATCCGCTTATCCAATAATTTTGCAAAAAGAGCTGGCAACGGGGTGCCCAGCCCCAATTAATTAACCTTTGCTAATAATTCTCTTCACATGTTTTGCCCTGATTCATCAGTAAGCAACTTAATTTTGCAAATAGACACTCCTCCATGGTATGTGAAATGTTGGAAGGCACCCGAGGATTCGGTTAGCCATGGCTAGTGAAAGCAAAAGGTTGGGAGGAGTGTCATCTATAAATAAAACTAAAATACATGTGTAAACAAAAGAGAAGAGGGATGACCTTGCTGGTAGAGATAACGTCCTTCATGGGAGCCGCTCTTTGAAAGTCTGTTTGACAAGGGGGTTAGAGTGCCCACTACCATTCGTTGACAACAACAAACACCTCTCAAAACTTTATTTGTATGCTCTCTATATGATTTCAAAACTTAAAAAGCTCTAGCACATGATTTAATCCCTGCTTCCCTCTGCGAAGGGCCTTTATTTTACTTTATGTTGAGTCAGTTTACCTACTCCTTTCTATCTTAGAAGCAAACATTTGTGTCAACTGTGTGCATTGATTCTTACATGCTTGCTTATTGCACTTATTATATTACTTTGTGTTGACAATTATCCATGAGATATGCATGTTGAAAGTTGAAACCAATTGCTGAAACTTAAATCTTCCTTTGTGTTGCTTCAAAACCTCTTATTAAGAATTTATTGCTTTATGAGTTCACTCTTATGCAAGACTTTTTTATGCTTGTCTTGAAAGTACTATTCATGAAAAGTTTTTGCTATATGCTTAGTCATTATCTATTTGTTAGCAAACTATAGATCATTGACTTGAGTCACTTCATTCATCTAATATGCTTTACAATAGTATGATCAAGATTATGTTAGTAGCATGTCACTTCAGAAATTATTCTTTTTATCGTTTACCTACTCGAGGGAGAGTAGGAACTAAGCTTGGGATGCTTGATACGTCTCCAACGTATCTATAATTTCGATGTTCCATGCTAGTTTTATGACAATACCTACATGTTTTGCTCACACTTTGTAATGATTTTATGCATTTTGGACTAACCTATTAACAAGATGTCGAGGTGCAGTTCCTTTTCTGCTTTTTGGTTCCAGAAAAGCTGTTCGGGCAATATTCTTGGAATTCGACGAAACAAAAGCAAAACCTCCTATTTCTCCAGGGACACACGAGCCAGAAGGACAAGCCGGGGGAGGCCCACGGCCTCCGGACCACGGGGGCACGGCCAAGAGGGCGCGCCGCCATATGAGGTGGGCCCCCCGGGCACCCCCTCGCGCCGCCCTTTCGCCTATATATTCCCTCGCGACGCGAAAACCCTACATCAATCGATCATATTCCAGAAAGACTCCAGGGGCGCCGCCGCCATCGCGAAACCTAGTTTCAGGGGTCAGAAGTTCCTGTTTCGGCACCCTGCCGGAACGGGGATCGACCCCCAGAGCCTTCTCCATCGACGCCACCGCCTCCATCATGCTCCGTGAGTAGTTCCCCCATGGACTACGGGTTCTAGCAGTAGCTAGTTGGTACTCTCTCTCCCATGTACTTCAATACAATGATCTCATGAGCTGCCTTACATGATTGAGATCCATACGATGTAATCGGTGTTGTGTTTGTTGGGATCCGATGAATTGTTACATTATGATTAGTCTATCTATAAAGTTTGTGAAGTTATTGTTGCTGCAATCTTGTTGTGTTTAATGCTGTCACTAGTGCACGAGTGGCATGATCTTAGATTTAAGCTCTATAATTATTGCTTAGATTGTATCTACAAGTTGTTTGCACATGTCTATGTCCGGAACCCGAGGAGTGACAGCAACTGGGATAACTGGAGGGGATGGCTTAGATATGAGGATCACATGTTTTCACCAAGTGTTAATGCTTTGCTCGGTGCTCTATTAAAAGGAGTACCTTAATTACAGTAGATTCCCTTGAGGCCCGGGTGCCACCGGCTGGTAGGACAAAAGATGTTATGCAAGTTTCTCATTGCGAGCACGTATGACTATATATGGAAAACATGCCTTCATGATTAATATACTTGATGTTCTATCTTAATGCTATTTTAATCGTATCAATTGCCCAACTGTATTTTGTTCACCCCACACTTGTCACTTGTTATTGGAGAGTTACCACTAGTGTAGATAGCTGGGAACCCCGGTCCATCTTTCATCATCAAATACTCACTCGGTCCTATATGCCATTAGAAGTAGTATCAACTATTTTCGGTGCCATTGCCTGTGTGTTCGCTACTGCTCTGTGTTACTGTTACTATTGCTATCATATTACTGCTGCTTTCACATCACCTGTTACTAGTGCTTTTCCGGTGCAGCTGAATTGACAACTTAGTTGTTAAGGCTTATAAGTATTCTTTGTCTCCCCTTGTGTCGAATCAATAAATTTGGGTTTTACTTCCCTCGAAGACTGTTGCGATCCCCTATACTTGTGGGTTATCAGTATGCCGCACCTAGAGGGGGGGTGATTAGGTGCTATCCAATTTTTAGTTCTTTTTCAATTCAGGCTTGACACAAAGGTAAATTCTCTAGATATGCAACTATGTGAATTTACCTATATGACAAGATATACAACTAAGCAAGTTATAGCTAGACAAGATATAATAGAGCAACTAAGCATAGAGGTAACCGAGAGTGGAGCACGTGGAGACGCGGAGATGATTCATGTAGTTCCTTCCTTTTGAGGAGAAGTACGTCTACGTTTGGAGGAGTGTGGTCGCCACAAAGGCCAGACCAACGCCACGAAGGCCTCACTCAGGTCTCCTGTGAGCAACGCCACAAAGCCCTAGCCCACTTCCACTAAGGTATTTCCTCGAGGCGGAAACCGGGCCTTTACAAGGTTCTTGGGGCACACATCCACAACTGAATTGGAGGCTCCCAATAGCTGTAACAACGTAACAACAATACCAAGAACAAATCAACCACAAGCAACTAGGGTTTCCAAATGGAACACTAGCAAAGGGGCCCTCAAGCAAATGAGGGGAAATGTAAATCGCTTCGGTGAAGATGTAGATCGGGGTCTTCTCCTTCGATTCTCCAAAGATCAAGAGCTTTGGATGGTTGGAGGAGGAGATCTAGTGAATCTTGTGTTTCTTGGTGTGGCTCTAATGGTGGATGAACTTGAACAGGAATGAGCAACTTGAGCTTGAGGAAGAAGGGGGTATTTATACCCCTCTCAAAATCGAGCTGTTGCATGAAATCGGGGGCGGATAATCCGGCCTAAGTAAGGGCCGGATAATCCCCCCCCCCCCGGATTTTCCGGGGAAAACATAAATATCCGGTCAAATATCAAGCCCGGATCCATGGGAGTACGGAGAGCCCGACGCCAAAGTCCTTAGCCGATTTCAGGGCCCCGGATATTTTACAAATATCCGGGCCTGGATTAATTTTCCTGCTTCATTTCTCTTGTTTCTCAACACAAATTCAACCACTAATAATTTCTGCATTATATCAATGCACATTAGTGTATCACACATATTGTCATCAAACACACAAAACTTTAATTAGAGAGATGTTCTTTCAGTCTCCCCTTTTTTGGTGTTTGATGACTACATATGGATTTGAATAGAGGCACTCCCCCTACATGTGTGCATATAAGTAAGTTGCATTTGAATACAAATACACCACACATAGGTACGAGATGCCTCAAGACATGAGCTATGTGCTGGCGCGTGACAGGGCTTGCAACGGTGCCAGAAAGTAGCTTCTTGTGACGGTAAAGCACACGTCCATTGGGAACCCCAAGAGGAAGGTGTGATGCGTACAACAACAAGTTTTCCCTCAGTAAGAAACCAAGGTTTATCGAACCAGTAGGAGATGAAGGCCACGTGAAGGTTGTTGGTGAAGGGTGTAGTGCGGCGCAACACTAGCGATTCCGGCGCCAACGTGGAACTGCACAACACAATCAAGATACTTTTCCAACTTAAGGTGAGGTTGTCAATCTCCACTGCTGTAAACAAAGGATTAAACGTATGGTGTGGAGAATGATGTTTGCTTGCAAAGAACACGAGAACATGATTGCAGTAGGTTGTATTTCAGATGTAAAAGAATGGACCGGGGTCCACAGTTCACTAGTGGTGTCTCTCCAATAAGATAAATAACATGTTGGGTGAACAAATTACAGTTGGGCAATTGACAAATAGAGAGGGCATAACAATGCACATACATATCATGAAGACTACTATGAGATTTACTTAGGGCATTACGACAAAGAACATAGACCGCTATCCAACATGCAACTATGCCTAAAAAGTCCACCTTTGGGTTAGCATCCGCACCCCTTCCAGTATTAAGTTGCAAACAACAGACAATTGCATTAAGTACTGTGCGTAATGTAAACAATACAAATATCCTTAGACAAAGCATTGATGTTTTATCCCTAGTGGCAACAGCACATCCACAACCTTAGAACTTTTCGTCAGATTCAATGGAGGCATGAACCCACTATCTAGCATAAATACTCCCTCTTGGAGTTACAAGTATCAACTTGACCAGATCCTCTACTAGCAACGGAGAGCATGCAAGATCATAAACAACACATATATGATAGATCGATAATCAACTTGACATATTCCATATTCATCGGATCCCAACAAACACACCATGTAGCATTACAATAAGATGATGTTGATCATGATAGGCAGCTCACAAGATCTAAACATGGTGGCATAATAGGAGAAGACAACCATCTAGCTACTGCTATGGACCCATAGTCCAGGATGAACTACTCACGCATCGGTCCGGAGCGGGCATGGTGATGTAGAGCCCTCGGTGATGATTCCCCTCTCCGCAGGGTGCCGGAGGATCTCCAGAATCCCCGAGATGGGATTGACGGCGGCGGTGTCTCAGTAACTTTTCTCGGATCGTGGCTCTCGGTACTAGGGTTATCGCGACGGAAGGATTATATAGGCGAAGGGGCAGAGTCGGGGGACGCCCGAGGGGCTCACCCCATATGGCGGCGCGGCCAGGGGTGGGGCCGCGCCCCCCCTATGGTGTGGCCGCCTCGTGGTCCCTCTTTGTCTCCTCTTCGGTGTTCTGGAAGACTCCGTGGAAAATAAAACCGTGGGCTTTTATTTCGTCCAATTAGAATATTTCTGTGTAGGATTTCTGAAACCAAAAACAGCGAAAAAGGAACTGGCGCTTCGGCATCTTGTTAATAGGTTAGTGCCAGAAAATGCATAAAATGATATAAAGTGTATATAAAACATGTGAGTATTGTCATAAAACTAGCATGGAACATAAGAAATTATAGATACGTTTGAGACGTATCAAGCATCCCCAAGCTTAGTTCCTACTCGCCCTCGAGTAGGTAAACGATATAAAGGATAATTTCTGAAGTGACATGCTACTATCATAATCTTGATCAATACTATTGTAAAGCATATGAGATGAATGAAGTGATTCAAAGCAATGGTCTATAGTTTGTTAACAAATAGATAATGACTAAACAACTGAATCATATAGCAAAGACTTTTCATGAATAGTACTTTCAAGACGAGCATCAACAAGTCTTGCATAAGAGTTAACTCATAAAGCAATAGATTCTTAATAGAAGGTTTTGAAGCAACACAAAGGAAGATTTAAGTTTCAGCAGTTGCTTTCAACTTTCAACATATATATCTCATGGATAATTGTCAACCAAAAATAATATAATAAGTGCAATAAGCAAGCATGTAAGAATCAATGCACACAGTTGACACAAGTGTTTGCTTCTAAGATAGAAAGAAGTAGGTAAACTGACTCAACAAAAAGTAAAATAAAGGCCCTTCGCAGAGGGAAGCAGGGATTAAATCATGTGCTAGAGCTTTTCAAGTTTTGAAATCATATAGAGAGCATAAAAGTATAGTTTTGAGAGGTGTTTTTTGTTGTCAACGAATGGTAGTGGACACTCTAACCCCCTTGTCAAGCAGACTTTCAAAGAGCGGATCCCATGAAGGACGTTATCTCTACCAGCAAGTTAGATCATCCCTCTTCTCTTTTGTTTACACATGTATTTTAGTTTATTTAGAGATGACACTCCTCCCAACCTTTTTCTTTCACAAGCCATAGCTAACCGAATCCTCGGGTGCCTCCCAACATTTCACATACCATGGAGGAGTATCTATTTGCAGAATTAAGTTGCTTACTGATGAATCAGGGCAAAACATGTGAAGAGAATTATTAATGAAAGTTAATTAATTGGGGTTGGGAACCCCGTTGCTAGCTCTTTTTGAAAAATTATTGGATAAGCGGATGTGCCACTAGTCCATTGGTGAAAGTCTGCCCAACAAGATTGAAAGATAAAACACCACATACTTCCCCATGAGCTATAAAACATTGACACAAATAAGGAGTAATAAAGTTTTTAATTTTTTAAAGGTAGCACATGAAATATTTACTTGGAATGGCATAAAAATACCACATAGTAGGTAGTTATGGTGGACACAAATGGCATAGGTTTTGGCTCAAGGTTTTGGATGCACGAGAAGCATTCCCTCTCAGTACAAGGCTTTGGCTAGCAAGGTTGTTTGAAGCAAACACAAGTATAAACCGGTAAAGCAAAACTTACATCAGAACATATTGCAAGCATTATAAGACTCTACACTGTCTTCCTTGTTGCTCAAACACTTTTACCAGAAAATATCTAGACCTTGGAGAGACCAATCATGCAAACCAAATTTCAACAAGCTCTACGGTAGTTCTCCACTAATAGGCTTAAACCACATGATGCAAGAGCTTAAACATGATCTACTTGAGAGCTCAAAACAATTGCCAAGTATCAAATTATTCAAGATAATATACCAATTACCACATGAAGCATTTTATGTTTCCAACCAAATAGCAAGAAAATCTCAAAACAAATATAAGTGAAGTAAGAGAGTACTTTCTATAAAATAACTAATAGCACTGAACAAGAGATACATGAAAACCAAGAGCTAGAAGCAACAAAGTGCGAAAACTGAATACTCAACAAATATAAGTGAAGAATAGGAGTATTCAAATGAAAAAGCGGAGCGTGTCTCTCTCCCAAACAAGATAGATAGGATCCAATTTATTCAGAGAACTAAGATAACAAAACAAAAATAAAAGCACACATACGCTCCAAATAAAGCACATAAGATGTGACGGAATTAAAATATAGTTTCACTAGAGGTGACCTGATAAGTTGTTGATGAAGAAGGGGATGCCTTGGGCATCCCCAAGCTTAGACGCTTGAGTCTTCTCGAAATATGCAGATATGAACCACGGGGGCATCCCCAAGCTTAGACTTTTCACTCTTCTTGATCATATTATATCATCCTCCTCTCTTGATCCTTGAAAACTTCCTTCATACCAAACTCAAAACAATCTCATTAGAGGGTTAGCGCATAATCAACAATTCACATGTTCAGCAAGGACACAATCATTCCCAGCACTTCTGGACATTACCCAAGGTTACTGAAATTTAATGGAGCAAAGAAATCCATTCAAACACAGTAAAGGAGGCAATGTGAAATAAAAGGCAGAATCTATCAAAACAGAACAGTCCGTAAAGACGAATTTTTTCGAGGCACTCAACATGCTCAGATGAAGAAGCTCAAATTTAATGAAAGTTGCGTACATATCTGAGGATTACCCATGAATTTTTACAGAATTTTTAGATTCTCCTACAGAGAGAACAGCTCAAATTCATGACAGCTAAAAATCTGTTTCTGTGGAGAAATCCAAATCTAGTATCAACCTTCTATCAAAGACTTTACTTGGCACAACAATGCAATAAAGTAAAGATACAAAGGTATTGCTACAGTAGTAACAAGCACCTTGACTCAAATATGAAACAAAAATTGCTGTAGTAAAATAATGGGTTGTCTCCCATAAGCGCTTTTCTTTAACGCCTTTCAGCTAGGCGCAGAAAGTGTAAATCCAGTACCATCAAGAGAAGAAGGACCACGGGCTTTACGCCTACCCCTCTTACTCTTATTCTTACTCTTTGGTTTAGGGAATACATGGCCGCCTCCGGGTGTAGAGGTAAAATTTAGAGTGCCTTTCCCCACATCTATGGTTGCTCCCAAGAGTTTCAGCAGAGATCTTCCAAGTGTGATTTGTCCTGTCCCTACACATTCAATAACGAGATAATCAGTGGAACCGTTCTTCCAAGAAAGGTTGTGAACACACCTTCAGCTATTCCCTTAGGAATTATAATAGAGTTATCAGTAAGAGTTATTTCTTCTCCACCTTCAGTAAGTCCCCAAAGTGTCAAAGATTCATAAGTACTTTTAGGCATAAGGAAAAACTCAGACATAATACCACAACGGGCATAAAAATTTTCACCACAAATAGTAACCTTAATAGTAGGGACCCACATTGAAGGTTCAAAGTTTAATGGAACATAATCATAATATTCACGAATCTGATTATACCCTTCTTTTAAACAAGATATATTTGTCTCAAGAGTGTTTAATCTATTATGAATACTAACAAGAGATGAATCAAACTTATTAGCTGAACTAGATGATGCAACCAGTTTTTTCATGGCATTAAAAGCTTGATCCTCATTGCAATGAAGGAAATCTCCTCCCACTACAGCATCCAAGGCATATCTATAGCAAAGAGTAAGCCCAAAATAAAAGTTACTAAGAAGCCGGCTTAGAGTCATTTTAGGTTCTGTTTTACTATAAGAATCAAAAATTCTAGACCAAGCTTCTTTAAAACTCTCCTCATCCCCTTGTTTAAAAGTAAAGATCAATTCCTCGGGTGATAGAGTAACAAGTACAGGACTAGACATGATAGCAAAATAAATTAAATGCAAGTAACTAATTTTTGTGTGTTTTTGATATAAAGAAAGCAAACAAGACAGAAAATAAAATAAAGCAAGACAATAAACAAAGTAAAGAGATTGGGTGTGAGAGACTCCCCTTGCAGCGTGTCTTGATCTCCCCGGCAACGGCGCCAGAAAAGTAGCTGATGGCGCGTGACAGGGCTTGCAACGGTGCCAGAAAGTAGCTTCTTGTGACGGAAAAGCACACGTCCGTTGGGAACCCCAAGAGGAAGGTGTGATGCGTACAGCAGCAAGTTTTCCCTCAGTAAGAAACCAAGGTTTATCGAACCAGTAGGAGATGAAGGCCACGTGAAGGTGGTTGGTGAAGGAGTGTAGTGCGGCGCAACACCAGAGATTCCGGCGCCAACGTGGAACCTGCACAACACAATCAAGATACTTTGCCCCAACTTAACAGTGAGGTTGTCAATCTCACCGGCTTGATGTAAACAAAGGATTAAACATATGGTGTGGAGAATGATGTTTGCTTGCAAAGAACAACAGAGAACAATGATTGCAGTAGGTTGTATTTCATATGTAAAAGAATGGACCGGGGTCCACAGTTCACTAGTGGTGTCTCTCCAATAAGATAAATAACATGTTGGATGAACAAATTACAGTTGGGCAATTGACAAATAGAGAGGGCATAACAATGCACATACATATCATGATGACTACTATGAGATTTACTTAGGGCATTACGACAAAGAACATAGACCGCTATCCCATGCATCTATGCCTAAAAAGTCCACATTCGGGTTAGCATCCGCACCCCTTCAGTATTAAGTTGCAAACAATAGACAATTGCATTAATTACTGTGCGTAATGTAAACAATACAAATATCCTTAGACAAAGCATTGATGTTTTATCCCTAGCAACAGCACATCCACAACCTTAGAACTTTCTGTCACCGTCCCAGATTCAATGGAGGCATGATCTCACTATCTAGCATAAATACTCCCTCTTGGAGTTACAAGTATCAACTTGACCAGATCCTCTACTAGCAACGGAGAGCATGCAAGATCATAAACAACACATATATGATAGATCGATAATCAGCTTGACATATTCCATATTCATCGGATCCCAACAAACACAACATGTAGCATTACAATAAGATGATCTTGATCATGATAGGCAGCTCACAAGATCTAAACATGATGGCATAATAGGAGAAGACAACCATCTAGCTACTGCTATGGACCCATAGTCCAAGGATGAACTACTCACGCATCATCCGGAGGCGGGAATGGTGATGTAGAGCCCTCCGGTGATGATTCCCCTCTCCGACAGGGTGCCGGAGGAGATCTTCAGAATCCCCCGAGATGGGATTGACGGCGGCGGTGTCTCAGTAACTTTTCTCGGATCGTGGCTCTCGGTACTAGGGTTGTCGCGACGGAAGGATTATATAGGCGAAGGGGCAGAGTCGGGGGACGCGCCCCCCTATGGTGTGGCCACCTCGTGGTCCCTCTTCGTCTCCTCTTCGGTGTTCTGGAAGACTCCACGGAAAATAAGACCGTGGACTTTTGTTTCGTCCAATTCCGAGAATATTTCCTGTGTAGGATTTCTGAAACCAAAAATAGCAGAAAATAGGAACTGGCGCTTCGGCATCTTGTTAATAGGTTAGTGCCGAAAAATGCATAAAAATGATATAAAGTGTATATAAAACAATTGAGTATTGTCATAAAACTAGCATGGAACATAAGAAATTATAGATACGTTTGAGACGTATCACTATGCAACATGAACAATAACATGAGACATAAACACAAATAGTTGGGACAATGAGATAGAGATCATACCAATACGGTGATATATAATTCCGAATTCCATAAGACACACACCATATAATAACACATAGTCTCAACATATAAAATATATAGTACCGAAATCCATAGTCTCAACCATATAGAATACCGAAATCCATAGTCTCACAAACCAAATAACAAGCCCATAACATAGTTCAACATGACCAACATAAAGGAAACATAAATGTTCAACGAAAATAAAAGGAGCAGAAGCTCTCAAAGAGTGGTAAACGCGTATGCTTGTGCCCTCCCCATGCAAATCCTGGAGAAATCCCTAAATAGAACTACTTCTCCCCCTTTGGCATTGAAACACAAAAAAGGGAAGAAGAGCGATGCTACACGCCCCATGGGAATCACCCCGAGCCCGTCTCGGACTCATACTCTTCAGCACTGTCTGCAGCTGGTGGAGATGCATGAGAGATGTTGCTCCTCATAAGACTCTGATCGATGTCCAACCAGTGAACCTGAGAAGAGTGTCATCCATTGTAGGAGGGATGAACATGAGGCTGAGGAGGAGGACCTTGCTCACCACTGAGCTTATGTAGAATAACCGCCTGTGTATGCTGGATATCGGCGCGCTGACGGCTGGCCTAGAAGTTCTCCTTGTGGATCTCAATGTTCATGCAAAGCACATTGCGCTAGAACCAGTTGAGTTTCTTCACCTCCCTCTGAATGAGAGGAGTAGCAACATAACGATTGGGTGCATGAGCACTAGAGCGAGCATCTCCCATAAACGAACCAACAAATGCGGCAGCTTTATTCCTCTTGATATAAGCCTTCTTGAACTTGTGTTCCTCAAATGGAAACTTACTCAGATCTTACACCACAACAGTGTCATTAATAAGAAGCTGAATGTAAGGAGCATATGACATAGAAGTCCGAGAAACCATGGCATCAAAGATCTCATGAAAGATATAATCCATGACATCAACGGTGAAATCGTTAGTCTCATCACCTTCCTTTCTCTTGTTTCTCAACACAAATTCAACCACTAATAATTTGTGCATTATATAAACACACATTAGTGTCTCACACATATTGTCATCAAATACACAAAACTTTAATTAGAGAGATATTCTTTCATAGCCAATTCCGCTTCCGCCTCCAACAGTTGTGCCGCCTCCACCGGTAGCACTGGAGACGCCACTCCCACCACCGTGTCTGCCGCCGATGTGGTTGCCGCTGCCTCCAGGATTCACCGGTTCCTCCATCTCTAACGAAACGACGGGAAGAGTACTCGTGTGTGTGTGTGTGAGAGAGAGAGAGAGAGTTGGAGAGAGAGAGAGAAACTGGTGCATGTGGGTACTGTTTTGGATGCCAACTAGGTGTACCAGGAAGGGGTCTCAATTCCGGCAAGCCCGGGTGGCCCACAAATGTGGATGATGCCTATGGCCCAACCGGACTGCCTAGTTGCCGGAAAACTAAGATGGAGGATTCCAACGAGGAGAGAAGTAATCGAATGCAGCCCATAGTAGATATTGGTCGGTTCCTTGACGGACGCGACAATATAACTTAGCATAGTTTAGACCTAATCATATCCGGTTGGATCTCTACGACTGTAACCCTTGATCCGAGCGCCTTTATAAACCAGACCCTTGAAGCCCTACAGGCATGACACAACTCATTGTAGTTTTGCACTCGTTGCCTGATAATTTACGACAAGCAGCAGTAGACCCTCGCCATCGTCGTGAGGTTTTCGAACTGGGTAACTCGTGTATCCCCGTCCCGGTGACTCCTCGCTCCATGGCTCCCCTATCTCTCCTGTATTTGAGGCACCCCTCGCCGAAGTACCATCTAATACGGAACCACATGTTCTAACGCTTGAAAATGGCCGTTTGTACTAGTCAACACTGCCACTGGGACCGCGAGTGCGAAAACGCTATCGGTCGACTATTTGCGCTATATGCTGCTCTCTTCCATAGAATTGGCACATTTTAATTATTTTAATAAAGACCGTGCTAACTTATAACCCTAGCTCGAATTATGACAATTTTAGTAATTTATAGTCGAAGTACGATACCACGTGGTCACTGGGGCTGAAAGTGTCAGCTGTCTGACAAGAATAGTTGTGTCGGATCCTAGCACCAAATTAGCAAACAGAAGCTTAAACTGATTAGAACTCGAGTTTATATAGCCTGAAAGGCTCAGGCTGCTCACCGGATTCCGATCGCCTTGTCAGGTTGTTGGGGATATCACGTCGGACAAACAGTATCCCCGTCCCCATAGCAAGCAGCAACCGATGCCACCAGCAAACCAGGCGCACCAGTCGTGAAAGCGGCCGCCGGCGTCATCACGTTCTCGGCCGGCCGGCACGTCGGCAAGGTGCTTACGTGCCTCAGCACTCACTCCGCTGCGTGATTAAGCTACCTAGCTCCGCCACTACTAATTACTTTCGGTAATGCTCGCATTCCTTATCCGCCACACTACGCAAACGTGCGTGCTAATCGTCGAATTGCTGTTGATGATTGGGATGATCCCCGGCCCCGATCTCCGATTAGAAAACGTACGCGGCATGCATGTATGTAATGCGTGCTGATCGTCGAATTGCTGATGATGATGATTGGGATGATGATACCGGGCGCGATCTCCGATTAGAAAACGTATGCGTGCGGCCGGATCAAATCGGATCAGGCGGCGTAAATGATGAGCTAGGGAAATATCTACTGGCCTTGACGCCCTGATTGATCTGTGGATCTTCTTCCCGAGGCTGGCACCTGTCTATCAGGTCAGCCGCGCGCGCGCGCGCAATGATAAGGACAGAGTGGTGCTGGCCATGGCCGTTGGCCGCGGCAGGAACCTGGTTGGCACGTCGAGGGAAGAGACAAGATCTCCAGCCCACACGAACGCGCATACAATATTCTGCCCGGCGCCGGCAACGGAGATGCTACATTGCTACTATACTATACTGACACTCCAGCACGCCTGGACGACGGACGGGGCCGACGCAAAGGTACAGCACCAGCGCGATAAGAACATGTGGAAATCGGAGAGACGAATCCGCTCCGTCCACCCCGATCGACTCGCCGGAGTCTAGCTGTCCTGTGCGCGGCCGGCCCAACCACCGGCGGCGGTGGAAGATCCGTCTCATCGCATCATCCGTCCGTGCGATCTCACCAAGACACCAATCAAGCGCGGATCATTGCGGCATCCAACCACCAGCCCCAGCAGGACGATTGGGGGAACACACGCGCGAGCGTCAACAGAGCCCTAGCTAACGCGCGCTAGACCTTTTTTCAAGCTGGTACTGGTCACGTAGGCTAGGCTACCAGTTATGGAAAGGGACACTGCCCTTGGCTGATTGCGTGGCCGTACGTCGCGGTGGGTGGATGAGGCCGGGAAGGAAGAACATCTCGAGCAGTTCAGAGGTCTAGCTATGGCGTACGAGCGCGGTGGCACAGTGCGCGTGATGGCGAGCGGCCATGGTTGGGCGGAAGAAACCGTTAGGGATTGCTTGCTTGCCTGGGGCGTGATCCTGAGGCTTGGGCATTGATGGTAACCCCAAATCTAGCCACACAGGAGCATGCGCTAGCTGTTCATCCGCTTATGCGCAAGTTAATTATCATGGCAAGACTTGGCGATTCAAAGTAGGCACAGTCTGAACCATGGCTATTGACTAGTATATGCAAGTAGGAATACTTCCAACGTACTAGTTAGTAAAAGGTAGTAGGTCGTACTAGGCAAAATCTGGTTTTGGAGGAATCAAACAAGCCCGAAGACAGGTAAAATAAAATCCTGAAGAAAGTCCACTGAAAATCTAGCCACACGAGAGCATGCTATTCATCGTCAGCAGAGTAGAGGCATGATCAAAACCGTTAGGGATTGCTTGCTTGTGATCCTGAGTCTTGGGCATTGATGGTAACCCCAAATCTAGCCGCACAGGAGCATGATGTTCATCGTCAGCGGAGTAGAGGCATATGATCCTTACACGCAAGTTTGTATCATGTCGAATGCCCAGCCTGTGGATAACATACATTCAACGTTCTGTCGGCTCTAAACTACGGCTTTTGACTCTACGCACGCAAGTAGGAATACTTCCAACGTACTTAGTTGCAAAGTAGTAGTAAAACGTAGTAGGTCGTATTAGGCAAAATCTGGTTTCGTTTTGGAAGAATCAAACAAACCAGAAGAAAGTCCACTGAAAATCTGGTTTTCTGAAAGGAAGTGTCGTCAAATGTGTATGTGGGAACACCGGAAAGAAACGCGGGACTGAAACTTGGAACTCGAAAAGGGAAAATGTATAATTTCGTTGACGCGCTGACGCGCGAGGAAAATCTAGAAAAAGAAAACGATAAACAAGATATAGCCCAGAGCGTGCGGCCACGACCAAACTTTTGGGGAAAAGATAATGGAGATGGAAAAGAACAAATCCTGGGCGGGGCCCAGCTGCCAGCCGCCCGCACGACCCAAGAAAAACCGGTACAAGAGCACCGAGACCAGGAGAGGGGAAGCCCAACAAAAAGGGGAGCCTTGTTGTTGCGCTCTAGCTAACAAACACTTCCTGGTTGTACAGACTACAGAGGTATAGCTGCATCGCATCGACGAAACAGAGCAGGGCAGAGGAGCGAGAAGAGATTGAGCTGTGGTATAGCGCCGCCCCTGTATCTCCGATGAGGAAATTGTGCCCGAACCTGGAGCGCGACGACGCGCTGGACACGGTCCTGGAGGTGCCGATCCCGGAGGAGATGTTCACCGGCGGCGGCGGGTCGCGCGGGTCCAGGTTCGGTTGCACGGGCGTGAAGGCGTGGATGCGCGCGCACGGCGCCCCGGACCGGTCCGGCGCTGGCGAGCCGTGCTCCATGAGCCGCGGCGAGCTGCAGCTGATGCTGGGCGTGATCGGCGCGCCGCTCATCCCGCTGCCCGTCGGCCACGCCAAGCAGTCGCCGTCCTCCGTGCTCTGCGAGCAGCTCAAGGGCGACCCCATCGTACGTCGTTTCTCTTGTTGGTGGTGCCAGGCTTCAGCCTGAAGATTGGTTTTGGTTCTGGTAATAACATGCGATCGTTTGAATTGGCAGGAGTCGTCTTCGGCAAAGTACATCGTGCAGCAGTACATCGCGGCGTCTGGCGGTGAGTGGGCGCTGAACAAGGTGACGAGCATGTACGCGATGGGGCGCGTGCGGATGACGGCGGCCGAGCTTAACACCAACGACGCGGACGGAGGCGCCGGCAATGGAAGCGGTCACAGAAGCGGGAAGAAAGGCAGCAAGGGTGGTTCCAGCGGCGAGATCGGCGGGTTCGTCCTGTGGCAGAAGAAGCCGGAGCTGTGGTGCCTGGAGCTGGTGGTGTCCGGGTGCAAGATCAGCGCCGGCAGCGACGGCAAGGTCGCCTGGCGGCAGACGCCGTGGCACCAGTCCCACGCCTCCCGCGGCCCGCCGCGCCCGCTCCGACGGTCGCTCCAGGTGCGTACATAGTACTCTCTTTTGCCGTATGTACGCGCAGAACGTATACGTTACCCCTCGATTGGTTGCCGCCTTTCTGTACCGTGAGCGTGTTCTTTTGGTACTCCCCGTACATACGCCTGGTATGCGTAGCGTAGTACGAGTATGTTTTTTGACTGAACAAAACGAACTCTCTCACACATAGATAGCTTGGCTTAGCTAGGATAGTGATTAAACTTAACGCAACAGCTCTGCAAAATGATTCTGATTTCTGAAATAAAAGAACAACAGTGCTTAGGCTGACGCGAGCATGGACGTACGGTCCGAGGCCATTGCTGCCATGGGTGCCTCTTAACTAGTAGCTGTTGCCCTGTTGGTACTCGTCCTAATTGTCTTCAACTTAACTTAACATGGACATTGCCGATGGTACAGTAGGCAGTACAGCGCTATGCAGGAAGCCAACCGTACGCTTGGTACAACACCATTGTCATCTGTACGTGATCCTTGCCGACGCGCGGCCGTGCTGGACCAACGGCGACTGTGCGGCGTGCATGCGGCGTTGATCAGGGTTGGCGAGACAGCTCCCCTGCGCGCGCGCTGTCGGCGAGACAGAGCGACGTTAATTCCCCGTACGGCCCGGAGACGCAATTACGGCTCTTGATCGATCGGCCGCGGAATGATTGCCGGCCGCGGTCAAGGTCCAGGGCAAATGTCTGTCGGGGATAAGATCGAGATCAAGATCGCCTGCGTGCGTGGGTGCTCATCATGGAGCAGAGGAGAAGATCCAGGTATCTCGCAGGCACGTACTGGGCACGTATACGTACGTATCAGTAGTAGATTTGGGCCGGGCGAAAACTCATCATTGCCGCCGTGGCGGTATCCTGTCGCGCCTGGGAAGGTAATTAGTGCGGTGATGATGACGCAGGGCGTGACCGCAGATAGATTAAGCGCGGAGACGCGGCGCGATTAGTGGGATCAGACCAGTCAGTCGCGCGCAACGAACGTGCGTGCATGTGCGGTGCTGGCCGAACACTCCACATGGACATGGGCCTCCTCCTCATCGCCCCGGCCGCCATCAAGGTCGGTTGGTGCCGCGCAATCTCTCCGTCCAAAACGCCAACTAGCTCCGCTAATCGCGCCGCACCAACCGACTTACCGACCCCATCGCGCCAAAAACTAATCTCGCTTCGTTCTCCGCGTGCGCCGGCCAGCTCCATCGTGCGGTTGTTGCCGTTGTTGTTAATCTTGACCCTCTAGTCAACTGAGTACTCTAGAGTCTAGTCATCTCTACCCCGACACGCACGCTCAAGTCCACACCGCTCGTTAGCACGTACTTTTCACACCTGCATGTGACGCGGAGCTGACGTTATGTGACGTTGCAGGGCCTGGACCCGATGCTGACGGCGAGCCTGTTCGCGGAGGACTCGGTGTGCATCGGGGAGCGGACCATCGGCGGCGAGGACTGCTTCGTGCTCAAGGTGGAGGCGGAGGCGTCCAGCCTGCGGGCGCGCAACAGCGGCAGCGTCGAGATCATCCGCCACACCGTCTGGGGCTACTTCAGCCAGCGCACGGGCCTGCTCGTCCAGCTCGAGGACTCCCACCTCCTCCAGATCAAGTCCTCGGGCAGCGGCAGCGTCTTCTGGGAGACCACCATGGAGTCGCGCCTCGACGACTACCGCGCCGTCGACGGGGTCAACATCGCGCACGCCGGGCGGACCACCGTCTCGCTCGTCCGGTTCGGGGACGGGCAGGACGGCAGCACCAGGACGAGGATGGAGGAGACCTGGAGCATCGAGGAGGTCGACTTCAACATCAGGGGGCTCTCCATGGACTGCTTCCTCCCGCCCAGCGACCTCAGGGAAACCAAAGAGGCACCGCACGACGCCGCCGTCGTTCCCGTCAAGGCAGCGAGGCCGCCACCGCTCAGGATACCGGCCGTCGTGGCTATACGCGTCGGGCCCTCGCAGGTGGCCGCTGTCAACCTCGACGAATCATCCGAGCCGCTAATCGCGAGATAATGATGTGAGAGCACTCGTCGACATAAACTGCTCCTACCCGTAAGTAGAGATGATCAACCCTGTAAATACGTTCCGAGTGAGATTTTTCTATTCTTTTTCGAGGTGTGGATAAAACCTCAAGCTAGAATTGGGGTCGGAGGAGTGAGATAGTAGTGATTCGGACTAGATGCATGTATACTCATCGTCTAATTATAGATGTATTGTACTAATGAGCTTAACCAGCTCCGTCAATGTAAATGTCAAAGACAAAAAAAGAAACCCCGATTCTGCTTGGCAGCATGATACGTAGACATTAACTTGTGTTGCTCAACTTCAGTCCTTTTCAAGAAAATGGTTTACGCCACAGGGACTTCAGTTCACCTGAATGTAGTATAAAGTGTTGACACTTGTCAGACGAGAAAATGTAAACAATGTATTTCATTTCTAATAATTTGGATTAGATGTGTACTTAGACTGGTATAGAGTAGTAACATGCACATAGCGGTTAGTAACATCATAGTGGTTGTATCATAGATGTCTTGTATCTTAGGAAGTGTGATGTTACACAGTAACTAGCTATGTTAGTTTATCCTCCTATCTCATCTTAACTCAATGCTACATAAGCAAATTTGGTGAGTTGGACACTTAGTTACTAGTGAAGTTACTCCCACTATGAGTAGTCTTAGCTAACTATAGATGTATATTGTATAAAGAGCTTAATGGTGCAACTCAATGTAAATTGGAAGGAAATCCTTCGATTCCACTTGGTCACATAATGGACATTAAGGGGGTTTTCATTTTGAGAAAAGGAGGCCTAGCAGGGCTCCCAATTTGAGAATTTTCACATCCCTTATCCAAAGATAGGTGACCAGGGCGGCGACGTCTTTGCCCCCTTCCCTCAACCAACGCGTATTCGTTGTTCCGACAACGGCAGAGCATAGATCTTCAATAGCATTTGAATGTTCCATACCAATTTTACTTTTATCCCCTGTAAAAAATTAGCTGCATAGCTCTTTTGGCAATACCAATAAGAGTTTGATATGCCACCTTTGTTTCGGGGGTTTCTCAATATTCTCTTTAACATATCGAACATATTCATATAAAGCTAGCTAAGCGCATCTCATCACGGCTGGAAACACCCGTGATGAGACAAGTATTAAATAGCAAAAACAGTAAAAGCTTCCTTACCAAACCACTTACCAATAGCGCAATGCTCCCCGGCAACGACGCCAGAAAAATATCTTGATGGCTCCCAAATGCAGGAGATCAAGTGTAGTACTTTTCAATAAGAAAGGTTATCGAACCCACGAGGAGCTGAAGATATTAGTTAGCGGATTTGACAAGTAAACAATAATAAAAGTGTAGCACTTTTGGTATTTCTGGTGTATAGTTTGCAATAAAATAAAATGCATAAGTTAAATTGCAATATTTAAATGCTCTTAATGAGAGAAAACCCAATCCTCTATGCAGCAAAAGGACAAACTCAAGTGTGTGTGTGCTTATATGAGACAAGTGTTCCCGAGGGCGGCATGGATTTACTAGCATTACAGTTCTACACAACATGGTAAATAATTTGTTAAGTTTCATTCTCTTAGGGGCGGAGCCTAGTTTAGGTGCAGTCATAGATAAAATGCACCCCTTATGATGGGTCCTAGAGCCATTTTCATGTGCAAGTATAGGAATAATTAAGACATAAATATCCCACCATAGCAATAAGATTATTGGTCTGCGACATAAACCCCTCTATTTCAACTCAAAGTATTGGAAAACGGTTTCTGTCATTCAGCTCCTTCCAACACTCATTCATTACATTAAAGTGTAGTCCTATGAGCCCATTTAGGTGAAGTAATATGCAGTCGACGTTCGCATTAAACCAAACAACATAAAATATATAATAAACTTGACCAAATACTCACTACACATCATATAGAATCATAGACAGATCATCTTACGCCCTCAGGAACGGTGGGAACTACTCACAAGTGTCAAACATGTTATGGACCAGAGGTATAATGATTACAACACAATATGAATATATAATATCTCCAGCAAATAATGAAAAAATACCAATCACAGACATGCAACTAGCCCTTAAAACAAAATCCGGGGTTCAATCAAACACAAACTATGAGGGGGATGAAGTCGATCTCATAGATGGTGATGTTGGTGATGATGTTGCTGATGGAGATGTTGATGGAGATGCCCCCGCCCCCTACATGAAGGAGGAGTGGTGATGACGATGGCATCGATTTCCCCTTCACCGGAGGTACCGGTGCGGCAAGATCTACCCTTTCCTGGTGTAGGAGAGGACTTTCGCCTCCGCCGCCGCCTCAATAAATCTCAGGAAAAATATGCCTTAGGTTTTTGGGCAAAACGGAGGTGTCGGTATAAAGGGGGGCACGAGACGATGCTCGAGGGCGAAACGGGCATGGGTAGCGCGTCCTAGCAGGGTGGGCGCGCCACCTAGCTTATTTTGGCCCTCGTGGCTCCTCTTGCGTGATTCTTTTGCTCCCGGTGCTTCCCCAGGTGAAAAACTGATCAAATATTTTTTTTCCTTCGATTTTTAGGTGTCCAAAAGGTCTCTGAAACAATAAAACGAAAAAGGAGATTTTTTGCCTCCCAGGACTTAAATAACAATGAAGGTGATTTCGTAGGAAAGTCCCGAAAAGAAACTCAAAATGCATAAATAATGATGTATGGTGACAAATATCAATAAAAACTAAACATATATGTAACAACATTGATGATGTAAATCAGCGCTGCATCCGGATGGAGTGCGGGACGCTGGTGACAGCTGCACCGGACGTTGCGTAGTAGCCGAAACAATGCCCCCCACCAGGCGCTGCAAATTACAGCGCGTGACGCCGGCGCAAACAACATTCTGACTTTTGTATCCACTCAACAAGATCAAACAAATCAAATTAAATCAGCAATAATTGGTGCGTTTATTATTTTACAACACAAGTAAATACTACATGGGTAAAAAAACAAATAGAACAAATATTTCACCAACAAATACAACAAGTTGTTCATCAACAAATACAACAAATAAAGTAGCTCACCTATTGCTATCTATTCCATTTCCACCACTCCTCCATGAGATCTTGTTGGAGCTCATCCTGCTATCATTGGACTGAATCGCTTGATATGAAGCAATGAAACGTGCCACCCTTTGTGGAGTCCTTCTCACTTGCACGGGAACCCCCATCAATTCATATTGGGTGTGGTCTATATCTTTGCCACAATCGGCCTCTATGATCATGTTATGCATAATCAAACATGCATTCATGATATACCAAAGGCAGTCTTGGTTCCAAAACCTCGCCGGTCCTCTCACAATAGAAAATTGGGCTTGCAAAATCTCACATGCCCTCTCCACATCATTCCTAGCCACCGCTTATGCATTGTGAAATTGATTTTGTTTCTTACCTTTTGGTTTGACAACTGGCTTCACAAATGTTTGCCACCTTGGGTAGATGCTGTCAGCAAGAAAATAGCCATAGTTGTACTTGCGGCCATTTGCTTCGAACTCCACTTGTGGACCTTCACGCAATACAAGCCTCGTCATAAGGGGTGATCGTTGAAGAACATTGATGTCATTGCACGAGCCGGGCATTCCAAAGAATGCATGCCAAATTCAAGTCTCTTTATCGACCACCGCTTCAAGAATGATAGTGGAATCCTTTTTGTGCCCTTTAAATTGTCCGAGTCATGTCGCGGGATAATTCTTCCAACTCCAATGCATAAAATCAATTGAGCCAATCATACCTACAAACCCGCGAGCCGTGTTCTGCTCCAAAAGCCTTGTTGTGTCTTCTTCAGCGAGGGATCTTAAGTATGTAGAGCCAAATAGTTGCACAATAATGATCACAAACCGCTTGACACACATGATTACAGTACTCTCACCCATGGTTAAGTGGTCATCCACTGGATCCGCCGGCATGCCGTATGCCAACATACGCAGGACGGCGGTCACCTTTTGATAGGTGCTATGACCTCCCGCGACATTCAACTGTTGCTCAAAATATCGATCATGCTTCATCACCTCCTTTACGATGTGCTTGAATAAGTTGATGCCCATCCAAAAACGCCGACGAAAGTAGCTCTCGAGATATGTCGAAATTCCAATTAAATACATCCGCATCAACTTGTTATGGCATTCGATCCCTCCACAACTTTTATCTAGCAAAAACCGAGCCACCAATATTCGGCTTTTTATTGGCACGCAAAGCCAATAGCATGGAGATGTTCTCTTCTTGCTCGATATCAAATTTGTGTCGGACGAATCATACGACGAGCTCTACAAACAAACGAGCTAAATGAGCTATTTTTGTTGTACGAACAACTAAAATATAGAAAACATGGGCACATACCTTCCGGCCATTACGGCGAACACCTACAGTGCGCCAAGTTGCCTCTCGTCTAGAAGAGGACATCATCGCCGTCGTGGTTGGCGCAGTGACGCGGAAGCACGGCGCGACAGCTAAGGGCAAACGGGCCTAATGTGGTGGCGCCGAAGCACGGCGCGGCGACGCGGAACTAAGGCACGACGGATCTACGACGCCAAAGGGTTAAATCGTTAGGAGCGGCAAAAGTTTTGTGTCTGCGCGGCACGGCGATGCGGACCAACACTAGAGCGCGCAATTTTTACGTCAGCACGCTAAATTGGCAATTATTATAGTGTGGTGCTATTTACAATGGCTGCCGGAGATGCTCTTAAGAATCTGTTGACACTCGCGCGTATTCCGCCAATCGTCCTGGGGCTGGTGGTTGGGTGCCGCAGTAATCCGAACCTAATACTATCTCCACTCAAAATTCCTATGTAAGATCCGGCGTTTGCTTGTATTGGGGGACACAGGTGAATTTTTATTGATTGAAAAGAGTATGGATTCGGTCATAGCTCCTATTTTAGCTTTTTTATGGTACAGTGGAATGCGTGGCCAGTTTTCGTTAAATGTGGTGTTAGTTGGTGCCCTGGTTACCTCTATATAAGATAGGGTTCATCTAGGGACGTCGGATCGTCCCAACAACGTCGCGTGCTCCCCTTGTCAACCTATCGCGCCCGTGCCTCTATCCGGACTTGGTGAAGTCGTCGCCCCCGCCGCTGGCCTTCGGTGCAGGAGGTGGTGAGTTCGCTTCGGAGGTTACGAGTTCTTCTCTGCCCACAGCACATCCGACACTGTGGGTCGCTGCCGTTGTGGGCGAGGTTGAAGTTGAAGACGAAGACGATGAGGAGCTGGCTCCCCTGACCCCGTTGCCTGCTTCGACTCTGCAAGCGACCACAGCTGCACCAGAGCCTGCTTCGTGGGTTTCCGCTGTTGATGATGATGAAGATGTAGATGAAGAGGACCTTGCCCCACAGACACCACCGACGGTTGCCTCCATGACCTGCGCTGCACCTGATGTTGCAAGATTCAATGTGGTGGTGTTGGCCTCGCCGATGCTCTTGGCTGCCCCCATTGTCCTTGTTTCCGGTGGGTTTGCCGGGGCCGGCCTCCATTCCAGCCAATGCCGTGTATGTCAAGGATGAGCTTGCTCTCGGGATGACACAGTCTGCTGCTTTTGGCAGTTTTGAGGTGTTGGTTCCCCAGACGATGCCGGCCACCAAGACCTTCATCGATGTTTCTCCTGTTGTCGAGGAGCGTGATGGCTGGCAGGAGGAGATGTCGCGGTGTGGCCCGTGCCGCTTGACTCGGCTAGCCCCGCCAACTGCTCATCGTTGATGACCCACAAGTATAGGGGATCACAACAGTCTTCGAGGGAAGTAAAATCCAAATGTATTGATTCGACACAAGCGGAGGTAAAGAATACTTATAAGCCTTAACATCGTAGTTGTCAATTCAGCTGCACCTGGAAAAGCACTAGTAACAGGGGTGATGTGAAAAGCAGCAGTAATATGAGAGCAATGACAATAGTAACATAGCAGCAGTAGCAGTAACACAGAGGCAATGGCACCAGAAAGTATTCCAGTGCTTAGTTGACTGTAGAGCAATAATGATGATAGAAGGACCGGGGTTCCCAGCTATCTACACTAGTGATAACTCTCCAAATAACATGTGTTGGATGAACAAATTACAGTTGGGCAATTGATAATTTTGAGGGCATGACAATGCATGCTATGATAAGATAAAGGTTATTGTAGTATTTAATTGGGCATTACAACATAATACATAGACCGTAATCCAACTGCATCTATGACTAATAATCCATCTCCAGGTTATCATCCGAACTCCTTCTAGTATTAAGTTGCAATCAACAGACTATCGCATTAAGCAATGTGTGTAAAGTAAGCAATAGAATTATCCTTAGACAAAACATGGTTGTTTTCTCCCTGGTAGCAACAACACATCTACAATCTTAGAAGTTATTGTCACTTTTCCAGAAAACTAGAGGCATGAACCCACTATCGAACATAAATACTCCTTCTTGGAGATACATGCAACTATTTGATCAGGGTAACTACAAGTACCGGAGAGCACGCAAGATCTTAAATAACATTAGTATGATCATATGATGAACAGTCTGATCACAATTCCACAATTTATCGGATTCCAACAAACACACCACTGATTACATCATATGGATCTCAATCATGTAAGGCAGCTCATGAGATCATTGTATTGAAGTACATGAGAGAGAGAGTACCAACTAGCTACAGCCGAGAACCCGTAGTCCAGGGGAACTACTCACTAACCATCATGGAGTCGAAGTGGAGGTGGTGGAGTCGATGGAGATGGCTCCGGGGGTCAATCCCCGTCCCGGCAAGGTGCCAGAACAAGAAATTCTTACACCAAAACTTATCTGGACGATGGCGACGGAACTTTTCAGGGATGGAGGCTGGTTGATTTAGGGTTTTTACATCGAAGGGAATTCAAAGGCAGAAGGGCGTGGTTGGTGGCCGCCTGGGTGGCTCACACCATGCCATGGCGCGGGCCCACCCTTGGCCGCGCCATGGGGTGGTGTTGCTGCCCTGTGGCGCCACTTCGTCTCTCCTCCGGACTTCGTCTTTGTTACGAAAAATAAGATCTTCGGCTAATTCCGAGAATATTTCATGTACAACTTTTTTTAAATACAAAAACAGCAACAACAGGAACTGGCACTATGGCATCTTGTCAATAGGTTAGTTCCGGAAAATGCATAAAAGTGCTACGAAGTGTGGACAAAACATATATAAATTGGTGTAAAACAAGCATGGAGCATCAAAAATTATAGATACGTTTGCAACGTATCAGTATCCCCAAGTTTAACTCATGCTCGTTGACGTGGGCACTACCCTTCGGTTAACCAATATTGCTCTACCCTATACGGTCCAGATGGAGGCCCATGAAGGTACCCGAAGGGAAGATGGGCCACTAGGACGGTGCGGCGGAAGATTACTTGAAGTACAAGACACGGAAGAAGCCGAACAAGGAAAGATTAGAGATAGATCTATTGTAAACCTACTCGTACTCGATTAGACCTCTCGGGACCTGGCCACCTATATAAAGGCCAGGAGAGGGGCTATCGAGGGACGCAATCAATCTTAGCGATCTTAGCCAACAGAAGCTTAGAACTAGGTTACCCTAGCGACTAGCTATCTCGACGAGATCACAGCCGAACTATTCGGCACCCCATTGTAACACTGTTTCCATCATAATCAAGAACAAACAAGCAGGACGTAAGGGTTTTACCTCATCGAGGGCCCCGAACCTGGATAAATCGCTCCCCCCGTTTGTCTGTGTACCGATGTCTCGTATCAGCTTGCAGGATTCCATCAACCCTAAGTCCCAATCGGAGGACATTGTCGAGGAACACCCCCGACAATTGGCGCCGTCTGTGGGAAACCTGCTGGCACCAGATCAGTCATCGGCAGATCTGATCATGTCATCGACATCTTCATCAGCACCGCCATCATCAACTCTGGGAGGTCCGGTTCGATTCGGCTCCTACGAGTTCACCCCGCATAGCGATTCTTCTCGCTCAAACTTCTCGGATCTGCAAGGAAACATGGAGATAACCATCGGTAGCGTCCACTACAACGTCAACGCGGAGGGAATTCTCTAGCTGTTAGAATCGCCCACCTCTGGATCAACGAGCCCTAGTGCGTCGTCATCGCTTGATCTATTGGCTGGCCTGACAGAGTCGATGAGCTCGCCCGCGCCTTCGACTCCCCGTTCAGCGTCCTCAATGTTGGTGGGATCCGACGAACCCACATCTTCAGAATTAACCTCCTACTACTGCTCGAACTGCGACGCCAGGCACGGTTTGGGATCAAGCGACACACCGTTCATCTGCAATGCCCGATACTCGTCGGGAGAAGACAGTGTCGGCAGCATCGCCCGGAGAGCCACCCGAAGAACAGCACACCATCAGGTCTACGTCGCCAACAACACAGGAAATACAAGGCACGGAGGAGACGGAGACCGCACGCCCCGTTCCAGCAGGAGAGCGAGCTTCGAAAATAGCGCTAGCAATCGCGACAGCGACTATACCATCGCGGATGAGGAGTGGGCTGCGGCCAGGACAGCCGTACTTAACAACACCCCGCTCCCTGCAGGAACCTCGGTTGGAACCCTAAACGCATACCGCTCTATACTAGAGAAAAACCGGAGCACCTGTCGAGAGAGCAAGCTACCCTCGAGAGACGTCTATCTGCGGCAGAACGATCCAGCGAGCGACGGAGAGCTTCACAAGGAAGCGCTTCCCGAAGTGCTTTTGGGGCGGGAAAACATCGGTCAAGCTGTCCAGGCTCTCAGAAGACGACGCCAGAGAAATAACGTCGAATCTAACCAAGTCTTTCATGACCACGGATACCGCAGGCAGGCCACGGCCCAAGAACGTTGCGGGAGCAACAGCCAATCTCGCCGCATACCTCATTAACCAACGCCCGAAGGATCCATGGCACAAGCTCACCGTGGTGCCCTAGAAAGTCTCGCCATATTGGGAAACAATCTAGTTCCGCAGAAGGAGAAAACCAGCGCGCCAGCGGTTCGAAACATCGGGCGAGAGATGCTCGGGATGAAATCACCCAGAGCCGGATCGATAAAGCAAGACGACGACGCGCCGCCAGGAAGGATGACGACAGTGACTCCTCAGACGAGGATCAAGAGTACGATGGTGAACTAAGGGGAGCCGATTGTTTGAGTTACAAAATCCGCGAGTCGATGCCACCCAAAAAGTTCAAGCCTACTCCCACCGACGCTGCCAAGTATGATGGGCAGCAGGAACCAAGATCTTGGATAGATGATTACCTGCAGACTGTGATTCTGCAAAGGGAACCAGATAGCAGCAATGCGGTGCAGCTCTACTTAAAGGACTCGGCGCGAGCTTGGTTAAGGGGGCTGCCGAAAGGTTCCATCAAATCATGGGACGACCTGGTGGATGCCTTCGTTGCTAACTTCCAGGCAACATATAAAAGACCCGTCGGGATTGAGGAGCTACGCAACTGCCAGCAGAAGCAGAAGGAGTCGATGCGCTCTTACATAGGGAGATTCACCAAACTCCTAAACGCTGCCGAAGATGTATCCGTAGACAGAGCAATCGACGCTTTCAGCGATGGTGTCCGACGAAAGTTACATAGAAGAATTTGGACAAAAAGCCGAAAACCATCACCAAGCTGATGGAAATCGCCAACAGTTGGGCTGATGGCGAGGATAACGTGCGAAGACCACGCCAGCGCAGCGATGACGAAGACGACGACTGATGACCCACAAGTATAGGGGATCGCAACAGTCTTCGAGGGAAGTAAAACCCAAATTTATTGATTCGACACAAGGGGAGGTAAAGAATACTTATAAGCCTTAACAATGAGTTGTCAATTCAACTGCACCTGGAAAAGCACTAGCAACAGGGGTGATGTGAAAGTAGCATGATATGAGAGCAATAGTAACATAACACAGCAGCAGTAGTAGTAATATGAGAGCAATGGTACCAGAAAATAGTTGACATGTAGAACGAGTATATGATGATGAAAGATGGACCGGGGTTCCAAGCTATCTACACTAGTGGTAACTCTCCAATAACAAGTGTTGGGTGAACAAATTACAGTTGGGCAATTGATAGGATTGAAATAGCATTAAGAAAGAACATCAATTCATTAATCATGTAGGCATGTTTCCCATATATAGTCATACGTGCTCGCAATGAGAAACTTGTACAACATCTATTGTCCTACCAGCCGGTGGCGGGCCTCAAGGGAAACTACTGGATATTAAGGTACTCCTTTTAATAGAGCACCGGAGCAAAGCATTAACACTCCGTGAAAACATGTCCCTCACATCACCGCCATCCCCTCCGGTTGTCCCGATTTCTGTCACTTCGGGGCCTTTGGTTCCGGACATGACATGTGCATACAACTTGTAGATACAATCTAAGCAATAATTATAGAGCTCAAATCTAAGATCATGCCACTCGGGCCCTAGTGACAAGCATTAAGCATAACAAGATTGCAGCAACAATAACTTCACAAACTTTATAGATAGACTAATCATAATGTATCATCCATCGGATCCCAACAAACACAACACCGATTACATCAGATGAATCTCAATCATGTAAGGCAGCTCATGAGATCATTGTATTGAAGTACATGGGGAGAGAATACCAACTAGCTACAGCTAGAACCCGTAGTCCATGGGGGAACTACTCACGGAGCATGATGGAGGCGATGGCGTTGATGGAGATGGCTTCGGGGGCACTTCCCGTCCGGGGTCCGGGACAGACTTCTGTCCCCCGAATTGGAGTTTCGCGATGGCGGCGGCGCCCCTGGAGTCTTTCTGGAGTTTCGTCAAGTGTGTTATCACCAGAATTTGGCCAAGTCAGAGGTGGGCCGCGATTAAGGTGGACTTGAAGATATATGCGTGGACAGATATGAGAATCGGCCTTGTGTATCGAGTTTGGGCTAGTTGGCCCGTGTATACTTTATAGTAGGTTACGTAGAAATTAGAGTTTATCTCGTGCACGGTTTAGTGCACGCCCACATTAGAAAGTCCGTTGGACTATAAATATGTACCTAGGGTTTATGGAATAAACAACAACCAACGTTCAACACAAACCAATCTCGGCGCATCGCCAACTCCTTCATCTCGAGGGTTCCCGGTAAGCATCATGCTGCCTAGATCGCATCTCGCGATCTAGGCAGCACAAGCTGCCTAGTTGTTCATGCGTTGCTCGTACGAAGCCTTTTTGATGGCGAGCAACGTAGTTATCGTAGACGCGTTAGGGTTAGCATCGTTCTTAGCATCATATGCTCGCGTAGTGCAACCCTTGCGCGTCTAGCCGTCCTTGTGCCTCATCATGGGTGCAGGGGCGGCACCCCGCTTGATCTTTATTTAGTAGATCTGATCCGTTATGGTCGCTCCTTGATTCATCAAGGATTAGTTTAATATCTGCAATAGTTAGGCCTTACAAAGGGTTGGAGGATCCAGCGGCATGCAGGGTGTAGTTTGCTGCCCCTAGACAGGACGTTCCGAGGATCAACCTAGTGTTGGTTTTTAGGCCTTGTCTAGGGCTGGCTTACGTTTACCGTGCGTGAGCGCGAGGCCCAATCGTGAGTAGGATGATCCGATTATGCGGTGAAAACCCTAGATCGTCGTGGATCTCATATGCTTTATCTTGATCAAGCAGGACCACCATATGTTCGGCCACCTTGGACGAATCATGGGTGGATCGGCTCCATGAGCCGATTCACAGGACAACCTGAGAGCCGATCGAGGCTCGTATTTAACGTGTACGTGTGTGCCCTGCAGAAACTAAGCGAGGCATCATCCACACCTTCCGACCAGGTATAGGTCAGGTGGCACGCCCTTGCAACCCGCATCGGCGCGCGACCAGGAGGCTTTGCGGGCCGTCGCTCGAGGGGCGGGGCCAGCCGCAGCCCTAGTCATTCCGGCTCTACGGTGTTGGCCGTCGTTGCCCGCCGGTGGGTTTCTGACGTCAACACATTCTGGCACGCCCGGTGGGACCATCTTCAACGACAACCATCTCGCCATCCACATCAGAGATGGCGAAAGCACCCCGGTCGAGTACGAGGATCGGAATGGCAAAGTCAGGGCCCTCCGTGAAGCCGACCTCATCGGCTCTTCCCACGACGCCCGCTCCCATGGCGTCAACACGGTCGATCTCAGCCACTCCATAAGGGAACCAGGGTTCTCTTTCGATGCCAATATGGCAGGGTTCGTGATTCGCCATGACGCAGACAAAGCAGAGAGGCAGCCACGCTCGTGGCAAAGAGAAGGACGAGGCCGTTCCACGTGACCGGCCCCAGGACGACAATAAACGGTACCTGGCCGAGGAGGAGGTGGGAAACATATGGCATCCACGCCCATCGCCCGAGCATCTCCTCAGCAAATATGAACAGCCATATGACCGACATCGCCGCTACGATGACGACGATGAAGGATATCGTCGGTTCGGTGCAAACAGGAGGTATCGTCAAAACAGCGGCCACGACGACGGGTCCGAACGTCGCGCCAGAGGGAGGTCTGAGGAGCCGGACAACGTGGATAGGCACTGGGACTGCCCCTTCTTCAGACACTGCTGGGATTCCGGAATGAGCCGATTACCAACAATCGGCAATTGCCCAGAATGTAAACGAAAGGAGAAGGGTGCAGCTAAGGTGTCCGTGTTCGAGCGTCTAGGACCTCTCCCGCCTCGGAGCAAGCATGCTGAGCCCGTTCAGATGGAAGATCGCGAGGAATTAGAGGACGATGATGAAGAGGATAAGTATCATCGGCCAAGATGGTGTCCTGACGGGCTCAGCCGCTCCCAAAAACGTAGGGTTCAGCGACTACGTGCGTTGGAAGAAGCCGAAAGGTTATATCTGCACGCGCTGAGGAAGGCACGACCTGACCTGGCCGCCAAAATTCAGCGAGCCCTGGACGAAGAAGGTCGGCCACAAAGAAAAGAGTGGCGCCCTAAGCAAAGAAAAGCCGATGATGAAACATCGGCTGGCACAAACATGGTCTTCATCCTTCCTGCGGAATTTAGCGCTCCAAGGTTACATGAAGCGCCGTGGCACAACTGGATTGCGGCCCACGGCCGGTCATCTTCGAGAAGCCGCGGGAAAGGAGTTACAGGCATCTGAAGGCCTGTATTTACGAGGCTATATCAATGGACAGCTTGTCAATAAGATGTTGGTGGACACCGGAGCGGCAGTCAACATTATGCCATACTCTATGCTGCGGCGGTTGGGACGCTCCACCTCGGATTTAATCAAAACCAATGTAACATTGAGCGATTTCAACGGCCAAGCATCTGACGCGCAAGGGGTTCTAAACGTGGATCTGACCGTAGGAAGAAAGACTATCCCTACGACGTTCTTTGTTGTCGACAGCAAAAGCACATATGCTGTAATATTAGGAGGGATTGGATCCACGCCAACTGTTGCATTCCGTCCACGATGCACCAATGCCTGATTCAGTGGGATGGAGATGAGGTGGAGGTCGTCCACGCAGATGATTCAGCCGAGATTTCAACAGCCGGTATGGGCATTTGGGAGGCATCAGGTCAAGAGCCACTCTCGGGCATCAATTTGGACGACTGCGAACGCATCGATGTGACAAAGAACGGGGTAAGGCTGGTTCTATCCACCGGACTGACCGTATAACGGGAACAACATCGATGAGCAAAGGTGGTGAGGCTGATCCTTGCGATCGGCCCCAAAAATTTTGTGGAGGAACATTACAAAACCTTCACCAAGCGCGCAATGTGGAGGCCGATTCCAGCAATCGGCCAAAATTATCCCCACCATCTATTTTGCCTGGGAGCGACATTTGACCCAGCAGGGGCTACCTAAAAAGCCGATATCATCAATTTTTTTGACAGAATCGGCTCGGGGGGCATCTAGATGGATTAAATACATGTGAGGCAACATTATCAAGTATGGGGGCCGACGCACAAGTTGGCCGTGGAAAAGTTGAAAATTTTTGAGCACAGCCGATGCACGGCCATCGACTTAAGGGCATCAACCACCTTGCGACCGTCTCTTCTGGGACCAGGAGAATAGTCGATGATGAGGCGATCGGCTACGGCATGTCACGACCACAAGGTGGGAAAACATCAGGAGACGTCCTCACCAAGAGCTGCATCAGCCTGCCAAAGATAATGAGCCAATATTATCGATGAAACGCAGGACTTGAACGGGAGAAGCTCAGGGAGACAGTTGGCCCTAAAGGGTCCTTCACTATAGTAGGCCGATTTTTCCCAATCGGCTGGCCCTGCACCCCAGCTTGCCTGAAGAATGATGCTGAGGTCGCCAGAGATATCAGTTTCTACGTACAAGCCAATTGAGTGACACGCACGGGGCTTTGTTGTGGGCACCTGCCCGGAACCAGATGGCCAGCCCGCTGGATTGACTAGCAAGGCTCATGATCTTGTTTGAGGTCTCATGGGGCAAAGCCGATGCTAGACCGTTGACTCAAGGGGTATGGTGGTTACAGGCAAAGATCTCATGGAGCGTCCATCACCAAATCGGCAGTGTTCGCGCAAGCCTGCGGACAGTCTAGGGTCATGAGGACAACCGATGATCGTCCGATGATCTTGATGAGCCGAACCATTCGAGCCGAGCTATCTGCACCAGAAGCTGCATCAGTTCCCCCGAGGTGATGAGCTAATTAGGACAGCAAGGTGGTTCCTCGGAGCTGCTGACTTTTCCAGAATCTGCCAGGGGCTGGCTCCTTGAGCCTAACACAGTGATACAGTCGGGAAACCAATGGTGGCCCAATCAGCTGGTCTGCTTTTATCCTCGCCTGGACTAAGGCTCGGGGGGCAGCTCGCCCCTTAAGGTTCCTTGTGCTATGGAGCCGATTTGGTTAAAATCGGCTTGCTCTGCATCATAACTCGTCAAGAGAGGGTGAATTATTGCAGACGGGAGTGGCTGGAGGTAGTAGAAGGAAGCAACGATCGCTGACGGACTTTGGACCAGGTGTGACTACGAAGAGATGAGGCATTGTCAGGACAGTGGCAAAGAGGATCCGGTAGATGAGAATGCCGCTGGGGTCCATTAGTCCGTGTGGTTGAGTCTGCATTTCCAGGATCTAGGATTTGCGCGATTGCGGCTCGTCCCAGGGGTGGAGGTCTGGATGGATCTACCTCGAGTTTATCATGAGAGTCCGATGCATTGCCATCGGCTCCTTAAAGCACCGATCAGGTTGGCAATCGGCAAGCACGGTATAAAGAGCAATCGGCTAAATTATCATAAAAAAGGACGACAAGATCGAGTTGGGGAAGTTCTCCATTGATTAACTAGAGTTCTTACATAAAGAGCTGATTGCTCTCAAAAGAAGATCCTAGGGGCTACATTGCCCGTCTACTACTGATGGCCCTGAGCTAAGATCCTATCTAGGGGCCGTTGCTACCTTCGTCGTCGTCGCCATCATCGCCGTCGTCGCGCTGCTCCCGCCGGCTCGTCGTCGCTCTGTAGCGACCGCCGGCAGGACCTTCGTTGTCCTCGTCTTCTTCATCGCGTCATCGTCGTCGTTGTCGAAATCGCCGAGATTGCCGGGCCGGGCGGTGGCGCTTGGCCGGCGGCTCATCGGAGGAGCTGTCATCTTCTTCTTCCTCCTCCAGCCTCTCCTCCTCGGAGGAGGGGGCCCCGTCCCAGGGAAGGTGGTCGTCGTCGCTTTCCTCCACCGCCTCCTCCCTGGTAAGGAAGGAGAGGTCGCTCTCCCCGTCGGTTAGGGACTGGTCGTCCTCCGACCAGGTGGAGAAGTCGTGGCTTGGCTCATTCCCGGCCTCGATGGCGCGGCGAATGTTGGCCGCGTGGGCTTCCTCCGGTTTCCATTCCGGCGTCGGCTCGCGGAAGGGGGAGGACTGCGCAGAAGGTCTGACGAAGAGGAAGACATGGTGGCACAGGAGGGTTTTTTCTTTGGAAGTACTAGTGCCTGGAGGATGAGGAAGAAAGCTACAGGGAGTGGCCGAATAAAAGGGGGAATATCTGGTTAATGCCTAAGCAGTTCCCGAGAACGTGGTGCCAGAACCGTCAGGTCGTGCAGAGAAGGCGAGGAGGCAAGACGTCATCATGAAGGAAACTGCGACGGTTCTGCCACGACATGACCCGGCGAAAGAAAGCGTAATGATTTTGGAAATGTCATTTCCAAAACCAGGGGGCATGTGTTATCACCAGAATTTGGCCAAGTCAGAGGTGGGCCGCGATTAAGGTGGACTTGAAGATATATGCGTGGACAGATATGAGAATCGGCCTTGTGTATCGAGTTTGGGCTAGTTGGCCCGTGTATACTTTATAGTAGGTTACGTAGAAATTAGAGTTTATCTCGTGCACGGTTTAGTGCACGCCACATTAGAAAGTCCGCTGGACTATAAATATGTATCTAGGGTTTATGGAATAAACAACAACCAACGTTCAACACAAACCAATCTCGGCGCATCGCCAACTCCTTCATCTCGAGGGTTCCTCCGGTAAGCATCATGCTGCCTAGATCGCATCTCGCGATCTAGGCAGCACAAGCCTGCCTAGTTGTTCATGCGTTGCTCGTACTGAAGCCTTTTTGATGGCGAGCAACGTAGTTATCGTAGACGCGTTAGGGTTAGCATCGTTCTTAGCATCATATGCTCGCGTAGTGCAACCCTTGCGCGTCTAGCCGTCCTTGTGCCTCATCATGGGTGCAGGGCGGCACCCCGCTTGATCTTTATTTAGTAGATCTGATCCGTTATGGTCGCTCCTTGATTCATCAAGGATTAGTTTAATATCTGCAATAGTTAGGCCTTACAAAGGGTTGGAGGATCCAGCGGGGTGTAGTTTGCTGCCCCTAGACAGGACGTTCCGAGGATCAACCTAGTGTTGGTTTTTAGGCCTTGTCTAGGGCTGGCTTACGTTTACCGTGCGTGAGCGCGAGGCCCAATCGTGAGTAGGATGATCCGATTATGCGGTGAAAACCCTAGATCGTCGTGGATCTCATATGCTTTATCTTGATCAAGCAGGACCACCATATGTTCGGCCACCTTGGACGAATCATGGGTGGATCGGCTCCATGAGCCGATTCACAGACAACCCGAGAGCCGATCGAGGCTCGTATTTAACGTGTACGTGTGTGCCCCGCAGGAAACTAAGCGAGGCATCATCCACACCTTCCTGACCAGGTCAGGTGGCACGCCCTTGCAACCCGCATCGGCGCGCGACCAGAGGCTTTGCGGGTCGTCGCTCGAGGGATCGGGCCAGCCGCAGCCCTAGTCATTCCCGGCTCTACGGTGTTGGCCAGTCGTTGCCCGCCGGTGGGTTTCTGACGTCAACAAAGTGGTACGGTGTTTTTAGGTCGAAAGGGGTTAAATAGGCGAAGAGGCGGCGTCAGAGGGCTGACAGGGTGGCCTCCTCATAGGGGGCGCGCCTGGGGCTAGCCCGCGTGGCCCACCCTCCTGGTGGCCCCCTCGCTCTCCTCCGACTCTTCTTCGGTGTTCTGGATGCTTCCGGGAAAATAAGATCTTTGGTGTTGATTTCGTCCAATTCCGAGAATATTGCCCGAACAGCCTTTCTGGAACCAAAAACACAGAAAACAGGAACTGCACTGTGGCATCTTGTTAATAGGTTAGTTCCGAAAAAGCATAAAAACATTATAAAGTGCAAGCAAAACATGTAAGTATTGTCATAAAACAAGCATGGAACGATAGAAATTATGGATACGTTGGAGACGTATCAGCATCCCCTGCTTAGTTCTGCTCGTCCCGAGCAGGTAAAACGATAACAAAGATAATTTCTGAAGTGACATGCTACTTACATAACCTTGATCATACTATTACAAAGCATATGAAATGAATGAAGTGACTCAAGGCAATGATCTATAGTTGCTAACAAATAGATAACATATAGCAAAACTTTTCATGGAAAGTACTTTCAAGACAAGCATCAAAAGTCTTGCACAAGAGTTAACTCATAAAGCAATAAGTTCATAGTAAAGGCATCGAAGCAACACAAAGGAGGATATAAGTTTCAGCGGTTGCTTTCAACTTTCAACATGTATATCTCATGGATATTGTCAACATAGAGTAATATGATGAATGCAAATATGCAAGTATGTAAGAATCAATGCACAGTTGACACAAGTGTTTGCTTCTAAGGTGGAAGGAATTAGGTAACTGACTCAACATAAAAGTAAAAGAATGGCCCTTCTACGAGGGAAGCATCGATTGCTATATTTGTGCTAGAGCTTTGGTTTTGAAAACATAAAGAGAGCATAAAAGTAAAATTTTGAGAGGTGTTTGTTGTTGTCAACGAATGGTAGTGGGTACACTAACTACCTCATCAACCGGACTCACAAGAGCGGCTCCCATTTTATTTATTTTTGGGTGGCACTCCTTCCAACCTTTCTTTCACAAACCATGGCTAACCGAATCCTCGGGTGCCTGCCAACAATCACATACCATGAAGGAGTGCCTTTTTATTTAAGTTTTATTATGATGATGACACTCCCCCAACCTTTGCTTACACAAGCCATGGCTAACCGAATCCTTCGGGTGCCGTCCAACAATCACAAACCATTGAGGAGTGTCTATTTAAATTAATTAATTCGGGACTGGGAATCCCATTGCTTTTTGCAAAATTATTGGATAAGCGGATGTGCCACTAGTCCATATGAGAGTCCGTCAAAAGTAAATGACAAGGTTGAAAGCTAAACACCACATACTTCCTCATGAGCTATGAAACATTAACACAAATTGAGAAGCATTTTGAATTATTTAAAGGTAGCACTCAAGCAATTTACTTTGGAATGGCAGAAATACCACATGGTAGGTAGGTATGGTGGACACAAATGGCATAGGTTTTGGCTCAAGGTTTTTGGATGCACGAGAAGTATTCCCTCTCAGTACAAGGTTTAGGCTAGCAAGGTTGTTTGAAGCAAACACAAATATGAACCGGTACAGCAAAACTTACATAAGAACATATTGCAAGTATTATAATACTCTACACTGTCTTCCTTGTTGCTCAAACACTTTTACCAGAAAATATCTAGACCTTAAGAGAGATCAATTATGCAAACCAATTTTAACAAGCTTTACGGTAGTTCTCCACTAATAGGTTTAAACTACATGCAAAAACTTATGATCTACTTGAGAGCTCAAAACAATTGCCAAGTATCAAATTATCCAAGACATATGAGGCATTTTCTTTTCCCAACCAAATAAAGATAAATATTGTAGCTTCCAACTTTTATTCATTGAACATTAAAAGTAAAACGAAGAACAAGTGTTCATATGAAAAAGCGGAGCGTGTCTCTCTCCCAAGCATGGATTGCTAGGATCCGAACATAAACAAAACAAAAATAAACACACAGACGCTCCAAGTAAAGCACATATGATGTGACTGAATAAAAATATAGTTTCAGGGGAGGAACCTGATAAGTTGATGAAGAAGGGGATGCCTTGGGCATCCCCAAGCTTAGACGCTTGAGTCTTCTTGAAATATGCAGGGATGAACCACGGGGGCATCCCCAAGCTTAGACTTTTCACTCTTCTTGATCATATATCATCCTCCTCTCTTGACCCTTGAAAACTTCCTTCACACAAAACTTCTCATAAACTTCATTAGAGGGGTTAGTACTCAAAAAATTTGAATCCACCTTGGTCCTGTAGTGGCACATTGCAAGAACTCAATAAAACATTAGCTACAGCTCTCTATGTCTAGAAAAGCTCGCTTAAAGTCCACAAGAGACAATGCAAAAAACAGAGACAGAATCTGCCAAAACAGAACAGCCAGTAAAGACGAATTTTAATAAAATACTTCCGTTGCTCAAATCAGAAAACTCAAAACTAATGAAAGTTGCGTACATATCTGAGGAACACGCACGTAAATTGGCATATTTTTCTGATTTTTCTACAGAGAAAACAGCCCAGATTCGTGACAGATAGAAATATGTTTCTGCGCAGAAATCCAAATCTAGCATCAACCTTCGATTAGAGGCTTCACTTGGTACAACAAAACACAAAACTAAGATAAGGAGAGGTTGCTACAGTAGTAAACAACTTCCAAGACACAAATATAAAACAAATTACTGTAGCAAAATAACACATGGGTTATCTCCCAAGAAGTTCTTTTCTTTATAGCCATTAAGATGGGCTCAGCAGTTTTAAATGATGCACTCGCAAGAAATAGTATTTGAGGCAAAAGAGAGCATCAAAAAGCAAATTCAAAACACATTTAAGTCTCACATGCTTCCTATGGAAAGGAATCTTGTACACGAATAAGTTCATGAAGAACAAAGTGACAAGCATAAGTAGATAGAACAAGTGTAACTTCAGCAATTTCAACATATAGAGAGGTGTATTAGTACCATGAAAATTTCTACAACCATATTTTCCTCTCTCATAATAATTTTCAGTAGCTTCATGAACAAACTCAACAATATAACTATCACATGCAGCATACTTTTCATGATTTCCAAACACATAATTTTTATCAATCTCAAGAATAGTGGAATTAAAACTTTCAAACTTACTTTTATTAATAATATAACAAGGTAGTTGATCAATCTCAAGAGATATGGGACTCCTAAATAAAGTCAATACTTCTCCAATCCCATTTTCATTAGTAGCACAATTAATATTATCAAGTAACATAGGACCATCATCTAGAGCTTTATCATAAACATTTGCCAAGCAAAATTCTTTAGTACCATGCATTTCGACATCAGGCACAAACAAAGCATTATCATAAGATTTATCAAAGTAGCATGGATTATCATAAATAACAGTAGCATAATCATTCTCACAAGTTTTACTTATAGGAAATATTTCAAGAGAATCCACAGGAACATAACATTCAACCTCTTCCGGCAAGCATGGAGGACAATCAAATAGTGTAAGAGATAAAGAGTTACTCTCATTAGAAGGTTGGCATGGGTAGCTAATCCATTCTTCCTCCTTTTGTTCGTCGCTCTCCTCTTCTTTTTCATCCAATGAGCTTTCAGGTTCATCAATTTCCTCCTCCTTTTCATCCAATGAGCTTTCAGGTTCATCAATTTCTTCTTCCACCGGTTCCTGCAAATTGTGAGTGCATTCTTGTGCATTAATGTGTCTCTCTTTATAATCAAGGATATAAGGATTCCTACTGTAGCATTCTATGCATGAATTAAGGATAGTAGAGACATAATCTTTAAGGTCCTTACAAATAGCACAAGTTTCATAATTCTCAACCATGAAGGATTCTATCTCGGAGGCTCCCATAAATAAGACAAATTGTTCTACCTCTTCGAACCCATAATGAATATAGCAATTCCGATTATAGTTCTTAATTAAAAATTCCTCACTAAAGCCACATTGAAATTTAAGATGTTTAGTATCATGTTCAGAGCAACAGTTTATATCATGGCGTTTAAGCAAGATTTTAGCAATTGTATTTAATTTTTCTATCATAGCACTCATTATTTTACCAGCTCTTGATTCTCTATAATTATTATAACATTCTATAAGCTCCAAGTAGGTTGTAGGTTCTCCCATAACAGCAGTTTTTAATTTTTAGATTTTTCAAATTTTTATGGATTTTTGGGTATATGAGGAAAATAAAACAAGACAAAAAGAAACTAAGCAAAAGTAAACTACGCAAAATAATACTAGACAGAAATAAACTAAGCACAAATAAACTAAACAAAAGTAAACTAGCAAGACAAAATAAAATAAAAGCAGAGAGAGAGTAGAGTGTACTCCCCAGGTGAACTTATGAGTAGAGCTATGCCTCCCCGGCAACGGCGCCAGAAAATAGTCTTGATGACCCACAAGTATAGGGGATCGCAACAGTCTTCGAGGGAAGTAAAACCCAAATTTATTGATTCGACACAAGGGGAGGTAAAGAATACTTATAAGCCTTAACAACTGAGTTGTCAATTCAGCTGCACCTGGAAAAGCACTAGCAACAGGGGTGATGTGAAAGTAGCAGTGATATGAGAGCAATAGTAACAGTAACACAGCAGCAGTAGTAGTAATATGAGAGCAATGGTACCAGAAAATAGTTGACATGTAGAACGAGTATATGATGATGAAAGATGGACCGGGGTTCCAAGCTATCTACACTAGTGGTAACTCTCCAATAACAAGTGTTGGGTGAACAAATTACAGTTGGGCAATTGATAGGATTGAAATAGCATTAAGAAAGAACATCAATTCATTAATCATGTAGGCATGTTTCCCATATATAGTCATACGTGCTCGCAATGAGAAACTTGTACAACATCTATTGTCCTACCAGCCGGTGGCAGCCGGGCCTCAAGGGAAACTACTGGATATTAAGGTACTCCTTTTAATAGAGCACCGGAGCAAAGCATTAACACTCCGTGAAAACATGTGTCCCTCACATCACCGCCATCCCCTCCGGTTGTCCCGATTTCTGTCACTTCGGGGCCTTTGGTTCCGGACAGTGACATGTGCATACAACTTGTAGATACAATCTAAGCAATAATTATAGAGCTCAAATCTAAGATCATGCCACTCGGGCCCTAGTGACAAGCATTAAGCATAACAAGATTGCAGCAACAATAACTTCACAAACTTTATAGATAGACTAATCATAATGTATCATCCATCGGATCCCAACAAACACAACACCGATTACATCAGATGAATCTCAATCATGTAAGGCAGCTCATGAGATCATTGTATTGAAGTACATGGGGAGAGAATACCAACTAGCTACAGCTAGAACCCGTAGTCCATGGGGGAACTACTCACGGAGCATGATGGAGGCGATGGCGTTGATGGAGATGGCTTCGGGGCACTTCCCCGTCCCGCAGGGTGCCGGGACAGAGACTTCGTCCCCGAATTGAGTTTCGGCGCGGGCCCTGGAGTCTTTCTCGAGTTTCGTCAAGTGGTACTGTTTTTAGGTCGAAAGGGGTTAAATAGGCGAAGAGGCGGCGTCGAGGGCTCGACAGGTGGCCTCCTCATAGGGGGCGCGGCCTGGGCTAGCCCGCGGCCCACCCTCTGGTGGCCCCCTGGCTCTCCTCCGACTCTTCTTCTGTTCGATGCTTCCGGGAAAAATAAGATCTTTGGTGTTGATTTCGTCCAATTCCGAGAATATTGCCCGAACAGCCTTTCTGGAACCAAAACAGCAGAAAAACAGGAACTGGCACCGTGGCATCTTGTTAATAGGTTAGTTCCGAAAAACGAAAAACATTATAAAGTGCAAGCAAAACATGTAAGTATTGTCATAAAACAAGCATGGAACGACAGAAATTATGGATACGTTGGAGACGTATCAACGACCAGCCAAAGCACGACTCGGGCAGCCGAAGGGATCGGCACAAAAGGAGGAAAAATCGCAACTACGACGACAACAATCTGGTAGCTGCAGGATACTCCGATCGACATGATGATCGGTATGATGAAAGAAGAGACGATCGACAGGATGGCAACCGGAACAACTCTGGAAACCGCGGCAATTATAAACCACGGCAGCAGAGGGTTCCTGAGCTACCCTATGCTGAGCAGATCAACGCTCCCTGTTACCTGCACTCGTATGTCGACTCCAAGGACGGCAAAACAAAGTCGAGTCACCTTCTCAGGGATTGTCGACAGTTCCTCGACATGCACAAACTCATCCAGCAGTCAGGACAGCAACCGCTACCACCTCCACCCACCTCCACCACAGCACCAAGTCCAGCAGGCCCAACCTCATCAACCCAACGAGGCGTTCCCACCACCACGTGGGCAGATGAGCATGATCCACAAGACAGGTGTCTCGAGAAGAGAGATGAAGAAGCTCACCCGAGAAATTAATCTGGCCGAAAGCATCATGGCAAACATCCCTGAGTATGTCGAGTGGTCCTCTCAGAACATTACGTTCAGCCGAGCAGACCACCCGATGACCATACCAAAACCAGGACACGCCGCCCTGGTAGTTGAGGCACAGATAGGGGGATTCAAGATGAGCAAAGTCTTTATGGATGGTGGGAGCGGGTTAAACCTGATTTTCGTCGACACAATCAAGAGTATGGGGATCACCATGAGAATGCTGGAAGAGACAGACACCTGCTTCCACGGGATTCTGCCAACTGAACCAGGTTACTCTCTTGGAAGAATTTACCTGAACGTTGTCTTCGCCAGATCTGACAATTTCAGGAAGGAGAAGATCGAGTTTGAAGTAGTGAACTGGGAGTCACAGTATCATGCTATACTCGGGAGACCAGCCTACGCCAAGTTCATGGCCGTGCCGCACTATGCATATCTCAAGCTGAAGATGCCTGGCAACAAAGGGACAAACATCACAGTCCATGGAAGTTTTTCGCGCTCAGACAGTTGCGATCGCGATTTCCAGAGGATCGCTGCGAAGTTTGGGAGCAAGCAAGAAATTATTAAGCCTCCACCTAAGTTGTTGTTGCGTGAAATCAAGGAAGAAAAGGACGACAGGGGAAGCAAAAAGAAGCCAGCCGACCTTGCCCTTAAAGCCTCGACAGCAGAAGCCTCAGCAGCAGGAGCTTTGGCAGCAAAAGCTTCGGCAGTCAAAGGTTCGGCAGTTGATGACGCAGAAGGCATAGAAAACAGCAAGACGCTGGCAGTCACAGCTCAAACCCCTGGTGAAATCAACAACGCTGCGGCTACCCCTAACATGGTGAAGAAGCCAGAAGAAGAGAAGAATCCCTTCCTTGCTTAAGCAGTTTATCAGCATTTATTTTGTTTTTCCTATTATAAACAGGGCTTTTCCCTTTTTCGCCCTCTAGCATTGTGCTTACCTTATCAATAAGAACTTAAGCTTCGATTCTTTGTTAAGCATTGCAGTAACTACAAACTTCTAAGCCCCATCACTATACAAACATAGTACAGGGCGGAAGATCGTGCTCCAGAAAGCCTCTACGAGTGCTAGAAAGACGTTCACCTTTCCCTCTGCTATAGATGCCTCTACGAGTGCCGTAAATAGCAAGAGTTTGGAAATACACATAAACAACAACCCACGTTCGATATTTCACTTATGGAAATATCAAGGAACAACGGGCTCATCGGCAGAATCACTACACCCGAAATATTCGGGAGTGCCTGTCGAAATTTAAAACGGTTGAAAGCAAAGTTGCGCATACAACAGGTTTAGCAAGACCTGCAACACGAGCTGATCACTCACATGATTTGCTAAAACAGCCAATATACATACATTTAAAAACGAGCAACTAAGATTCGCTCAAAATTGAAACTTGCCAACGGCAATAACATGGTAAAAGTACATATGCATGTATCACCATGAAAAGGCGTCATTACATAATCCAAATACTTGGATAAAGTAGTCAAACTATCTATTTACAAACAGTCATTAAAACCCTGAAATCATCCTTGCGGAGTTCCTTTTTCTTCAGGTACCTTTGAATCCTTCTCGAGTCTGTCGACAATTATGTTGGCAGGCAACAATACCTTCGGATACAGCGCCTCCAAGTCTCCAGTAACGTTGGCAATCGACAGTAAACCTGCCGAAGGATAACGGGCAAGTACAAGAGCAAGTGTAAACCTGGCTCCTGCAAAAACTTGCGCGCGCACCAAGTCCCGGATCTTCTTGGCGTTACCAAACTCCGACATCAATGCAAGGAGCGTGGGGGGAACTGCGTTTAAAGGGAACATCGTCTTCCAAACCACCCTCATGGCCTTATAGCACTTGTCGAAGAAGTGGTGGACCTGCTGAACTCGATCCTGAAATTGCGCCACAGTCGAAGCCTTCGAGTGCTCCCGCCAGAAAATTTCCTCGGCTGAGGATAGCTCGATCAAGGCATTCACACGCTCATGAATCCGCTTGCTCTCCTCTGCGCGGTTCAGAGCTATGACTGGCAAGGAAGCAAAAGAGGATCAGATAAAACGCTATCGACCAAAGGGTGAAGAGATCAAAGGACTCACAGTTCAAGCTCTCGGTAGCTTTATGCAGCTCAGTAAGAGCGTACCGCTCTACGTCGGCTGCAGTCTCGCTCTTCTTGTTGATAATCGCGGCCAAGGCATAAGTGCTGCGCAGGTCCTTCTCCATCTGGGTGATCCGATCCTTCATCCGTTGGATCCGATCACTTTCGGGAAGAACACCAGAGGAGTCATCAACAAACGAGGGCACTGGGAAAACCTGCAGGCAACAGCGTTAAGAGGATGATATGGTCAAATTAAGCATCCAACGAAAACTCCCATCGGGAGCAGCATAAGTAATCCCTATCAGGAGAAGCACAAGTGAAGATATTATGATAAAAACATGCTGGCAACATTGCCGGCATAGTGTTCATTACAAACTTAAAGTTCTCGCAGCAGAATAATGTTTCATACTAGCCCAAGGGTAAAATTGTTACAACAGTCAAGGAGCCTGAGTCTGGGTCGACAGGCTAGGGCCAACCGATGTTTTTCCTGAAACTAAATCGAGGAGCTGGCGAGCACAAGTACGGGCGGACGCCGTAAAGGCGCTTAAATCAATAGATCGCCCATCTTTTCCTTTCGGCAGCTCCTTAGTCATTTCTTCGATGTCAGCCTTAAAGCCGTAACCCATCATAAGTTGGAAGGCAAGAAGGGCGCCATAGGTACGCGAGGTACGCTTGAATACCTCAATGACCTCCTTGGTGTCGACTGCGAAAGCATCAATCAGCTGCCCCAGAGTCTTCTCCTGCGTGGCCTTGGGGAATATCATCGAGTGCATCCGCGCCAGAGCACCCTTTCCCTTGTCAAGAAGCCCCCGGGTGAGTTGGTGAGCGGTGAGAACCGTCGACACACCGTTTGCCGGGGAATTGCTCGGAATTTTATCCAAGGCAGTAGCAGGGATGTCGGCGGCTTCTGCAAGTAGTCAAAGGAAATCATTGACGAAGAAGCAGATCCATAAAAAAGTAATAATCTACAAGGGATATAGGAACTTACCAAGCAGGGCCAAGGCAGACTGGCGGAGGAGTTCATCCTTTTCTGCCGCCCGAGCTTCCTCCTCCTTCAGCCGCTCCTTCAGCTTGTTCAGCTCTTCTTTCAGGGAGTCGACCTCCTGGCGAGCTACGGCGGCCTTTTTATGGCGCTTCCAACTTTGAAGAGGAAGACTTAGCCTCCTCCTGCAGCCGAATTTTGTCCGCCTCCAGAGAGGTGAATTGAGAGGCGAAGGCCTCTAAAGAGGATATCACACCTCGCAGATCCTTGAAAAAAGGGAATGTTTGACAAGGATCGTTAAGCAAAGACACATTCCGAAAGATTCTTGCTAGATTCAACGAGGACTTACAGAAGGAGGAGCTGCGGCAGCAGCAGGAGCATCTTTCCCTTTGGAAAGAGAGGAGGCGGTCGATGCTTGCGCCACAGGAGCCGCCTTGAGAGCCGAAGCTTCGGAAGCTGCGGCGGCTGGCGAGACAGCATCAGATCTGACCCTCTTAGGTGGAGGCTCAATAAAAGCATCGTCACTACAAGAAAGATTCGATCAACCAAGTTATGAGAAGAATGTGAAAAAATCAAGAAAGTTGAAAATAGTAAGAAGAAGAAAAGCACTTACAAATCAAGGAGATCATCTTCGTCGGCAAAACCGCCGATTGATCTCTTCATAGGTGAAGCCCTGGTCTCCTCCGCAGCTGCATTAACAAAGGCACCGTGATCAGCGTCATCATCGCGCACTGATCCCTCTGTGTCGCAAGTATCACCGGCTGATGGGGGGAGATTGGCATGGGCAGTTTCAGAATCTATCGGGTCATCATGTTCGCTTGATGGGCTTGTATGCTCAACAGTACGAGAGTCAACAGGTTCTGAAGAGCCTCTTCCTTCGGAAGTTTCATTTGGCAAGTTATGTAAATCCTCGGAGGCTGCGAAGGTCTGTCGAAGGAAAAATAAATGAGAATAACAGTGATATATGTCGATAGCAGCATAACAAGAATTTGAGGAGGGAAATTACCTCTGGTGGTGGATGATCGGCATCAAAAGGAATATACGGAGATGTCAGTGGGATCAAATCCTCTTGACTGAAGAAAGTGAGGCGACGGACTTCATCGAGCAGTTCTTTTTCCGACAATTCGGCAGCGTTAATTCTAGTCTCATCTTTTGGACCTGAGTACAACCACATTGGGCGAACCCTAGCCATGACTGGTTGGACTCGACGTTTCAGAAACACTGCCGTTACTTCTGTGCCGACCATGGTTTGCCCGTCAGCCTCCTTGATCCGAAGGAATCTGGCAAATAATTCATCGGCTGCTACTTTTTCGTCGGGAGAGAGAGCATTCTTCCAGGAATTCTTAGGCTTGGCCTCAAGGACGTCGACGAAGCGAGGGAGCTGAGATTCGGGTGACGAGGAATCCTTGATATAGAACCACTTCAATCTCCACCCTTGCACGGACTCTCTCATCGGGAAATTGAAGTAATTAACATCCGAACGAGCTACAAATCCTACTCCTCCGGTGACAAAAGATCCATTGCTACTGCTATATCTCTTCACATAGAAGATCTTTTTCCACAAACCAAAATGGGGCTCAACGCCCAGATATGCTTCGCAGAGGGTAATGAACACAACAACGTGAAGGATCGAGTTGGGAGTGAGTTGCCACAGTTGGATTTCGTAAGTTCGCAGGAGATGGAGGAGGAATTCGTGAACAGGAAGTGAAAGGCCTCGGTACAAGAACGACAAGAACATCACGGTAAAACCGGCAGGAGGGTTAGGTCGAGAAATCGCACCTGGAAAGATTACATTCCCCTCATCGGAGGAGATCAATCCCAGGCTTCGGGATTGATGACCCACAAGTATAGGGGGTGTATCGTAGTATCTTCGATAAGTAAGAATGTCGATCCCAACGAGGAGCAGAAGGTGTTGGCAGCAGTTTCGATGAAGGATTCACTGTAAATGCTCACAAACAAGTATTCAAGGGGTTTTGATGTAACAGATGAATAAAGTACGAGTAAGTAAAATACGAGAGAAATAATTGCAGCGAGTGGCCCAATCCTTTTTAGCACAAAGGACAAGCCGGTTTGTTTACTTATAATGACCAAACGTTCTTGAGGACACACGGGGATTTTAGTCTAGTACTTTCGCTTCATGTGGCTAAATAATCTTCATTGTTTTGATAAGTGTTGTGTGGGTGAACCTATGCTAATGCACCGCCCTTCCTAGGACTAATACATACTTGTGATTATAACCCTTGCAAGCATCCGCAACTACAAGAAAGTAATTAAGATAAATCTAACCACATCCTTAAACTCTGAGATCCTGCGATCCCTCTTGCATCGATATACTAACGGGGGCTCAGGTTTCTGTCACTCCGGCAACCCCGCAATTAGCAACCGAATACAAGATGCACTCCCCTAGGCCCATAAATGGTGAAGTGTCGTGTAGTCGACGTTCACACGACACCACTAGAAGAATGACACCACAACTTAAATATCATAACATTGAATATTACTCAACCATAATTCACTACTAGCATTTAGACTTCACCCATGTCCTCAAGAACTAAACGAACTACTCACGAGACATCATATGGAATACAATCAGAGGTGATATGATGATGAATAACAATCTGAACATAAATCTTGGTTCAATGGTTTCACTCAATAGCATCTATAACAAGTAGAGAATAATGCCGGGAGAGTTTCCCCTATCATACAATCAAGATTTAACCCGAATTGTTACAGCGGTGACGAGGTGCAGCGATGGTGATGGCGGTGTAGATGGTGGAGATGATGATGATGATGGTGGAGATGATGTCCCGCTCGATGACGATGGCGATGGCGTCGATTTCCCCCTCCGGGAGGGAATTTCCCCGGCGGATTCCTGCCCGCCGGAGAGCTCTTTTCTCTCTGGTGTTCTCCGCCCCGCAGAGGCGGCTGTAACTCTTCGTGAGGTCCTCTGTGGCTTAGGTTTTCGGGACGAAGGAGTACGCGAAGAAAAGGAGGCGAAAGGGGCTGTGGGGCCCCCACACCACAGGTGGCGGCCTGCCATGGGCCGCGCCGGCCTGTGGTCTGGGCCCACAGTCCCCTCTTCTTCCCCTTCTGGCTCCCTCCGTCATCTGGAAAAATAGGAATTTACGGAAATTTCCTTCCACAGCTGATCTTCCGAAATATTGCGTTCGACGGTGCTTTTTCCAGCAGAATCCTGGCTCCGGTGCTTGATCCTCCAATGATGATGAAACATGCAAAATAGATGAAATAACATAAGTATTGTGTCCCAATATGAAATATATCAATGAATAACAGCAAATTATGATACAAAATAGTGATGCAAATTGGACGTATCAACTCCCCCCAACCTTAGACCTCGCTTGTCCCCAAGCGAAACTGAGCTCGATAAACAAGACCACATGTTTATGGAGTGAAGAGTCGATAAATAAAATACGGACAAGAAGCATCATATTCATTCACACAAGACATTCTAGTAAACAACTTCCTCATATAACTCATCTCGAAATAAGTAAAGAGAAGTCACAAGTAAAGGTGCATAAGAAATCATAATTGGTGATGGCAAACTTTGTTCTTGGTCAGAGAACTACTAACGGATTGTACTTCTAAGCAAAGCTTTCATATTAGATTTTATAGCTGAGCCTTCATATTCAAGCATAACAATCTCCTCATAATCATTGATAACTTCAAAGTCATATTCATTCGGATAAAATTGGTACTAAACAAGAAAGTATAAAAGACATGATTAACTGAATCATAGCATAAATGATTGGTTCACAACAACTCAATTGCTTGCTTGAGATAGAGAGAAATAGGTTTACTGACTCAACATAAAAGTAAAAGACAGGCCCTTCGCAGAGGGAAGCAGGGATTAAATCATGTGCTAGAGCTTTTCAAGTTTTGAAATCATATAAAGAGCATAAAAGTAAGATTTTGAGCGGTGTTTGTTGTTGTCAACGAATGGTAGCGGGCACTCTAACCCCCTTGCCAAACGAACCTTCCAAGAGCGGCTCCCATGAGGGACGGCATCTCTACCAGCAAGGTAGATCATCCCCCTTCTCTTTTGTTTACACATGTATTTTAGTTTTATTAAGGATGACACTCCCCCAACCTTGGCTTTCTCAATCCATGGCTAACCGAATCCTCGGGTGCCTTCCAACATTCACATACCATGGAGGAGTGTCTATTGCAAAATTAAGTTGCTTACTGATAAATCAGGAAAACATGTGAAGAGAATTATTAATGAAAGTTATTAATTGGGGCTGGGAACCCCGTTGCCAGCTCTTATTGCAAAATTATTGGATAAGCGGATGTGCCACTAGTCCATTGGTGAAAGTCCGCCCAACAAGATTGAAAGATAAAACACCACATACTTCCTCATGAGCTATAGAACATTGACACAAATAAGGAGTAATAGTTTGAATAATTTAAAGGTAGCTGATACGTCTCCAACGTATCGATAATTTCTTATGTTCCATGCTACTTTATTGATGATACCTACATGTTTTATGCACATTATATGTCGTATTTACGCATTTTCTGGAACTAACCTATTAACAAGATGCCAAGTGTCTTTTCTGCTGTTTTTGGTTTCAGAAATCCTAGTAACGAAATATTCTCTTTAATTGGACGAAATCACCGCCTGTGTTCCTATTTTTCCACGAAGCTTAACACCCGGAAGGACTGAGGGGGCCACAGTGGCCCTGTATGATACCTTGGCGCGGCTGTAGGGGGCCGCGCCCCTATGGTGTGGCCCCCTGTCAGCCTCCCGCGCCGCCTCTTCGCCTATATAAAGCCCCCGATCGAAACCCCACGGAGGAAGCCACGATACGAGAAACCTTCCAGCCGCCGTCATCGCGAAGCCAAGATCTGGGACAGGAGTCTCGTTCCGCACCCTGCCGAGCGGGGAAGTGCCCCCGGAAGGCTTCTCCATCGACACCGCTGCCATCTCCACCGCCATCTTCATCACCGCTGCTCCCATGAGGAGGGAGTAGTTCTCCATCGAGGCTCGGGGCTGTACCGGTAGCTATGTGGTTCATCTCTCTCCTATGTAGTTCAATACAATAATCTCATGAGCTGCCTTACATGATTGAGATTCATATGATGATGCTTGTAATCTAGATGTCATTATGCTAGTCAAGTGGGTTTTACTTATGTGATCTCCGGAGACCTTGTCCCACGTGTGTAAAGGTGACAGTGTGTGCACCGTGTGGGTCTCTTAGGCTATATTTCACGAAGTACTTATTCACTGTTGAAGAGCGTAGTGAAGTGCTTATTTATATCTCTTTATGATTGCAATGTGCATCGTATCACAATTTATCTATGTGCTACTCTAGTGATGTGTTATTAAAGTAGTTTTATTCCTCCTGCATGTGTGCAAAGGTGACAGTGTGTGCACCGTGTTAGTACTTGGTTTATGCTATGATCATGATCTCTTGTAGATTGCGAAGTTAACTATTGCTATGATAATATTGATGTGATCTATTCCTCCTACATATGCATGAAGGTGACAGTGTGCATGCTATGCTAGTACTTGGTTTAGTCTTTTGATCTATCTTACACTTAAGGTTACCTAAACATGAGCATTATTGTGGAGCTTGTTAACTCCGGCATTGAGGGTTCGTGTAATCCTACGCAATGTGTTCATCATCCAACAAAAGTGTAGAGTATGCATTTATCTATTCTGTTATGTGATCAATGTTGAGAGTGTCCACTAGTGAAAGTCTAATCCCTAGGCCTTGTTCCTAAATATTGCTATCGCTGCTTGTTACTGTTTTAACATTACACGCTGCGTTACACGCTTGTTTACTTCCTACAATATTACTACCATCAACTGCACGCCAGCAAGCTATTTTCTGGCGCCGTACTACTGCTCATACTTATTCATACCACTTGTATTTCACTATCTCTTCGCCGAACTAGTGCACCTATTTGGTGTGTTGGGGACACAAGAGACTTCTTGCTTTGTGGTTGCAGGGTTGCATGAGAGGGATATCTTTGACCTCTTCCTCCCCGAGTTCGATAAACCTTGGGTGATCCACTTAAGGGAAACTTGTTGCTGTTCTACAAACCTCTACTCTTGGAGGCCCAACACTGCTACAGTGAAAGGAGGGGGAACGTAGACATCAAGCTATTTTCGGCGCCGCTGGGGAGGAAAGGTAAAAGGTACTCACACTCCGGATCTCGGCTACTAAGCTATTTCCTGCGTTGTAAGTACTCGAAGCTATTTCTTTAGACTCTGCAATTGCGACATTTGGTTTCTTGTTTACACTAGTTAGGCATAATGGAAAACAACAAAAATATGAGAGATCTTTATGAACTTTATCTTGAATTAGGACATGATGTGTTTGAAGAGAGAATTAAAAAACCCATGGAACTTTATATGCATGATAATGGGAATGTTATTAGTATGAATGCTTTGAACACCATTGTTGCTAATGCTATGGAAAATTCTAAGCTTGGGGAAGCTGGCTTTGATGAGCATGATATTTTTAGTCCCCCAAGCATTGAGGAGAAAATTTACTTTGATGATACTTTGCCTCCCATTTATGATGATTATAATGATAGTAGTCTTTTGTTACCACCTGTTATGGAGGATAAATTTGATTATGATTACAATATACCTCCTATATTTGATAGCTACTTTGTTGAATTTGCTCCCACTACAATTAATAAGAATGACTATGCTTATGTTGGGAGTAGTAATTATTTTATGCATGAGACTCATGATAAGAATGCTTTATGTGATAGTTATATTGTTGAGTTTGCTCATGATGCTACCTGAAAGTTATTATGAGAGAGGAAAATATGGTTGTAGAAATTTTCATGTTACTAAAACACCTCTCTATGTGCTAAATTTTTGAAGCTACACTTGTTTTATCTTCCTATGCTTGTTACTTTGATCTTCATGAACTTGTTTATTTACAAGATTCCTATGCATAGGAAGCATGTTAGACTTAAATGTGTTTTGAATTTGCCTCTTGATGCTCTCTTTTGCTTCAACTTCTATTTCTTGCGAGTGCATCATTAAAACTGTTGAGCCCATCTTAATGGCTATAAAGAAAGAACTTCTTGGGAGATAACCCATGTGTTATTTTGCTACAGTACTTTGTTTTATATTTGTGTCTTGGAAGTTGTTTACTACTGTAGCAACCTCTCCTTATCTTAGTTTTGTGATTTGTTGTGCCAAGTAAAGTTTCTATGTTAAAGTTGATGTTATATTTGGGATCGCTGCGCAGAAACAGCATTGCTGTCTGTCACGAATCTGGGCACAGTTCTCTGTAGAAAATTCTAAAAAATCTGCCAATTTACGAGCGTGATCCTCAGATATGTACGCAACTTTCATTAGTTTTGAGTTTTTCCGTTTGAGCATGTCTGGTGCCATCTTTAAATTCGTCTTTACGGACTGTTCTGTTTTTGACAGATTCTGCCTTTTATTTCGCATTGCCGCTTTTGTTAAGTTGAATGAGTTTCTTTGTTCCATTAACTTTCAGAAGTTTTGTGCAATGTCCAGAAGTGTTAAGAATGATTGTGTCACCTCTGAACATGTGAATTTTGATTATGCACTAACCCTCTAATGAGTTTGCTTGAAGTTTGATGTGAAAGTTTTCAAGGATCAATAGAAGAGGGTGATATAATGTGATCGAGAAGAGTGAAAGGTCTAAGCTTGGGGATGCCCCGGTGGTTCATCCCTGCATATTTTAAGAAGACTCAAGCATCTAAGCTTGGGGATGCCCAAGGCATCCCCTTCTTCATCGACAACTTATCAGGTTTCTTCTAGTGAAACTATATTTTTATTCGGTCACATCTTATGTACTTTACTTGGAGCGTCTGTGTGCTTTTATTTTTGTTTTTGTTTTGTTATCTTAGTTCTCTGAATAAGTTCATCCTTGTGTGGGAGAGAGACACGCTCCGCTGGTTCGTATGAACACATGTGTTCTTAGCTCATAATATTCATGGCGAAGTTTCTTCTTCGTTAAATTGTTATATGGTTGGAATTGGAAAATGCTACATGTAGTAATTCTAAAATGTCTTGGATAATGTGATACTTGGCAATTGTTGTGCTCATGTTTAAGCTCTTGCATCATATGCTTTGCACCCATTAATGAAGAAATACATAGAGCTTGCTAAAATTTGATTTGCATATTTGGTCTCTCTAAGGTCTAGATAATATCTAGTATTGAGTTTTGAACAACAAGGAAGACGGTGTAGAGTCTTATAATGTTTACAATATGTCTTTTATGTGAGTTTTGCTGCACTTGTTCATCCTTGAGTTTGCTTCAAATAACCTTGCTAGCCTAAACCTTGTATCGAGAGGGAATACTTCTCATGCATCCAAAATCCTTGAGCCAACTACTATGCCATTTGTGTCCACCATACCTACCTACTACATGGTATTTCTCCGCCATTCCAAAGTAAATTGCTTGAGTGCTACCTTTAAAATTCCATCATTTACCTTTGCAATATATAGCTCATGGGACAAAATAGCCTTAAAAACTATCGTAGTATTGAATATGTACTTATGCACTTTATATTTTATTAAGTTGCTTGTTGTGCGATAACCATGCTTCTGGGGAACGCCATCAACTATTGTTGAATATCATGTGAGTTGCTATGCATGTCCGTCTTGTCTGAAGGTCTATCATTTTAGTGGTTGGAGCATGCAAAATTGTTAGAGAAGAACATTGGGCCGCTAACTAAAACCATGAACCATGGTGGAAGTTTCAGTTTTGGACATATATCCTCAATCTCATATGAGAATAATAACATTGCTACATGCTTATGCATTTAAGAGGAGTCCATTATCTGTTGTCCATGTTGTCCCGGTATGGATGTCTAAGTTGAGAATAATCAAAAGCGAGAAATCCAAAATGCGAGCTTTCTCCTTAGACCTTTGTACAGGCGGCATGGAGGTACCCCTTTGTGACACTTGGTTGAAACATGGCATGCGAAGATCCGGTAGTCCAAGCTAAGTAGGACGAGGTGCGGGCACTATTAGTATACTATGCATGAGGCTTGCAACTTGTAAGATATAATTTACATAACTCATATGCTTTATTACTACCGTTGACAAAATTGTTTCATGTTTTCAAAATAAAAGCTCTAGCACAAATACAGCAATCGATGCTTTCCTCATTGAAGGACCATTCTTTTACTTTTATTGTTGAGTCAGTTTACCTATCTCCTTCCACCTTAAGAAGCAAACACTTGTGTGAACTGTGCATTGATTCCTACATACTTGCATATTGCACTTGTTATATTACTTTATGTTGACAATATCCATGAGATATACATGTTATAAGTTGAAAGCAATTGCTGAAACTTCATCTTCCTTTGTGTTGCTTCAACACCTATACTTTGATTTATTGCTTTATGAGTTAACTCTTATGCAAGACTTATTGATGCTTGTCTTGAAGTACTATTCATGAAAAGTCTTTGCTATATGATTCACTTGTTTACTCATGTCATTACCTTTGTTTTGATCGTTGCATTCATTACATATGTTTACAAATAGTATGATCAAGATTATGATGGCATGTCACTTCAGAAATTATCTTTGTTATCGTTTTACCTGCTCGGGACGAGCAGAACTAAGCTTGGGGATGCTGATACGTCTCCAACGTATCGATAATTTCTTATGTTCCATGCTACTTTATTGATGATACCTACATGTTTTATGCACATTATATGTCGTATTTACGCATTTTCTGGAACTAACCTATTAACAAGATGCCGAAGTGCCCGCTCCTGTTTTCTGCTGTTTTTGGTTTCAGAAATCCTAGTAACGAAATATTCTCGGAATTGGACGAAATCACCGCCCAGGTTCCTATTTTTCCACGAAGCTTCCAACACCGGAAGGACCAGAGGGGGCCACAGGGCCCCCAGATGATACCTTGGCGCGGCCAGGGGGCCGCGCCACCCTATGGTGTGGCCCCACCCCTCCCGCGCCGCCTCTTCGCCTATATAAAGCCCCTGCATCGAAACCCTTACGGAGGAAGCCACGATACGAGAAACCTTCCGAGCCGCCGTCATCGCAAGCCAAGATCCGGGGGACAGGAGTCTCGTTCCGGCACCCCCCGCGAGCGGGGAAGTGCCCCCGAAGGCTTCTCCATCGACACCGCTGCCATCTCCACCGCCATCTTCATCACCGCTGCTGCTCCCATGAAGAGGGAGTAGTTCTCCATCGAGGCTCGGGCTGTACCGGTAGCTATGTGGTTCATCTCTCTCCTATGTAGTTCAATACAATAATCTCATGAGCTGCCTTACATGATTGAGATTCATATGATGATGCTTGTAATCTAGATGTCATTATGCTAGTCAAGTGGGTTTTACTTATGTGATCTCCGGAGACTCCTTGTCCCACGTGTGTAAAGGTGACAGTGTGTGCACCGTGTGGGTCTCTTAGGCTATATTTCACGAAGTACTTATTCACTGTTGAAGAGCGTAGTGAAGTGCTTATTTATATCTCTTTATGATTGCAATGTGCATCGTATCACAATTTATCTATGTGCTACTCTAGTGATGTGTTATTAAAGTAGTTTTATTCCTCCTGCATGTGTGCAAAGGTGACAGTGTGTGCACCGTGTTAGTACTTGGTTTATGCTATGATCATGATCTCTTGTAGATTGCGAAGTTAACTATTGCTATGATAATATTGATGTGATCTATTCCTCCTACATATGCATGAAGGTGACAGTGTGCATGCTATGCTAGTACTTGGTTTAGTCTTTTGATCTATCTTACACTTAAGGTTACCTAAACATGAGCATTATTGTGGAGCTTGTTAACTCCGGCATTGAGGGTTCGTGTAATCCTACGCAATGTGTTCATCATCCAACAAAAGTGTAGAGTATGCATTTATCTATTCTGTTATGTGATCAATGTTGAGAGTGTCCACTAGTGAAAGTCTAATCCCTAGGCCTTGTTCCTAAATACTGCTATCGCTGCTTGTTACTGCTTCGAATTACTACTTTGCGTTACTACTGCTTGTTTACTTCCTACAATATTACTACCATCAATCACGCCAGAGCTATTTTCGGCGCCGTACTACTGCTCATACTTATTCATACCACTTGTATTTCACTATCTCTTCGCCGAACTAGTGCACCTATTTGGTGTGTTGGGGACACAAGAGACTTCTTGCTTTGTGGTTGCAGGGTTGCATGAGAGGGATATCTTTGACCTCTTCCTCCCGAGTTCGATAAACCTTGGGTGATCCACTTAAGGGAAACTTGCTGCTGTTCTACAAACCTCTACTCTTGGAGGCCCAACACTGTCTACAGGAAAGGAGGGGGAACGTAGACATCAGTAGCACATGAAGTATTTACTTGGAATGGCAGAAAATACCATGTAGTAGGTAGGTATGGTGGACGCAAATGGCATAGGTTTGGTCTAAGGTTATGGATGTATGAGAAGCATTCCCTCTCGATACAGGTCTTTGGCTAGCAAGGTTTGATAGCAAGCATAAAGGTTGAGGGAAACAAACAAATATACATATGATAGAACAATCATGCATCTTTCCCATAAGCACAAGCAATTTTAACTTTAGAATACTAAGCATAGAGATAATAGAGTAATATATCTAAGTGTATTTCTCTCTTTATTAAACATCAAGATGTTGTTGCTATTGACCAATGCTAAGTTTGCCAAAACCAAATAGATTTACTTGATGCTCCCAAAGTGATATCAATACTCATGTCAAGAGTAATCATATAATGGAGATTGCAAACTAAAATAAGGTGTGCAAAAAGTAAATGATAAGACTTCTCATTAATATTCCATAACGATAACTCACACCAACGGATACATAGATAACTAACTAAGAGAGATACTTCCACATTGCATACTATTCCATATGATAACTTCCCTACTCATGATATGACACTACTTGATAGTAAAAGATAAAGGTAATGATGATGTGATACCGCGGCACTCCCCCAAGCTTGGAACAAACCAAGGGGATGCCAATACCGATGATGAATTACTCCTTCGGTGATGATGGCGATGGATTCCTCTCGACAAGCTTCTTAACCAGCTCCTTTAAATCTTCAATCTCATAGGTGAGGTTGCGAATCATCTCCGAGTTGTGCTCAACGCGGCTCATAATCATGTCAGGTGGTGAATTCCAACTCTTAGAGTTGTTTCCCCATCCTTCAGCTTCAGATTTCATCTCTCCTGCAATGTCAGAACGATCTATATCCCAATTACTTGGCAACACTACCTTGGGGGTCCTTTCAGTTTGACGATCGTAGATTAGATTGCGGTAAGGGTTGTAATTGCTCGGAGAAGATGTCCTTGGAGCCAAGTAATGACGTGGAACCGCTCCTCCGGTAGCGATTCGTGCACTCCTCTTGATGTTGGATGGATTTGATATCACGCCAATACTTGCAACGGTGGCTTGCTGGTGTTCCTGCGGAGCTTCCTCCACTTCTTCCTCATCCTCTCTTGCGTCTTCTTCCTTCAGTTCCGGGTCTTGAATATTTTCCTTCAAAGGTCCCTTGTCCTTGTTGTTGGAGACCATGGTGCTTCTAGATCAAAACAAATCTGGCAGAAAACAGCTCGAAACAAAACACGACGAGAAAACGATATTACGGACCTCCAGGGGTCCGGGGGATTATATAGCAAATATTTTTACGACAAAAGGAAGGTTCCAGATCGAACCAGAGGGGCAACGAGGCGGCACCATAGGTCGGCGCGGGCCAGTCAGGCCGCGCCGGCCTATGGTGGCACCCCTCGTGCGTCCTTTCCACTCCGTTTCGAACTCGTAATTTTTCATATTTCCTAAAAATAGCAGAAATAATGTTCGGAAAGGTAAACGCGGACTTTTTATTACCTGTACTGTTACCTATTCAAAGTCCAGTTCTGGCGGACTGTCAATTTGTCCTTTGATGAAAGCCTCCGGTGTTTCCACTTGAATAATATCAACATCAACATTATAAGAATCACCCGAGATATAATGCTTGAGTCTTTGTCCATTCACCACTTGTGTGGCATTGCCTTGGAGAGAGCTAATTTTAATTGCTCCTGAACGATACACCTCCTCAACAACATATGGTCCTTCCCACTTCGAGAGTAATTTCCCTGCAAAGAGTCTGAGACGAGACCGATACAATAGGACTTTATCCCCAATATTAAACTCTCTTTTGATAATCCTTCTATCATGCCATTTCTTAACTTTTTCTTTAAAGAGTTTAGCATTTTCATAAGCTTCACTTCTCCATTCATCTAGAGAACTTAATTGCAACAACCTCTTATTACCGGCTAATTTAGGATCTTTATTTAGTTCTCTAACAGCCCAATAAGCTTTGTGCTCTAGTTCTAGAGGTAAATGACAAGCTTTTCCATAAACCATTTTATAAGGTGACATTCCCATAGGATTTTTATAAGCAGTTCTATAAGCCCATAGTGCTTCTTTCAATTTGCTAGCCCAATTCTTTCTAGATTTATTAACAGTCTTTCCTAAGATAGCTTTAATCTCTCTATTTGATAATTCTACTTGACCACTAGTTTGAGGGTGATAAGCGGAAGCAATTCTATGATTAATACCATACTTAGCAAGAGTTTTTCTAAAACCTCCATGAATAAAATGAGAACCTCCATCAGTCATAATATATCTAGGTACTCCAAATCTAGGAAATATAACATCTACAAGCATTTTTATAGAGGTCTCACCATCAGCACTTTTTGTAGGTATAGCTTCTACCCATTTAGTAACATAATCAACAGCGACAAGTATATGAGTGTTACCATCTGAAGAAGGGAAAGGACCCATGAAGTCGAATCCCCAACAATCGAATGGTTCAATAACAAGAGTATAATTCATAGGCATTTCATTGCGTCTAGAGATATTACCAACTCTTTGACATTCATCACAAGATAAAATAAATTTCCTTGCATCTTTGAAGAGTGTTGGCCAATAAAAACCTGATTGTAGAACCTTTTGCGCGGTTCTATCTCCAGCGTGATGTCCTCCATAAACACTACCATGACATTTACTCAATATCTCCTGTTGTTCATATTCAGGAACACATCTTCGCATAATACCATCTACTCCTTCTTTATATAAGTGTGGGTCATCCCAAAAATAATGCCTCAAGTCATAAAAGAATTTCCTCCTTTGCTGAGCTGAAAAGGTTGGAGGCAAATACTTCGAAACAATAAAGTTAGCATAATCTGCATACCAAGGGCTCTCTCGCGAGCTCACCTTTATTACAGCCAATTGTTCATTTGGAAAACTATCATTAACAGGAACAGGATCATAAGCAATATTTTCCAATCTAGACAAATTATCAGCAACAGGATTATCAGCACCTTTCCTATCTATAATATGTAAATCAAATTCTTGCAACAGAAACCCATCTAATAAGCCTTGGCTTAGCATCTTTCTTTGTCATAAGGTATCTAATTGCAGCATGATCAGTATGAATTGTAACTTTTGAATCAACAATATAGGGTCTAAACTTGTCACAAGCAAAGACTACAGCTAACAATTCTTTTTCAGTTGTAGCATAATTTCTTTGAGCAGCATCAAGAGTCTTACTAGCATAATGAATAACATTTAATTTTTATCTACCCGCTGTCCAAGAACAGCGCCTACAGCAAAATCACTAGCATCACACATAATTTCAAAAGGCAAATTCCAATCAGGAGGTTCGACTACAGGAGCAGTTGTTAAGGCTTTCTTTAGAGTTTCAAAAGCTTCCTTACAATCATCATCAAAAACAAAAGGTACATCTTTTTGAAGAAGATTAGTAAGAGGCTTTGAAATTTTAGAGAAATCTTTAATAAATCTCCTATAAAACCCAGCATGACCAAGAACACTACGAATACCTTTAACATCCCTCGGATAGGGCATCTTCTCAATTGCTTCAACTTTAGCTCTATCAACTTCAATACCTCTCTCGAAATTTTATGTCCCAATACAATTCCTTCATTAACCATAAAGTGGCATTTCTCCCAATTAAGAACAAGGTTAGTTTCTTCACATCTCTGCAAAACTTTATCGAGGTTTCGCAAGCAATTATCAAAAGAATTCCCATAGACAGAAAAATCATCCATGAACACCTCTACAATACTTTCGCAAAAACCATGAAAAATAGCAGACATGCATCTTTGAAAAGTAGCAGGAGCATTACATAAACCAAAAGGCATACGCCTATAAGCATAAGTTCCATAAGGACAAGTAAAAGTGGTTTTCTCTTGATCTTTAGCTTTAACAACAATTTGTGAAAACCCAGAATAACCATCAAGAAAGCAAAAATGAGTGTTTTTAGATAACCTTTCTAGCATTTGATCAATAAAGGGTAAAGGGTAATGATCTTTCTTAGTAACTTTATTAACTTTTCGAAAATCAATGCACATTCTATAACCTACAACTATTCTTTGAGGGATAAGCTCATCATTATCATTAGGCACAACAGTCATTCCTCCTTTCTTAGGAACACAATGCACAGGACTAACCCATCTACTATCAGCAATAGGATATATAATACCAGCTTCAAGAAGTTTTAATACCTCATTCCTTACCACCTCTTTCATCTTCGGAATTAGACGATGTTGATGTTCAACAACAGGCTTTGCATCTTCTTCCATATTAATAGCATGTTGGCAAATAGAAGGAGAAATCCCTTTCAAATCATCAAGAGTATAGCCAATAGCTCCTCGGTGTTTCTTCAATATTTCCAATAACCTTTCTTCCTCAATCTCTGAAAGCTTAGAACTAATAATAACAGGATATATTTTCTTATCATCAATATGAGCATATTTAAGATTATCAGGTAAAGGCTTTAGATCAAAAACAGGATCTTCCTTTGGTGGCGGTGTTGTACCCAAATCTTCCACCGGTAAATCATGCTTGAGAATAGGTTGGCGAAGAAAAATTTCCTCAAGCTCATCTCTTTCTTTCCTAAAAGCTTCACTTTCACTATTCTCCAAATGTTGCTGCAAAGGATTATTAGGAACAAGAACAATAGATGCACACTGCTCCATTTTAAAATCATTACTAGGCAAGTCAGCTTTATAAGGAGTTTTGGTAAATTTAGAAAAGTTAAATTCATAAGGTTCACCAGCAAATCTAGTCAAAATTTTCTCTTTCTTACAATCTATAATAGCTCCACAAGTATTTAGAAAAGGTCTACCAAAAATGATAGGACAATGATCACTAGCAGCAGAACCAAGTACCAAAAAGTCAGCAGGATATTTAATCCTACCACATAGAACTTCCACATCTCGAACAATACCAATTGGAGAAATAGTTTCTCTATTAGCCAGATGAATAACCACATCAATATCTTCAAGTTCACAAGAACCAATTTCGTGCATAATCTCCGTGTAAAGCTCATAAGGAATAGCACTAACACTTGCACCAATATCACATAAACCATAATAGCAATGATCACCAATTCTAACAGATAGCATAGGAACACTAACTTGTTTGGGTTTATTAGGATGTGAAACAATATTAGAAGCATCTTCACAGAAAATAATATGACCATCCTCCACATTTTCAGTCACAAGATCTTTAACTATTGCAACAGCAGGTTCAATTTTAATTTGTTCTTCAGGTTCTTTAGGTTTCTTTTCACTTTTATTAACCGCACTAGATATGACAGAATACTCCTTCATTTTAGCAGGGAAAGGAGTTTTTTCAATATAAGCTTCAGGAATAACATTATCAACAGTTTCAATCACTACACATTTGTTTACAGATGAATCAACTTTATCCTTATACGGTTCATGATACTTATCAAAATTCTTCTTAGGCAGTTCATAATGAGAGGCAAAAGCTTTATAAAGATTTGCAACAACTTGGGAATCAAGACCATATGTAGCACTCATATTACGAAATTTATCAGTATCCATAAAAGCTTCAATGCATTTATAATCATAAATTATACCTGATTCTCTATCTTTGTCGTTCTCCCATCCTTCAGTATTTTCTTGGATCCGATCAAGAAGGTCCCTTTTAAACTCTTCTTTGTTGCGTGTAAATGATCCAGAACAAGAAGTATCCAACAAGGTCTTGTCTTGAAAAGAAAGTCTTGCATAGAAATTATCAATAATAACATTACCAGGAAGCTCATGAATGGGGCATTTGAGCATTAAAGACTTCAATCTCCCCCAAGCTTGGGCAATACTCTCTCCATCATGAGGCCAGAAATTATATATGCGGTTCCGATCTTTGTGAATTTCACTTGGAGGATAAAATTTGGAATAAAATAAAGGCACAATGTCCTCCCAATCAATAGAATCACCATTCTTCAGCAATTTATACCAGTGCGCCGCTTTACCAGACAGCGATATAGTGAATAGTTTCTTTCTAACTTCATTCATAGAAATACCTGCACATTTGAATAACCCGCATAATTCATGCAAAAACAATAAATGATCACTCCATAATGATTTATAACAAATCTAGCACAAACAAGAAAGGTTTTCTTACCAATTTGCTACCAATAGCGCTTCACTCCCGGCAACGGCGCCGAAAATAGTCTTGATGACCCACAAGTATAGGGGTGTATCGTAGTATCTTCGATAAGTAAGAATGTCGATCCCAACGAGGAGCAGAAGGTGGCAGTTTCGATGAAGGATTCACTGTAAATGCTCACAAACAAGTATTCAAGGGGTTTTGATGTAACAGATGAATAAAGTACGAGTAAGTAAAATACGAGAGAAATAATTGCAGCGAGTGGCCCAATCCTTTTTAGCACAAAGGACAAGCCGGTTTGTTTACTTATAATGACCAAACGTTCTTGAGGACACACGGGGATTTTAGTCTAGTACTTTCGCTTCATGTGGCTAAATAATCTTCATTGTTTTGATAAGTGTTGTGTGGGTGAACCTATGCTAATGCACCGCCCTTCCTAGGAATAATACATACTTGTGATTATACCCCTTGCAAGCATCCGCAACTACAAGAAAGTAATTAAGATAAATCTAACCACAGCCTTAAACTCTGAGATCCTGCGATCCCTCTTGCATCGATATACTAACGGGGGCTCAGGTTTCTGTCACTCCGGCAACCCCGCAATTAGCAACCGAATACAAGATGCACTCCCCTAGGCCCATAAATGGTGAAGTGTCGTGTAGTCGACGTTCACACGACACCACTAGAAGAATGACACCACAACTTAAATATCATAACATTGAATATTACTCAACCATAATTCACTACTAGCATTTAGACTTCACCCATGTCCTCAAGAACTAAACGAACTACTCACGAGACATCATATGGAATACAATCAGAGGTGATATGATGATGAATAACAATCTGAACATAAATCTTGGTTCAATGGTTTCACTCAATAGCATCTATAACAAGTAGAGAATAATGCCGGGAGAGTTTCCCCTATCATACAATCAAGATTTAACCCGAATTGTTACAGCGGTGACGAGGTGCAGCGATGGTGATGGCGGTGTAGATGGTGGAGATGATGATGATGATGGTGGAGATGATGTCCCGCTCGATGACGATGGCGATGGCGTCGATTTCCCCCTCCGGGAGGGAATTTCCGGCGGATTCCTGCCCGCCGGAGAGCTCTTTTCTCTCTGGTGTTCTCCGCCCCGCAGAGGCGGCTGTAACCCTTCGTGAGGTCCTCTCTGTGGCTTAGGTTTTCGGGACGAAGGAGTACGCGAAGAAAAGGAGGCGGGGCGTGGGGCCCCACACCACGGTGGCGCGCCGGCCATGGGCCGCGCCGCCTGTGGGGCTGGTGGCTCCCCTCTTCTTCCCCTTTCCGCTCCCTCCGTCATCCGGAATAGGAATTTACGTGAAATTTCCTTCCACAGTTGATCTTCCGAAATATTGCGTTCTGACGGTGCTTTTTCCAGCAGAATCCTGGCTCCGGTGCTTGATCCTCCAATGATGATGAAACATGCAAAATAGATGAAATAACATAAGTATTGTGTCCCAATATGAAATATATCAATGAATAACAGCAAATTATGATACAAAATAGTGATGCAAATTGGACGTATCAGGGATCTCTTCTCGTCACGCTTGGTGACGGTCGAGGCTATCCAATCACCGGGGTTGGCTGCTGAGCTCGGTGTCACCGGCGGCGCCGGAGCTGGGGAGGAGGCTGGGGGCGCCCTCCTTCGAAAGAATCGAGGAAGTTTTGGCGGCGGCACCGCCGCTCGTGGAGCTGGCGGCGGCGCTAGGGTTCTTCTTCTTCACCATTGTGAGATCTGGGAGAAATCGGAAGACAGTGGTGGCGGCGCGAGCAGTTGTGAACAGGAGAGGAACAAGAACGGCAAAGAAGATGAATGAAGGAGAATGAAAGGGATTTTTTATCTCTTGGGGAACTTAAGGAAGGTTTCGTATTGTTAATGGGCCTTTTCTCCAGTTAATGATTGCGGAAATCGAGGAGGTGCCTCGTTAACCGTGTAAAGAGGAGCAGGAATCGCTTGAAAACAGGGCTGGCAGGTCGTGTCTTATCAGTCAGAATCAAGGGGACAGAAAAACGTCATCAATGACGTCATGGAGAATGATTGCATACGAAGAGATAAGAAAGGATCGGGTGATCGACTTGAGCCTATGCGCGGATTGCAAGCATCCGCACCTAGGCTCGGGGCTACTATCGGGAGCGCTGACGCGCACCCGATAATGAGGACTCGAAGGAAATATTTGACTCGAGTCTGCACCCGGCGTATACGCCCGTGCCCAGACTCGGGGGCTACTCCCATCGGGAGCGCGGACGCGCACCCACCAGAACTTTTTTTGCACTCCAGGATCATGCCCGGAGACTTGATTCTGTGTAGGGTAACGTTGTTTTGCCATCGGCAGTTAACCAACAAAAGTTGGGCACGTTATTCGTTATCCCTTGCATAAAGAAAATATATCGGATGGTCTACAAAGACTTGCAGGAAAAACTTCGGCAGAAGAAGATGTTCGAGTGGTACAACTTGAGTCTACGCACGGATTGCAAGCATCCGTACCTAGACTCGGGGGCTACTCCCATCGGGAGCGCTGACGCGCACCCGATAGAAGACAGAAGGAAAGCAAGAATGATCAAGGAGAAGGACTTCGGAAGAAGATATGCTTCAGTCTCTACCCGAACTATGTTCGGCTAGACACTCGGGGGCTACTGACGTGGGCATTACCCTTCGGTTAACCAATATTGCTCTACCCTATACGGTCCAGATGGAGGCCCATGAAGGTACCCGAAGGGAAGATGGGCCACTAGGACGGTGCGGCGGAAGATTACTTGAAGTACAAGACACGGAAGAAGCCGAACAAGGAAAGATTAGAGATAGATCTATTGTAAACCTACTCGTACTCGATTAGACCTCTCGGGACCTGGCCACCTATATAAAGGCCAGGAGAGGGGCTATCGAGGGACACAATCAATCTTAGCGATCTTAGCCAACAGAAGCTTAGAACTAGGTTACCCTAGCGATTAGCTATCTCGACGAGATCACAGCCGAACTATTCGGCACCCCATTGTAACACTGTTTCCATCATAATCAAGAACAGACAAGCAGGACGTAAGGGTTTTACCTCATCGAGGGTCCCAAACCTGGGTAAATCGCTCCCCCCGTTTGTCTGTGTATCGATGTCTCGTATCAGCTTGCAGGATTCCATCAACCCTAAGTCCCAATCGGAGGACATTGTCGAGGAACACCCCCGACACTCGTCCTCGAGTAGGTAAGTGATAACAAAAATATTTTTTGAGGTGACATGAAGCCAACGCAATCTTGATCAAGTTATTGTAAAAGCATTGTGAGCTGGGATCAAAGTACTCTAAACATAGGCATGATAGATATAATTCAATAGAACTTAGCAACTATGTTATAACATGAGAAGTAACTCAAACAAAAGATCATGAATAATAATGCACTGAAAGCAACTGTTTGTTTATGAGCATAGCGAAAACATAGCAAAGTGGTATTCAGCTTGTCCTTTATGAAGTAGCAAAACATAAATGCCAGGACACCTTTAAAGTTTAGAGGGTGACTAGATACAAATAATTTGAGAACAAGCAATAATCATAATCATGAATCAATCAATAATAAATTTTGGGACTATGCACATTATACTCAGAATGATAACTATGCTCTCGTAGTGATGCATAAAGAAAGAGGATGAAGACTCAACATAAAAGTAAAAGAAAGGCCGCGCGCAGAGGGAAACAAGATTACTCATGTGCTAGATTTTTTATTTTGAATGTAGTGCGAGTGTTGAAAATATTTATTTTGAGACGTATGCATGTCTATGTCAACGAATGGCATCAAATGATCTATCATCCTTTCATATAGTGACCTCAAGAGCGGCTCCCATGTAGTTCTCCATTGCACAACATTATTTAGGATCTCTCCAGTACATAATGTGCGGAGCATTATTTGTTTATTTTATATTTATTTGGAATGGGCACCCGTTGCCTTGCTCTTTATGCAATATTAAGGACTTTAGCACATTATGCATGCTAGTCAAGGTGTGAAGTCATGAAAAGACAATGAACCATTCAATACTTCCTCGTGAGCTAAAACAAAACACAAAACAGGTAGTAATTTTGAAACTTTAAAGGTAGCACACAAGCAATTTACTTTGGAGTGGCGGTGAAATACCACATTTAGGTAGGTATGGTGGACACAATTGGCACTTTGCTTTTTTGGTGGTTGGATGCACGAGTAGAGCTCATACTCAGTACATGCGAAGGCTAGCAAAAGACTGGGAGCGACCAACTAAGAGAGCAATAATGGCCATAATCATGCATAGCGACAAAATATTATTAATCAAAGCATAAAGTGATATTACAAGTCAAAAACTAAATGATCATAGAGGCTTTAGTTGACTGGTTGTAGTCATAACATGGTATAAGCATGTGCCAAGTCAACCCAATAAAGCATCAAAGGAGAATACCATAATATTATGCTTTGTATGATGGAAACAACACATGATTCTTTCAATAGCACATTATGCACTCTCAGATATTTGAGACAAGTCATGCTACAACAATAAATATTAAGCATATAATAATAATAACATCCAATATAGCATGCCAAAGTCTATGCCACAGTCTAGACAAGCTTTCTTTTGCATCACTATAAGCATGAAATATTTTACTCATCTCCAACACCAACCAATTTATTTTAAACAACTCTCATACCTAATAATCAATAAGGACCAGAGATCTAATCATACATGAATAAATGAAACTAGTCAAGATTTGAACAAAATAAGAATAGAAAACCAAGTGACAAGGGATTAACTTGTTAATGCCTACAAGCTGTAGACTAGGGTTTCGCGGAAAGTAGAGGGCGAAGGTATCAGCCGAAAAGGTGTTCGACTGCTAAAAACTAGGGTTATGTTGACAATGAGGTTGATCCTTTCTTTATCCCTCGACTCCCCCTTATATAGGAGGCAGAGCCGAGGATTTCGTGATACATAAGTTACAAATACCGGGAGACTCTTTGAGTTCGTCCCGTATAGTTACAAATCTGTTTATTCCTAATCTATCTGTATTTTCAATAGTCGATGCTTCAATGGACTTCCGGGCTTCATAAACTTCGGGTCACGGGCCTTTAGTAAATCCCGGGTACCATCTTCGGCAGCCCCATCCGGGATGCCTATGTCACCAAGAGCTAAACGCAGTACTAGAACACTCGCAGAACAATAAAAGCGAAAACTAGAGCGTTCTATGCAATTAAAACGGAGTGTGTCTTCTCCAAAACAAATATGCTGGGATCCAACCATATGCTACATCAAACAAAAAAAATAAAGAGGCTCCAAGAACAACATATAGTATATGAAGCAATAACAATATAGCGCACAGAAAGATGATATGCTGCTTTGCTGATGAAGAGGGGATGCCTTGGGCATCCCCAAGCTTTGACGCTTGTACCTCTTAGATATTTCTTGGGGTGACATGGGCATCCCCAAGCTTGAGCTTTTGTCCATACTTCATCTCATTACATTATTCTTCTCTCTCTACACTTGAAAACCTCCTTCATACAAAACTTCAGGCAATTCTTATTAGCAGCATTAGTGCAATCAAAATAACAAATCCACTTGGGTTCATTTATAACATATATCAAAAATTCATTAAAATATTAGCTACTGTAGCAACTTCTTCAAAAAGTTATTTCTCAAAAGAACTCAAAATAAAGAGATTAAGAGGCAAATGCAAATCGTGACAGAAATCTGTCAAAACAGAATAGCAGGTAAAGATCGATTTTTTTGAAAATCTTCGGTTGCTCAAATCGGAAAGTGTTCAACTAGCGATAGTTAGATAATAACCTGGGTCATAAAAAAAAAAAAAATCAGCTCAAAATTACGTTCTGGCTAGGAATACGAATTGTTATGGTGACAACATAGAATCTGTTTCAGGACAAAAACTTCTCCAAAAAATTTACTTTTTTTCTATTAGAGGATATTCTTTGCATAAAAACGAAATAAAAATGTTAAGGAGAGGGTATTACAGAACTAATAACTTCCAAGACTCAACAGAAAAAATTACAGGAATAAAACATGGATTATCTTTCAAGAGTGTTTTTTAACGCCTTTCAGCTAGACGCAGTAGTTTGAGAAGATGCTCACATAAGAAATATGAATTGAAGTAAAAAAAGAGCATCAAGAAGCAAATACGAAACATATTTAAGTCTAACCCATTTCCTATTCCTATGCATAGGAATCTTGTACACAAATAAATCCACAAAGAACAAAATGACAAGCATAGGAACAAGAGTAACTTCAAAACTTTCAGCATATAGAGATGTGTTTTAGTACCATGAAAACTTGTACAACCATATTTTCCTCCCTCATAATAACTTTCAGTAGCATCATGAATAAACTCAACAATATAACTATCACATAAAACATTTTATCATGAGCCACATGCATAAAATAATTATTACTCCTCACATAAGCATAGTCATTTTTATTAATTATAGTGGGAGCAAATTCAACAAAATAGCTATCATTATTATTCTCATCACCATAATCATCAAATATAGGAGACACAATTAATTTTCTCCTCAATAATAGGTGGACTGAAAATGACATAATCATCATTGTAATCATCATATATTGGAGGCATATTATCATCATAGCAAATTTCATCCTCTAAAGCTCAGGAACTAAAAATATCATTTTCATAAAAATTAGCTTCCCTAAGCTTAGATTTTTTTCCATAGCTTTAGCAATAATGGTATTCAAAGAATTCATACTAATAAGATTGCTACTAGCTTGTAAGTAAAGTTTCATAGATTTTTAAATTTTCTCTTCAAACACCTCATGTCCTGCTGCCGGCGTTCCACGATGAGATCGCACGGACCGACAATGGGACGGAGTTTCCTCCGCGGCGGTGGTTGGGCTGGGTTCGGACTTCGGACGGCCGGCCGCTGGCGGGCGCCATTCGCGGCGCGCGTGGGACAGCTAACGGCTCCGGCGACTCAGGATTCGTTTTCCGATTTCCGGCTGTTTTTATTGCGCTGCCTCTGTACCCTTGCGTCGGCCCCGTCCGTCGTCCATGCGTGCTGGAGTGTCAGTATACGATAGTAGCATCTCCTCTGAATATTGTATTGGCGTTCGTGTGGGCTGGAGATCTTGTCTCTACCCTCGACGTGCCAACCAGGTTGCTGTTGCTCCAACGGCCATGGCCAGCACCACTCTGTCCTTATCATTAGACATGTGCTCGACATGGGGGAAGAAGATCCACGGATGATCAATCAGGCGTCAAATTAAGCCTCCCAGTATATTTCTCTAGCTCATCATTTACGCTGCGTGATTTGATTTGAGCTCCCGCCGCACGCACTACATACACATGCCGCATACGTTTTCTAATCGGAGATCGTGGGATCCCAATCATCTTCGGCGAGTCGATGATTAGCACGACATAGATTGCAACACACGTAGTGTAGCGGATAAGGGATGCGAGAGCATTACCGAAAGTAATTAGTGGCGGATCTAGGTAGCTTAATACCGCAGCGGAGTGAGTGCGGAGCCACGTAACACGTTGCCTGCTAGCTAATTACGTGCCGGCCGGCCGACTACGTGATGCCGCCGGCGGCCGCTTTCACGACTGGTGCGCCTGGTTTGCTGGTGGCGTCAGTTGCTGCTTGCTATGGGGATGGGGCGATTTTTTTAATAATACATTTTTTCTTTATTTTCAGAAATAACATTCGATTTTAGAAATTTGTAAAAATAATACACCATCGGGGAAGAGTAATCTGTTTAGAAGGTATTGGGGTAGCGTAACCCGAGTAGCAGGGAATCTGGCGACGACCGCACGCGTGAGCTCTTGTCGGGCTCCTGTTCTCCAAGTGTGCGTTGTCGACGACCGGCTCCCTGAAAAGACGCAATGCAGCTGTCAGCCTGACCAGCGGCAAGGCTGTCGGGCGACGGCATCCCAAGGCGAGGAATCGGAGTTGGCTTCCCCTAGTAGTGTTGGCCGGGCTTAAAAGCGAGTGGACGCCCTGCAGACGCCCTCGCCTCCTTCTTCTTTCTCCTCGTTTTCTCTCAGCTCTCTCTCGTTTTGCTCTCAGCTCTACTTCTATTCTCCCTCATTTAACAGCGATTTGCTGTTTGTTTGCTTGCTATTTCACTACCAAATGAAGTAGAAACTCCAGATCTCTAGATTGGTTCGTTTTGGGAGCTTTTTGGTGGAGGTGGAGGTGGTGGAGGTGGAGGTGGAGGTGGTAGTGGTGTTTCTGGTGGTGGTGGTGCTGCTGTGTGGCGATGGAGTTGCTGCATGTATGAATCTTAGCTGCTAACCGAGTTATTCGCACGCTTCAAGGGTAAACCCTAATCCCTAAAAAATATTTGTTTAGTTGGTCGTCGTTCATAGTTTTATTTATTTAGGAGGTAGGTGCTCTTTTTTTTTACGAGTTTGTATTTAGTATAGGTGAGTAGACATGTGTGATTTAGTAAAATTTGTTGTTTACTATGGTAATGTCAATGTCCGAACAACTCCTCGAATGTGTCTATCTTACTCTCCCTCATAACTAAGCGGACACTGTTTAGAAGAGGTTTGGCCATTTATTCGTTGAAAAGATGGGGGGATTCTTATGTAGGGAATTCATCTTGTAGAGAGAGCACACTGGTCTACAACAAAACGATGTGGGATTTTTATAGGATGAGAAGGGAAGAGTTTTCGCGGAAACATGTGAGCGGGAGATAAGTGGCGGGAAAATTGGACAGGAAATATATGGCGGGAAGATTATGGAGGCAAGATATTGGCGGCAAATTCACTTCAAATTAATACTACAACTGAAATTAAGATACATCGGTACATGATGTCTACGGGTGCTTCTATTCTTGTAGACAGTGTTGGGCCTCCAAGAGCAGAGGTTTGTAGAACAGCAGCAAGTTTTCCCTTAAGTGGATCACCCAAGGTTTATCGAACTCAGGGAGGAAGAGGTCAACGATATCCCTCTCAAGCAACCCTGCAATCACGATACAAGAAGTCTCTTGTGTCCCCAACACACCTAATACACTTGTCAGATGTATAGGTGCACTAGTACGGCGAAGAGATAGTGAAATACAAGTAGTATGGATGTATATGAGTGGTAATAGCAATCTGAATAAAATATGGCAGCGAGTAAACATGCAACAGAACAGTAAATAAGCGGTGTTTGCAGTATTGGAAACAAGGCCTAGGGATCATACTTTCACTAGTGGACACTCTCAACATTGATCGCATAATAAATAATTACTTCTCTCATTTGTGCTACATACACTCTTTGTTGGATGACAAACACCATTCATTGTGTAGGGCTACAAGAGCACCTCAATGCCGGAGTTAACAAGCTCCACAACATTCGATGTTCATATTTAAATAACCTTAGAGCATAATAGATCTTTGCAAAATAAACCGAGTACTAACATAGCATACACACTGTCACCATTACACTATGAAAGGGGGAATAAATCACATCAATACTATCATAGCGATAATCAACTCCATAACCTACAAGAGATTATGATCATAATCTACGACAAGAACCACACGATGCACACACTATCACCATTACACCATGCAGGAGGAATAGACTACTTCAATAACATCACATGAGTAGCACATAACTAGTAGCGATACAAAGCTCATCATATGGATCTCAATCATGTAAAGCAGCTCATGTGATCATTGTATTGGAGCAGAGAGAGAGATTAACCACATAGCTACGGTAGAGCCCTCAGCCCCAGGGGAGAATTACTCCCTCCTCATCATGGGAACAGCGATGGCGGTGAAGATGGCGGTGGATATGGCTTCCGGGGCAATTCCGTCCCGGCGGCGTGCCGAACAGAGACTTCTGTCCCCGAATCTTGATTTCGCGATGACGGCGGCTCTGGAAGGTTTTCTCGGGTTTCGTCAATCGTGATAGGGTTTTCGCGACGGAGACCTTAAGTAGGCGGAAGGGGAGCCTCGGAGGGCCCTGGTGGGCCCACACACTAGGGGGCGCGCCCCACCCCTTGGCCGCGCCGGGCGTGGGGCCCCCCGGCTCCTTCCTCCTACTTCTTCGATGCTCTGGAACCCTCCGGGAAAAATAAGGTGTTGGGCATTGATTTCTTCCGATTCCGAGAATATTTCCTTACTAGGATTTCTGAAACCAAAAACAGCAGAAAACAGGAACTGGCACTTCGGCATCTCGTCAATAGGTTAGTTCCGGAAAACGCATCAAAACGATGTAAAGTGTGCATAAAATATGTAAGTATCGTCATAAAAGTAGCATGGAACATAAGAAATTATAGATACGTTTGGGACGTATCAAGCATCCCCAAGCTTAGTTCCTACTCGCCCTCGAGTAGGTAAACGATAACAAAGATAATTTCTTAAGTGACATGCTATCATAATCTTGATCAATACTATTGTAAAACATATGAGATGAATGAAGTGATTCAAAGCAATGGTAAAGATAATGACTAAACAATTGAATCATATAGCAAAGACTTTTCACGAATAGTACTTTCAAGTCAAGCATCAATAAGACTTGCATAAGAGCTAACTCATAAGCAATAAATTCTTAGTAAAAAGCTTTGAAACAACACAAAGGAAGATATAAGTTTCAGCGGTTGCTTTCAACTTCAACATGTATATCTCATGGATAATTGTCAACACAAAGTAATATAACAAGTGCAATAGGTAAACATGTAAGAATTAATGCACACAGTTTACACAAGTGTTTGCTTCTAAGATAGAAAGAAGTAGGTAAACTGACTCAACAATAAAGTAAAAGAATGGCCCTTCGCAGAGGAAGCATTGATTGCTATATTTGTGCTAGAGCTTTTATTTTGAAAACATAAGAGAGCATAAAAAGTAAAGTTTTGAGCGGTGTTTGTTGTTGTCAACGAATGGTAGTGGGCACTCTAACCCCCTTGCCAGACAGACTTTCAAAGAGCGGCTCCCATGAAATTTTATTTTTGAGTGGCACTCCTTCCAACCTTGCTTTCACAAACCATGGCTAACCGAATCCTCGGGTGCCTGCCAACAATCTCATACCATGAAGGAGTGCCTTTTTATTTTAGTTTTATTTAGATGACACTCCTCCCCACCTTTGCTTTCTCAAGCCATGGCTAACCGAATCCTCGGGTGCCGCCCAACAATCACATACCATGGAGGAGTGTCTATTTGTAAATTTATGAAAGTTAATTAATTCGGGGCTGGGAACCCCATTGCCAGCTCTTTTTGCAAAATTATTGGATAAGCGGATGAAGCCACTAGTCCATTGGTGAAAGTTGCCCAACAAGATTGAAAGATAAACTCCACATACTTCCTCATGAGCTATAAAACATTGACACAAATAAGAGGTAATAACTTTTGAATTGTTTAAAGATAGCACTCAAGCAATTTACTTTGGAATGGCGGAGAAATACCATGTGGTAGGTAGGTATGATGGACACAATTGGCATAGTTTTTGGCTCAAGGATTTGGATGCACGAGAAGAATCCCTCTCAATACAAGGCTAGGCTAGCAAGGTTGTTTGAAGCAAACTCAAGTATAAAACGGTGCAGCAAGACTCACACATGAACATATTGTAAGCATTATAAGACTTTACATCGTCTCCTTGTTGTTCAAACACCTTAACCAGAAAATATCTAGACTTAGAGAGACCAATCATGCAAACCAAATTTTAACAAGCTCTATGTAGTTCTTCATTAATAAGTGCAAAGTATATGATGCAAGAGCTTAAACATGATCTATAAGAGCACAACAATTGCCAACTATCAAATTATTCAAGACATTACACCATTTACCACATGAAGCATTTCCTGTTTCCAACCATATAACAATGAACGAAGCAGTTTTCAACCTTCGCCATGAACATTAAAAGTAAAGCTAAGAACACATGTGTTCATATGCAACAACAGAGCGTGTCTCTCTCCCACACAAACATGAATGTATTCAAAGAATGCAAATAACAAAACGAAAATAAAAGCACACAGACGCTCCAAGTAAAGTACATAAGATGTGACCGAATAAAAATATAGTTTCAATAGAAGAAACCTGATAAGTTGATGAAGAAGGGGATGCCTTGGGCATCCCCAAGCTTAGATGCTTGAGTCTTCTTAAAATATGCAGGGATGAACCACCGGGGCATCCCCAAGCTTAGACCTTTCACTCTTCTTGATCATAGTATATCATCCTCTTCTATTGACCCTTGAAAACTTCCTCCACACCAAACTTCAAGCAAACTCATTAGAGGGTTAGTGCATAATAAAAAAATTCACATGTTCAGAGGTGACACAATCATTCTTAACACTTCTGGACATTGCACAAAACTTCTGAAAGTTAATGGAACAAAGAAACCCATTCAACAAAGCAAAAGCGGCAATGCGAAATAAAAGGCAGAATCTGTCAAAAACAGAACAGTCCGTAAAGACGAATTTGGCAGGGGCACTTAACTTGCTCAAATGGGAAAACTCAGAAATAATGAAAGTTGCGTACATATCTGAGGATCACACACGTAAATTTGCAGATTTTTCTGAGTTACCTACAGAAACCTCTGCGCGAATTCGTGACAGAAGAATCTGCTTTCTGCAAGAATCCAAATCTAGCATCAACTTTACCATAGAGACTTCACTTGGCACAAAAACATGATAAGGAGAGGTTGCTACAGTAGTAAACAACTTCCAAGACTCAAATATAAAACAAAAGTGCTGTAGTAAAATAAACACATGGGTTATCTCCCAAGAAGTTCTTTCTTTATAGCCATTAAGATGGGCTCAGTAATTTTAATGATACTCTCGCAAGAAAGAAGAGTTGAAGCAAAAGAGAACATCAAAAAGCAAATTTAAAACACATTTAAGCCTAACCCACTTCCTATGAAAAGGAATCTTGTACACAAATAAATTCATCAAGAACAAAGTGGTAAGCATAGAAAAGCAACACAAGCGCAATTTCAAGATTCTCAACATAAAGAGGGGAAACTTAATATTATTAAGATGCATATAACCATATTTCCCTCTCTCATAATAACTTTCAGTAGCATCATTGATGAAATCCACAATATAACCATCACTTAAAACATTCTTATCATGGTTCATATGCATAAAGGTATCATTATTTTTGACATAAGAAAAACTCTTCTCATTAATAGTAATTGGAGCAGGATCATTATCAAGAATTTGAACATGGTAAACAAGTTGCATACTAAGGGAATGGTTTTTGGCAAGCCCATCATAACTATGACAAGTTTCATAAGGATAATTGTAATATGTGTCATATCCATCTCTATAGCGATTATCTAAACCAAAATATGTAATATCATCATTTTCACTAAAAGTAGAGGTCTCAAATATAGGATCTTCAAGCACAACATCCCCAAGCTTAGAGCTTTCAATATCATCGTTTGAGGGGACATGAATAATGCTATCATCATTACTTTCATAATCAGTACCAAAGAGATTTCCAACATCAAAGGTAGTGTGCTCTTCCAAATCATGATCACTAATATGGGTAAAGGGTATAGGAAGATCATCGTACTCAGATTCATTATCATAATAATCATTAGGAGCAACATACTTACGGTTACCTATTGTTACCTCATACACGCGGGGATATGCCGTTACCTCTTTCTTCTTATTCCCCCTCTTCTTCTTCTTCTTCTTCTTCTTCTTCTTCTTCTTCTTCTTCTTCTTTCCCTTCTTCTTCTTCTTTTCCTTCTCCTCGTTTCCTTCTTTAGGAGGAAGAGGCTTGAAGGGAGGCTTCTCCACATAACCTGATTTATTTCCAGAAACAATAGAAGAAACTTGGGAGGATTCCCCCTTTTCATTAATAAGTTTAAAACACACAGCGGTCCTATCATATTTTGGCAAGGTGTCATCTTCTAAAATATTATGTATGTAAGTATTTGTATGGCAATTATTAATGCAATAAGAAAGACACCCATGCAGGACATCATCAATATCAAGATCGTTAATATCTAACAAAGAAATTTTTCTTGATAACTCTTCACACTTCAAAAATAAAGTAAGTTCATCATGCTGATTAGGAACAATTTCATCATCACAATACAAATTTGCAGCACTCATGGGGTTCGAATTATCATTGGAGGATGATACGTCTCCAACGTATCTATAATTTCTTATGTTCCATGCTACTTTATTGATGATACCTACATGTTTTATACACATTATATGTCATTATTATGCGTTTTCCGGAACTAACCTATTAACGAGATGCCGAAGTCCTGTTTTCTGCTGTTTTTGGTTTCAAATCCTAGTAACGAAATATTCTCGAATTGGACGAAATCAACGCCAGGTTCCTATTTTGCCCGGAAGCATCCAGAACACCCGAGAGCCGCAGAGAGGGGCCACAGGGGCCCACACATGGTGGTGGCGCGGCCAGGCTGGGCCCGCGCCCCTGTTGTCCGGCCGCCGTCAGCCCTCCGACTCCCTCTTCGCCTATATAAAGGTCCCCGACCTAAAACACGATACGTTCGACGAAACCCGAGAAAACCTTCCGAGCCGCCGCCATCGCGAAATCAAGATTCGGGGACAGAAGTCTCTGTTCCACGCCGCCGGGCGGGGAATTGCCCCCGGAGTCATCTCCACCGCCGTCTCCACCGCCATCTTCACCGCCATCGCTGTCTCCATGATGAGGAGGGAGTAATTCACCCCGGGGCTGAGGGCTCCGCTGTAGCTATGTGGTTCATCTCTCTCTTTATGTGATCTAGTTGAATATTATCTATGTGCTACTCTAGTGATGTTATTAAAGTAGTTTTATTCCTCCTGCACGGTGTAATGGTGACAGTGTGTGCATCCGTGTTAGTACTTGGCGTAGGCTATGATTATGATATCTTGTAGATTATGAAGTTAACTATTGCTATGATGGTATTGATGTGATCTATTCCTCCTACATGGTGTGAAGGTGACAGTGTGCATGCTATGTTAGTACTTGGTTTAGTCGTGTCGATCTTTCATGCACTCTAAGGTTATTTAAATATGAACATTGAATTGTGGAGCTTGTTAACTCCGGCATTGAGGGTTCGTGTAATCCTACGCAATGTGTTCATCATCCAACAAAAGAGTGTAGAGTATGCATTTATCTATTTTGTTATGTGATCAATGTTGAGAGTGTCCACTAGTGAAAGTATGATCCCTAGGCCTTGTTTCCAATACTGCAAACACCGCTTATTTACTGTTTTGTTGCATGTTTACTTGCTGCCATATTTTATTCAGATTGCTATTACCACCCATACACATCCATACTACTTGTATTTCACTATCTCTTCGCCGAACTAGTGCACCTATTAGGTGTGTTGGGGACACAAGAGACTTCTTGCTTTGTGGTTGCAGTGGTTGCATGAGAGGGATATCTTTGACCTCTTCCTCCCCGAGTTCGATAAACCTTGGGTGATCCACTTGAGGGAAACTTGCTGCTGTTCTACAAACCTCTGCTCTTGGAGGCCCAACACTGTCTACAAGAATAGAAGCACCCGTAGACATCAAGCACTTTTCTGGCGCCGTTGCCGGGGAGGAAAGGTAAAAGGTACTCACACTCCGGATCTCGGCTACTAAGCTATTTTCCGGCGCCATTGTAAGTACTCGAAGCTATTTCCTTTAGACTCTGCAATTGCGACATTTGGTTTCTTGTTTACACTAGTTAGGCATAATGGACAACAATGACCTTCTTATTCTATTTCCTGATTTAAGACATGGATGGTTTGATGCGAAAATTTAAAAACCCATGGAACATATTAATATGAATGCTTTGAACACTATTGTTGCTAATGCTATGGAAAATTCTAAGCTTGGGGAAGCTGGCTTTGATGAGCATGATATTTTTAGTCCCCCAAGCATTGAGGAGAAAATTTACTTTGATGATACTTTGCCTCCCATTTATGATGATTATAATGATAGTAGTCTTTTGTTACCACCTGTTATGGAGGATAAATTTGATTATGATTACAATATACCTCCTATATTTGATAGCTACTTTGTTGAATTTGCTCCCACTATAATTAATAAGAATGACTATGCTTATGTTGGGAGTAGTAATTATTTTATGCATGAGACTCATGATAAGAATGCTTTATGTGATAGTTATATTGTTGAGTTTGCTCATGATGCTACTGAAAGTTATTATGAGAGAGGAAAATATGGTTGTAGAAATTTTCATGTTACTAAAACACCTCTCTATGTGCTGAAATTTTTGAAGCTACACTTGTTTTATCTTCCTATGCTTGTTACTTTGCTCTTCATGAACTTGTTTATTTACAAGATTCCTATGCATAGGAAGCATGTTAGACTTAAATGTGTTTTGAATTTGCCTCTTGATGCTCTCTTTTGCTTCAACTTCTATTTCTTGCGAGTGCATCATTAAAACTGCTGAGCCCATCTTAATGGCTATAAAGAAAGAACTTCTTGGGAGATAACCCATGTGTTTTTTTTACTACAGTACTTTGTTTTATATTTGTGTCTTGGAAGTTGTTACTACTGTAGCAAACTCTCCTTATCTTAGTTTTGTTGCATTGTTGTGCCAAGTAAAGTCTCTATAGTAAGGTTCATACTAGATTTGGATTACTGCGCAGAGACAGATTTCTTTGCTGTCACGAATCTGGCCTAATTATCTGTAGGTAACTCAGAAAATTATGCCAATTTACGTGAGTGATCCACAGATATGTACGAAACTTTCATTAGTTTTGAGTTTTTCCATTTGAGCAAGTCTGGTGCCATTTTAAAATTCGTCTTTACGAACTGTTCTGTTTTGACAGATTCTGCCTTTTATTTCGCATTGCCTCCTTTGCTATGTTGGATGAATTTCTTTGATCCATTAATGTCCAGTAGCTTTATGCAATGTCCAGAAGTGTAAAGAATGATTGTGTCACCTCTGAACATGTAAATTTTTATTGTGCACTAACCCTCTAATGAGTTTGCTTGAAGTTTGGTGTAAAGGAAGTTTTCAAGGGTCAAGAGAGGAGTATGATATACTATGATCAAGAGGAGTGAAAGCTCTAAGCTTGGGGATGCCCCGTGGTTCACCCCTGCATATTTCAAGAAGACTCAAGCATCTAAGCTTGGGGATGCCCAAGGCATCCCCTTCTTCATCGACAAAGTATCAGGTTCCTTCTCTTGAAACTATATTTTTATTCGGTCACATCTTATGTACTTTACTTGGAGCGTCGTATGTTTTTGTTTTTGTTTTTGTTTGAATAAATGCTTGTGTGGGAGAGAGACACGCTCCGCTGGTTCATATGAACACATGTGTTCTTAGCTTTTAATGTTCAAGGGCGAAAGTTGATCGCTTCACTTGTTGTTATATGGTTGGAAACAGAAAATGCTACATGTAGTAATTCTAAAATGTCTTGGATAATGTGATACTTGGCAATTGTTGTGCTCATGTTTAAGCTCTTGCATCATATACTTTGCACCCATTAATGAAGAAATACATAGAGCTTGCTAAAATTTGGTTTGCATGTTTGGTCTCTCTAAGGTCTAGATAATTCTAGTATTGAGTTTTGAACAACAAGGAAGACGGTGTAGAGTCTTATAATGTTTACAATATGTCTTTTATGTGAGTTTTGCTGCACCGGTTCATCCTTGTGTTTGTTTCAAATAACCTTGCTAGCCTAAACCTTGTATCGAGAGGGAATACTTCTCATGCATCCAAAATCCTTGAGCCAACCACTATGCCATTTGTGTCCACCATACCTACCTACTACATGGTATTTCTCCGCCATTCCAAAGTAAATTGCTTGAGTGCTACCTTTAAACAATTCAAAAGTTATTACTTCTTATTTGTGTCAATGTTTTATAGCTCATGAAGAAGTATGTGGTGTTTATCTTTCAATCTTGTTGGGCAACTTTCACCAATGGACTAGTGGCTTCATCCGCTTATCCAATAATTTTGCAAAAAGAGCTGGCAATGGGATTCCCAGTCCCAAATTAATTAACCAAAATAGACACTCCTCCATGGTATGTGATTGTTGGACGGCACCCGAAGGATTCGGTTAGCCATGGCTTGAGAAAGCAAAGGTGGGGAGGAGTGTCATCATAATAAAACTAAAATAAAAAGGCACTCCTTCATGGTATGAGATTGTTGGCAGGCACCCGAGGATTCGGTTAGCCATGGTTTGTGAAAGAAAGGTTGGAAGGAGTGCCACCCAAAAATAAAATAAAATGGGAGCCGCTCTTTGAAGGTTTGTCTGGCAAGGGGGTTAGAGTACCCGCTACCATTCGTTGACAACAACAAACACCTCTCAAAACTTTACTTTTATACTCTCTTGATGTTTTCAAAATCAAAGCTCTAGCACAAATATAGCAATCGATGCTTTCCTCTTTGAAGGACCTTTCTTTTACTTTTATTGTTGAGTCAGTTCACCTATCTCTCTCCACCTTAAGAAGCAAACACTTGTGTGAACTGTGCATTGATTCCTACATACTTGCATATTGCACTTGTTATATTACTCTATGTTGACAATATCCATGAGATATACATGTTATAAGTTGAAAGCAACCGCTGAAACTTAATCTTCCTTTGTGTTGCTTCAACACCTTTACTTTGATTTATTGCTTTATGAGTTAACTCTTATGCAAGACTTATTGATGCTTGTCTTGAAGTACTATTCATGAAAAGTCTTTGCTTTATGATTCACTTGTTTACTCATGTCATTACCATTGTTTTGAACGCTGCATTCATTACATATGTTTACAAATAGTATGATCAAGGTTATGATGGCATGTCACTTCAGAAATTATCTTTGTTATCGTTTTACCTGCTCGGACGAGAACTAAGCTTGGGGATGCTGATACGTCTCCAACGTATCTATAATTTCTTATGTTCCATGCTACTTTATTGATGATACCTACATGTTTTATACACATTATATGTCATTATTATGCGTTTTCGGAACTAACCTATTAACGAGATGCCAGTTGCTGTTTTCTGCTGTTTTTGGTTTCAGAAATCCTAGTAACGAAATATTCTCGGAATTGGACGAAATCAACGCCAGGTTCCTATTTTGCCCGGAAGCATCCGAACACCCGAGAGCCGCCAGAGGGGCCACAGGGGCCCACACAGGTGGCGCGGCCAGGGCTGGGCCCGCGCCCCCTGTTGTCTGGCCGCCTCGTCAGCCCTCCGACTCCGCCTCTTCGCCTATATAAAGGTCCCTGACCTAAAACACGATACGTTCGACGAAACCCGAGAAAACCTTCCAGAGCCGCCGCCATCGCGAAATCAAGATTCGGGGACAAGTCTCTCGGCACGCGCCGGGCGGGAATTGCCCCCGGAGTCATCTCCACCGCCGTCTCCACCGCCATCTTCACCGCCATCGCTGTCTCCATGATGAGGAGGGAGTAACTCACCCCCGGGGCTGAGGGCTCCGCTGTAGCTATGTGGTTCATCTCTCTCTTTATGTGATCTAGTTGAATATTATCTATGTGCTACTCTAGTGATGTTATTAAAGTAGTTTTATTCCTCCCCACGGTGTAATGGTGACAGTGTGTGCATCCGTGTTAGTACTTGGCGTAGGCTATGATTATGATCTCTTGTAGATTATGAAGTTAACTATTGCTATGATGGTATTGATGTGATCTATTCCTCCTACATGGTGTGAAGGTGACAGTGTGCATGCTATGTTAGTACTTGGTTTAGTCGTGTCGATCTTTCATGCACTCTAAGGTTATTTAAATATGAACATTGAATTGTGGAGCTTGTTAACTCCGGCATTGAGGGTTCGTGTAATCCTACGCAATGTGTTCATCATCCAACAAAAGAGTGTAGAGTATGCATTTATCTATTCTGTTATGTGATCAATGTTGAGAGTGTCCACTAGTGAAAGTATGATCCCTAGGCCTTGTTTCCAATACTGCAAACACCGCTTATTTACTGTTTTGTTGCATGTTTACTTGCTGCCATATTTTATTCAGATTGCTATTACCACCCATACACATCCATACTACTTGTATTTCACTATCTCTTCGCCGAACTAGTGCACCTATTAGGTGTGTTGGGGACACAAGAGACTTCTTGCTTTGTGGTTGCAGGGTTGCATGAGAGGGATATCTTTGACCTCTTCCTCCCTGAGTTCGATAAACCTTGGGTGATCCACTTGAGGGAAACTTGCTGCTGTTCTACAAACCTCGCTCTTGGAGGCCCAACACTGCTACAAGAATAGAAGCACCCGTAGACATGGAGGAGCATTGAAAATTAAAATGACCAACTCTATGGCAAAGTTCACAAATAAAAGGATAGAGGGCACACACTTTTTCTCCAAGATCATCTAGAGCTCTAGACCACTTTCTAGTTTTTTCATTTCTGTGATGGATACAATATTCATCTTCTATTTGATTAATTCCACAAGGTCTATGTATTCCACAAAAATTAACATGCTTATAGGAAATAGCATTTTCAGAAGTTTCAACATGTTCATTGCAATCATTAATAACAGTTTCATCCTTCATGCAAGCGTCTTTAAAAGGTTCATGATACTTATCAAAATTCTTCCTAGGCAATTCAATGTGAGAAGCAAAAGCTTTATAAAGATTTGCAATAACTTGAGAGTCAAGACCATAAGTAGCACTCATATTTCGAAATTTATCAGTATCCATAAAAGTTTCAATGCATTCATAATCATAATTTATACCTTACTCTCTACCTTTGTCATTCTCCCAATCTTCAGCGTTCTCCTGAATCCGATTAAGAAGGTCCCATTTAAACTCTTCTTTATTGCGCGTGAATGATCCAGAACAAGCAGTATCCAGCAAGGTTTTATCCTGAAAAGAAAGTCTTGCATAGAAATTATCAATGATAACATTACCAGGAAGCTCATGATTGGGGCATTTGAGCATTAAAGACTTCAATCTCTCCCATGCTTGGGCAATACTCTCTCCATCATGAGGCCAGAAATTATATATACGGTTTCGGTCTTTGTGAATTTCACTTGGAGGATAGAACTTGGAATAAAATAGAGGCACAATATCCTTCCAATCAAGAGAGCGCCCGTCCTTCAGCAGTTTATACCAATGCGCCGCTTTACCAGATAGCGACATAACAAATAATTTCTTCCTAACTTCATCCATTGAAATACCTGCACACTTGAATAACCCGCATAATTCATGCAAAAACAGTAAATGATCTTCAGGATGACAGTTCCATCCCCTTCATAGCGGTTATCCATAACACGTTCAATAATTTTCATAGGTATTTTATATGAAATACTTTCAGTAGGTGGTTTTAAAATATCACAAACATTACTAGAGTTATCGCATATGGGAGATAAATTATTATCAGAGCAAATTTTCTCCCCTAAAGATGGGAAGCTAAAAAGATCACAAAAACTAGCTTCCCCAAGCTTAGACTTCTCCATAGCATTAGCAGTAATTGCATTCATACTAATAACATTGCTACTAGCATGCAAATAAGGTTCCATAGGTTTTTTAATTTTCGCATCAAACAATTCTAAATCAGGAAAAAGATTAAAAAGCTCACTAAATTTTTTGTTGTTTTCCATTATGCCTAACTAGTGAAAATAAAAACAAGAAACAAAAACATGCAATTGCAGGATCTAAAGGAAATAGCTTCGAGCACTCACACACCAGCAACAATGCTAAGAAATAACTTAGTAGTCGGAGGGTGTGAATACCTTCTACCTTACCTCCCCGGCAACGGCGCCAGAAAATAGCTTGATGTCTACGGGTGCTTCTATTCTTGTAGACAGTGTTGGGCCTCCAAGAGCAGTGGTTTGTAGAACAGCAGCAAGTTTTCCCTTAAGTGGATCTCCCAAGGTTTATCGAACTCAGGGAGGAAGAGGTCAAAGATATCCCTCTCAAGCAACCCTGCAATCACGATACAAGAAGTCTCTTGTGTCCCCAACACACCTAATACACTTGGATGTATAGGTGCACTAGTTCGGCGAAGAGATAGTGAAATACAAGTAGTATGGATGTATATGAGTGGTAATAGCAATCTGAATAAAATATGGCAGCGAGTAAACATGCAACAGAACAGTAAATAAGCGGTGTTTGCAGTATTGGAAACAAGGCCTAGGGATCATACTTCCACTAGTGGACACTCTCAACATTGATCGCATAATAAATAATTACTTCTCTCATTTGTGCTACATACACTCTTTGTTGGATGACAAACACCATTCATTGTGGAGGGCTACAAGAGCACCTCAATGCCGAGTTAACAAGCTCCACAACATTCGATGTTCATATTTAAATAACCTTAGAGCATAATAGATCTTTGCAAAATAAACCGAGTACTAACATAGCATACACACTGTCACCATTACACTATGAAAGGGGGAATAAATCACATCAATACTATCATAGCGATAATCAACTCCATAACCTACAAGAGATTATGATCATAATCTACGACAAGAACCACACGATGCACACACTGTCACCATTACACCATGCAGGAGGAATAGACTACTTCAATAACATCACATGAGTAGCACATAACTAGTAGCGATACAAAGCTCATCATATGGATCTCAATCATGTAAAGCAGCTCATGAGATCATTGTATTGGAGTACAGAGAGAGAGATTAACCACATAGCTACGGTAGAGCCCTCAGCCCCAGGGAGAATTACTCCCTCCTCATCATGGGAACAGCGATGGCGGTGAAGATGGCGGTGGAGATGGCTTCCGGGGCAATTCCCCGTCCCGGCGGCGTGCCGGAACAGAGACTTCTGTCCCCAAATCTTGATTTCGCGATGACGGCGGCTCTGGAAGGTTTTCTCGGGTTTCGTCAATCGTGATAGGGTTTTCGCGACGGAGACCTTAAGTAGGCGGAAGGGGAGCCTCGGAGGGCCCTGGTGGGCCCACACACTAGGGGGCGCGCCCACCCCTTGGCCGCGCCACCCTGGCGTGTGGGCCCCCCGGCTCCTCTCCGGTACTTCTTCGATGCTCTGGAACCCTCCGGGAAAAATAAGGCTGGGCATTGATTTCTTCCGATTCCGAGAATATTTCCTTACTGGGATTTCTGAAACCAAAAAAAACAGAACGGCACTTCGGCATCTCGTCAATAGGTTAGTTCCGGAAAACGCATCAAAACGATGTAAAGTGTGCATAAAACATGTAAGTATCGTCATAAAAGTAGCATGGAACATAAGAAATTATAGATACGTTTGGGACGTATCAGTACACTACAACTGAATTTTAAATAGGAACAACTGAAATTAAGATAACAACTACACTAGAACTATAATCTAGTGATCATGAGTCCACAGTGGCCATTTTCCAGTCTTATCGCCACGTTCTTCTGATGCCTTCGCCTGAGCAGCTCTTTCTCTCTTCCGCAGCCTCTCCGCCTCACTGAGCTCCTTGCTCACATGTTCCTTCTCCTCCAACCTCGCCGCCTTCGCACCTAGTCTCTTCCCCCATTCATCAAGCCACTCGCGTTGCTCCTCACGATGCTTATGAACCCATCTCTCTCGTGTTGATTTCGACTTTGCAGCAGCCTCCTATGCCGCCTCCTCCGCCATGATGTCGCCCCATGCACGACGATGCCTATCTTCAATCACTTTGACAGCCCACTCAAGCTGCTCCTTGTCAATCCAGTGGTACCACATACAAAGTGGTGGTGGAGACTGCAACAGTTATAAGAACGTTACTTTAAATAAAAAATGAACAACATGTTTATTCCCCTAGATTACAACATATCGGAGGTCTCGGGTAAGCCAAGCTTTGCCGGTGCGTGGTGATCATAATTCGCACACATGAAAAACTGCATGCCAAACTTATCAGAGAAATCTTCCGCCTCCTTCACCTTCACAAGATCGCCGCACCAACAAAGCTCCGCTCGAATGTCGGGGGGCATCTTGCATCCTTGTTCTTCATTGGCCTCCAATCCTTGTCCGAGCAACGCACACTCATGACAGCAAAACGGTGGCAGTGGAAGAAAGGGATAGAAACACTGGTTGTTCGAAACAATCTTGTAGTCCAGTTCTTTTTATAGAGAGACATCAAAATTAATTGACGGAAAATGGGGGCGGGAAAGAGGGTGGCGGGAGAGGGGTGGCGGCAACAGGTTGGCGGGAGAACTGTGGCGGGAAGACAGCCGGAGAAGGGTGGCGGGAAAACATGGCCAAAAAATCAGGGACGAGTACCCCGACCAAACAAGCCGGGTAAGCTTTGTCTGATTGGCAGCAATCGGGTCAGTGTACCCCGATTAAGGAATCAAAGAATAAATCGGGCTATAGTACCTCGACTGAGACTAATCCGGATTGGCTACCCCGATCAGGGTGCTCTTCACCGATGATGTATTATTTGTGCAAATTTTTGAAATCGAGTATTATTTCTAAAAATAAAGAAAAAATGTTATTAATAAAAAATCCCTGGGGACGGGGGCACTGTTTGTCTGACGTGATATCCCCAACAACCTGACAAGGCGATCGGAGTCCGGTGAGCAGCCGCGGTTTTCGTGCTATAAATGATAAATCTACTCGTAAAGTCCTAATCAACTAAGGTTCTGTTCGCTAATTTGGCGTCAGGACCCGACACAGCTATTCTTGTGAGACAGCTGACCCGTTCACCGGCGGCAGTGACCACGTACTAGGTAGTACGTTCTTACTGCTCGTTGAGCGTGTGCCCAGACATGGCTAGGTACGTGGTGATTCCGGTGATCACGTCTGCTGGGTTGAAAGTTAGCCCCTTTGCACGTTACCGACAGTGCAACCCTCCGATTCAAACATGTCAATGATCTTAATAATGGAAGATGTTGAGTACTAGTTGTCACCTCTCCACCTCTGCGGCCTGCCTCTCCTGCCCCCTCGATGAAGACACTGACCACCTCCTGCTCTTCTGCCCTTAAGCGACAAAAGTTTGGGGGTACTTCCACCGCGACTTCGACCCCGGCGCCTACACCGGGTTCTCAGACTTCTGCCTTCAATGCAACTGCACCTATGAGAAATCCACCATCAACACTGCCATCGCCTGAAACATCTGGAAACGCAGGAACGCTCTAACCTTCAATATTGTCACAGAGAACCTGCCTTTAGTTTCCCGCAGATGTATAGAGGATATTAGGCTCTGGGCCTATAGATGCACCACCCCCTCCTCCACCTCCTTTCTTAATTCCTGGTGCAATGGCTACGACCCCCTCTGAGTCCCCCCTCTCCTGCTTACCTTGCTTCTGTCCCTCTCCTTTCTCTCAAGCTATGTAAAATGAACCTTGTATGATCTTCTGTTTGGTATAAAGTTGTTTAGGCTGGCGTAAGCCCGCCGTAGTCCAGGTCAAAAAAAAAAGTACTAGTTGTCAGAATCATAATTCTACTATGCGATTCTACGATTTTACGACTCAAATTGAGTGGAACTATTCAACGATTCTACGAGGTAGAATATCTAAGATTTTGCGATTCTAAAAGTTAAGATCCTACGATTTGCGATCCTATTTTAGAGATTCTAATCCAATTCAAAATTATGATTCCGACAACATTAATAGAGTATGATTATTGTTTCTTGGTCAGGGGAAAAAAAGGTCAAAAGAGATTGTTTTAGCACGAACTAGAGACTGCTGGATCCGTAGCTTGAGAAGCTGTAAAAGGTCAATGCGAAAAGGAAAGAAGAAGAACATTTTGTTTCGCTAGAAACACAAAGTCAAAATATATCCAGCGTAAAGGGGCGGATCGAGTCTACGGAAGCAGACAAGAACACTCGAGCATCCAAGATCGTCGTCGGAACAGGTCGATCGGCGACGTATGGCGAGTCCAATTTGGCATCAATCGGTCCCAATTAAGCTTGCACCGCAACAGCAAGTAGGCAGCGGGGCACCTCGTAGTAGTAGGCCGGTCTACTACTTGTATTAGTCCTAGTAGCATACCTACCAGCTCGCAATATACACATGACCGCGACCGTGTGGATCGGATCAGTGCTAGCTAGTCCACATCGGAGACGTCGGAGGCCCCCCGTTTTTCTCCGCACTGTCCTGGTGCGCGCAACTACCCCCTCACAATCGTCTCCCACGTTAGCTTTGTCCGGTTGGTGCGCCGGCGGCTACTGCGTGCAGCCATGGATGGATGGAGGACGATGAGGCGTGCCGGTTGAGGCCTTTTTGCGTTGTAAAGCGACGACATCGGCGTCATCACCTAGCTAGTGCGCGGGCTCGATCGGGAATTCCGAAGGCGACAACGTTGTTCCATCACCGACATCTCACCATCTGCATGCAACGTGATCAAAAGCTGGGCACTCAGCAAGTGGAACATCTCACATGCATCTGAGGTGCAAACTCTCTGGCTCGACGGCGGCGAAAGAGAAGGATCTGATTGCTTTTCTTCATCTTTTAGTGAGGTCTTTTCTGCAGATGCTAGGGATCTATTTGTACTTTTAGATCTTATGGGGTCCTTTGTAACTATTTGTACCGCCACCGTTTGCGTTTAATGAAAAGCTTCCTGGCCCTTCGGGGCACTCCTTGTTCAAAAAAAAAAACAGTCGGCCAAGGCAAAAGAGTAACGTGTGTCAGTTTACGATATAGACTTCCGCCTACCCTGAGTCACCTTGGGTTAGGCGCGCGGCACATGAACATGATGCGACCATGCCGTCGGCCCAAGGCGCGCCTCTCCTCTCCACCTCCTTGCCTTCGCACCGCCAGAGGACCTGCCGCCGGGCTTTGCCTGGGCAGCGACAGCGGTGGCCGGGGCCTTTTCCTCGGGCTACGCCCCCTTCCTCGTGGCAGCGCGACTGCGTTTGTCAGTGGCGATTCGGTTGCAGCGCGGTCCTAACCAGCGAGCTCATGGTGAAGAGGGGAGCGGCCTCCTCCAGCGGATTGGCCCTGCATATGCGCCGATAGCCTCAGGTTTGTAGGTGGCCATGATCCAGGGCGGGCTTGCGGGATCAGGCGGTTACTGCAGCGGTATGGCAGCGCTAGCTACTGATGCATGCACTGTGGTGGTGCCGGCGGCTGCATGCTAGTCGGCCGAGGCCCCGGGCGAAAGATGCGAGATTGAGTCCCTGATCTGGCCATAGGTTGTTGGGTAGTCTTGCAGGTGGTAGCCACGAGCCTCCAACTTTGATGTTCCTCTCTTTTGCGTGGAGGTGGCTAAATCCTATGGCTTTCATCCTCACCCCACAACTGCTCCGGTTGCATCGGGGTTGCGGTGTATGGCTGAGGCGAAAGTCCTTCTCGTCGGTGGGCCGATGCTGACCATGGTGACGCCTGCGAGCGCCGTTACCTTCCTGGAGGCGTGTTCATGGCCTTCACCATGCATTCCCTCTTCTTGGAAACTCTAGATCATGTTCACCGGACCAGTTGGTGGCGGCGCCACGATTTCGTTATCTTCTTGAAGACGTCGTGTTGGCCATCAGGGAGGGACTGATGCGGTATTCAGAGACAGGGGTGGTATTGTGCTGCAGGTGTTTTTCCGCTGCCCAAGGCTTGGGCTTCCGGGGCGCAATGCACGACGTGGCAGACTGTTGGCGTCTTCCCCAAGTTTATCAAGACCCTTCCTTCTTATCGCCGACTCTTCTACGGGCATGAGGGGAGGTACATCGGTTCCGGTTGCCTTGGAGTCAAGGTCAAATTTCACTAGTGTCTTGCTTGATTCATGGCACGGACCTAAAACCATGTGCTCTTTTTATTCGCCATTTGTGGTAAGATGTTGAGCAAGATGATTATTTTATCACAAATTTGTAGAGGGTGTGTTGTTTGCGCTCGTCATTGTTTCTTGTCAGGTATGTGGATTTGTAGCCTTACATCGCCCCGTCTTGGCGTTGTTCTGGGGTGTAAATCCTCCACAAAGAAATGATTCATGCTGCTATAGCTTAGCCATCGGATCCGTGATAGCTAGTTCTGTTGCACGATCCAAACCGGGGATTTGGTCCGGAAAGTGACACCCAGCTGAAAATAAATGTCGAACGTGCCGAAGATCGCCACTCCTTCGGCCCATCCGTGTCCCTAGCTCGGCGGTTGTGAACAGTGCGAGACGGTAGTGCTATGCCTTTCAGAATGATCTCTACGTTAGGTTAAGCGGCCGTGTAGAAGTGCCATTGCGGCCAAAGGGGAGAGTACGTTCATATACATGGTCCTTGCTTGTCAGGGAAAAAACCTCTACTTCTTCATGGCGGTGGAGCCGGTCACTCATGAGTGCCAAGCACCCGAATTAGCATGGCCAAACTAGCTTAATTGTTTCGGTGATGTCTTTGTGGTGGCCAAATTAGATGGTTAGTTGTAATAACACTTTAATTATGAAATCTAGGACTTGCTAGATGTCGCATGATTCCTCCCGAGCTAGTGCTCTTGACGGTTGTAATGCTTCTTTGGAACTTAATAAACGAAATGCAATGGTGGGTGTAGTTGAATTCCATAGAGTGTGGCCGAATCGAAGAATCTTTGAGCTTTGACCGGTTAGTGCCTGTATAGTTTAGTGAAAGGTCAAATACATAGAAATAACTTTGTATATCAAATGGACATCGCAGGAGACTCTTTCGAAAAAACAAAAAAACAAAAACAAAAACAAAAAGAAGAAAAAGAAGACATCGCAAGAGACTGTTGGAAAACAATAGGATCCTTCAAGTCTACTGTAGATTACTAGTATTGTTCATCTCTGAACAAGACAACAAGCATAGACAAACTAGGCTTTGCTGGCTGACATCCCATCTCACAAAAGGAAAAAAAGGCTTTGCTGGCTGTGACTGATTCTACATTGATGTTCTCTCCCACTACCGACAGAAAATGTGTCTTGGGCAGCACACTGGCATGTCACAGCCTTGCATTGACCTACATGACATTTGACATGGTGTTTCCTAAGATGAAGCAAAAAAAAATGCGATAGGATCAAGACGGTGATTCCTGAAGTCGTTGTGTCAAACAGAACATTCCGAACAAGGCTCTGCCGGTGATTCTCTGGAGAAGTGGAGATTCCGTTGCTACTGACCACGAGAGAGGACAAGTAGAGAGTTTCGACAAGTGTATTTGCGGTGTCTCCGGCTTCCCGATTGGCGGTAGACACAAAATAATGGCATGGGTTTGGAGCGGAGCAGGGCGCACATCGATCTGTTGCCCGGCTTTGTCGATGTAAAGCGTAGCACGTCGACGTGCGCGCATCGTGCGGGCTTCTTTCCTTGGATTGTCCACTTTGTTGTACACATACTCACATTGTATAGGCGTTGTCTTCTGATTGCTTGGGTTCGATGCTATGCGATGGCAGGGAGAGTAGAGTTTGCTGAACTCAAAACTACACAACAAGATGGGGCCTCACGCTCATGGTGTGGATGTTTCATCTATCTTCTTTGCTTTTGAAGCTTTATTCCACATTGCATATATGCTGCTTCCAGCGAGCCCAACACCATTCTTTTTCTTCATCTACATAACAACCAAAACAATGGAAAATTTGAGATATGAACAAATGGCCTACTCTGATTTTCAATCTACTAATTTTAGTGCTAGTTTAGTAATCTACAATTCCTCTAAATGCCTAAAATACCAATTTGGTGCAAGTAATTTCGAATTTAGTAGACAACTATGAACTATGAACATCTAAATTTCGTACCTGCGAGGGTGCGAGGCGTGGCCTGGCCGGCTGGCCGCAGGCCGCAGGTTGCCGGAGAGGTGCAGAGGCGGTCGCCGCCCGTCGCCGCCGGTCGCCGCCGGTCGCCGCCCGTCGCCGCCCGTCGCCCTGCCCAGCCGCCGGTCGCTAGGGTTGGCTCTGCCGCTCTGTGTCTCGTGCGGTCTGGGTAACGATGCGCAACGAGGGAGAGCCTGGCTGCGTGGGTCGATCGCTCGCTGGGATGGGCTGCCAGCTTTGGCTGCTTGGGCCTAGTAAAAAAAAATTTGGGTCGAATTTTAATGGTATGCCTGGGCATACAGGGGCATACCCCTGGCGCCGCCAGTGATGTTAGGCGTGGGGTTGATGCTTTTGCTTCGGTTGGTGTTGTTAAGAGCTCAACTCCAGATGGGGACACAAGAGTCAGCTACGAGAACGGGGTCATGGCCTCATGGGCTCATGGCAGTCGTCGAGAATGAAGCAAGCCTCTTCAGTTGTCTGCTCTTGGCTGCTGTCCAGGGCGAAGCCCTACCAACTAACCTTTTGATTCTATCTGCACGACCGTTGCTATACTTTTGGCATGCCCCCATGTCATCTTGTCAACTGCTAAAAATTTGGCTAGACCCTTCTGATAGATTAGATACCAGATTTAAACTCAAGCACCCATATACACTTAATTTTAGCATGTTGCTCTATTTGAGCTCTCACTCCCTTTTTTTTTTGCCAGTGATCTTACCCTACCCCAATTTCGGCCTGTGTGTCATGTTTTCCGATCCGGCGTCCCCAAATCGGCGCCAGATGAATGGGCGTAGAGGCTTGGTTGCGGTGGCCCGCCAAAGACGAGCCGACGAGCAACAACCACGAGGACGGTTACTACAACTCCTTCTACCGCCACCTTGGCCTAAACTAGGAACATTTTCTCGTATTTGCTTCCATTTTGTAAAAAGTTGCCAAGTTTTAAGATTTTCGTTCAAGTTTGTGCCTTTTATAAAATTTATAAACTCTCTATCAGGGCGACGGTTGCTAAAACCGTGACGACACCCCTCCAAATAGCTTATAAAAGGGCTTTGCCAGATGGAACGGCTAGAGATGCCCTTAGCAACTAAGAACTACTCAGTCAACAGCTCAACATCGAGAACCTTTGGTACTATATCGAAAACATTGCAAGATTTAACATTGTTTGGAACTGTGAAAACAAATACTATGACTAACCTGACGCATTTGTTGTATATGTTTGAGTTGATGTCTAGGGTAAAAATAAATTTTACAGAGTGAAATTTTTGCTATTAATGCATCATAATAAGGTCACCCAGTTCTATTCTTATCTCTTCAACTGTCAAATTGGTCATTTACATATGAAATATCTCGGAGTCCCTGTCACTTTTGGCAACCTTAAGACCATTGAGTGGGACTTTTTGGATGCAAAGTTGCTTAATAAATTTGATGCTTCGGTCTGTAACTTGGCCTCCTGGGGAGGGAGATTGACTTTACTAGATTCCAGCTTCAGTTTGTGGGAGCTGAATGTCCTACCAGGAAATGTTTGACACTTGACAGACAAGAAAAGAGTTATTCCCTCCAATCCATGTTAATTGTCGCTGATTTAATTAAGTTATACTAAATCAGCGATATTTAATATGGATGCGAGAGAGTATATTACCTAGAGTAAAGGGCATCGCTAGGAATCGGCTCCCGATGGTTTGCTTCCCATCGGACCTGGTTGTGGCCGCATGATTGAACGCATGTTGGCCGTGAGATGCTAAACCAGTCACGGTTTTCAACCAACCCCGCACAAATACGTCCGTGAAACACGCTCCAACTGCCCATCTTGCATGCTTCCATGCAACAAACCCTGTGATAGGGGATCTGAACTAAATGCTACTCCCTCCTTCACAGTTTATTAGGCGCGCGCGTACCCCTAGGTCACCAATTTAATCTATATAACTTAAATTATATGATATAAAAATTATATCATTAGAAAATAGAACATCTGAACTTTCTAACGATATAATTTTTATAACATATAACTAATGCTAACTTGATCAAATCTACGACCTAGGGGTACGCACGTGCCTTATAAACTGTGAGAGAGGGAGTACCGAGGATGATTTTGGATTTTGGGAAGATTATTTAATTTAGTCCGTGTGTCCAAGCGGTTAAATTTGGTTCCTTGCCTAACAAAGTTTGTTTACAGTATCATTTGACATTTGAGACGAGATATAAATTTCTCCAATAGTACTGAGAATGTGCTTCTGCTAATTTGTTTCCAAAAAATAAATTTAGAAAATAATTATGGTTGGTATTTTTTATATGCATTTTTGTTGATGACAGAAGCGTTCGGCTTGATCGGTGGAAGCACTATTTTTTTTCGAGAAAACGCAAAGGACTCTTTGCGTTTCATTTCATTAAAAAGATAGGGGGAAACAAGTTTACAAGCCTCCTAGGAGGTGGGTTACAAAAGATAGCCAAAAGAGAAGCCTAGTGTACGTCCCAGGTTGTTGGCAGAACGGCGCCAAGCCCGGTGGCGCCCGCCTGTGCCCAGAGCCTAGCCTTGCACTGGATGTCACGCACAAGGTCAGCGACCGCAGGCCGCCCTCGCTCGAAAACCCAGTTATTCCTGTGCTTCCAAACCATCCAAGGCACCAGCAGCGCGGCAGATCCCAGTCCCTTGCGCATTGGTTTCGGAGTTAAGCGCTTAGCAGTGTCCAGCTAGGCGAAGATTGATGCGTCCGCGTCCTCCGGAGGCCGACATGGGATACGCAGCCAGGCCAAGGCCTCATGCCATATCTGCTTGGTGAATGAACACTCGATGAGCAGGTGGCGCATGGTCTCCGGTTCCTGGTCGCATAGCAGGCATCTAGCATGGTGTTGCAGGCCTCTGTTCGCCAAGCGGTCCGCTGTCCAGCAGCGGTTTTGGTAGGCAAGCCAATGAAAAAATTTGACCCGGGGAGGCGCCCATGCTTTCCAAGTGTGTTTCTAGGCAGGGCATGGTATGGATCCCTGGAACGTGGCGAGGTAGGCGGAGCGGGCTGTGTAGGTGCCGCTAGGCGTCCACTTCCAGACGAGTTGGTCTTGGGCCTCCGAGAGCACGACGGCATCGAGCATGCGCCAGAGCGTGAGGTACTGGCCGATCTCATGGAGGCCGACGACTCCGTGTATGTCGTGTGCCCAGTTGTGCCCGAGCATGCCGTTTGCCACCGTCCTTCCTTTTCTTCTTCGCTTAGGGACACACGCATAGAGCTGTGGCGCGATCTCGCTAATGGAGCGACCGCCAAGCCATCTGTCCTCCCAGAACAGGGCATTGAGCCCGTTCCCCACAGTCATGGTGGTGGAAGCGAAGAACAGGGAGCGCTCGGCTGCAGTGAACTGCAGGTCGAGGCCGTGCCATGCGCGCCGGCTGTCTGTGCGGCTGAGCCATAGCCAGCGCAAGCAGAGCGCCAGGCTCGTGCGTTCCAAGTCGTGCACGCCGAGGCCGCCAAGGTTGAGCGGCCGCGCCACGCGTTGCCAGTTTACATGGCAATGTCCGCCGTTGGCCGCCGCACGTCCTGCCCATAAGAAGCCCCTCTGAATCTTCGTGATCAGCTTGATGGTTCGCTTGTCAGGCGCAATGACCAGAAGCTGGTGGATTCACCATTTTTCGGCGTACATTCCTTAGCACCGAAACATGTTTTTGTACAAAGGAAGCTTTTGTCTTGATAAATGGAAGCATCATTTTTGTGGTGCTATCAAGAAATATATTTTATGCTCCATGCAATATTATTTATGCAACCAAGAGAAATGTTTATACTATGCTACTATTTTGTGATATGAAAACAACTTTCTGATAGAAGGCATAAATTTCCCTTCAAACAAATCTGTGGAAGCACAACCTGAAGGCGGAAATCAATTTGATTTAAACAAAGAAGTTACAACTCTTGAAGTAACAAAAAAAGCACAATTACAACAACACTTTTTCAATTCTGCTTAAACAACGTTGAACCCTGTTGTACGAGCTGATTATGCACAACCTCACATGCACTGGAAGCTCCTCCTCGTGAACAAGACATTGGTGTTCCGGCGGTGGCGCTCTTGGCAATTTTCTACATCACTTGCTATACAAATGAAACTGGGTTAGGAAGAATTATGTCTATACAATAGAAACATCAAGCAAACACTAACAGTAACAAAGGTTGAATCATCAGTTAGAAACTGAGCATAAACAAAGCACACATAGTTGAAGCACATGCTCAATGCTGTTGAAGCGAAATTCTTGTACGATAAGAGCACCACACATTGGTACTAGAGGAAGAAAAACTCTACTAGGGGAACTTGGCTAATGCAAGGCAATGATTTGATGAGATTGTAAAAAACTATGAAGTAGCATACATTTAGAAGTTATGAATTACGTGAATATCAATTTGGAAGCATGTAAAACAGAAGCATCAAAAAAAATTGTATGCAGCATGTTAACGTCTATGTAGAAGCCCACATATATATTTGAAAACTTCAATATACATTGGCAGCGACCATTTTATTTGCATATGTACCCCACTTAATCAACATCAACATGGTGTAATTTCTGAGAAACTTGGTACGCACGAAGCATCAATATAAATCTGACACATCATGACGGGGAGTACATGGAAGCACAAAATATCTAGTAGCATGAATATAAATCTGACACATCCCAAACATGAACATTGCTAATTTTAATATACAGAGATCTGAAAGCTAGTAGATGCAAAAAAAACACCACATATAGGCTAATGAATATAGTGGTAAAATTGATTTGACAAAGGAATATATACAGGAATAGATGGATTTGATGCGTCAAAAAATGCAGAAAAAAGGCACACATTGGGAGCAATAGTTGCTACTAGATGGACCTCGCGCGTGTTGCTGCGCCGTCTTTTGCTGCTATCGTTTAATTTTTCATGTGATAAACATATATTTGGCTTCACGTGCGTTATTAGCTAGCTGATGTAGCCATAACCTCACTAATCAGTGTATATTTATGCAAATAAAACAATTCTCATAGGAGATGTTACACCCGCTAGAAAAATATACACCGAACAAAGTGGGGAATGTGTATACAACACTAAAAACCGATAAAAATCTACCGGAAGAACAACAATATATATTCACTAAGAAAAAGAAATTGTAGGAAAGCTAACAAGGGACCAACACCTGAAAACACGTGTACAGAAAGTGTGACGATAACAATTTGGTAAAAAACAACGAAATATATATCCTTTTCCCATATTTCTTTTCAAAATCAACAATGATATGACTGGTAGAGCATTAAACAAGACCTGAGACCTCCAAGTGACATGTTATATAGATAATGAGTATTATATGAGCCAAGATAACTGACATGAAGTAGATTTAGAAATTTTACAGAGCAACATCTTATGCGGGCGAAGTTTATAAATTTATTCTAGTAGAAAGGATTAAGGAAAAATAATAACTAAAACATTTTCCGCAGCTATTTATTTACTTATGATCATATCATACAGGCCTCAGCTGCAAATTGTATATAATGACATCATCTTCTCTGACAATATTACATGCATTTGAATAAGAGAAGTGTAAATTTCTATGGTGCATGAGGAGAGAAACAAACATAAACTAAGCATAAATGGTGGCCAGGCTGAGCTTCTAATCACAACCACAACAAGAGTTCAACATTGTCGCTGGCTCTGTACTGGCAAAACATCTCGGTTGAATGCTTGCTCGATGCAGCACCCACGCCCACGCTACAACAATGTCCAACAGGAAATAAAAAAAGATAGTAATAAATTATGTTAGATCATAAACTATCTTGCCAAATATTACATATATTGTTTGTGAAACACACATTCCAATTGCCTGACACAAACCAGAAAAACTCCAAAGCTAAATTGCCTGACACAAAGCAACAAAACTCCTCAAGTAAAATGCCTCAAACCCAGACACACCCAATGCTTATAGAATTGGGATTTTATGAAAACTTCATATTTAACTCGACCCCTCCAAGTGACTTGTTGTACAGAGAAGGGGAATATCAGAAAAAATAGTGATCTAACCTTTTATACATAACTTCATAAATCTGAAGACCTATGCACGAAGCCCCAAATAATGAACCGGCATTTTTTAGCAATCCTACGGGGCATTCTTCTTGGAAAGGAGTCAGAAATAAGCCTATATCCTGTTTTCCATCTGCCGCTTCATCGATCTATCTTCCCTATCAGTTGAATACTTGACTTCATGGATTATGGTAATAGTTTACCATAAGAGCAAAGGAAGCGTTTCCTACTCGGTCTTACCTACTATATAGATGGGCAAGACCTCCTATTCAACCATCCAGCCAGGCATCTCTTTCTTCTAAGAACAAAAAGGCATGGATGGACAAATGTTAAAATGCAGTTTCAACGAATTCATCAATTCTGGTACAAAGACACTCGACAATCAGCGAACCGTCCTCCTGCAAGTAGACCTAACAATTTGGCAAGAATAGAGCAATTCACCACACATAGAGACATATCTAAGAGATGGAGAGCAAATCTCACTTAGCAGAAGAAACACACTGCTTTTGAATGAGCTTTGGTTCACAGAGCAGCTCTCGCAACTGGCAAAACAGGAGTACTCTTGATTGCAGAAATGAAGAGGATACCACAAAAGGAAAACAACAGAGATAAAGCCCATAGTAAAACATGCACCAAATGCACATGAATAGGCACAGGAGCAGACGATCTGGCAAGTAATGGATGGATAAAGAAGCAAAAGGTAATAACCGAGAACCAATCTAAGATGAACCAATGGTAACAACAAACTGACAATGAACATAAATACCGCAACATAAGAACACGAGAGGAAGAAACAATGCTGTCCATATCACTGCGAACAAATACATTAAATACTGACACAACATGATCATAAGAAATAAGATCATTAGATGACCGTGTTACACATCACCTCCACGCGAAGATTCCTTTGAAAATATTTGATTTTCTCCGGAGGAATTTTGATTTGCTGGTGTCAATGTGCTATTATAACTGTGATATTTCATGTATTATCTAAAATTCTGCCTCAAGTCTTTTCTTTCAGCTATACGGTGAAATGTCATTGATCTCTTGGTGTGTTTTTAAAATCTCTACATATTTGACAGGAGATCAACAGCATCACTATCTTGTTCATGCGGTAGCAATACATTCCACTGGTGACAACAGGATTGCCTTTTCTCGTATTTCAGTCCTTGTTATGTCAACTGATTCTTATGTCTTTTTTCAAAATAAAGTCCGACATGCTGTTGTGTGACTGGACATTTGCAGTAAATATTTAACACAATAAGCATAAATAGGTGTATACTGATTAGCTTTGCGATAGCTGCACAGAAACAACGGTTGCAGAAAGCTTATGATGCCAGAACTTGTAAAAGTGCTTTCTGTAGAGGCACAACAACTTTAATATCACATCAAGTTGGTAGTGTTCTGCCTTAACATAAGTGCAGGTGACTTACTGCTCCTTGATTTGCACAAGTAGTTGGCCTAGGTGCCATTGTTAAGCTGGATTTGAGTACAAAATAATGAAGAAGCAAACTAAGAAAGGCAAGGACAGGAAGACAAAGACAACGAACCTTCAGGTGTACCATCAGGCAGCAAAGTAAAAGAAAACCGGATATAATATGTTTAACATATATATATTGATCTCGTTGTAAATCCAAACCATCAAGTAAAAATGCGATCAAAAGTATAGTTCTACGCACTAAGCATTGAACTGAGATGCCAAAATAGGAATAATATAAACAAAATACAGAAAAGAACCACTAATTTGCTAGAACAAAGACTGGCAGTCAATTTGTATATTCAAATACAGTAAATTGGTCGCTAATGTAAAATACACCCCCATAGCATGTGCTAAAGGTTTTTTTTTAGTTAAACGGTGTATTGAGTTGCCCCACTATCAAGTAAACTATGACACATTTTCTAAGGACTGACGCAGAACTTTTGATAGAAATGTCAATTTCACGCGAAATAGCAATAGCAATGACTACAGGAAGTGGAAAATTTCAGGAGCCTAATATGATAGTAATGTACTGAACATTAAGTTAACATGGGGAAGAATTATGTATATTTTGTAAGCTTCACTTCCCAGGGAGAGTATTAATACAACCAATCTGCTATATACCAAAAACGTACCGATCTAATAGGAATCCATTAAAGCACTAGAAAATGTGCATTGAAAAAATATAGCATTGTTTTCAGTATCTAGCTGCTTAACTTATTTAGTTATTCAGGGCAATGGCTCCTAGGAAAAAGATTTTCATGTGAATTATTAAGCAAGATGCCACACCGCAGAAGCAAGCCGAGGAATGACCAAACCTAGCAGTGTCTCAAAACAATTCAGGAGCTTACATGTTTCGTAACAACTGTACTTAGGGATACAAATCCACAGTGCAGCTAGAAAGGCAAACAAAAAAAAACGAGATACAATGAACATGTAAGGAGCACATTTGCTAGCCGTTTAACTTCGAAACAAATGTAGTCAACTTAAAGACATGTAGAGAGAATTTCCTAGCCTTGAAATTTCAAAGTAAATGTAGTCAACTAAAATGCTTTGAAATTTCTCTAGCTATTTCGCTTTGGTTGACCATTGGACACTCAAAATGAAGCTTCATTAACTATTTGTTAAGAGAAGGCTGAAGGTAGAACCAATCCTGGTAATAGATAATTATCGCAAACTGTAGCATCAAAAGATAGAAAATGAGATATTGCGGCAACCAAATAGTAACTAAACCTCGTCCAACCTACAGAAAAGGTAGGAACAACTCACCCGACCATGGAACTGAACTGCCTGCTGCCACTCTTACGTCAATCCTGATGAGGCTACATTTGAGAATTCTATCTGAATGGTAATTTGTTGAAATCAACCTGCACAAGAACATAGCATCATAGTTCCTCCTTTCCTTCCTAAGGCCAAAAAGGAGACCGTTAGAGATAGGGCAGCAGACCCCGCAGGCCATCCTATAGGCAGTAGTAGTACCACACTGGAGGAAGATGACAGTGCGACTCATGAATCGGCCATGCTGCCCACTGTTGTCGCGCCCGGCATAGCAAAGCTGCGCGTACATTATGTAGGAGGCGGATACTTAGGTAACTTTGACAGAGGCCCCCGTTAGCAGCCGAGCACGACGGAGGTTCAGAATTTCAGAACTGCTAAGCTCGCGAGTAAACCACAATCTCGATGGTGGGTGTGGCTGGTAGCCTGGGACCAGCACCCGGCTGAGGAGCAGGAAGTCCGACGTGGCGGGGCGAGACTCACCATGGTGCCCGCCAGAACCAGCCCGGACAACAATAGCAGGAAGCCCCAGGGCGGGAACGACGTCGCCACCCTGTAGCGCTGACCTCGATTGACCCACGACAGCCTCGGCGCCGGCGGCTGGCCGCGACCCCTAGAGGGAACACACGCAGCGTGTTGCAGATGCCTTGGCCCTAGAGCTTGTGGCCCGGGTCAGCCGAGGTGGAGGGGAGGCAGGGCAACTATCAAGGAATCGTGGGCGGTTTCGGAGACAGCGCCGTGTTTCTCATGGAGCTCCTGGACGCGTTGCCGGTCACCGAATAGGAGGAGGAGAGGTAGGGTGCTCCTCCAGTCCTTCACGTCCTCCTCCAGTCCTCCCCTTGGTCGCCGAGGACGCCATCTTTAAGAGAATGTGAGTAAATCATGAGAGAGCGGGAGAGGGAGAAGAGCAACAACATGGAAAGAAAATTAGACCTCTACCTGCAAGCAGCTACATACGTGTGCGGTGCTGGAGACGAAATTGGCATCGTAAGCTCTCCCTCAAGCTCCGGACGATGGTGGGAAGTCGATTGCAACGGCGCTAGCGGCGGTGGGGGGACACGGGGTACTTGGCGGGCACGGGGGATGCAGTCCACGGCGTCGTCTGTTAAACTGTATGTAGGCTGTCCTGTATTTGTACCTCCTGTACGTATGTAACCGAACTCCCCTCGTGTGTGAGGTGGACTTCTCTGTAATGTCTGGCATATATAAAGCACCCGGCAGCCCTGTTTAGGGTTACGCCTTTCCAATACTTTTGATATGGTATCAGAGCACGGTCTTCCTAAACACATCTAAAGCCGCCGAAACCCTAGCGCATCGCGACGCGAGCAGGATCATCGCCGATCTGCAGGCATGACGCTCGGGGCATCGTCTTCCTCCTCGATGCCTGCTGGAAGCCCGCTGACTGCTGTTGTCACCGAAAAACTAAATCGGGACAACTTCCTCCTGTGGCAAGCACAGGTGATGCCGGACATCCGTGGAGCTCAGTTGTTTGGGTTCCTGGACGGATCTACGCCGGCGCCGGAGAAGATACTGAAGACTACGGATGCATCTGGGAAGGAAGTGACAGCTCCGAACCCAGAGTATGCCAGATGGATCTCCCTTGATCAATCTGTACTGGGCTACCTGGTCCGCAATATGTCCAGGGAGGTTCTGACCCAGATGGTTGGTCTGACGACTGCGGAGGAAGTCTGGAAGGCTGTTCTTGAGATGTTCTCGTCGCAATCCAAAGCTCGCGTGGTGCAACTTTGCACTCAGCTGAACCAGACACGTAAAGAGAACAAGACAGCATCCGTATACTTTAACCAGATCAAGACCTTGGCAGATGAGATGGCCGCTGCAGGCAAGCCTCTCGACAACGACGATGTGATATCGTATGTTCTTGCCGGGCTACAAGATGAAGCTTACAATGGCTTTGTTGCCGCAATTACAGCCTTGATTAAGGCGGAGAAGTTTATTAGTCTTAGTGACTTGTATGCTCAGTTGGTTTCCTATGAAGCACGTCTGGAGGATCAAAACCCCACTGGAGACTCGTCTGTTAATGCTGCAACTCGTGGTGGCCGGTCTGGTGGCTATCGAGGTGGACGAGGTGGAGGACGTGGTAACTATCAGGACCAACGATATGAGCAGCAGCGCGGTTATCAGGATCAGCGTGGAGGCTATGATCACGCGGTGGTGGCTATGATCACCGCGGCTATGATCAGCGTGGTGGGTTCAATCCACGCGGTGGAGGCAATGGTGGCCGTAACCCTGGAGGCTACCGTCAGAACAACGGTGATGGATCACGCCCAACTTGCCAAGTTTGCGGCAAGGAGGGGCACATTGCCCTCAATTGCTGGAAGAGATTTCAGAAGAACTACCGTGGCCCTGAAAAATCAGCTGGTGCAGCAGTTGGATCATATGGGTCATATGGAGTAGATACTAACTGGTATTCCGATTCTGGAGCCACAGATCACATTACAGGAGAGCTGGACAAGCTTCATGTGAGGGATCGATACAATGGCAATGAACAGATTCACACAGCCAATGGTACAGGTATGGATATACATCATGTTGGTAGTTCTGTAATACATACCCCTCATCATGAATTGCATCTCAAAAATATTCTCCATGTTCCAACAGCCACAAAAAGTCTTTTATCTACTAGTCGCCTAACTCATGATAATCATGCTTTTGTTGAATATTGGCCTAACTCTTTCTTTGTTAAGGACCAGGACACGAGGGAGGTTCTGCTCCAAGGTAGCTGTGTTGATGGCCTCTATCCTCTACCACCTTCATACGTCACCTCCCTTGGCCGACAAGCTCATGGGGCCTCCAAGTCTTCATCATCACTTTGGCATAGGCGTCTAGGACATCCGTCTTCAGTTGTGGTTCATCAAGTTCTTCGTGATAATAATATTTCATTTAGTGAGTCAAATAAGGAGTCTGTTTGTGATGCTTGTCAAATGGCCAAGAGCCATCAGTTACCTTATCCAAAGTCGTCCAGTGTATCCACATCACCTCTTGAACTTGTGTTTTCTGATGTATGGGGCCCTGCCTCTGAATCTTTTGGTCGTTTCAAGTATTATGTGAGTTTTATTGATGATTATAGCAAATTTACATGGATTTATCTTCTGAAAAAGAAATCTGATGTGTTTCAGAAATTTCGTGATTTCCAAAGTCATGTAGAGAGACTTTTTGATCGAAAGATTCTTGCTATGCAAACTGATTGGGGAGGGGAGTATCAGAAACTTAACTCTTTCTTTCAGCAGGTTGGTATATCTCATCTAGTGTCATGTCCCCATGCACACCAACAGAATGGTCCTGCTGAACGCAAACACCGTCACATTGTTGAGGTCGGTCTGTCTCTTCTTGCATACGCATCTATGCCTCTTAAGTTTTGGGATGAAGCTTTCCTTACAGCTGTATATCTTATTAATCGTCTTCCCAGCAAAGTCATCCAGTCTCAAACTCCCATGGAGCGTCTCTTTGGTAACAAAGGTGACTACTCTTTTCTGCGCATTTTTGGATGTGCATGTTGGCCAAACCTCCGCCCCTATAATCGGCATAAATTACAATTTCGATCCATCCAATGTGCCTTCTTAGGGTATAGCAGTCTACACAAAGGATACAAATGTCTTGACATCACTACAAGAAAAGTTCTGATAGACAACGTCCCAAAATCGTCAACTAAGGGGCATTTTTCGTCGCCTATGGGCCTAACCCGACGATATGGGTTCCGTTGTCGAAACTGCGTCAGGCAAAGTCCAACGACGATTTTTCGGTCCGTCGCGCTTGGGCGCCCTTCCGCCACGGAAAATCGGACCGTTGCGGAAGTGTTTTCGGGAGCCCGTTGACCGACGTCATGCAAACCGACACGTGGAGACGCTCGCCAAACGGCGTTAACCGGCTGAACCCCGTGGTAGATGGTAGGCCCACACGAGGCTGCCACGTCTTAAGGGCCGGGCAGATGACATAGTTTGACCGGTCAACTATAGCTGGGCTGGTCCATTAGTTAAGGGCCGGCCTAACCTCTAAGGTTGACTGGTCAAAACTTAAATGGGCCCCATTTAACATGTGGGGTCCACCTTACAGAAGGCCGGCCAAGAAGCAAGTGGGCCGGGCCAAAAACACGTGGGTCCCACTTTCCCGTTAGAAAGCCGGCCCATTTAGTGTGTGGGGTCCACCGTATAGCAAGGGCCGGCCCAAAGCTGGGCGGCCAAAAACAGTGGGTCCCACTTTCCGTTAAAGGATCGGCCCATTAAGTTTGTGGGTTCCACCATATAGCAAGTGGGCCGCCCAACAAAATAGTGGTCGGGCCAAACACAGGTGGGTCCCACTTTCTGTTAAAGGGCCCCATTTAGTACGTGGGGCCCACCATATAGCCATGGGATGGCCCACCAAGATAGTGGGTCGGCCAAAACACAGTGGGTCCCACATTCCTGTTAATGGGCCGCCCATTTGGTATGGGTCCACCATATAGAAAGGGCCGGCCCAACAAGATAGTGGGCGGGCCAAAAAACAAGTGGGTCCCACCTTCCACTTAAAGGGCCGGCCCATTTACCATGTGGGACCACCATAGAGCAAGTGGGCCGCCCAAGATAGTGGGCCGGCCCAATAAGCACATGGGCCCCACTTTCTGTTAAAGGGCCGGCCCAACTAGTATGTGGGGTCCACAATATAGCAAGTGGGCCGGCCCAACAAGATAGTCGGGCCAAAAATACAGGTGGGTCCCACTTTCCTCTTAAAGGGCCGGCCCATTTATTACGTGGGGTCCTCCAAAAAAGCAAATGGGCTGGCCCAACTAATTAGTGGGCCGGCCCAGTAGTTGGTGGGGTCCACCTTAAAGCAAGTGGGCCAGCCCAATTAGTGTGTGGGGTCCACCGTAAACCAAATGGGCTGGCCCAAGAAGTAAGTGGGCCAGCCCGTTTAGTTGTTGTTTATATGCCGGCATAATATGCGCTTTAGGATTTTGCGGGCAGGCACATATGTGATTTCGCTTGATTGGGCCGTTTAAGGGATGGGAATTCGTGATTTAGATACTGAGAATATTTACGCAGCATTGATTTCTGTCGGATAGCCTCACTTACCACAAGCACCAAAGAAAAAATGCGCGAAAGAACTATAAAAACTAACTAAATATTACATCAGCTGCAAGGCATTGAAAAAAATATTACAGAACCCAGAGAAATTGAATGGTAATTAAACCTAGCAATACAATGAAGCGATCCGGCAATCTTTTAAGTTGTCCATGCAGCACCTATATCTGAAACAAAGACATTACAAGTTAAGACAGCAACAATGGAAAGGCAAAGACACTACAATATTGTTTGGCAAAGAATTTGGAACTCATCATTTCGTCGTTATAACAAGATCATTGTAATGCGCACAATAAGCAAACAAAGAGTGCATGCCGCATACCAACAGCCAATATAACAGAGCATGTTAGAATGAAACAGCAGACTTACTACTGTCGAGTCCCATGCAAACCAACATGTTCAGGGAGTACAAAATTGGCATGAACAACATAGTAGCAGGCTATAAATTTTGTAACAACGACTGAGCAAGATGAAGTTATGATGGCTACATCTACAGAGCAGGGAATGTAAACCAAAAATAGAAGTTACGATGGCAAAAGCTAAAGAGGAGGGAATGTGAACCAACATGTGCCAAGTGCAATTACTTCACTTTGGCCGTGAACTAAATAATACTCCTGAACTTATAGTGAAGGGGATGCAAATCAAGATGTTTCGGGATATAAACTTGTAATGAGCAACACATGGAGGATAGTTAATGCTGGAGCTTAGGATGGACCAGATACAGAATATAGTGGGATCACCTGTGAACTTGTATAAGAGGGAATGCAAACCAATATGTTCAGCTTTCCATATGTGAGCGTCATGCCAAGTCAGAGAAACAAGTCAATAATGCAGCTTTTGAAGAACAAGATGGCACGCAAAATTATTATCTAGTAGTATGACAAGTTTATTTGTACTACAGGCTAGATAGCAGAGTGATAGCATGCCAAACTAAGTCCTTACTTTGTTAGCTTACAATGAACTAGATACAAAACAATGGCATCACCTGTAGTACAGGGAATGCAAGCCAACATGTTCATGGAGTAAAAAATTGGCACAAACAACATAGTAGCAGGCCATAATTTTTGTAACAACGACTGAGCAAGATAAAGTTATGATGGCTAGATCTACAGAGCAGGGAATGTAAACCAAATATAGAAGTTACGATGCCAAAAGCTATAGAGCAGGGAATGCGAACCAACATGTGCAATTACTTAAAATTGGCCATGAACTAAATAATAGCAGGATGTTACTATAATACCTACAGTATAATTTTTGTAACAACGACTGAGCAAGATAGAAGTTATGATGGCTACATCTACAGAGCAGGGAATGCAAACCAAAATGTTCAATCGCTTAAAGTTAGCAATGAAGTAGAAAATAGCAACGTGTTACGGTCATAGCTAGGAATGAACTAAAAGAGCTTCAGACAAACAAGCATCTGAACCCAGAACATGGCGCTAAAACAAGGGACTTACATTAGGAGAAGCACTCTGTGGGAGTCACAACAGATCTTCCTGGGGTTGATAGATCCGGTGATGAAGTACGCTACATGTGCTACTTGGGGTTGGAGAGACGGCCATTACACTTCATGGTTACTCATCTCATCTGCAAAAACGTAACGGCGCGTCGTTAGCACAAACAGGTTCCCCCAAGATTAAACAAGAACTTGCAGGCAAGCAATAGAAAAGCGACAGTAGAAGAGTTTAGATCATGCACTGCGCCGGTGAAGCAGATCCGGTTCATGCACAGCGGTGTCGGTGAGCAAGATCCGATGCGGTGGACGACGGATCCGGCGAAGCGGCTCCGGCGGGGTGGACGATACCGCAGCTGAAGCGACTGCGGTAGACTGCTGGATGAGCATATGGTTTCGAGGTTCGGCGGGGATGATCCGGTCCGGTTGATGACGGCGTCGATGAAGCGGCTCCGGCAGGCAGCCGGATGACGAGGATCGCGAGGGCTCGGGTAGGCCAGGGAAGTCCGGCGGGGATGTTCCGGTGCGGTGGGTGGAGGTGGTAGAGAGAGGGACTTGAGAAGTTCCGGTGGGTGGTCTCAGATGAGAGACTGAAGGAAATGTATTTTTTTTGGGAGGGTTTCCGGGCTAGGGAGGTGGTGATCGAAAAAATGACGGGCAAACCCCTCACCAACCGACTTTGCTGTCATCTCCACAGGGGTAGAATGGGAATTTGGAAGCGTGTGAAATTTTTGTATTTTGTGGGCGGGAAGTTTTGCCGCTATGAGATTTTGAATTTCGCTAAGGTACAAGTATAATGATAAAAAATTGTGACACCGTACTAGTACCTCTGTTCATGGCCGAGTGCAAAATCAAATCATCATCACGTTGAATATAGGTCACTACCATGATCATGATCTATCTTCTTAATCCCATTCAAAAATGCGTTTGAAATATTTCAGGATTGGTGGGAGATTTTGCCGCCCGACAGAGATTAAATTAAACCACACGTTCGACAATTCAAACTTGAGACCTTGGCTATGATACCATTTAAGTTCGAACTGATTCAAAAAAGGCTAGGCAATTAATTTATATAACATCCACAGGAACAACTACCAAGTTGATCCCAACCGCAGATAAATGCATCCACCAACAAAAGTCTGAACGGTGCCTTAATCTAAGGAAACATTTCACAAGACCAATGTACTCACTATGTTAGTGTTCATCTCCAATTATCTATGGCATTTTCTTAGTCTTTGGGAGATTATAACGAACTTGATTGGCCTCGTGCAGTAGGGCATCACATGCTTCTAATCTCGATCTCAACATGTCAACTTTTGTTCTTAGCATAGCTGTTGCAACTCGTTCTACTTGGAGTTGTTCCTCCAAAACTTGAGCAGAGAAAGACTTGGACTTGGGCTTCAAAACCCAGCATTTCGCAGGAAAGAGTTTTTGGTGATATCTTTATCTTTCCCGGGTTTTGCCATCTCAAATTTCATATTAGCCAGACAAGTTTTGAGTTGTGTAAAAAGAAAAGTTATTACAGAGAAAAATGCAGATGGTAGATTTAATGTGTACGAACTACTTTTAATCATACAAGTTGACATGCCTGACTATAATAAGGACCATCTATCTTGCTAGCAGGCATAATTATTAATGGGCTACCATGTACGGGAACCGTATCCTCTAACGTGAAGGAGCTAAGTCAGGAAAAATAAAGAAGCAAAGTCAGGCTTCTGTAGCATAAGTACAAGGTTATGCACTGTCTTTAACTAATAAAGGTGATTACTGTAGATGTTTAAAAACTAAACTAAATTTTATTACACCATAATTTTCTCTGCATGTAATCTATAACAATATAAAAAGACCCAGAGTGTGCTGATCCAAAAGATCTTGACCGCCAATACTACATCCAACAGTTTACATAGCACCCATGATTCACGGTAAAACATTGTCAGCCCAATCATCTTTTATTTCAGTGCCACTAATTTGGTTCCCGTATTTTTCTTTCCCTTCAATTAGCATTCAAGATCGCTTCAGTTAGGTAGGTCATCTTCATGTAGGCACTAATTACTAGGGACATGCAAACAGAAAGGTAGACACATCATGCACGCCTCCTCCTTCTTGTATTAATCACATAATTAGAAGAATAGGAAGTTATTTTTGGAGAGTTTACACCGAGGAAATCGTGCAACTGTTGACTACAATTTGGGATCATAAATTTTTCCTCTCCTGGAGATTTAGTTCTCCAAATATTTTTATCAATGTAGAAAAAGTTTACACCCTTACCAAAAAAAGAAAAGGTTTAAATTTTACTTTCACATCGCATCCCAAAAAATAATGTAATACTTTATGATATTTTTTTTCAAAGATTACACGTGCTTTGCACGTGCACTATCTATAATCTATATCTATAACAATATAAAAAGACCCAGAGTGTGCTGATCCAAAAGATCTTGACCGCCAATACTACATCCAACAGTTTACATAGCACCCATGATTCACGGTAAAACATTGTCAGCCCAATCATCTTTTATTTCAGTGCCACTAATTTGGTTCCCGTATTTTTCTTTCCCTTCAATTAGCATTCAAGATCGCTTCAGTTAGGTAGGTCATCTTCATGTAGGCACTAATTACTAGGGACATGCAAACAGAAAGGTAGACACATCATGCACACCTCCCCCTTCTTGCATTAATCACATAATTAGAAGAATAGGAAGTTATTTTTGGAGAGTTTACACGGAGGAAATCGTGCAACTGTTGACTACAATTTGGGATCATAAATTTTTCCTCTCCTGGAGATTTAGTTCTCCAAATATTTTTATCAATGTAGAAAAAGTTTACACCCTTACCAAAAAAAGAAAAGGTTTAAATTTTACTTTCACATCGCATCCCAAAAAATAATGTAATACTTTATGATATTTGTTTTCAAAGATTACACGTGCTTTGCACGTGCACTATTACTAGTTACTTCAAATGCAAGACACAAGTTTGTATTGTGCAAATTAATTTAAATTATTTGGATTTTAGACATATGGTTTGGGGGAAGGAAAGTTAGAGTACTGTAGCTTCTCTAACTTTTCACCTTCAAGTTAGAGTACTGTAGCTTCTCTAACTTTTCACCCATGTACGTAGTCCTTCCAAGAAACAGCCGTTATTGCATTACGAGCAGAAAACAGTTCACACGTGCGCTCAGATTCAAATTTTCAGCATGCAGTCGATTTATGGTTTAATTGAAGTACACATCAGGATATTATTTCACACAAAATACAGCAGCCACATGGAACATATCTAATTTTAGTACAACAACAAAATTTGCAATTATTACAGACCACGAAATTTTGAACGAAATTTTGAGCAGTAATTAGTTACAGCATTGGCATCAGCAGTCCACTTGACTGAACAACAGAATCAAAGTTTATTTAGACACCTTCAATTCCCAGACACATCACAACTGGCTTACCATGACAAGTGCATAGGAGATTCTTTAGAACATTTTCTGTCAAAGTTTGCCTATTTTTCAATTCATGTATCTCTTGGCGTGTCTTGGCAATTAATTCATCAGCATCTTTGTTTTCCCGCCCAAATATATCAACTGCCTCTTGGAGTGCATCCCCGAAATCTCTTTGTGCCGGATTAAGTTGACCAATAGATACCATGGGCCTATGCGAGCAATATGCACTCTCACTGCTGCTTTGTGAAACATCAATACTTGAGGCATTGGCCCTTGCTTCTGGCATTGTAGCTTTATTTGAAGCCTGAAATTTAGATAAAACAAGTTACAACATCATATGATGCAATAAAAGACCTCCAATTTCAAGAACATCATTGAGCTGATATAACACAACAAGCAATCAAAAATAGAGCCTCGTACATCTATTTCTTCTGGAATGGTTGGTGTACTGGACTCAGTGGACCAATGAGAGCACGTGCCACTGTCACTGTTGCTCTGTGAAATGACCGCAACACTTGATAAATGGGTTGTCCCTACTGACATTACAGCTTTGTTTGCAGGCTGAAACTAAGACAAAACAAGTTAAAATGCAATACAATACAAGGCAAACAAACAGCATTGTTGACATAATTTTGAAAGAACCATGGGCAGATACAACAAAGAAACCAGTTAAGCCACATGCCTCTTAGAACAAACCAAACTAGATCATGGCGATGATGTATACAATGAACCAAGCAACTAGACATCATGTGCCCAATAACGAAGCCAGGTCACTGCACAGAAGAAATCTAGCAAATAGCCAAATACAGTCAAAAGATGTGCATGTTGGATTTGATACTATTAGGAAAATAATGTATGATTGATTTAAGCATGACTCAGATAGTGCCTTCGACATCGCAGAAGGTCAATGCAACAATTAATTGTATGGCTTGTATGAAGTGCCATAACATTTAAATTAAGCATAACGAGGCATTGCTTAATCTGAGAACTGAGTGCTAGCTCAGTGGCAAGGCTTGCGAGTGCGCAGCCAGCCCACCCGGGTTCGAGTCCCAACAGGACCGAATTAAACGGGGTGTTATCTAGCGCGTATAAATTCGCTGCTAGAGAGGTCTCATCATCTATCTCACAACGTATAGACAAGGGAGGGAATCTTCCTACGTTGGTCAACGTTTAGGCAATGCTTAATCTTGAATTCATGATCAAACTCAAACAAAAAAGGGCATATAACAAGTAGCACCATGTGCATCATGTATAATAGATTACTAGAAACTGAATGAAGCAATTGAACATGGAGCGTATTATATAAACAGCCAGATCATTTGAATATGGATATACCACATCATGTCAATGGGACTCAGAAAAACAAAGCTAGACATTTAAACAAGTAATATAACTATTTTTTCACCATGTTTCAAGTAGAATAGGAAGCTAGGTTAGGAATAAAGCAATCATGTTTCAAGTAGAATAGGAAGCTAGGTTAGGAATAAAGCAATAAAAAAACACAAAGTGCATCATTTCAGCTAGGATCATTTCTATCAAACTTCATGCACTAGCCATGGAACAACAGGCAAACTCAATGAAGCAACAGGCAAAAAATTAACATAATAGAATTTCAGGACTTGTATTAACATAGCCAAATCATGTAACTTATACCCAGGCATGCCGGATGCCAGATGGGTCAAAGGCAGTGTGCAATGTTCCATATGGTCATTGTTTATATTTTATTAGATTCCATTAGGCAACTTAGGTAGTGCAACATACAGAAAATGATGCAATTGAACTATGCACAGGAGGTAAATTAACATTCCAAAAAAAACAGGGAACTTACGTGAGCTTTTTTTTGAGTCACACGGACCTCATCGGGTACTTGGACAGAAGAACCTGGTGCCTCACTGTTTCTCCTCTGCATGAAGGAGAGGCCAATTGTAAACAGAAACAGGTCCAAGATATAGAAGTTTGCATTAAGCAATATACAAAAAACAGCAGGTACTTACATGATTATAGGCGAGCTTTACTCTACGTTTATGAGTGTAAGATGTGCCTGCTGCACGTGTAATAACAACAAACAGTTACGAGTCACGGCTTTGCTATAATTAAATTGACACCAAATAGTAGTAGAAGCATTATGACGTGCATAAACATGTAATACAGGATCGCAGAAAGATATCAAACATGATGTAACTAGAGCAGTAGCCTACGGCCAAATAGTGAGAAATTGTAATCGTGTCAATTGTGGACTTGTATAGCCTACCCCAACTTGTTTGGGAATAAAGGCTTTGTTGTTGTTGTTGTCAATCGTGGACATGTAGAGCATTCAACGGCTCATGATTGGTGGCTCATATTTTGTAGAGTTTCAGCGAATGGGTGGGTTAGGTTACTCAGACCACCACACTGTGTATTTATATCATCTGAGTTAGGGTTACAATACTACTGGACATGGGCCTCTATGGGCCTCACACTGGATACAATATTACTACAGCGCTACTACTAAACTCACTCATGGTCCAACACACCCCCTCAAGATGATCATGGGTAAACAACCATGGCCATCTTGCAACAACAACATGACACATATGACAACTACCAGTAATGAACATTCAGCATAACTCCTAGGATACATGACAGCATTGCACTTTCCATCATCTTGTCATCTCGATTCATCTCTTCATCAGCAGCGAAGATATCCAGCTTCAACCATCTGGGATACGCACAACTCCTAACCATACACGTCCTCAACAACCCCGGCTGCCTCACCACACAAGTTCCGCAGAACCATCCACACTCGCCTCAATGTCCTCAGCCTCTCTTCTCCACTCTGCCCGGCCACCTCTTCCGTCTCTCCCACAAACCCCCAGCCAACTCCTGCCTCAACCATCCACTCCTCAAGCACCCATGCCTATCCCCCGGTCAGGCCTCAACCAGTCTCACCTCAGGCACGCATGCCTTTCCCCTGGACATATCCACAACCATCACCATCACCACTAAACCGCAGCCTCATCAACTCCATCACGACTCAACCGCAGCCTCATCAACTCCATCACCACATATCCTCACAGCCTCACATCTCCATTTTCTCCTCACTTCCACTCGGATGGCGCCTCGTCTGCGCGCCCTGGCCAACCTGGCGGACCGCACCTGGCCACATCGACCGGCTCGCGCTGGTCAACGTCCAGCACCAACCTCCGGCTCCGCCCTGCGCTCAAAGGCTCGCCCCACTCCGCACGCCTCCAACTTCTGCCCCTCACACGGATCCAGATCTCTCTGCCACGGATTCACTTCCTCTTCTCTCCTTTCTAAACCAAAACGATCTTCACCCTCTTCTTTCTCCCCGCGCGAGCAGCCGCCGATCTCACACAGCTCACATCGCTGTGTGTGATAGCCGCAACCCACGCAGAGCACCTGATGCGGCCTCCCGCCGCCTGGATTTCTACATCTCAACGGTGGGTTTTGTGATCAAAGGAAGAACTTGTTTGGTACTGTTTGTGGCGGCTAGCAGGAAGGAAACCTAGGCTCTGATACCATGTAGAGTTTCAGCGAATGGGTGGGTTTGGTCACGGAAAAACATACTTATGCGTCGTGTTTAAACCTAAAGGATGAGGTGGTTATCAACGAAAGCACTTGTAAGTTAGAAATATAGCACGAATTCAGAAATACAGTCAGCTGCAATACTCCTAACAGAACAAAACGCGCAGGGATGTCTGGTTACCTATTTCTGGGCGGCGTTTAGACGTGTTCCGCGTTCTTACGGGTGACGTGGAGGTCGGCGAGGGGACTGCTGTTGCGGTGGGTGCCGGGGAAGCAGATCTTGGGGGGTCGGAGAAGGACATGCTGGGCGGTCGATGAAGTGTTCAGCGCGCCGGCCGAACTAGAAGGTCGGTGAAGCAGATGATGTGCAGTGCACGGGGGCGTCGGTGTCGGCGAAGCTGGTCAGGTGCGGTGGTCGATAGAGTCGGCGAACGAGATACGGTGCGGTGGACGCCGGAGTAGGTGCGGATCAAGCGGATAGGGCAGCCTCGGGGTTTGAAGCCGTGGCAGCTTGAACGGCGAAGTGCGGCGGCCGGGAAGATCTGGAGGTAGGCAAGAGGGGCGGTTTCTCTGAGGGCTTGCGGGCGAAACTAGGGCGAAGCTGGGCGATAGAGGAGTAGAAGGGAATTTCGCAGTCCTTCTTTTGAGGAAAAAAATATTCGCAGATCTGAAACTTTGCGGCGCGAGATATTTGGGCGTTGGCGGGGAATTTTACCGCTCGATGATATTAAATTTTGGCTGCAGTAGGTTTTTTTTTAGAGTATGTAATAATAATAAATAGTAGGCCCTACTAGTACTGTACGTCTGTTCAGGAATCCAAGGGGGTAGAGGTATAGATATATAGACAATATAGAGATATAAGAAATGGCGGGGGCTAGCGGAAATGCACTTTGCCTCATAGGAGCATATGCTCCCATTATGTGAATCCATATTTCAAAGTGTCAAAAAATTCTAAACTAAAATTTTACATGTATATCTAGACATTTTATGTTGGTACACAAGTTTTCTCACAAAAAAATTATGTGGCTCCTATAAAAAAGACAAATTTTGATGTTGTAACACGACTACGTACAGTATATTTTTTGCCTTTTTTTACACGCCACACAAAATGTCGTTTTTCCACGAAAACTTGTGAACGAACATATGATGTCACAATGTATACCAAAAAAATTAACATTTATATAATTTTTTTAATCATTTTCTATAATTGGTGCATATGCACGCGTGTGCCAAAACGCCACCTCCGCAGGCTAGGAGTTTCTAAACTTCTTATGGCACATCAAATAAAATGTTGTTCAAACAATAATAATAATGTGCTTATGATTGTTACTCCCTTCCACCATGAATAAAGTCCACATCGGTTTCGTGTCAAACTTTGACTCGAGATTTAGGTACCCACATGATAGTGCTAGTATCATAGCTAGTATCATACACATTGGTCCCACAAAAATGTTGATGTGGCAGCTAATTAAGTAGGAGAGAGGAGATTAGTGTAACATAGGTAGATACTGTATCATAGCGCAAACAACGAGAAAACTTAATGCTAAACAAATCTTGTACACAAATTTGCATTGAGATTCTAAAAAATAATAAATGTAGCATTACTATGATACTACTCCATGATACTACCCACTATAGAAATAGTATGACCAGCCTAATTTTATGACATCCGCAAAATATACCATTGGAAAGTTCATCGAAACAAGCATCCGATGATATAGTTTTGAATGACATGCAACTCATAATTGGCGGGCCCAAGTATTAGTCTAAGTTTGCCTCTGAAAACAAATTGGCATTGTACTCTAGGACAAAGGGAGACTACTCGCAATGGCAATATCATAAGTAGTATCATGCACTACATGCATGCAAAATGTTGATGTGTCATATCAGTTAATGATGAAAGAGACGATAGTGGTATCATAGGTAGATATCGTATCATATCATGTAGAACTAGAAAAATTACTGCCAAACAAATCTTGTACACACTTTTGTATTGAGATTCTACAAATCCCTAAATACATGTAACATATTATACTACTACATGATGATACTATGGACTGTGAAAATAATATCGTACATTAGTATCATATGTATGATACTATTATATGATACTCCCCATTGTGACTAGTCTAATAATAACAATAGTACTCAAATTTGTCTTGTCCCTCGGGTGTTTAGAAGTATATGTTCGGTCCCTCACGTATTTAAGAATTATGTTTGGCCCCTCAACTCTAATGTGGTCAAAATTGAGCACTTGAACACTTAGTTAGGTCTAGCAATGATAAAAACTTGATTGGTCTGTTTATTATTTGTTATGTGGCACGGCGGCAAAGCATTTTGCTAAATCTCAAGCACACATAGTTGGGGTCCATTAGAGGGACTAATTAAATCAAAGTACAATGGATTATAAAAGCAGGTTTTATCATTGATTAGCTTTGCAACGGCCTATCAACTGTAAGTGTTGCATGTGTTCTAAAGAACTATGTTCATCGTCACAGATCAAGAGGAGTACGCAGTGGAGGACGCACAAAACAACCGTAGGCCAGGTGGGCACACCTTACTAATTTTCTTTTTTCCACTTTATATGTGATAATTTTTTACATAATTAATTAACTAAACATTTTAAAATAGGGTGGGCCATTCAACCCAAACACCATGTTGCGTACGTCGCTGAGGGTAAGGGGTTTCATCTTCGTTCTATGGTATGAGTATGTAATGCGCGTGATACTCATCGAAGACAATATATATAGCAGACATCACATCAGATGAGCCTATGGATAAAAATGGGCCAAATCATATCTACTAGTGCACAAATGAAGTTAAAAATAGGTCAACCTTCATTAAACCGATACTACTTAAAAGACCATTGTTTGACCTAAGTAAGCGTATATATGAGGTCAGTAATACTAGTCACAATGCATAGTATCATATATAAAAGTATGGTGTGTATGATACAATTAATACTACATGTTACTATGTCAACGATGCATGGTATCATGTACTAGTATCATAATCTTCTTATATTAATTGATTTGTAGAATCTCAATGCAGATCTATGTACAAGATTATTTAACATTAAATTTTCTAGTACTACGTGCTATGATACGGTATCTACCTATGATATTATAATCCTCTCTCTCATCTTTAATTGCAGTGCCACATCAGCTTTTTTGCAAGCATGAGATGCATGATAGTGTACTACCTATGATACTCCCATTGTGGGTAGTCTAAGGGGGCAATGTTAGACCTAATTAAGTGTTTGAGGTTAGTTATGGACCGCTGTTATACCTAATTGTGTTTGAGGTCAGTTAGGGACCTTATTATACATAATTAAGTGTTAGAGGTGAGTTCAAATAATAATATATAGTTGGGGTCTAAAGTTCACCAACGTATGCAACACACGAGCTGCCAAATGTGTACTTAATTAACCCTATTAGGAAAACACAAGATTATCTCATTCAACAAAATATTAGGAAAGTGTATCACAATTGTATTTATCCCTTATCTCTCTCATGTTAACCGAGACAAGAGTTCGTTCTAGGTCAGCTCTACGACAATTAGCGTCGCAAGGGTGGTAACATAGGTGTGCAGTTGCGAAAGTTTTTTCCCAAGTTATCGACTTCCTCAATCCACACTTAATATTTGTGCATGCGGGCCTAAGTATATGGTACTACTTAGTTCTATTCCTAGTATATATGTTGGGTGACTTAGAAAAATCATACTTCGTACATGATTCCTTCGAAAATCCTTTAGGGCTTCTTTGATTCATATTAGGTTGGTATAAGATAATAGGATTTAGATCTTATAGGAATATTTCCTACACTAGTAGTTTGATTCATATGAACATATCCAATAGGAAATAATCCTATAGGAATCATCAAGTAGTGCAAATCCTAGTATAGGATTAAATATTTGGTCCTACCTCATGGAAAAATTCATTTGGCGCAATCAAACGCAACTCATCTTATTATAGGATTTAACTACACATGTCATCCCAAATCCCAATCCTACATTCCTACTCCTATGATTTCCCTATCCTGTGAATGAAAGGAGCCCTTAAAATCAAACTATCCCGCACCTCGTCGATTCGTATAAAACCGACTCTAGCCAACAACTCTTCGCCCGACCTTTCTTCTTCACCATCAGGCCACCACACACTGTCATTTTCCATTGCAACGCATTTAGGGTGTGTTCGGTTCCAGAACCAAGTGGAATGGAATGGAACCGTTCCGCACCTAGAGCCCATTCTTGTGTTCGGTTGTGGAATGGAACGGAACCGAGTGGTTCCTCGAAAGGGAATATTCTCCCCATATGCAGAATGCACCCATTCCACCGAATCGGTGGAATGTGGTGGAACGGCTGTTACTTAGCCGCTATTAATTACAAAGCACTTCACTAATCCAACCAAAAAAATTATTAGTTGTTGTTAATTATGATTTTGAGATTAAAAAGGCCACTATTAATTACGATATTTAGACAAAAGATTAAACTTTAACTTCATTCCGTTCTACTCTCCAAATTCCCCGACCATACAAAAAATAACATTAATTACGATTTTAAGATTAAAAAGGCCATTAGGCGTTGTTAATTACGATTTTAAGATTTAAAAGGCTATTTGCCATTGTTAATTACGATTCTTAGACAAAAGTTTAGTTTAACCACATTCCGTTCTGCTCTCCAATTCCTCCAACCGAACAAAAAACAGTACCATTCTGTACCTCCTTTTTGTCCAAACCGAACGCGGGGATGGAACCATTCCATTCCTCTGGAAAGGAACCATTCCTTACTAAAATCTTCTTGTGCCACCTCCCAGTTTAAAGGCCTACTCGCATAACCCTACAGCTCTGCACTCGCGTGGGCAACCGAACACACCTACATCATCAATGCCCCGCGTACTTATCCGCACCGCCTACAGCTCTGCACTCCTATGACCTATCCATGGCTGGGCAGTCAAAAAAAGCTGCGTCACCTGGGAAATCAACAAGCCACGCAAGCAAGTCGCAAGCATCATAAATTCCGAATCAATGCCTAGCTACAGTCTACCTGGCCTCCTCCCAACTCATTGTCCTTGAGGCCTTAACAAAGCCTTCTAAAAGGGTTTTATCAAAATATTCCATATGGATTAGTAAAAAAACGCACCTGCTAAAGATTCATATATGCCCCTAGGTTAAAAATATGCATCTCAAATTTGTATGGATACGTATGTATCTCTGACTAAAATGCATGTATCAAGACATAAGTGAGACACCTATATATTTTCAAACGGGGATGTAGTAGTAGATTTTTTGGGTCATGTGTTGGCAATAAAAAATGGATTCCCCATTTCATCTGTGCACAAGGAGGGCAAAACGAGTGGTCTTTTGTGAAGTGTCTCTACCAATCTACAACCACTTCAATTTTCACATGTACGCTAGACCCTGAAAGATGTCCAAATCAAGTTGCAGTGTTTTATCTCGATCCACATCTACATATGGTTTTATAATTGAGCTTTATCCTAATGAATTCAAAATTAAACTGTATGAGTTTGCTTGTTTTTGTACCCACTTGGGAAGGGTTCATGCAGGATCTGTAGCGAACTTTCTTGTGAAGACATATTTTGGCACATACTGTATGTGAATCTTCTCACGGCCATCAACTTTGAATACTCAAGTTTTTTACTCCTATATATGCAAAATGATATCAGTGTACCATTTTACTTATTCACAATGTTGGCAAAAAATGTATTTTTATGCCCATCTATTTCCATTTTTTGATTTCTTTTTTGAATTTTCATGCCCATTTGTAGATTTGACCAAGATTTAAACAAGTTTAACACATGAAAAATGAAAAGGTAAGCATGGATCCTTCTTAGACACTCTAAAATGAAGCTTTTGGGAGGTTCTTGAAATATCCAAGTTTGAAACCCAAAACCACTTCTTCTCTTCATGTTTGACTACATAAGATAGAGTTTAGGGTTAGGGGTAGATACATGATTTTTCTTGTTTGAATATGTCTAGACCTTGTTTATCAACTTTAATGCTTACTATATGACATAAGAAGACTATGTGCTTTGGTTTTTCATTTTCTGTTTTTTTTATATTTTATGCCCATTTGAATCTTGGTCAAATCCTAGGTTTGACCAGGATTTAAGCAAGTTTAAAACATGAAAACGACTTCTCTTCGTGCTTGACTTCTTATTCACTCCAAAATGAAGCTTTTGGAAGGGTTTTTGACATTTCCATGTTTGAAACCCAAAACGACATCTCTTCGTGCTTGACTTCATAAGATAGAGTTTAGGGTTAGGGGGTAGATACATGAATTTTCTGGTTTGAATATGTCTAGACCTAGCTTGTTTATCAACTTGAATGCTTGCTATATGACATCAGAAGACTATGTGTTTGGTTTTTATTTTTTTGAATTTGTTATGCCCATTTGAATCCTGGTCAAATCCTAGGTTTGACCAAGATTTAAACAAGTATAAAACATGAAAATGAAAAGTAAGCCTGGATCCTTCTTATTCACTCCAAAATGAAGCTTTTGGGAGGGTTTTTGAAATTTCCATGTTTGAAACCCAAAACGACTTCTCTTCGTGATTGACTTCATAAGACAGAGTTTAGGGTTAGGGGTAGATACCGGATTTTTCTGGTTTGAATATGTCTAGACCTTGTTTATCAAATTGAATGCTTGCTATATGACATCAGAAGACTATGTGTTTGGTTTTTGTTTTTTGAATTTGTTATGCCCATTTGAATCTTAGTCAAATCCTAGGTTTGAATATATATGTCTAGACCTTGTATATCAACTTGAATGCCTTACTATACATATGACATAAGAATGTTATGTGCTTTGGTTTTTCATTCTTTTCATTTTTTTCTGAATTTTTAGGGCCATTTGAATCTTGGTCAAATCCTTGGTTTGACCAAGATTTAAACAAATTTAAAACATGAAAATGAAAAGGGAAGTCTGTATCCTTCTTAGTCACTCTAAAATGAAGCTTTTGGGATGTTCTTTAAATTTCAATGTTTGAAACCCAAAACGACTTCCCTTCATGCTAGACTTCATAAGATCGACAGGGGGTAGATACATGATTTGTCTGGTTTGGATATATCTAGACCTTGTTTATCAACTTGATTGCTTACGATATGACATAAGAAGACTATGTGATTTGGTTTTTCATTTTTCTGATTTTTTTGAATTTTGTGCCCACCCATTTGTATCTTCGTCAAATCCTAGGTTTGACCAAGATAATTTAAACAAGTTTAAAACATGAAAATGTAAAGGGAAGCATGTATCCTTCTTAGTCACTCTAAAATGAAGCTTTTGGGAGGTTTTTGAAATTTCCATGTTTGAAACCCAAAACCACTTCTCTTCACATGCTTGACTTCATAAGACAGAGTTTAGGGGTTAGGGGTATAGATACATGATTTGTCTGGTTTGAATATGTCTAGACCTTGTTTATCAACTTGAATGCTTACTATATGACATAAGAAGACTATGTGATTTGGTTTTTAATTTTTCTGTTTTTTAATTATTTTTCTGCCCATTTGAATCTTGGTCAAATCCTAGGTTTGAACAAGATTTAGACAAGTTTAACACGTGAAATTAAACGAATAAGTAAGCATTGATCCTTCTTAGTCACTCCAAAATGTACCAATTGATAGTGTTAACTTTGCTTCATGGAAAAAATAATGTCATGTAAATGAGTTAACTTGGATTTCCTACCCTTGAATCCATAGGAAACTTTGTTCTAATGCACTATTATAATCAACCGAGTTTTTACACCAACAGGTCTGTCACTTACGTGTGGTGCCCACGCGTGAGGTCCCACACTTCAGTGAGCACAAGTCACGTGCAATAGGTACGCCAACTCCCAGCCATCTTCTTTGTCAAGAGAAGACGCATCAGGATGCGTATTGGAAGTCCGTGGGTCCTTCTGGATCCTTCGGTTGTCCCTCTCACAAAAAATCTATCTCATTCTCGCCTCGCTCGACTCGCTCGCTCGCTCGCACGTCCTGCGCACTGACAAACCCTGCACAACAGTCAACATCATCATCATCACCCGAAAAAGGGGAGACACCATAATGCTCTGCCTTTTTTCTCTCCTTCCGAGTGATCCCTCTTCCTCCGAGTTTCACTCGACGGGCAAACGCACATCTGCAGCATAGTAATAATAAAAAGGTAGAAAAATCGATATACGAATCTATAATTAAATAGGTTAAACTAGGGTTTTGCCCTGTACTACAGATCAAGGTTCAAAAAAATCCAACTATTCGAACAACACGATTCTAATCCAAGAACTTTTTCGACCTCATCCAAGTGGCCTCAAACTATAGGGTTAGCATCTAGTGCAGTATGTGTGAAAATGTATGCACTATGTGTGCTATAACTTGTATGTCTTTCAAATTTGAACCAACTTTGAATAAGTTTGAAATATTTGAAATGGGGAACTTTTTCGACCTCATCCAAGTGGCCTCAAACTATAGGGTTAGCATCTAGTGCAGTATGTGTGAAAATGTATGCACTATGTGTGCTATAACTTGTATGTCTTTCAAATTTGAACCAACTTTGAATAAGTTTGAAATATTTGAAATGGGGCTTTTGGCTTAAACGTTTGAAACTCAAAACGATTCTCTTCATGCTAGACTTCATAAGACCGAGTTTAGGGTTAGGGGTAGATACATGATTTGTCTGGTTTGAATATGTCTAAACCTTGTTTATCAACTTTAATGCTAACTTCTCAGTCACTCTAAAATGAAGTTTTTGGAGGTTTTTGAAATTTCCATCTTTGAAACCCAAAACCACTTCTCTTCATGCTTGACTTCATAAGAAAAAGTTTAGGGTTAGGGGGTATAGATACATGATTTGTATGGTTTGAATATGTCCAAACCTTGTTTATCAACTTGAATATGCTTACTATATGACATAAGAAGACTATGTACTTTGGTTTTTAATTTTTCTGATTTTTTTAATTTTCTGCGCATTTGAATCATATCTTGGTCAAATCCTAGGTTTCACCAAGATTTAGACAAGTTTAACACGTGAAAATGAGTAAGTAAGCATGGATCCTTCTTAGTCACTCTAAAATGAAGCTTTTGGGATGTTCTTGAAATTTCCATGTTTGAAACCCAAAACCACTTCTCTTCATGATTGACTTCCATAAGATCGACAGATCAGTTTAGGGTTAGGGGTAGATATATACATGATTTTTTGGTTTGAATATGTCTAGACCTTGTTTATCAACTTGAATGCTTACTATACATATGACATAAGAATGCTATGTGCTTTGGTTTTTCATTCTCTTTTTGAATTTTTTCTAAATTTTTAGGCCCATTTGAATCTTGGTCAAATCCTTGGTTTGACCAAGATTTAAACAAGTTTAAAACATGAAAATGAAAAGGGAAGTCAGTATCCTTCGTAGTCACTCTAAAATGGAGAAGCTTTTGGGATGTTCTTGTAATTTCTATGTTTGAAACCGAAAACGAGTTCCCTTCATGCTAGTAGACTAGCTTCATAAGATCGACAGGCCGGGGGTAGATACATGATTTGTCTGGTTTGGATATATCTAGACCTTGTTTATCAACTTTAATGCTTACTATATGACATATATAAGAAAACTATTGCTTTGGTTTTTCCTTTTTCTGTTTTTTTTTAATTTTGATGCCCATTTGAATCATGTCGAATCCTAGGTTTGACCAAGATAATTTAAACAAGTTTAAAACATGAAAATGAAAAGGGAAGCATGTATCCTTCTTAGTCACTCTAAAATGAAGCTTTTGGGAGGTTTTTGAAATTTCCATGTTTGAAACCCAAAACCACTTCTCTTCACATGCTTGACTTCATAAGACAGAGTTTAGGGGTTAGGGGTATAGATACATGATTTGTCTGGTTGAATATGTCTAGACCTTGTTTATCAACTTTAATGCTTACTATATGACATAAGAAAACAATTGCTTTGGTTTTTCTTTTTCTGATTTTTTTGAATTTTGATGCCCATTTGAATCTTGTCAAATTCTAGGTTTGACCAAGATTTAAACAAGTTTAAAACATGAAAATGAAAAGGGAAGCATGTAACCTTCTCAGTCACTCTAAAATGAAGTTTTTGGGAGGTTTTTGATATTTCCATGTTTGAAACCCGAAACCACTTCTCTTCATGCTTGACTTCATAAGACAGAGTTTAGGGTTAGGGGTAGATACATGATTTGTATGGTTTGAATATGTCCAAACCTTGTTTATCAACTTGAATATGCTTATGTGCTTTGGTTTTTTATTTTTCTGATTTTTTTGAATTTTATGCCCATAAATCTTGGTCAAATCCTAGGTTTGACCAGGATTTAAACAAGTTTAAAACATGAAATGAAAAGATAAGCCTGGATCCTTCTTAGTCACTCTAAAATGAAGCTTTTGGGAGGTTCTTGAAATTTCCATATTTGAAACCCAAAACCACTTCTCTACATGATTGACTTCATAAGACATAGTTTAATTAGAGTTTTAGGGGTAGATATATACATGATTTTTCTGGTTTGAATATATATGTCTAGACCTTGTTTATCAACTTGAATGCTTACTATACATATGACATAAGAATGCTATATATGTGCTTTGGTTTTTCATTCTTTTGATTTTTTTCTGAATTTTTAGGGCCATTTGAATCTTGCATGGTTAAACTTGGGTTTTGCCCAGTTCTAAAGATCAAGGGTTCAAAAAAATCCAACTACGGGGTTCGAACAACACGATTCTAATCCAAGAATTTTTTCGACCTCATCCAAATGGCCTCAAACTATAGGGTTAGCATCTAGTGCAGTATGTGTGAAAATGTATGCACTATGTGTGCTATAACTTGTATGTCTTTCAAATTAAGTTGATAAACAAGGTCTAGACATATTCAAACCAGAATATTATACTGCATTAGTACAAAAAGTTTCCTATGGATTCATCAAGGGTAGTAAAGCCAAGTTAACTCATTGTCATGACTAAGAAGGATCCATGCTTACTTTTTCATTTTCATGTTTTAAACTTGTTTAAATCTTGGTCAAACCTAGGATTTGACCAAGATTCAAATGGTCATAAAAAATCAAACAAAATCAAGAAAATCAAAAACCAAACCACATAGTCTTCTTATGTAATATACTAAGCATTCAAGTTGATCAACGAAGTCTAGACATATTCAAACCAGAAAAATCATGTATCTACCCCCTAACCCTAAACGTTGTCTTATGAAGTCAAGCATGAAGAGAAGAAGTGGTTTTGGGTTTCAAACATGGAAATTTCAAAAACCCACCCAAAAGCTTCATTTTGGAGTGACTAAGAAGGATCCAAGCTTACTTTTTCATTTTCATGTTTCAAACTTGTTTAAATCTTTGTCAAACCTAGGATTTGACCAAGATTCAAATGGGCATAAAAATTCAAAAAAGAAATCAAAAAATGAAACAGCAAAGCACATAAACTTCTTATGTCATATAGTAATTAAGCATTCATGTTGATCAACAAAGTCTATATATATTTAAACAATAAAAATCATGTATATATACCCCCAAACCCAAAACCACTTCTCTTCACATGCTTGACTTCATAAGACAGAGTTTAGGGGTTAGGGGTATAGATACATGATTTGTCTGGTTTGAATATGTCTAGACCTTGTTTATCAACTTGAATGCTTACTATGTGATTTGGTTTTTCATTTTTCTGTTTTTTAATTATTTTTCTGCCCATTTGAATCTTGGTCAAATCCTAGGTTTGAACAAGATTTAGACAAGTTTAACACGTGAAATTAAACGAATAAGTAAGCATTGATCCTTCTTAGTCACTCCAAAATGTACCAATTGATAGTGTTAACTTTGCTTCATGGAAAAAATAATGTCATGTAAATGAGTTAACTTGGATTTCCTACCCTTGAATCCATAGGAAACTTTGTTCTAATGCACTATAATAATCAACCGAGTTTTTACACCAACAGGTCTGTCACTTACGTGTGGTGCCCACGCGTGTGGTCCCACACTTGAGTGAGCACAAGTCACGTGCAACAGGTACGCCAACTCCCAGCCATCTTCTTTGTCAAGAGAAGACGCATCAGGATGCGTATTGGAAGTCTGTGGGTCCTTCTGGATCCTTCGGTTGTCCCTCTCACAAAAAAACAAATCTCTCTCATTCTCGGCCTCGCTCGACTCGCTCGCTCGCTCGCTCGCACCTCCTGCGCACTGACAAACCCTGCACAACAGTCAACATCACCAGAAAAAGAATATACACCATCAATAAGAGGGGCCCCGTGACTGCTCTCCCTTCTTCTCCTTCCGAGTGATTCCTCTTCCTCCGAGTTTCACTCGACGGGCAAACACACATGTGCTGCATAGTAATAATAAAAAAGTAAAAGAATCGACTACGAATCTATTATTAAATAGGTTATAAACTAGGGTTTTCCCCAGTACTACAGATCAAGTTGAAAAAAAAATCCAACTACGGGGTTTGATTTTGGCCTACAAATAAAAAATTAAATAAGTTGAACTAGTATTCCTCTAAAAAATCATTTTGGTTTGCATTGTTTGATACTTTTCATAGCTAGAGTGCATCACAATTTTTTGATTTCATGCTTTGCTTTGCCAATTTTGATTTTTTCTAACCACCTTCTCTTTGATTTCAAATTTAGGTCAAACTATCGATGCCTACTATGTGTTCTACTTGAATTGGATGCAGCATGCGCACATGATATGTTTTGCCATTGTTTTGGGCTTCCACACATCTTGGGGCATCCAAGTATTTAAGTTACCTTGTTTTTTAATTGTAATTCATGTACCCTTTCCTCCCAATTAAATTTTGGTTTTACATTTTTAAATTTTTTAAATTTTTATGCCCATTCTGATGTCATATAGTTAGCATTTAAGTTGATAAACAAGGTCTAGACATATTCAAACCGGAAAAATCATGTATCTACCCCTAACCCAAAACTCTGTCTTATCAAGTCAAGCACGAAGAGAAGTCGTTTTGGGTTTCAAACATGGAATTTTCAAAAACCCTCCAAAAAGCTTCATTTTGGAGTGACTAAGAAGGATGGAGGCTTACCTTTTTCATTTTCATGTTTTAAACATGTTTAAATCTTGGTCAAACCTATTATTTGACAAAGAATCAGATGGGCTTAAAATTTCAAAAAAATCAAAAAATGAAAAACCAAAGCATGCAGTCTTCTTATATATGTCATATATATATTACGACACATTCAAGTTGATAAACAAGGTTTGGACATATTCAAACCAAAAAATCATGTATCTACCCCCTAACGCTAAACTCTGTCATATGAAGTCAAGCATATGAAGAGAAGTGGTTTTGGGTTTCAAACATGGAAATTTCCATGCTTGAAACCAAAAACCACTTCTCTTCATGCATGCTTGACTTCATAAGACAGAGTTTAGGGTTAGGTGGTAGATACATGATTTTCCTGGTTTGAATATGTGTAGACCTTGTTTATCAAATTAATTGAATGCTTACTATATAACATAAGAGAAGACCTTGTTTTTTTTTGAATTTTTATACCCATTTGAATCTTTGTCAAATCCTTGGTTCCACCAAGATTTGAATAAGTTAAAAACATGAATATGAAAAAGTAAGCATGTATGCTTCTTAGTCACTTCAAAATGAAGCTCTTGGGAGGGTTTTTGAATTTCCATATTCGAAACCAAAAACCACATATCTTCATGCTTGACTTCATGAAACAAAGTTTAGGGTTAGGGGTAGATACATGCATGATTTTTCTTGTTTGAATATGTCTAGAACTTGTTTATCAACTTAATTGAATGCCTACTATATAACATAAGAAGACCTTTTTTGTTTTTTTTAAATTTTTATACCCATTTGAATCTTGGTCAAATCCTAGGTTTCACCAAGATTTGAATAAGTTTAAAACATGAATATGAAAAAGTAAGCATGCATGTATGCTTCTTAATTAATCACTTCGAAATGAAGCTCTTGGGAGGGTTTTTGAAATTTCCATGTTTGAAACCAAAAACCACATATCTTCATGCATGCGCTTGACTTCATGAGACAGAGTTTAGTGTTAGGGGGTAGATACATGATTTCTCTCGTTTGAATATGTTTGAAACCAAAAACCACATATCTCTGGTTTGCCCGCACTTAGAAATGATATTTGCATCACTTATCATATGTTTGCCCATTTGAATCTTGTCAAATCCTAGATTTGACCAAGATAATTTAAACAAGTTTAAAACATGAAAATGAAAAGGCAAGCTTGTATCCTTCTTAGTCACTCTAAAATGAAGTTTGGGGAGGTTTTTGAAATTTCCATGCTTGAAACCAAAAACCACTTCTCTCTTCATGCTTGACTTCAATTCATAAAGACAGAGTTTGGGGATATATAGGGGTAGATACATGATTTTTCTGGTTAATTTGATATGTCTAGACCTTGTTTATCAACTTAATTGAATGCTTACTATATGACATAAGAAGACTATGTGCCTTGCTTTTACATTTTTTTAAATTATGCCCATTTGAATCTTGGTCAAATCCTAGGTTTGACCATGATTTAAACAAGTTTAAAACATGAATATGAAAATTAAGCATGTATCCTTCGTAGTCACTCCAAAATGAAGCTCTTGAGAGGGTTTTTGAAATTTCCATGTTTGAAACCAAAAAACCACGTACTTCTCTTCATGCTTGACTTCATAAGACAGAGTTTGGGGTTAGGGGTAGCTTGATACATGATTTTTCTCGTTTGAATATGTCTAGACCTTGTTATCAACTTAATTGAATGCTTACTATATATATGACATAAGAAGACTATGTGCATTGGTTTTTGCATTTTATTGTTTTTTTTAATTTTATGCCCATTTGAATCTTGGTCAAATCCTAAGTTTGACCATGATTTAAACAAGTTGAAAACATGAATATGAAAAATTAAGCATATATCCTTCTTAGTCACTCCAAAATGAAGCTCTTGGGAGGGTTTTTGAAATTTCCATGTTTTAAACCAAAAACCACATATCTTCATGCTTGACTTCATGAGATAGAGTTTAGGGTTAGGGGTAGATACATGATTTCTCTGGTTTGAATATATCTAGACCTTGTTTATCAACTTAATTGAATGCTTACTAATGTGACATAAGAAGACTATGTGCCTTGATTTTCCATTTTTTGTTTTTTCTGAATTTTTATGCCCATTTGAATCTTGGTCAAATCCTAGGTTTGACCATGATTTAAACAAGTTTAATAAAACATGAATAGGAAAAATTAAGCATATATCCTTCTTAGTCACTCCAAAATGTAGATCTTGGTAGGGTTTTTAAAATTTCCATGTTTGAAACCAAAAACCACGACTTCTCTTCATGCATGCTTGACTTCATAAGACAGAGTTTAGGGCTAGGGTAGCTAGATACATGATGTTTCTGGTTTGAATATGTCTAGACCTTGTTTATCAACTTAATTGAATGCTTACTATATGACATAAGAAGACTATGTGCCTTGATTTTACATTTTTTAAAATTATGCCCATTTGAATCTTGGTCAAATCCTAGGTTTGACCATGATTTAAACAAGTTTGTTTATCAACTTGAATGCTTGCTATATGACATCAGAAGACTATGTGTTTGGTTTTTGTTTTTTGAATTTGTTATGCCCATTTGAATCTTAGTCAAATCCTAGGTTTGAATATATATGTCTAGACCTTGTATATCAACTTGAATGCTTACTATACATATGACATAAGAATGTTATGTGCTTTGGTTTTTCATTCTTTTCATTTTTTTCTGAATTTTTAGGGCCATTTGAATCTTGGTCAAATCCTTGGTTTGACCAAGATTTAAACAAATTTAAAACATGAAAATGAAAAGGGAAGTCTTATCCTTCTTAGTCACTCTAAATTTTTTATACCCATTTGATTCTTCGTCAAATCCTAGGTTTGTTGACCTAGATTTGAACAAGTTTAAAACATGAATATGAAAAGGTAAGCATGTATGCTTCTTAATTAGTCACTCCAAAATGAAGCTCTTGGGAGGGTTTTTGAAATTTCCATGATTTAAACCAAAAACCACTTCTCTTCATGCTTGACTTCATAAGTTAGGGTTTAGGGATATATAGGGGGTAGATACATCATGATTTTTCTGGTTTGAATATGTCTAGAGCTTGTTTATCAACTTAATTGAATGCTTACTATATGACATAAGAAGACTATGTGCCTTGATATTTCATTTTTTTAAAATTATGCCCTTTTGAATATTGGTCAAAACCTAGGTTTGACAAAGATTTAAAAAAGATTAAAACATGAAAATGAAAAAGTAAGCCTTGATCCTTCTTATTAACTCCAAAATGAAGGTTTTTGGGAGGGTTTTTGAAATATCCATGTTTGAAACCCAAAAACCACTTCTCTTCGTGCAGAGTTTAGGGTTAGGGGTAGCTAGACACATGAATTTTCTGGTTTGATATGTCTAGACCTTGTTTATCAACTTAATTGAATGCTTACTATATGACATAAGAAGACTATGTGCCTTGATTTTACATTTTTTTAAAATTATGCCCATTTGAATCTTGGTCAAATCCTAGGTTTGACCATGATTTAAACAAGTTTGTTTATCAACTTGAATGCTTGCTATATGACATCAGAAGACTATGTGTTTGGTTTTTGTTTTTTGAATTTGTTATGCCCATTTGAATCTTAGTCAAATCCTAGGTTTGAATATATATGTCTAGACCTTGTATATCAACTTGAATGCTTACTATACATATGACATAAGAATGTTATGTGCTTTGGTTTTTCATTCTTTTCATTTTTTTCTGAATTTTTAGGGCCATTTGAATCTTGGTCAAATCCTTGGTTTGACCAAGATTTAAACAAATTTAAAACATGAAAATGAAAAGGGAAGTATGTATCCTTCTTAGTCACTCTAAAATGAAGCTTTTGGGATGTTCTTTAAATTTCAATGTTTGAAACCCAAAACGACTTCCCTTCATGCTAGACTTCATAAGATCGACAGGGGGTAGATACATGATTTGTCTGGTTTGGATATATCTAGACCTTGTTTATCAACTTGATTGCTTACGATATGACATAAGAAGACTATGTGATTTGGTTTTTCATTTTTCTGATTTTTTTGAATTTTGTGCCCACCCATTTGTATCTTCGTCAAATCCTAGGTTTGACCAAGATAATTTAAACAAGTTTAAAACATGAAAATGTAAAGGGAAGCATGTATCCTTCTTAGTCACTCTAAAATGAAGCTTTTGGGAGGTTTTTGAAATTTCGATGTTTGAAACCCAAAACCACTTCTCTTCACATGCTTGACTTCATAAGACAGAGTTTAGGGGTTAGGGGTATAGATACATGATTTGTCTGGTTTGAATATGTCTAGACCTTGTTTATCAACTTGAATGCTTACTATATGACATAAGAAGACTATGTGATTTGGTTTTTAATTTTTCTGTTTTTTAATTATTTTTCTGCCCATTTGAATCTTGGTCAAATCCTAGGTTTGAACAAGATTTAGACAAGTTTAACACGTGAAATTAAACGAATAAGTAAGCATTGATCCTTCTTAGTCACTCCAAAATGTACCAATTGATAGTGTTAACTTTGCTTCATGGAAAAAATAATGTCATGTAAATGAGTTAACTTGGATTTCCTACCCTTGAATCCATAGGAAACTTTGTTCTAATGCACTATTATAATCAACCGAGTTTTTACACCAACAGGTCTGTCACTTACGTGTGGTGCCCACGCGTGAGGTCCCACACTTCAGTGAGCACAAGTCACGTGCAATAGGTACGCCAACTCCCAGCCATCTTCTTTGTCAAGAGAAGACGCATCAGGATGCGTATTGGAAGTCCGTGGGTCCTTCTGGATCCTTCGGTTGTCCCTCTCACAAAAAAAAAATCTATCTCATTCTCGGCCTCGCTCGACTCGCTCGCTCGCTCGCACGTCCTGCGCACTGACAAACCCTGCACAACAGTCAACATCATCATCATCACCCGAAAAAGGGGAGACACCATAATGCTCTGCCTTTTTTCTCTCCTTCCGAGTGATCCCTCTTCCTCCGAGTTTCACTCGACGGGCAAACGCACATCTGCAGCATAGTAATAATAAAAAGGTAGAAAAATCGATATACGAATCTATAATTAAATAGGTTAAACTAGGGTTTTGCCCTGTACTACAGATCAAGGTTCAAAAAAATCCAACTATTCGAACAACACGATTCTAATCCAAGAACTTTTTCGACCTCATCCAAGTGGCCTCAAACTATAGGGTTAGCATCTAGTGCAGTATGTGTGAAAATGTATGCACTATGTGTGCTATAACTTGTATGTCTTTCAAATTTGAACCAACTTTGAATAAGTTTGAAATATTTGAAATGGGGCTTTTGGCTTAAACGTTTGAAACTCAAAACGATTCTCTTCATGCTAGACTTCATAAGACCGAGTTTAGGGTTAGGGGTAGATACATGATTTGTCTGGTTTGAATATGTCTAAACCTTGTTTATCAACTTTAATGCTAACTTCTCAGTCACTCTAAAATGAAGTTTTTGGAGGTTTTTGAAATTTCCATCTTTGAAACCCAAAACCACTTCTCTTCATGCTTGACTTCATAAGAAAAAGTTTAGGGTTAGGGGGTATAGATACATGATTTGTATGGTTTGAATATGTCCAAACCTTGTTTATCAACTTGAATATGCTTACTATATGACATAAGAAGACTATGTACTTTGGTTTTTAATTTTTCTGATTTTTTTAATTTTCTGCGCATTTGAATCATATCTTGGTCAAATCCTAGGTTTCACCAAGATTTAGACAAGTTTAACACGTGAAAATGAGTAAGTAAGCATGGATCCTTCTTAGTCACTCTAAAATGAAGCTTTTGGGATGTTCTTGAAATTTCCATGTTTGAAACCCAAAACCACTTCTCTTCATGATTGACTTCCATAAGATCGACAGATCAGTTTAGGGTTAGGGGTAGATATATACATGATTTTTTGGTTTGAATATGTCTAGACCTTGTTTATCAACTTGAATGCTTACTATACATATGACATAAGAATGCTATGTGCTTTGGTTTTTCATTCTCTTTTTGAATTTTTTCTAAATTTTTAGGCCCATTTGAATCTTGGTCAAATCCTTGGTTTGACCAAGATTTAAACAAGTTTAAAACATGAAAATGAAAAGGGAAGTCAGTATCCTTCGTAGTCACTCTAAAATGGAGAAGCTTTTGGGATGTTCTTGTAATTTCTATGTTTGAAACCGAAAACGAGTTCCCTTCATGCTAGTAGACTAGCTTCATAAGATCGACAGGCCGGGGGTAGATACATGATTTGTCTGGTTTGGATATATCTAGACCTTGTTTATCAACTTTAATGCTTACTATATGACATATATAAGAAAACTATTGCTTTGGTTTTTCCTTTTTCTGTTTTTTTTTAATTTTGATGCCCATTTGAATCATGTCGAATCCTAGGTTTGACCAAGATAATTTAAACAAGTTTAAAACATGAAAATGAAAAGGGAAGCATGTATCCTTCTTAGTCACTCTAAAATGAAGCTTTTGGGAGGTTTTTGAAATTTCCATGTTTGAAACCCAAAACCACTTCTCTTCACATGCTTGACTTCATAAGACAGAGTTTAGGGGTTAGGGGTATAGATACATGATTTGTCTGGTTGAATATGTCTAGACCTTGTTTATCAACTTTAATGCTTACTATATGACATAAGAAAACAATTGCTTTGGTTTTTCTTTTTCTGATTTTTTTGAATTTTGATGCCCATTTGAATCTTGTCAAATTCTAGGTTTGACCAAGATTTAAACAAGTTTAAAACATGAAAATGAAAAGGGAAGCATGTAACCTTCTCAGTCACTCTAAAATGAAGTTTTTGGGAGGTTTTTGATATTTCCATGTTTGAAACCCGAAACCACTTCTCTTCATGCTTGACTTCATAAGACAGAGTTTAGGGTTAGGGGTAGATACATGATTTGTATGGTTTGAATATGTCCAAACCTTGTTTATCAACTTGAATATGCTTATGTGCTTTGGTTTTTTATTTTTCTGATTTTTTTGAATTTTATGCCCATAAATCTTGGTCAAATCCTAGGTTTGACCAGGATTTAAACAAGTTTAAAACATGAAATGAAAAGATAAGCCTGGATCCTTCTTAGTCACTCTAAAATGAAGCTTTTGGGAGGTTCTTGAAATTTCCATATTTGAAACCCAAAACCACTTCTCTACATGATTGACTTCATAAGACATAGTTTAATTAGAGTTTTAGGGGTAGATATATACATGATTTTTCTGGTTTGAATATATATGTCTAGACCTTGTTTATCAACTTGAATGCTTACTATACATATGACATAAGAATGCTATATATGTGCTTTGGTTTTTCATTCTTTTGATTTTTTTCTGAATTTTTAGGGCCATTTGAATCTTGCATGGTTAAACTTGGGTTTTGCCCAGTTCTAAAGATCAAGGGTTCAAAAAAATCCAACTACGGGGTTCGAACAACACGATTCTAATCCAAGAATTTTTTCGACCTCATCCAAATGGCCTCAAACTATAGGGTTAGCATCTAGTGCAGTATGTGTGAAAATGTATGCACTATGTGTGCTATAACTTGTATGTCTTTCAAATTAAGTTGATAAACAAGGTCTAGACATATTCAAACCAGAATATTATACTGCATTAGTACAAAAAGTTTCCTATGGATTCATCAAGGGTAGTAAAGCCAAGTTAACTCATTGTCATGACTAAGAAGGATCCATGCTTACTTTTTCATTTTCATGTTTTAAACTTGTTTAAATCTTGGTCAAACCTAGGATTTGACCAAGATTCAAATGGTCATAAAAAATCAAACAAAATCAAGAAAATCAAAAACCAAACCACATAGTCTTCTTATGTAATATACTAAGCATTCAAGTTGATCAACGAAGTCTAGACATATTCAAACCAGAAAAATCATGTATCTACCCCCTAACCCTAAACGTTGTCTTATGAAGTCAAGCATGAAGAGAAGAAGTGGTTTTGGGTTTCAAACATGGAAAATTCAAAAACCCACCCAAAAGCTTCATTTTGGAGTGACTAAGAAGGATCCAAGCTTACTTTTTCATTTTCATGTTTCAAACTTGTTTAAATCTTTGTCAAACCTAGGATTTGACCAAGATTCAAATGGGCATAAAAATTCAAAAAAGAAATCAAAAAAATGAAACACCAAAGCACATAAACTTCTTATGTCATATAGTAATTAAGCATTCATGTTGATCAACAAAGTCTATATATATTTAAACAATAAAAATCATGTATATATACCCCCAAACCCAAAACCACTTCTCTTCACATGCTTGACTTCATAAGACAGAGTTTAGGGGTTAGGGGTATAGATACATGATTTGTCTGGTTTGAATATGTCTAGACCTTGTTTATCAACTTGAATGCTTACTATGTGATTTGGTTTTTCATTTTTCTGTTTTTTAATTATTTTTCTGCCCATTTGAATCTTGGTCAAATCCTAGGTTTGAACAAGATTTAGACAAGTTTAACACGTGAAATTAAACGAATAAGTAAGCATTGATCCTTCTTAGTCACTCCAAAATGTACCAATTGATAGTGTTAACTTTGCTTCATGGAAAAAATAATGTCATGTAAATGAGTTAACTTGGATTTCCTACCCTTGAATCCATAGGAAACTTTGTTCTAATGCACTATAATAATCAACCGAGTTTTTACACCAACAGGTCTGTCACTTACGTGTGGTGCCCACGCGTGTGGTCCCACACTTGAGTGAGCACAAGTCACGTGCAAGGTACGCCAACTCCCAGCCATCTTCTTTGTCAAGAGAAGACGCATCAGGATGCGTATTGGAAGTCTGTGGGTCCTTCTGGATCCTTCGGTTGTCCCTCTCACAAAAAAACAAATCTCTCTCATTCTCGGCCTCGCTCGACTCGCTCGCTCGCTCGCACCTCCTGCGCACTGACAAACCCTGCACAACAGTCAACATCACCAGAAAAAGAATATACACCATCAATAAGAGGGGCCCCGTGACTGCTCTCCCTTCTTCTCCTTCCGAGTGATTCCTCTTCCTCCGAGTTTCACTCGACGGGCAAACACACATGTGCTGCATAGTAATAATAAAAAAGTAAAAGAATCGACTACGAATCTATTATTAAATAGGTTATAAACTAGGGTTTTCCCCAGTACTACAGATCAAGTTGAAAAAAAAATCCAACTACGGGGTTTGATTTTGGCCTACAAATAAAAAATTAAATAAGTTGAACTAGTATTCCTCTAAAAAATCATTTTGGTTTGCATTGTTTGATACTTTTCATAGCTAGAGTGCATCACAATTTTTTGATTTCATGCTTTGCTTTGCCAATTTTGATTTTTTCTAACCACCTTCTCTTTGATTTCAAATTTAGGTCAAACTATCGGTGCCTACTATGTGTTCTACTTGAATTGGATGCAGCATGCGCACATGATATGTTTTGCCATTGTTTTGGGCTTCCACACATCTTGGGGCATCCAAGTATTTAAGTTACCTTGTTTTTTAATTGTAATTCATGTACCCTTTCCTCCCAATTAAATTTTGGTTTTACATTTTTAAATTTTTTAAATTTTTATGCCCATTCTGATGTCATATAGTTAGCATTTAAGTTGATAAACAAGGTCTAGACATATTCAAACCGGAAAAATCATGTATCTACCCCTAACCCAAAACTCTGTCTTATCAAGTCAAGCACGAAGAGAAGTCGTTTTGGGTTTCAAACATGGAATTTTCAAAAACCCTCCAAAAAGCTTCATTTTGGAGTGACTAAGAAGGATGGAGGCTTACCTTTTTCATTTTCATGTTTTAAACATGTTTAAATCTTGGTCAAACCTATTATTTGACAAAGAATCAGATGGGCTTAAAATTTCAAAAAAATCAAAAAATGAAAAACCAAAGCATGCAGTCTTCTTATATATGTCATATATATATTACGACACATTCAAGTTGATAAACAAGGTTTGGACATATTCAAACCAAAAAATCATGTATCTACCCCCTAACGCTAAACTCTGTCATATGAAGTCAAGCATATGAAGAGAAGTGGTTTTGGGTTTCAAACATGGAAATTTCCATGCTTGAAACCAAAAACCACTTCTCTTCATGCATGCTTGACTTCATAAGACAGAGTTTAGGGTTAGGTGGTAGATACATGATTTTCCTGGTTTGAATATGTGTAGACCTTGTTTATCAAATTAATTGAATGCTTACTATATAACATAAGAGAAGACCTTGTTTTTTTTTGAATTTTTATACCCATTTGAATCTTTGTCAAATCCTTGGTTCCACCAAGATTTGAATAAGTTAAAAACATGAATATGAAAAAGTAAGCATGTATGCTTCTTAGTCACTTCAAAATGAAGCTCTTGGGAGGGTTTTTGAATTTCCATATTCGAAACCAAAAACCACATATCTTCATGCTTGACTTCATGAAACAAAGTTTAGGGTTAGGGGTAGATACATGCATGATTTTTCTTGTTTGAATATGTCTAGAACTTGTTTATCAACTTAATTGAATGCCTACTATATAACATAAGAAGACCTTTTTTGTTTTTTTTTAAATTTTTATACCCATTTGAATCTTGGTCAAATCCTAGGTTTCACCAAGATTTGAATAAGTTTAAAACATGAATATGAAAAAGTAAGCATGCATGTATGCTTCTTAATTAATCACTTCGAAATGAAGCTCTTGGGAGGGTTTTTGAAATTTCCATGTTTGAAACCAAAAACCACATATCTTCATGCATGCGCTTGACTTCATGAGACAGAGTTTAGTGTTAGGGGGTAGATACATGATTTCTCTCGTTTGAATATGTTTGAAACCAAAAACCACATATCTCTGGTTTGCCCGCACTTAGAAATGATATTTGCATCACTTATCATATGTTTGCCCATTTGAATCTTGTCAAATCCTAGATTTGACCAAGATAATTTAAACAAGTTTAAAACATGAAAATGAAAAGGCAAGCTTGTATCCTTCTTAGTCACTCTAAAATGAAGTTTGGGGAGGTTTTTGAAATTTCCATGCTTGAAACCAAAAAACCACTTCTCTGCTTCATGCTTGACTTCAATTCATAAAGACAGAGTTTGGGGATATATAGGGGTAGATACATGATTTTTCTGGTTAATTTGATATGTCTAGACCTTGTTTATCAACTTAATTGAATGCTTACTATATGACATAAGAAGACTATGTGCCTTGCTTTTACATTTTTTTAAATTATGCCCATTTGAATCTTGGTCAAATCCTAGGTTTGACCATGATTTAAACAAGTTTAAAACATGAATATGAAAATTAAGCATGTATCCTTCGTAGTCACTCCAAAATGAAGCTCTTGAGAGGGTTTTTGAAATTTCCATGTTTGAAACCAAAAAACCACGTACTTCTCTTCATGCTTGACTTCATAAGACAGAGTTTGGGGTTAGGGGTAGCTTGATACATGATTTTTCTCGTTTGAATATGTCTAGACCTTGTTATCAACTTAATTGAATGCTTACTATATATATGACATAAGAAGACTATGTGCATTGGTTTTTGCATTTTATTGTTTTTTTTAATTTTATGCCCATTTGAATCTTGGTCAAATCCTAAGTTTGACCATGATTTAAACAAGTTGAAAACATGAATATGAAAAATTAAGCATATATCCTTCTTAGTCACTCCAAAATGAAGCTCTTGGGAGGGTTTTTGAAATTTCCATGTTTTAAACCAAAAACCACATATCTTCATGCTTGACTTCATGAGATAGAGTTTAGGGTTAGGGGTAGATACATGATTTCTCTGGTTTGAATATATCTAGACCTTGTTTATCAACTTAATTGAATGCTTACTAATGTGACATAAGAAGACTATGTGCCTTGATTTTCCATTTTTTGTTTTTTCTGAATTTTTATGCCCATTTGAATCTTGGTCAAATCCTAGGTTTGACCATGATTTAAACAAGTTTAATAAAACATGAATAGGAAAAATTAAGCATATATCCTTCTTAGTCACTCCAAAATGTAGATCTTGGTAGGGTTTTTAAAATTTCCATGTTTGAAACCAAAAACCACGACTTCTCTTCATGCATGCTTGACTTCATAAGACAGAGTTTAGGGCTAGGGTAGCTAGATACATGATGTTTCTGGTTTGAATATGTCTAGACCTTGTTTATCAACTTAATTGAATGCTTACTATATGACATAAGAAGACTATGTGCCTTGATTTTACATTTTTTAAAATTATGCCCATTTGAATCTTGGTCAAATCCTAGGTTTGACCATGATTTAAACAAGTTTGTTTATCAACTTGAATGCTTGCTATATGACATCAGAAGACTATGTGTTTGGTTTTTGTTTTTTGAATTTGTTATGCCCATTTGAATCTTAGTCAAATCCTAGGTTTGAATATATATGTCTAGACCTTGTATATCAACTTGAATGCTTACTATACATATGACATAAGAATGTTATGTGCTTTGGTTTTTCATTCTTTTCATTTTTTTCTGAATTTTTAGGGCCATTTGAATCTTGGTCAAATCCTTGGTTTGACCAAGATTTAAACAAATTTAAAACATGAAAATGAAAAGGGAAGTCTGTATCCTTCTTAGTTTAAATTTTTTATACCCATTTGATTCTTCGTCAAATCCTAGGTTTGTTGACCTAGATTTGAACAAGTTTAAAACATGAATATGAAAAGGTAAGCATGTATGCTTCTTAATTAGTCACTCCAAAATGAAGCTCTTGGGAGGGTTTTTGAAATTTCCATGATTTAAACCAAAAACCACTTCTCTTCATGCTTGACTTCATAAGTTAGGGTTTAGGGATATATAGGGGGTAGATACATCATGATTTTTCTGGTTTGAATATGTCTAGAGCTTGTTTATCAACTTAATTGAATGCTTACTATATGACATAAGAAGACTATGTGCCTTGATATTTCATTTTTTTAAAATTATGCCCTTTTGAATATTGGTCAAAACCTAGGTTTGACAAAGATTTAAAAAAGATTAAAACATGAAAATGAAAAAGTAAGCCTTGATCCTTCTTATTAACTCCAAAATGAAGGTTTTTGGGAGGGTTTTTGAAATATCCATGTTTGAAACCCAAAAACCACTTCTCTTCGTGCAGAGTTTAGGGTTAGGGGTAGCTAGACACATGAATTTTCTGGTTTGATATGTCTAGACCTTGTTTATCAACTTAATTGAATGCTTACTATATGACATAAGAAGACTATGTGCCTTGATTTTACATTTTTTTAAAATTATGCCCATTTGAATCTTGGTCAAATCCTAGGTTTGACCATGATTTAAACAAGTTTGTTTATCAACTTGAATGCTTGCTATATGACATCAGAAGACTATGTGTTTGGTTTTTGTTTTTTGAATTTGTTATGCCCATTTGAATCTTAGTCAAATCCTAGGTTTGAATATATATGTCTAGACCTTGTATATCAACTTGAATGCTTACTATACATATGACATAAGAATGTTATGTGCTTTGGTTTTTCATTCTTTTCATTTTTTTCTGAATTTTTAGGGCCATTTGAATCTTGGTCAAATCCTTGGTTTGACCAAGATTTAAACAAATTTAAAACATGAAAATGAAAAGGGAAGTATGTATCCTTCTTAGTCACTCTAAAATGAAGCTTTTGGGATGTTCTTTAAATTTCAATGTTTGAAACCCAAAACGACTTCCCTTCATGCTAGACTTCATAAGATCGACAGGGGGTAGATACATGATTTGTCTGGTTTGGATATATCTAGACCTTGTTTATCAACTTGATTGCTTACGATATGACATAAGAAGACTATGTGATTTGGTTTTTCATTTTTCTGATTTTTTTGAATTTTGTGCCCACCCATTTGTATCTTCGTCAAATCCTAGGTTTGACCAAGATAATTTAAACAAGTTTAAAACATGAAAATGTAAAGGGAAGCATGTATCCTTCTTAGTCACTCTAAAATGAAGCTTTTGGGAGGTTTTTGAAATTTCCATGTTTGAAACCCAAAACCACTTCTCTTCACATGCTTGACTTCATAAGACAGAGTTTAGGGGTTAGGGGTATAGATACATGATTTGTCTGGTTTGAATATGTCTAGACCTTGTTTATCAACTTGAATGCTTACTATATGACATAAGAAGACTATGTGATTTGGTTTTTAATTTTTCTGTTTTTTAATTATTTTTCTGCCCATTTGAATCTTGGTCAAATCCTAGGTTTGAACAAGATTTAGACAAGTTTAACACGTGAAATTAAACGAATAAGTAAGCATTGATCCTTCTTAGTCACTCCAAAATGTACCAATTGATAGTGTTAACTTTGCTTCATGGAAAAAATAATGTCATGTAAATGAGTTAACTTGGATTTCCTACCCTTGAATCCATAGGAAACTTTGTTCTAATGCACTATTATAATCAACCGAGTTTTTACACCAACAGGTCTGTCACTTACGTGTGGTGCCCACGCGTGAGGTCCCACACTTCAGTGAGCACAAGTCACGTGCAATAGGTACGCCAACTCCCAGCCATCTTCTTTGTCAAGAGAAGACGCATCAGGATGCGTATTGGAAGTCCGTGGGTCCTTCTGGATCCTTCGGTTGTCCCTCTCACAAAAAAATCTATCTCATTCTCGGCCTCGCTCGACTCGCTCGCTCGCTCGCTCGCACGTCCTGCGCACTGACAAACCCTGCACAACAGTCAACATCATCATCATCACCCGAAAAAGGGGAGACACCATAATGCTCTGCCTTTTTTCTCTCCTTCCGAGTGATCCCTCTTCCTCCGAGTTTCACTCGACGGGCAAACGCACATCTGCAGCATAGTAATAATAAAAAGGTAGAAAAATCGATATACGAATCTATAATTAAATAGGTTAAACTAGGGTTTTGCCCTGTACTACAGATCAAGGTTCAAAAAAATCCAACTATTCGAACAACACGATTCTAATCCAAGAACTTTTTCGACCTCATCCAAGTGGCCTCAAACTATAGGGTTAGCATCTAGTGCAGTATGTGTGAAAATGTATGCACTATGTGTGCTATAACTTGTATGTCTTTCAAATTTGAACCAACTTTGAATAAGTTTGAAATATTTGAAATGGGGCTTTTGGCTTAAACGTTTGAAACTCAAAACGATTCTCTTCATGCTAGACTTCATAAGACCGAGTTTAGGGTTAGGGGTAGATACATGATTTGTCTGGTTTGAATATGTCTAAACCTTGTTTATCAACTTTAATGCTAACTTCTCAGTCACTCTAAAATGAAGTTTTTGGAGGTTTTTGAAATTTCCATCTTTGAAACCCAAAACCACTTCTCTTCATGCTTGACTTCATAAGAAAAAGTTTAGGGTTAGGGGGTATAGATACATGATTTGTATGGTTTGAATATGTCCAAACCTTGTTTATCAACTTGAATATGCTTACTATATGACATAAGAAGACTATGTACTTTGGTTTTTAATTTTTCTGATTTTTTTAATTTTCTGCGCATTTGAATCATATCTTGGTCAAATCCTAGGTTTCACCAAGATTTAGACAAGTTTAACACGTGAAAATGAGTAAGTAAGCATGGATCCTTCTTAGTCACTCTAAAATGAAGCTTTTGGGATGTTCTTGAAATTTCCATGTTTGAAACCCAAAACCACTTCTCTTCATGATTGACTTCCATAAGATCGACAGATCAGTTTAGGGTTAGGGGTAGATATATACATGATTTTTTGGTTTGAATATGTCTAGACCTTGTTTATCAACTTGAATGCTTACTATACATATGACATAAGAATGCTATGTGCTTTGGTTTTTCATTCTCTTTTTGAATTTTTTCTAAATTTTTAGGCCCATTTGAATCTTGGTCAAATCCTTGGTTTGACCAAGATTTAAACAAGTTTAAAACATGAAAATGAAAAGGGAAGTCAGTATCCTTCGTAGTCACTCTAAAATGGAGAAGCTTTTGGGATGTTCTTGTAATTTCTATGTTTGAAACCGAAAACGAGTTCCCTTCATGCTAGTAGACTAGCTTCATAAGATCGACAGGCCGGGGGTAGATACATGATTTGTCTGGTTTGGATATATCTAGACCTTGTTTATCAACTTTAATGCTTACTATATGACATATATAAGAAAACTATTGCTTTGGTTTTTCCTTTTTCTGTTTTTTTTTAATTTTGATGCCCATTTGAATCATGTCGAATCCTAGGTTTGACCAAGATAATTTAAACAAGTTTAAAACATGAAAATGAAAAGGGAAGCATGTATCCTTCTTAGTCACTCTAAAATGAAGCTTTTGGGAGGTTTTTGAAATTTCCATGTTTGAAACCCAAAACCACTTCTCTTCACATGCTTGACTTCATAAGACAGAGTTTAGGGGTTAGGGGTATAGATACATGATTTGTCTGGTTGAATATGTCTAGACCTTGTTTATCAACTTTAATGCTTACTATATGACATAAGAAAACAATTGCTTTGGTTTTTCTTTTTCTGATTTTTTTGAATTTTGATGCCCATTTGAATCTTGTCAAATTCTAGGTTTGACCAAGATTTAAACAAGTTTAAAACATGAAAATGAAAAGGGAAGCATGTAACCTTCTCAGTCACTCTAAAATGAAGTTTTTGGGAGGTTTTTGATATTTCCATGTTTGAAACCCGAAACCACTTCTCTTCATGCTTGACTTCATAAGACAGAGTTTAGGGTTAGGGGTAGATACATGATTTGTATGGTTTGAATATGTCCAAACCTTGTTTATCAACTTGAATATGCTTATGTGCTTTGGTTTTTTATTTTTCTGATTTTTTTGAATTTTATGCCCATAAATCTTGGTCAAATCCTAGGTTTGACCAGGATTTAAACAAGTTTAAAACATGAAATGAAAAGATAAGCCTGGATCCTTCTTAGTCACTCTAAAATGAAGCTTTTGGGAGGTTCTTGAAATTTCCATATTTGAAACCCAAAACCACTTCTCTACATGATTGACTTCATAAGACATAGTTTAATTAGAGTTTTAGGGGTAGATATATACATGATTTTTCTGGTTTGAATATATATGTCTAGACCTTGTTTATCAACTTGAATGCTTACTATACATATGACATAAGAATGCTATATATGTGCTTTGGTTTTTCATTCTTTTGATTTTTTTCTGAATTTTTAGGGCCATTTGAATCTTGCATGGTTAAACTTGGGTTTTGCCCAGTTCTAAAGATCAAGGGTTCAAAAAAATCCAACTACGGGGTTCGAACAACACGATTCTAATCCAAGAATTTTTTCGACCTCATCCAAATGGCCTCAAACTATAGGGTTAGCATCTAGTGCAGATTTTTCTGGTTTGAATATGTCTAGACCTTGTTTATCAACTTGAATGCTTATTATGTGACATCAAAAGACTATGTGTTTAGTTTTTTTTTGAATTTGTTATGCCCATTTGAATCTTGGTCAAATCCTAGGTTTGACCAAGATTTAAACCAGTTTAAAACATGAAAATGAAAAGTAAGCCTGGATTCTTCTTAGTCACTCCAAAATGAAGCTTTTGGGAGGTTTTTTAAATTTCCATGTTTGAAACCCAAAACCACTCCTCTTAATGCTTGACTTCATAAGACAGAGTTTAGGGTTAGGGGCCAAGTATATACATGATTTTTCTTGTTTAAATATGTCTAGACTTTGTTTATCAACTTGAATGCTTACTATATGACATCAAAAGACTATGTGTTTGGTTTTGATTTTTTTGAATTTGTTATGTCCATTTGAATCTTGGTCAAATCCTAGGTTTGACCAAGATTTAAACCAATTTAAAACATGAAAATGAAAATGAAAGCCTGGATTCTTCTTAGTCACTCCAAAATGAAGCTTTTGGGAGTTTTTTCAATTTCCAATGTTTGAAACCCAAAACCACTTTTCTTCATGCTTGACTTCATAAGACAGAGTTTAGGGTTAGGGGGTATATACAATATTTTTCTGGTTTGAATATGTCTAGACTTCGTTGATCAACTGTAATGCTTACTATATGACATAAGAAGCTTATGTGCTTTGGTTTTTTTTTTGATTTCTTTTTTGAATTTTTATGCCCACTTGAATCCTGGTCAAATCCTTTGTTTGACCAAGATTTAAACAAGTTAAAACATGAAAATGAAAAAGTAAGCCTGGCTCCTTCTTAGTCATGAAAATGAGTTAACTTGGCTTTCCAACCCTTGAATCCATAGGAAACTTTGTACTAATGCAGTATAATAATCACCCGAGTTTTTACACCAACAGGTCTGTCACTTACGTGTGGTGCCCATGCGTGAGGTCCCAAACTTCAGTGAGCACAAGTCACATGCGGTAGGCAGGCAAAATACCCGATCAATCCGGGCGGTGGCTGTTAAGGACCCGATCGCATTTCTTGCTTTCAGACTGGGGTCTACCATGTAAGAAGTTTGTTCCTTTTGGATGCATCACTCGTATTTGCAAGTTTTTTGGGGGTCCCGCAAATTCAGGGTAGCATCATGCCCCCCTTCCCACGCCAACACAAACAGAGTTCAACACAACCTAATTAAGCAAGGTTCAACACAGACATAGTTCAACAACCCCTAATTAAGCTAATAGGTTCACCACAAACGCTGCTGAGCAGCAAACATAAACAGAGTTCAACAAAAGATGCTGCTTTTGAAGCAGTAGGAGAGACAAACATGCACAACAGTTACGGAGTATATTTACCATCTTCTTCCTGTCGCCTCCTCCCGGTCCCGCTTCTTCTGCTTCTTGCTGCCCATACCTTTAATCTTTGGTGGCTTGGGCTTGGGAGGAGGCACACGACCGGTCTCGATAGCTTGGTTCAATTTCTTCCTTAGGAATAGCCCATAGGCCATGTGGTTGGCTATGAAGCCGGATCGGTTAACAGTTTCCCCAACTTTGAGACAGCCGGACCCACCGGCTTCGGCATGCTGCAGGACGCTTCGAAAGTCAACCTTTATGCTCTTTGTGCAGAAGGGGCAGCTGTTCCTGGCACCAGTCCAGGGTTCACTCCAATACTTGTCGAACTTCCCCGCCTTAAGCTTGTTGAGAGTGGCCCTGGCCTTCCTATGACGCGACTCGACATCGCTGTCAACCTCATCAGTAGCAACCTGATACATGCCAAATAAACAGGTGAAGCAAATATGTAGCAGTTGCAACTAATAATGAATATGAATCTAAAAAGATTCTGACGCTAATTCAAAACCCTATAGCGCAAAAAAAAGAGGGAGAGACCATAGAGCAAATCGATACAGGGCTATGTTAAATAAGGGAGAGAGGTGAATCGGATGTGAAGCAAATATGTAGCAGTTGCAACTAATACTGAATATGAATCTAAAAAGATTCTGACGCTAATTCAAAACGCTATAGCGCAAAAAAAAGAGGGAGAGACCATAGCGCAAATCGATACAGGGCTATGTTGAATAAGGGAGAGAGGTGAATCGGAACATACTTCCTCCCCCTCGTCGACGATATTCTCGTCGAAGGTCGGCGGCGGCGGTTCAAAGATGAGTTCAACCTCCTCCTCGTCATCTAGGGGATGCTTCCCAAGAGAGTGGACCCATCTACCAACAGCATCAGATGCCGATGAGCGACCGATGGCCCGACCTTCGGCAATGGCCTCCGCTTCGTCTTTGGCATCCGCTGCGGCAATGATCGCCGCCGTTGCGGCCATGCGTGCTGCGGTCGCGGCTCTGCACGCCTCCTCTGCGGCTAAGGCCAGCCGCGCGGCTTTCGCTTTCGCTGCGTTGACGGCGTCGGTTGGGCTCTCCATCGGTGGAATGGGAAGGGGAAGTGAAGAGAGGGTTTTTTCCTAGTCCGTGGAGAGAGGGAGAAGTGTGGACGTGAAATGGATAACTGACGATATTTCAAGATTTGGGAGACATAGCACGAACCGGCAGATGACAGCGCGTGGGTGCATTACCTCATACTGCCTCTGTCCTAGAAAGAGCGTACGTGTGGGTTTTCAAGTCATATTAAGGATTTTATTATTACATTGGGAAACTGTCATCGACCATCACTTTCCTCTTCAACTTTTCCACCTCCAATGATCTAAATGCATGTAGTAAATAAGAAAACCATATTATGCTAAATACTACTACCTCCATCCCAAAGCGTAAGGCTTATATTATTTTTAGAAGCTCAAACTATGTCAAGGTAAACTAAGATTTTACCAAAAATCATTATCATGCAAAATACAAAATTAATATCAATACATAGACAACGATTTTTTTTGGTATGGTATCTACAAAATATTATATTAGTTGATAGATTGTTCTAAATTTTCGTCAACCTTTACTTGCTTTGACTCTTAAAAAAAGACTTAAGCTTTGTGATGGAGGTAGTACGTACTAGTCGTGAAGAAACTATATCCCTCGTGATGAGAAAGAAATATTTTTTACTACCACTCTTTTGTGGACAAATTTTGAAGTGCATTGCAAAACGAGAAGTACACTCTTTTATGGACAAATTTTAACTCTACACCCATTATTTCAGGATGGAGGGAGTATAACCCAACTTGTTTTTTTCTTCTGGGCACTACACTGCTTTTTCCCTGTGCAATGCTTGGTTCTACCCTTTTTCTCAATGTAATGGTCACTTTAAGTCATTTTTTCCCACACACATTTATTTTGTACTTCTCTACAGTGTTGACCGTGCTACTACTATTTGTGTTAGTGCGCCAAAAACAAAATGTTATTTTTTAAGTGCCAAATTAATCTAGGGCGTTGGTTGTGAATCGGTGAACAAAAAAGAGATAGCCCAAAAGAGGAACACACCAAGGTACAAAAACTAGCATATATGCATGTTTCTATGTACATATATATGACCCTGGGTTTGTAGATAAAAAACATTCATATATGCGCTTACTATTAATATACATAAGTTTATGCTGATTCTCTTGGTTTAGGTATATATATGGTTAGGCATCACTACTAATTCAGAAAAAAACAAAAATGTAACTCTTCAAGTGAAGTCATTTTAAGTGACCTAACAACTAAAATTCATATATAGGATTTGTATAGGAATTATGTAGGATTTAGATCACATGTGAATTTTCCCCACACTAGTTGTTTGATTCATAGGAACATATCCTATAGGAATCTTGCAGTGCAAATCCTATAAGAATAAAACATTAGGTCATACCTCATGGAAAATTTCCTTTGGCACAATCAAACACAACTCATCTTCCTATATGATTCAACTAGCCATTAAATCTCAATCCTATGTTTTCCATATTTCTATGGTTTTCCCATCCTATGAATCAAAGGAGCCTTAGGGCTTATATCTTTTTTTAGAAAGGCAAACTATGTTAAGATTGGCCAAGTTTTACGAAAAACCTTTAACATGCAAAATACAAAGTTGAGTCATTTCGTTTGAATCGGAGGGAGTACATTTGACGTTATGGTACTATTTGACAGCTGCTTGGCACTGTATTTTTTTTCGAACCAAACTTCCCCCTTCATGAAGCTTTTATTTTAGCTTCAGTGACTTGATACATCCATATATCTAGACAAAGTTGAGTCAATTCATTTGAATCAGAGGGAGTACATTTGACTATATGGGTATTGTTTGACAACTGCTTGGCACTGTCTTCTTTTTTGAACCAAACTGCCCCCTTCACGAAGCTTTTATTTTGGGATAGAGCTTCACTGACTTGATACTTCCAAGTTTCACAGTGACTTGGTGCCACCATCCACCATCCATCTCAGATCCAATGTATGCGATCGACTTAGGATTTTAACCTAAATAATTATTATAATTGCTCAGAAATATTTCAAGAACTTCCAGTTAATCGTGCATATTTCGATTTATATTTTGGTGAAGTTTCATTCGATTTGAATCAAAGGTTTGTGAGCAAATATATACTCCCTCCGGTTCATATTAATTGACTCTAATATGGATGTACTAGACACATTTTAGTTCTAGATACATCCATATTGAAGTCAATTAATATGAATCAGAGGGAGTATTTAGTTTAAACTAGTGCTCGTATACGTAAAAAGCTCTTTAATCACAAGCTAATCGTCCGAGTGGGATGAAATATTCACAGATTTTAGAACAAGGCATCTACATTTTACTGGATTTTTTTCATAATTTTTGTTTTTAGGTTCGAAATAAGAGATTAGTTTGGAACGTTGGATCTCAAATGGTTGGTAGATGGTGGCACCAAGTCACAATGAGATTTGGAGACTTCAAGTCACTGCAGCTCTGTCCTTTTATTTTGACAAACTGCAGAGCCGCTGGTGCATCTATGCTTGCGTACGGCCGACGCCGATTCTTAGCAAGGAAGTTCTTCCTATAAGTAGTAGTATCCATACTCCACTCCAAGGCATGTATAAAAAAAAGAACCCATCCCGTTCTCGTTTTCCCGATCACTCTTCTCTGAAGATGGAGGAGGCCCTCTTCTTGTGCCCCCTCTGCCTGCTGCCCTTCAAACCCCCCATATCCAAGGTCGCTCCCTTCCGATTTCATTCTTAGGTTCACCTGTGAGAAATGTCAATGACAACTGATGCCACGTACGTTGTTCCGTGCAGTGCAAGGGCGGTCATATGGGCTGTCGGCGCTGCGTCGGCGAGCTTGCGCCGAACCCGTGCAAGAAGTGCGAGCAGCCGGCGTGGTTGCCGCCGTCGAATCGATCTGGGCCAAGATTGCCGCCGTCGAATCGATCTGGGGCAATGGTCAAGTGCGTCGGCTGCCAGAGCTTGGTCGCCTCCACGGAGTCCTACAAGCACTATATCGCGTGCCCGCATGGTCCGTGCGGCTGCACAGAGGCCATCAATACCGGCTGCAGCTTCACCGGCCCGCCGCGGGAGCTCCTGGTACACCTCCAAGCATCCCACTCCATCCCAGTGTTTACGTTCCAGTATGGCATACCCGCCTGGTGCATAGTTCGTGTTCCGGTACAACCGCGGGGACACCTGTTCATCGGCAGTGGGGAAGAAGACGGTAGCGTGTTCGCCATCACCGTTGGAGCGCTCGGCCCGACCACCATTGTGTCCTGTGTGTGCATCAGGTCGGCCGCGTGCTTGTTTCCGATGTACAAGGCGCAGCTGTTGGTGATTGGTCCGCCGGCGCCGGCGACGGCTGGGACCAGTGACCTCTCGACGGACACCTTGATGGCGGTAATCGAGCCGACGAGCTCCCCGACGCCTAGCTCGATCATGTTGCAGCAGCTCACTTCTTTCCTGGCGGTGCCGCCCCGTTACGCGAAGCAGAATGGAGGGCAGCGTGTGTTGCCTATCTGCGTTTGCATCAACAAGAAGGTTATACAATAATCTTCGTTTAGTCATACTGCAATGTAGTTACTCGAAGATCGGAGGGAGTAGTTTAGTTCGAAGTAGGGTTCGTTCGGATGTATTTTGGACTTGTATAGTAGTACTACTACTCCAGAACTATTAGCTAGCTAGTTGGAGTGCTAGAATGCAGCTCGGAGTATTATAGTATTTTGGCAGTACTACTAGTTATGTATGTGACTGCAAATTCAAACTAAAATGGAGTATTTCTTGCTAATGTTGTTCTTTTGGAGTCATCATTTTTTTCTGAACGTGTTAACTATGCTATTGTCTAAGGATTCGTTTAGATTTCTTTGGTTGAATTCATATTTCGTCTCTTCCTAATTTGGCAAAACTGCACTGTCATGGGCATTCTTACAAGGTCGCTGAAGTTTCAAAGTTTCTTAATGTATATTGCGTAGGGTGTACCCCCTTAACATGGATCTGTTGCATTTTTGGGTTGTATTTTTTTTGGCAATTTTCAGGACCATAAAATAGCACGCCTTCAGTTGAAATTTGAATTAGTGGCCGATACTAGCATGGAGTAGTGAAGTTTTTTTGTACTCCCTCGGTCCCACCAAAAGTGTCTCACCTTTGTTAAAATTTAGATGGATAGATGTATTTTTTTTACAAAGTTGAGACAACTTTGGTGGGACGGAGCCACGGAGTCGTAGTTGATGGCGAGAAGGTTGATGCCTTGCTATGTTGGTGTACGTTGCAAAAAGAACAAGGTTGGTGTGTATTTGTTTTATTTGTTCACCATAATACTGACATGGCCATCGATTTGATTAGACAACACAAGCCTGGGGTGTTTCACTTATTTATTGTAGGAAGCACGATTAATGTTCTGTAATGATGGGGCTACTCCTATAGTCCGTCTGCTCGGCTCCTACTCGGGTGTCGGGTCACAGTCACACTCTCCTCTTTTTTTGAACACATTCACACTCTCCTCTTTTTTTGAACACATTCACACTCTCCTCTTTTTTTGAACACATTCACACTCTCCTCGAAACTGCAGTAGGCAGTATATGAGCGTCTCGGTTCACCTCCGTCGTCTATCCCCACTCCGCCCATCTTCCATAGCACGCGCCTGCGTCTCCGCCATGGCGCTTTCGCATCCTATCCAGCAGTGCCCAGTTTGAGAGCCTCTGTTCTCCAACTCAAACCCCCACCTGCCGCCATTGATCGCCATCTCTCTCCCAAAGTTCGAATCAGTAGATCTCCCAAGAAAATACCAACCCCATTGTACCACCTGCCTCATTGCGATGGCGAAATCGAGCAGGGTCTGTGGATCTGGGCTGTTTCACAAGGTGTTTACGGAAGGCCCCCTTGAAGTGCTCATCAGCCAGTGCGACGCCATCACCGCCGCGTCCCTAGTCGGTTCCTCCAAAAGTATTCTTCAGTCAGCCAAATACAGTGCCACTCTGCCTGCTTCTCAGCCGTTTGGCCTTCCGTGTGTTCTCTGTTGTGACCCGGCGGATAAACCATGGGCGGTGTTCAAGGAGGATTTGCCGGTGCACAGCAAGTGCAAACTACTGCCGCTGGACAGGTTCTCCTATGATGGCCTAATGCCACACGGTAAGGATGAGGAGCGGGCAGGCGCCAATGGAGATTGGATCGCCATGGTTGGCCCCGAAGGCAAGTGGAACCTCCTCAATGTCTACACTCATCGCAAGATTAAGCTTCCATCTTTGAGGAACAAGTTGGAAACCACACACAATCCACTTATATTCGAGTATCAGCGTTCTGCTATTCAACTGCAGAAGATAGCTATTTGCCAAGTTCCTACAGCTGCTAGGGGGTATCAAGATTTCTCCCTTGTCGCAATCTTCGACTTTGCAATTGCCTACCTCCATGGCGAATATCCTCGTGAATGGATATTTCTTGAAAACCAGTTTCAGTACGGCGCCATATACTGCGATGCAATTATACATAACGGACTTGTGTTCGCCGTTACTGAGCTTGGAAATGTTTATGCATGGGATCCTAATCAATTTGGTAACATTTCCTCCCTATCTTTTTTATATACGTAACTTATATAGTATTTCACCTCTTATTTGTTGAACTGTCTTGGCATCTTTTGGCTTAAAGGAATTCCATAGGCGCACACCATAACCCTCTTGTGGTATGGACATATATAGAATTTAACATCTATAGGAATTTTAGTATGGTCTAATGTGCATGTTGTTCCTTAGGAAAAAGGCCCCCTAGTAATTAAGTTTCTTTATTATTACTCCCTAGAAAATTTAAGGTAGAGTAGAAATAGAATCAATAAAGGTGCCATGCAATATTGATAAAGACTTTCATTTGTTTATATTCCCCCGGTTCTAGAGAATAAGGAGTACTATATTCAAACCATCTAAAATTTGGACCAATATTTTCGGGAACATGTTTTAAATCCATATGAAGTTTTACCAAGATGTTCGAAATATATTTCAAACCATCTTATGTTCGACCATGATTTTATAAAGTACTAGTATTGGCATCCCAATATCAAATCAATATCACTAGTAGATAAATCATGAAATATATTTTCATGTGACGTGTTCTTTCCTTTTTCAAGGTCCTATAGTGCTCCCTGCTCCATTCATTCCGTGGACGGCTGGATTTGATGACGATGATGATTTTGACTCTAATAGTCGTACGTGGTGGCTGGCAAGATCTCAAGATCGTTCTAGACTTCTCCTGGTCTATGCACGTGGCGTAATGGATTTTAACGCTGACGGTGCTCCAACTCATTATGATAGTACCCCTTCTGTCCATTGCGGTCGCGCTGTTCACAGCTATTCGGGGTATACCTGCATTGTATTCTCGAATGACACTAGTCGGTTACTTCCAGCCAACCCGTGGGAAAGGGTTACTAATCTTGGAGACTATTCTATGTTCCTTGGGTTGAACTATCCGATTTTCATGCCAGTGGGTGGTGCAACATTTCCCCCAGGATATTTGACAAGAAGAAACTGCATCTACACCACGCCTCAGGCCATTGGCTCTCAGTTTGACACATCACATCAAGAAATTTTCCGCTTCAGTCTAAATGGCGAAGACCACCAAAGCATATCTTTCTCAAGCAGCGGTCCAGGGGCCAACTGGCATACGGGGTTTTGGTTCATCCCAAGCTACACCAACGCGCTGGACTGGAACAAAGACAATCAGAGTTAGGGATATTTATGTAATAGTAGGATCATACTACTAGCTAGCTCAGTTGGTCTTGACTCCTATTTAACTATTTATAGCTAATGTACTTAGGTGATAAATTTATGCTATTTGCATGAACCCAGGCGCTTCTTTTAATTTGATCAAATACGGTCTATACACATGCATGGTTGTTTGGCTGTTTCAGTGTCCCTAGAGGCATACATATATACTGTTATTTAGCAATCTTTATTACAGTACAAAGGTCTTAACCTCATGGTTCACAGAAAGTATAAACGTAGATCAACCATCTAAACATAGAAGACATTCTAGTGTATGATTCTTACATATACACATCAACATCCTATCAGAAAATCTTAATGTGAATTGTACTGGCTGTACAAACCCGTGCATCATTCTCTAGCCGGTTGCACCCAAAAACCAAATCGTGGTACTTCATAGTTGACTGTATGTAGGACAACATACAGATCCAATGCGAAGCCATGGGTATCACCTGCATGACAGAACCATATTTCACATGGTTGGAGGTACTCCATATGGCATTTAAAATCATTCCTTGTCCTTCATATGGCCCTAAAAATAGTACAGTTGGATTTGTGGGTTTTAATTTTTTATTAACACACTCAATTGATTGCCCAAACATTGATTAATAATATTATTAAGGGGTGTGATGTTGAAAGCCATAAGAACAATGTGCCAAACAATCTTTGCTAGCGGACGGTAAATGTATACCCATCAGAAATAATCAGCAGACGTGCATGTTTCTTTGGTCAGAATAACTGCTGCACCATCTTAAAAGTAAATGGCATGACCATTTATTTGATTTGATAGCGTGCAGCTAGATGGCGTACATTACTATCTCTACTTCCTTGGGTCGCCCAAATCTGGAGTACTAAAAGCAAATCCTGGTGATTCATTTGACAAGACAACACAGATGCGTCCAAATTTCTCCGTCCATATTATTATAATCTGGAGTGCGTTGCCTCGTTGCCTTCCAAGAGAAGCTGCATTCCTTGCCAAAAAAGAGAGAGAGGCTGTATTTATAACTATCTCACCGGCCGCCACTAGTACAAACCATCACTCCCTCTCCACCTCCACCTCCATCTCTTCCCTAGTAGCTCCACCTCCATATCGGCGACGGACCACAATCGCGCGGCTTCGACTTCATCTTCGACGGCGGCGGCGACAGAGGCGTGAGGCACCTTCTCCGCGGCGCATCACTCATCCTCGTCCCGCGGCAACAATGGCTGTATGTGAAATCACCATACCCTTTTGTATGGTAGAGATGATGATGTGCGGATAAAATTTTATTGGCGGTTGCTCATCCTTGTTTGAATATTTGGTGTAGATTCACATCTAGGGCAGGGTGTCAAGCGGGGTGGGTAGCGGGCTAGCTAGTTTCAGTGCGAGTGCTTTAAATCTGCTCTAATCTCAACCACTATTTGCTCTAATTTTCTGCTTTGCGGGACGATTCGCGGACGCCGCTTGCAACCCTAATCTAGGGTATTGATCCTAGTTTAGTAGACTACTAGGATTTACATGCCAATTTGTTTTTAGACTAGATCCGGATATTTGTCAATACTACTACGTACTTCTTCCGTTCGTATTTAATTGACTCTAGTTGAAAGCATCGACAGTTCATTTTCTTCTCTCCCTCGCGTCGACTAATTAAAACCGAACAGAGGGAGTATTAGGAATCCATGTGCATCCGTACTACCAGTAAGGTATTGCGTTGTTGCAGAGGCTCAGTGTAATCAATATCTTTCGATATTAATATACTCACTTTATCAGAAAATAAATTAGTAATCCATGTTCAAACTTGCTAGTTTGATCGACGTTTGATGATGATTTGTGAGGCCATGTATGGGCCTAGTTTGTTTTGCCTGGTGGTCAGTAGGCTGATGATTTTTTTTTGCTTGGTCGATCTGTGGTCGTTCCATGGCCACTGCTGATTAATCATTACTAGAATCAACAATTTTTTGCTTGTCTGGTGATTGGAATTGTATGCGCTCTTCTGAAGAGCACCATCGCACGATGATTAGTCTTAATGGAGATGCAGATGTCGATCAAGAGGGAGAAACATATCTTGATCATGCATTTCTCACGAGATTACTTGGTGATTGGAAGTAGAATCCACAATTTGTTGTGCAAACTTCTCAACATATGCATATATTCGTTGAATTGGCTTTATGTGATCAATATTACTTCTTATTGCAGATGGATGGAGGGGAAAGAGCGAAAAAACCGATACTTAGTGAAATGACTTCTCATTCTGTGACTTCTGATATCCTAGATGACAAGGTAAATATATAGAACGATGATTCGTAGGTGATGAAAGCAGAATCCACAATTTGCCGTGCAAACTTCTCAACATATGCATATATTTGATTAATTAGTTTTATGTGATCAATAGTATTACTTATTCCAGATGGACGTAGGGGAAGGAACGAAAAAGCGGATGCTATGTGAAATGACTTCTAAATCTGTGTGTTCTGATATCCCAGATGACAAGGTAAACATATGGACCGACGCTTGTTTTGCTGCTGCCCCCGTTAGATGGCTAGATGCTCTGGTCTAATTTCTGTTCATGTGCTTATTATTGCAGAAACATAGAGTTGAAGAAAACTCTATATTGTCTGATGACAAAGGTGAAATGGCATGCCAGTCTTTTAAACCTCCGACGCCACCTTGTTTACTGTCTATGGAGACTGATGCAGCTGGACCTGGTACTGATGAGCCTATACGTGGCATCATCGTGCCACATGAAGAAGGTTGTGGATTGGGTTTACCCCCTGCTGAAGAAACTGGTGGTGCAGCTGGAGCTGCTAGTGTAGAGCCTCTAGTGAACGGTGTCGTGCCACGGGAATTCTCTGAACTAGAGCAAGACGGTTTACCTATTGTCAAGACCGATGTAACTGGTGCTGATGCTGGAGTTGCTACTGATGCTCCTGCACCCGAAGTTGCCACGCCACCCGAAGGAGGTTTTGTATTGGTAGAACCCGTCATGACTATGCCCACAGTACTGACTGGTGGTGGACCTGGAGCTGGTAGGGTAGAGCCTCTAGCGAAAGGTGTCGTGCCACGAGAATCCTCTGAAGTGGATATTGGTGGTTTACCCTCTGTAGATACTGGTGGTCTACCTGGAGCTGGTATTGTAGAGATTTCAGCAAACAGTGCTGTCCCACCCAACTCCTATGAACTGGAGCATGTACCTGATGTGCCTTCTGTAGAACCTGATGCACCTGTAAGTAGTGGTGATGATTCCGCTGAATCTGATCAAGAAGGATCTGCATCTCGAGGACAAGATGTCAGCTGTCATTCACCTGAACCCGAGCTGAAGTCAGCAACGGTAGCTTATATGGCACGGACTGTCCTTCAAGCTCTAAAGATCCAGTTGGGTGGTTCACAGGACCAGCTACTCCAAGCCATTGTCACTACAAAAGACCAGCCAGCATGCTTCGTTATCTCCTGCATACTGTTTGACAAGCTGAAGCACTGCAACTGGCGCATTGTTCAATCCCATCAGCATGGAGAGAGGAGCTATGTTTATGTCAAGATGATTCATGCTGATTTGGTAAGGTTCCATGATAAGATGTATGGGTGGGGTGAGGCAAGAGCCACATTTTGCAGCATTCACACAGTCTTCGCTCTTGAGCCAGACCCCATGGATGCTTACCCAGTGGTGCAGCTGTCCTGACTTGATATATGTTTTATGATCAGTATGCTGCTGTCGTGGAACTGTGATGTGGAGCTACCTTTCTTATGGTTTCTAGGCTTTTGGTTTCAACATGTATTATGGAGCTTACCTTAGGACTTTCGCATGCGTTTGGCTGTTGACCTGTAATGTTTGTGGTTGGTTGTCTAATCTACTTGGCACAATCACATTGCAAAGGCAAATGTTCCTTTTCTCTTTAATTGTTATTATGACTTATGTGTTATAACCAGGCAAGAATATGCAATCTTGGTTCTCTGACCGATATATATGTACATACAACTTTTGTTCACATAATAACACTTACACGGGAAAAGAGTAGCTTTCTATGTTGGACAAACACCAAACCACAAAAGGGTAACAACACAATATCCAAACTAGGTACGGCACCTGTTGAGCATACATGACTTTTGTCGTAAAATCACGTTAACCAACACTAGCAGCATCTTGTTCTTTGCAAGGTGCTATGCTTATCAGTCTAATCCCAATACACAACCTACTTCAGGTGGCACGATGATGTCAGGTGCAGGTTCACCAGTACCAACTCTCTTGCATCAGTCTCCATTGAAGGTACGCCACTGCTGCAGTAGACACCATTAGCAATGCAACCTGAAGGTGTTCTTATCCTCATATCAGGATCACATAATACAGGTGTCAAGCTTCATGCACTAGCCAACACAATCAAAAGTCCGAACTAGGATCGCTAGGAAAAAAAACATGAAGATCCTTTTATCGAATCCCACGCTGAACATCTTTTTCACTAATTAGGTAAGCTCCTGCTGACAAACATATTACAGCAACTCCAGCAGTGGCTCTATATTTTGGCGCTGTGGGCTGATGCTGCGCATGGAGCCGGCAATAGCTTCACCGGAAGCTGCAAACTGTGGCGGCCAAATGCAGGGCTGAAACAGCGTATTTTCAGAGGCGCTATAATGCAGCGCCAAAAACAGAATATAATGAAAAATAGAGTGCAGTAAAACAGAAGATCAAATAAAGACTAGAAATAGACATAAAATAGGATAAAATTAGCTTGATAGATACTCCGTAGTTCATATTTGTACAAAGTAGTGCGATAAAACTAAACTAAAACTCGACATCTGACGAGTCCGGTGTCGTGCCCGACACCGGATCCGACGAGAAGAGGTCAATCCAACGGGGGTCGTCCTCGCCAATGGTGGTCGGCCCGGCGAGCTGCGCTTCGATGAAGGCCCGCTTCGTCGCCTTCTCCGCCCTCCGTTGTGCGCGGTCCTCCTTCTTCGCAGCCCGCCTCGTAGCCTTCTCCGCCCTCCGTCTGCGGAAGTGCTCGTTCTCGGCGGCTACGTCCTCGGGGAAGCGGGCCGCCCACTCGCGCGCCGCGCGCTCGTCCCGCTCGGCAATGCGCAAACGGCGCTCCGTCTCGCGGCGGCGGCGCTGTTCCTCCTGTCTAACGATGTACGGCGGCGGCGCGAGATCCTCGGCCTGCTGGCGCGTCCACACGTCATGGAAATTCATCGACGATCGCGGGCGCCCGAGCCGCCACGCCACGGCGTCGTACGCGCGCGCGGCCTCGTGCGCGGTCTCGTAGGTGCCGAGGCCGATGCGCTCGCCGCCGTCACGTATCTCCGCGTAATACGTACCTTTGGGGCGCGCGCGGACGCCGCGGTACCCCGTGCCCGAGACGCGGCAGTACCGCGAGCTCGACGCGAGACGAGGCATGGCGGCGGCGGCGGAAGCGGAGCCGCGGCGGCGATATTAGGCGCAGATGGGCAAATTTCAGCAACCCGTGTCCATCTTTTTTTTTGGCAGGATTACGCCATGTACCACCTTCCAATTAGAAAATAGTACTGTTCAGCCTTCCCCTGTTGGGCCCAATATTTCACTTTGGGTTGCCAACGGCCATCTACATGGTAATTGCTCTCGGCCTACTTGCTCCGGCCGTCGAAGCCCAATAACTACAAATGGGCCTTTCTGCTCATGCAATTTCGGCCCTTTTCTAATGAAACACAGATCCTATGAATGGCAAAAGAAAAAAACGCGGAGATTCTACATAAAAGTTGTTTTTAGTTATTTTGAATTATTGGGTTCCAATTTTTGAAACTGCTCATGCCCAATATGAAAATCCTTGTTCGCTCCATACCCACATGGATAACGGTATTTTTAATAATTCATAAAGTGGATTTGAAATTTAAAACATATCCTAATAATTCCATGATTTAATCTATCAACTTGCAAGATCTTGGAGAGAAAAAGCTTGTATTAGTCTGCAGAATCCGCACCGTTTCAAAGGCGGCAGTGGATCAAAAGAAAAAAGGAAGTAGCCAGAAATTAGGGGTCAAAAATAACTCCAAGAAATGAAACTTTTATTGTTCGTAGAGGATGACATGCGGGACCCATGAGCCAGCAGCTTACTCAACGTTTCAAAGGCGGCATGAGATCGGAAGAAAAATGCAAGTGACCAAATATCAGGTGCCAAAAATAATCCAAGAAATGAAACTTATTGTACATAGAGGATGACATGCGGGTCCCATTTTGCAGCAGCGGTTTCAGCGTTTCAAATGCGGTTTGAGATCAAAAGAAAAAGAAAGTAGCCAGAAATTAGGGGGTAAAAAAACTCCAAAAAAAGAAAGTTGATTGTACATAGAGGATGACATGCGGGTCCCATGAGTCAGCAGCTTACTCAACGTTTCCAAGGCGGCAGGGGATCAAAAGAAAAAGGAAATAGCCAAAAATCAGAGGTGAAAAAAAACCAAGAAAAGAAATTTTATAGTACATAGAGGATGACATGCGGGTCCCATGAGCCAGCAGGTTCCTCAACGTTTTCAAAGGCCGGTGGGGATCAAAAGAAAAAGGCAAATAGCCAGAAATTAGGGGTAAACAATAAATCCAACAAAGGAAAGGTTTATTGTTCATAGATGCTGACATGTGGGACCCATGAGCCAGCAGCGTCAAGGCAAGTGACCAAAAATCAGGGGTAAAAAAAATCCAAGAAAAGAAACTTTATTGTACATAGAGGATGACATGTGGGTCCCATGAGCCAGCACCTTACTCAACGTTTCAGAGGCGGCTTGAGATCGAAAGAAAAAGGAAAGTGACCGAATATCAGGAGCTAAAAATAATCCAAGAAAGGAAACTTTTATTGTACATAGAGGTTGACATATGGGTCCCACTAATACAAGCTCTTTCGCTCGAAGATCTTGCAAGTTGATTGTACATAGAGGATGACATGCGGGCCCCATGTGTCAGCAGCTTACTCAATGTTTCCAAGGCGGCAGTGGATCAAAAGAAAAAGGAAATAGCCAAAATCAGAGGGTGAAGAATAAATCCAACAAAGGAGAGGTTTATTGTCCATGGAGGCTGACATCTGGGACCCACGAGCCAGCAGCGTCCTCTACGTTTAGAAGGCGACTGGGGATCGAAAGAAAAAAGGCAAATAGCCAGAAATTAGGGGTACAAAATAACTCCAAGAAAGGAAGTGTTTATTGTTCATAGAGGCTGACATGTGGGACCCATGAGCCAGCAAAGTCTTCAACGTTTCAAAGGCGGCAGGGGATCAAAAGAAAAAGGAAGTAGCCAGAAATTAGGGGTAAAAAATAACTCCAAGAAAGGAAACTTTTATTGTTCATAGAGGATGACATGCGGGACCCATGCTCCAGCAGCTTCCTCAACGTTTCAAAGGCGGCATGAGATCGAAAGAAAAAGGCAAGTGACCAAATATCAGGACCCGAAAATAATCGAAGAAAGAAATTTTATTGTACATAGAGGATGACATGCGGGACCCATTTAGCAGCAGCGGTCTCAAGTTTCCAAGGCGGCACGGGATCAAAAGAAAAAGGAAGTAGCCAGAAATTAGGGTTCAAAAATAACTCCAAGAAAGGAAACTTTTATTGTTCGTAGAGGATGACATGCGGGACCCATGAGCCAGCAGCTTACTCAACGTTTCAAAGGCGGCATGAGATCGAAAGAAAAAGGCAAGTGACAAAATATCAGGAGACAAAGATAATCCAAGAAAAGAAAACTTTATTGTACATAGAGGATGACATGCGGGTCCCAATTAGCAGCAGCGGTCTCAACGTTTCAAATGCGGCTTGAGATCAAAAGAAAAAGAAAGTAGCCAGAAATCAGGGGGTAAAAAAACTCCAATAAAGGAAAGTTTTATCGATGAGCCAGCAGAGTCCTCAACGTTTCAAAGGCGGCAGGGGATCAAAAGAAAAAGGAAATAGCCGAAAATCAGAGGGTGAAAAAAAACCAAGAAAATGAACTTTTATAGTACATAGAGGATGACATGCGGGTCCCATGAGCCAGCAGGTTTTTCAACGTTTCAAACGTGGCATGAGATCGAAAGAAAAAGGCAAGTGACCAAATATCAGGAGCCAAAAATAATTCAAGAAAAGAAACTTGATTGTACATAGAGGATGGCATGCGGGTCCCATTTAGCAGCAGCGGTATCACCGTTTGAGAGGCGGCACGGGATCGAAAGAAAAAGGCAAGTGACCAAATATCAGGAGCCAAAAATAATCTAAGAAAAGAAATTTTATCGTACATAGAGGATGACATGCGGGTCCCATTTTGGAGCATGCTGATACGTCTCCAACGTATCGATAATTTCTTATGTTCCATGCTACTTTATTGATGATACCTACATGTTTTATGCACATTATATGTCATATTTATGCATTTTCTGGAACTAACCTATTAACAAGATGCCGAAGAGCCAGTTGTTTGTTTTTGGTTTCAGAAATCCTAGTAAAGAAATATTCTCGGAATTGGACGAAACTTTCGCCAGGGTCCTATTTTTGCACGAAGCTTCCAAGACCGGAGACCTAATGAAGTGGGGCCACGAGGAGGCCAGGGGGGTGGCCGGCGCCCAGCCCCGGCCGCGCCGACCTATCCCCCGGGCCCCTCGTGTGGCCCCTCGCGCTGACCCTCCGCCTACTTAAAGCTTCCGTCGAAACCCCGCACGAGAGCCACGATACGGAAAACCTCAGAGACGCGCCGCCGCGAATCCCATCTCGGGGATTGGAGATCGCCTCCGCACTGCCGAGAGGGGATTCATCTCCCGGAGGACTCTACACCGCCATGGTCGCCTCCGGAGTGATGAGTGAGTAGTTCACCCCTGGACCATGGGTCCATAGCAGTAGCTAGATGGTCGTCTTCTCCTTGTTGTGCTTCATTGTTAGATCTTGTGAGCTGCCTAACATGATCAAGATCATCTATCTGTAATACTATATGTTGTGTTTGTCGGGATCCGATGGATAGAGAGTACTATGATTATGGTGATTATCAATCTATTGTTCATGTGTTGTTTATGATCTTGCATGCTCTCCGTTATTAGTAGAGGCTCTGGCCAAGTTTTTACTCTTAACTCCAAGAGGGAGTATTTATGCTCGATAGTGGGTTCATGCCTCCATTGAATCTGGGACAGTGACAGAAAGTTCTAAGGTTGTGGATGTGTTGTTGCCACTAGGGATAAAACATTGATGCTATGTCTAAGGATGTAGTTGTTGATTACATTACGCACCATACTTAATGCAATTGTCTGTTGCTTTGCAACTTAATACTGGAGGGGGTTCGGACGATAACCTGAAGGTGGACTTTTTAGGCATAGATGCAGTTGGATGGCGGTCTATGTTCTTTGTCGTAATGCCCGGATTAAATCTCACTATATTTACCATGTCATGTATATGCATTGTTATGCCTTTCTCTATTTGTCAATTGCCCGACTGTAATTTGTTCACCCAACATGCTTTATCTTATGGGAGAGACACCTCTAGTGAACTGTGGACCCCGGTCCTATTCTTTACATAGCATACAATCTACTTGTTTTACTGTTTTCTTTGCAAACATCTTCCACTCGATACGTTTAATCCTTTGTTACAGCAAGCCGGTGAGATTGACAACCTCACTGTTTCGTTGGGACAAAGTACTTGGGTTGTGTTGTGCAGGTTCCGCGTTGGCGCCGGAATCCCTGGTGTTGCGCCGCATCACATTTCGCGACCATCAACCTTCAACGTGCTTCTTGGCTCCTCCTGGTTCGATTAAACCTTGGTTTCTTTCTGAGGGAAAACTTGCTACCGTGCGCATCATACCTTCCTCTTGGGGTTCCCAACGAACGTGTGAGTTACACGCCATCAAGCTTTTTCTGGCGCCGTTGCCGGGGAGATCAAGACACGCTGCAAGGGGAGTCTCCACTTCTCAATCTCTTTACTTTGTTATTGTCTTGCTTTATTTTATTTACTACTTTGTTTGCTGCACTAAATCAAAACACAAAAAAATTAGTTGCTAGTTTTACTTTATTTACTGTCTTGCTCTCTATATCAAAAACACAAAAAAATTAGTTACTTGCATTTACTTTATCTAGTTTGTTTTATTTACCGTTGCTAAAATGGCCAACCCTGAAAATACTAAATTGTGTGACTTCACAAATGCAAATAATAATGATTTCCTATGCACACCTATTGCTCCACCTGCTACTACAGCAGAATTCTTTGAAATTAAACCTGCTTTACTGAATTTGGTTATGAGAGAACAATTTTCTGGTGCTAGTTCTGATGATGCTGCTGCCCATCTCAATAATTTTGTTGAACTTTGTGAAATGCAAAAGTATAAAGATGTAGATGGTGATATTATTAAATTGAAAGTGTTTCCTTTCTCATTAAGAGGAAGAGCTAAAGATTGGTTGCTATCTTTGCCTAAGAATAGTATTGATTCATGGACTAAATGCAAGGATGCTTTTATTGGTAGATATTATCCTCCCGCTAAAATTATATCTTTGAGAAGTAGCATAATGAATTTTAAACAATTAGATACTGAACATGTTGCTCAAGCTTGGGAGAGAATGAAAACTTTGGTAAAGAATTGCCCAACCCATGGACTGACTACTTGGATGATCATCCAAACCTTCTATGCAGGACTAAATTTTTCTTCGCGGAATTTATTGGATTCAGCTGCTGGAGGTACCTTTATGTCCATCACATTGGGGGCGGCTACAAAACTTCTTGATGATATGATGATAAATTACTCTGAATGGCACACGGAAAGAGCTCCACAAGGTAAGAAGGTAAATTCTGTTGAGGAAACCTCTTCCTTGAGTGATAAGATTGATGTGATTATGTCTATGCTTGTGAATGGTAGATCTAATGTTGATCCAAATAATGTTCCTTTAGCTTCATTGGTTGCTCAAGAAGAAAATGTTGATGTGAATTTCATTAAAAATAATAATTTCAACAACAATGCTTATAGGAACAACTATGGTAATACTTATGGTAGATATGAGGAAAGGATGTTAGAAATTGAAAGATCCACTAAAAACTTTATGCAATCGCAATATGAGCAAAATCAATTGTTTACTAAAACTATGAATGAACAATCTACCTTGTTGAAAAATATAGGAAATCAACTTGAAAACTTGAATAGGGAGATTTCTGGTCTGCAAACTAAAATTTCAAATGCTGAAACCCGAATCTCATACATGTCTGCATCACAATCTTCTTTAATTAATAAAATGGCTGCTAAACCTGATGATATTGATAGTAAGATTACTACTACAGCAAATGCCATCCAAGTTAGAATTAATGAGAATATAAGATTAATGGCTGAACTGCGTGCTAGGTGGGATAGAGAAGAAAATGAAAAACTAGCTAAAGAGAATAATGTAGCTAAAGTTTGGACTATTACCACCACTAGTAATGCTAATTCTTCACATGTTGCTGCACCTCCTACTATCAATGGTAAAATAATTGGTGTTGGCAATGTTTCTACTCCTAGTGCAAAGCGCACAAAACTGCCTGAAATTGCTAAAACTGCTGAAACTGCTTGTGATAAAACTGCTGAAATTTTTTCCAACCTTGGGAACAATGATCCCATTGCTGTAGCTCATAATGATTTAGATTTTGATGATTGCCACATCTCTGAAGTTATAAAGTTCTTGCAAAAACTTGCTAAAAGTCCTAATGCTAGTGCTATAAATTTAGCCTTTACAAAACATATTACAAATGCTCTCATAAAAGCTAGAGAGGATAAACTAAAACTTGAAACTTCTATTCCTAGAAAGTTAGAAGATGGTTGGGAGCCCATCATTAAAATGAAATTCAATGACTTTGAATGTAATGCTTTATGTGATCTTGGTGCAAGTATTTCTGTTATGCCTAAAAAGATTTATGATATGCTTGACTTGCCACCATTGAAGAATTGTTATTTGGATGTTAATCTTGCTGATAATGTTAAAAAGAAACCTTTGGGGAGGATTGATAATGTGCATATTACGGTTAACAATAACCTTGTCCCCGTTGATTTTGTTGTCTTGGATATTGAATGCAATGCATCTTGTCCTATTGTGTTGGGAAGACCTTTTCTTCGAACTGTTGGTGCTGTTATTGATATGAGGGAAGGTAATATTAAATATCAATTTCCTCTCAAGAAAGGTATGGAACACTTCCCTAGAAAGAGAATGAAGTTGCCTTTTGATTCTATTATTAGAACAAGCTATGATGTTGATGCTTCTACTCTCGATGTTACTTGATTTACACTTTCTGCGCCTAGCTGAAAGGCGTTAAAGAAAAGCGCTTATGGGAGACAACCCATGTTTTTACCTACAGCAATTTTTTGTTTTATTGAGTCTTGGAAGTTGTTTACTACTGTAGCAACCTCTCCTTATCATGTTTTTGTGCCAAGTAAAGTTTCTATGTCAAAGTTGATGTTATATTTGGGATCGCTGCGCAGAAACAGCATTGCTGTCTGTCACGAATCTGGGCATAATTCTCTGTAGAAAATTCGAAAAAATCTGCCAATTTACGAGCGTGATCCTCAGATATGTACGCAACTTTCATTAGTTTTGAGTTTTTCCATTTGAGCAAGTCTGGTGCCATTTATAAATTCGTCTTTACGGACTGTTCTGTTTTTGACAGATTCTGCCTTTTATTTCGCATTGCCTCTTTTGCTATGTTGGATTTATTTCTTTGATCCATTAATGTCCAGTAGCATTATGCAATGTCCAGAAGTGAAAATAATGATTGTGTCACCTCTGAATGAGTGAATTATTAATGATGCACTAACCCTCTAATGAGTTTGCTTGAAGTTTGGTGTGAAGGAAGTTTTCAAGGGTCAAGAGAGGAGTATGATATACTATGATCAAGAGGAGTGAAAGCTCTAAGCTTGGGGATGCCCCCGTGGTTCACCCCTGCATATTTTAAGAAGACTCAAGCGTCTAAGCTTGGGGATGCCCAAGGCATCCCCTTCTTCATCGACAACATCATCAGGTTCCTCCCCTGAAACTATATTTTTATTCAGTCACATCTGGTGTTCTTTACTTGGAGCGTCGGTTTGTTTTCGTTTTTGTTTTTGTTTGAATAAGATGGATCCTAGCATTCACTTTGTGGGAGAGAGACACGCTCCGCTGTTGCATATGGACACATGTGTCCTTAGGCTTTACTCATAATGTTCAAGGCGAAGTTTCTTCTTCGTTAAATTGTTATATGGTTGGAATTGGAAAATGCTACATGTAGTAATTCTAAAATGTCTTGGATAATGTGATACTTTGCAATTGTTGTGCTCATGTTTAAGCTCTTGCATCATATGCTTTGCACCCATTAGTGAAGAAATACATAGAGCTTGCTAAAATTTGATTTGCATATTTGGTTTCTCTAAGGTCTAGATAATATCTAGTATTGAGTTTTGAACAACAAGGAAGACAGTGTAGAGTCTTATAATGTTTACAATATGTCTTTTATGTGAGTCTTGCTGCACTTGTTCATCCTTGAGTTTGCTTCAAATAACCTTGCTAGCCTAAACCTTGTATCGAGAGGGAATACTTCTCATGCATCCAAAATCCTTGAGCCAACTACTATGCCATTTGTGTCCACCATACCTACCTACTACATGGTATTTCTCCGCCATTCCAAAGTAAATTGCTTGAGTGCTACCTTTAAAATTCCATCATTCACCTTTGCAATATATAGCTCATGGGACAAAATAGCCTTAAAAACTATCGTAGTATTGAATATGTACTTATGCACTTTATATTTTATTAAGTTGCCTGTTGTGCGATAACCATGCTTCTGGGGAACGCCATCAACCATTGTTGAATATCATGTGAGTTGCTATGCATGTCCGTCTTGTCTGAAGGTCTATCATTTTAGTGGTTGGAGCATGCAAAATTGTTAGAGAAGAACATTGGGCCGCTAACTAAAGCCATGAATCATGGTGGAAGTTTCAGTTTTGGACATATATCCTCAATCTCATATGAGAATAATAACTTTGCTACATGCTTATGCATTTAAGAGGAGTCCATTATCTGTTGTCCATGTTGTCCCGGTATGGATGTCTAAGTTGAGAATAATCAAAAGCGAGAAATCCGAAATGCGAGCATTCTCCTTGGACCTTTGTACAGGCGGCATGGAGGTACCCCTTTGTGACACTTGGTTGAAACATGGCATGCGAAGACCCGGTAGTCCAAGTTAAGTAGGACGAGGTGCGGGCACTATTAGTATACTATGCGTGAGGCTTGCAACTTGTAAGATATAATTTTCATAACTCATATGCTTTATTACTACCGTTGACAAAATTGTTTCATGTTTTCAAAATAAAAGCTCTAGCACAAATACAACAATCGATGCTTTCCTCTTTGAAGGACCATTCTTTTACTTTTATTGTTGAGTCAGTTTACCTATCTCCTTCCACCTTAAGAAGCAAACACTTGTGTGAACTGTGCATTGATTCCTACATACTTGCATATTGCACTTGTTATATTACTTTATGTTGACAATATCCATGAGATATACATGTTACAAGTTGAAAGCAACCGCTGAAACTTAATCTTCTTATGTGTTGTTTCAACACCTTTACTTTGATTTATTGCTTTATGAGTTAACTCTTATGCAAGACTTATTGATGCTTGTCTTGAAGTACTATTCATGAAAAGTCTTTGCTATATGATTCACTTGTTTACTCATGTCATTACCTTTGCTTTGATCGCTGCATTCATTACATATGTTTACAAATAGTATGATCAAGATTATGATGGCATGTCACTTCAGAAATTATCTTTGTTATCGTTTTACCTGCTCGGGACGAGCAGAACTAAGCTTGGGGATGCTGATACGTCTCCAACGTATCGATAATTTCTTATGTTCCATGCTACTTTATTGATGATACCTACATGTTTTATGCACATTATATGTCATATTTATGCATTTTCTGGAACTAACCTATTAACAAGATGCCGAAGAGCCAGTTGCTGTTTTCTGCTGTTTTTGGTTTCAGAAATCCTAGTAAAGAAATATTCTCGGAATTGGACGAAACTTTCGCCCAGGGTCCTATTTTTGCACGAAGCCCAGAAGACCGAGACTAACGAAGTGGGGCCACGAGGAGGCCAGGTGGCCGGCGCGGCCCGGCCCGCCGCGCCGACCTATCCCCTGGGCCCTCGTGTGGCCCCTCGCGTTGACCCTCCGCCTACTTAAAGCTTCCGTCGCGAAACCCCCACGAGAGCCACGATACGGAAAACCTTACAGAGACGCGCCGCCGCGAATCCCATCTCGGGGGATTCGAGATCGCCTCCCGCACCCTGCCGGAGAGGGGATTCATCTCCCGGAGGACTCTACACCGCCATGGTCGCCTCGGAGTGATGAGTGAGTAGTTCACCCCTGGACCATGGGTCCATAGCAGTAGCTAGATGGTCGTCTTCTCCTTGTTGTGCTTCATTGTTAGATCTTGTGAGCTGCCTAACATGATCAAGATCATCTATCTGTAATACTATATGTTGTGTTTGTCGGGATCCGATGGATAGAGAGTACTATGATTATGGTGATTATCAATCTATTGTTCATGTGTTGTTTATGATCTTGCATGCTCTCCGTTATTAGTAGAGGCTCTGGCCAAGTTTTTACTCTTAACTCCAAGAGGGAGTATTTATGCTCGATAGTGGGTTCATGCCTCCATTGAATCTGGGACAGTGACAGAAAGTTCTAAGGTTGTGGATGTGCTGTTGCCACTAGGGATAAAACATTGATGCTATGTCTAAGGATGTAGTTGTTGATTACATTACGCACCATACTTAATGCAATTGTCTGTTGCTTTGCAACTTAATACTGGAGGGGGTTCGGACGATAACCTGAAGGTGGACTTTTTAGGCATAGATGCAGTTGGATGGCGGTCTATGTTCTTTGTCGTAATGCCCGGATTAAATCTCACTATATTTACCATGTCATGTATATGCATTGTTATGCCTTTCTCTATTTGTCAATTGCCCGACTGTAATTTGTTCACCCAACATGCTTTATCTTATGGGAGAGACACCTCTAGTGAACTGTGGACCCCGGTCCTATTCTTTACATAGCATACAATCTACTTGTTTTATGTTTTCTTTGCAAACATCTTCCACTCGATACGTTTAATCCTTTGTTACAGCAAGCCGGTGAGATTGACAACCTCACTGTTTCGTTGGGACAAAGTACTTGGGTTGTGTTGTGCAGGTTCCGCGTTGGCGCCGGAATCCCTGGTCTTGCGCCGCATCACATTTCGCGACCATCAACCTTCAACGTGCTTCTTGGCTCCTCCTGGTTCGATTAAACCTTGGTTTCTTTCTGAGGGAAAACTTGCTACTGTGCGCATCATACCTTCCTCTTGGGGTTCCCAACGAACGTGTGAGTTACACGCCATCACGGCCTCAACGTTTCCAAGGCGGCACAGGACCAAAAGAAAAATGAAGTAGCCAGAAATCAGGGGGTGAAAAAAATCCCAAAAAAGAACGATTTCAATTGGGCTGCATGTGGACATCTGGGCATTCGAACTATCCTGCTGGGCCTTTTGACTCGTACAATTTCAGCCCACTCCAAAGCAGGATAGTTCGGATTTTTCTAAAAAAAACAGGAAAGTCCTATGCTTCGCAAAAACAAAAACAAGGAGATTCAGCATATAAATTTGTTTATGTAAAAATAAAGATTTAATTTATCCGTTGAAATAGCTCAGAGCGCAATACACTGTTTATTGTCTGCAAAATAATCAAGATATCACATGTTTCTTGTACGGGGAGGCTGACATCGGGGACCCATGAGCCAGCAGCGTTTTAAAGGCGGCAGGGGATGGAAAGAAAAAATAAACCAAAAATCTGTTGGTAAAAAATCCAAGAAAAGAAACATTTTCGTTCCGAGAGGATGACATGCGGGACCCATGAGGCAGCAGCGTCCTCAGCGTTTATTGTTCATAGAGGTGACATGTGGGACCCGTGAGCCAGCAGCGTCCTCAACGTTTTAAAGGCGGCAGGATATCGAAAGAAAAAATAAGCCAAAAATCATTTGGTAAACAATATCCAAGAAAAGAAACATTTACCGTTCCGAGAGGATGACATGCGGGACCCATGAGGCAGCAGCATCCTCAACGATTCCAAGGCGGCAGGGGATCAAAGAAAAAAAGGAAATATCCAGAAATTAATTAGGGGTTCAAAAAAATCCATCAAAGGAAACTTTTATTGTTCATAGAGGATGACTTGTGGGACCGACCTGCCAACAGCGTCCTCATCGTTTCAAAGGGGTAGGAGATCCAAAGAAAAAGGCAAATAGCCAGAAATTAGGGGTCAAAAATAACTCCAAGAAAGGAAACTTTTATTGTTCGTAGAGGATGACATGCGGGACCCATGAGCCAGCAGCTTACTCAACGTTTCAAAGGCGGCATGAGATCGAAAGAAAAAGGCAAGTGACAAAATATCAGGAGCAAAAGATAATCCAAGAAAAGAAACTTTATTGTACATAGAGGATGACATGTGGGTCCCATTTTGCAGCAGCGGTCTCAATGTTTGTAATGCGGCATGAGATCAAAAGAAAAAGAAAGTAGCTAGTAATTAGGGGGTGAAAAAAATCCAAGAAAAGAAAGTTGATGGACATAGAGGATGACATGCGGGTCCCTTGAGCCAACAGCTTACTCAACGTTTCAAAGGGGGCAGGGGATCAAAAGAAAAGGCAAGCCAAAAATCAGAGGGTGAAAAAAATCCAACAAAGGAAACTTTTATAGCACATAGAGGATGACATGCGGGTCCCATGAGCCAGCAGGTTCCTCAACGTTTCAAACGTGGCATGAGATCGAAAGAAAAAGGCAAGTGCCCAAATATGAGGTGCCAAAAAAACTCCAAGAAAAGAAAGTTGATTGCTCATAGAGGATGACATGCGGGTCCCATGAGCCAGCAGGTTCCTCAACGTTTCAAACGTGGCATGAGATCGAAAGAAAAAGGCAAGTACCCAAATATGAGGTGCCAAAAAACTCCAAGAAAAGAAAGTTGATTGCTCATAGAGGATGACATGCGGGTCCCATGAGCCAGCAGGTTCCTCAACGTTTCAAACGTGGCATGAGATCGAAAGAAAAGGCAAGTGACCAAATATGAGGAGCCAAAAATAATTCAAGAAAAGAAAGTTTTATAGTACATAGAGGATGACATGCGGGTCCCATTTAGCAGCAGCGGTATCACCGTTTGAGAGGCGGCAGGGGATCAAAAGAAAAAAGAAATTGCCAAAAATCAGAGGGTGAAAAAAAACCAAGAAAATGAACTTTTATAGTACATAGAGGATGACATGCGGGTCCCATGAGCCAGCAGGTTCCTCGACGTTTCAAACGTGGCATGAGATCGAAAGAAAAAGGCAAGTGACCAAATATGAGGAGCCAAAAATAATTCAAGAAAAGAAAGTTTTATAGTACATAGAGGATGACATGCGGGTCCCATTTAGCAGCAGCGGTATCACCGTTTGAGAGGCGGCAGATCGAAAGAAAAGGCAAGTGAAAAAATATGAGGAGCCAAAAATAATTCAAGAAAAGAAAGTTTTATAGTACATAGAGGATGACATGCGGGTCCCATTTAGCAGCAGCGGTATCACTATTTGAGAGGCAGCAGGGGATCGAAAGAAAAAGTCAAGTTACCAAATATGAGGTGCCAAAAAAATCCAAGAAAAGAAAGTTTTATAGTACATAGTGGATGACATGCGGGTCCCATTTAGCAGCAGCGGTATCACCGTTTGAGAGGCAGCAGGGGATCGAAAAAAAAGTCAAGTGACCAAATATGAGGTGCCAAAAAAATCCAAGAAAAGAAAGTTTTATAGTACATAGAGGATGACATGCGGGTCCCATTTAGCAGCAGCGGTATCACCGTTTGAGAGGCAGGTGATCGAAAGAAAAAGTCAAGTGACGAAATATGAGGTGCCAAAAAAAATCCAAGAAAAGAAAGTTGATGGACATAGAGGATGACATGCGGGTCCCTTGAGCCAGCAGCTTACTCAACGTTTCAAAGGAGGCAGGGGATCAAAAGAAAAAGGCAAGCCAAAAATCAGAGGGTGAAAAAAATCCAACAAAGGAAACTTTTATAGCACATAGAGGATGACATGCGGGTCCCATGAGCCAGTACCTCAACGTTTCAAACGTGGCATGAGATCGAAAGAAAAAGGCAAGTGACCAAATATGAGGTGCCAAAAAAACTCCAAGAAAAGAAAGTTGATTGCTCATAGAGGATGACATGCGGGTCCCATTTAGCTGCAGCGGTCTCACCGTTTGAGAGGCGGCAGGGATCGAAAGAAAAGTCAAGTGACCAAATATGAGGTGCCAAAAATAATCCAAAAAATGAAAGTTTTATAGTACATAGAGGATGACATGCGGGTCCCATTTAGCAGCAGCGGTATCACTGTTTGAGAGGCAGCAGGGATCGAAAGAAAAAGTCAAGTTACCAAATATGAGGTGCCAAAAAATCCAAGAAAAGAAAGTTTTAAGTACATAGTGGATGACATGCGGGTCCCATTTAGCAGCAGCGGTATGAGCGGCAGGGGATCGAAAGAAAAAGTCAAGTGACCAAATATGAGGTGCCAAAAAAATCCAAGAAAAGAAAGTTTTATAGTACATAGAGGATGACATGCGGGTCCCATTTAGCAGCAGCGGTATCACCGTTTGAGAGGCAGCAGGGGATCGAAAGAAAAAGTCAAGTGACCAAATATGAGGTGCCAAAAAATCCAAGAAAAGAAAGTTTTATAGTACATAGAGGATGACATGCGGGTCCCATTTAGCAGCAGCGGTATCACTGTTTGAGAGGCAGCAGGTGATCGAAAGAAAAAGTCAAGTGACCAAATATGAGGTGCCAAAAAAATCCAAGAAAAGAAAGTTTTATAGTACATAGAGGATGACATGCGGGTCCCATTTAGCAGCAGCGGTATCACCGTTTGAGAGGCGGCAGGGGATCGAAAGAAAAAGGTAAGTGACCAAATATGAGGTGCCAAAAATAATTCAAGAAAAGAAAGTTTTATAGTACATAGAGGATGACATGCGGGGTTAGCAGCAGCGGTATCACCGTTTGAGAGGCGGCAGGGGATCGAAAGAAAAAGGCAAGTGACCAAATTTGAGGTGCCAAAAAAACTCCAAGAAAAGAAAGTTGATTGCACATAGAGGATGACATGCGGGTCCCATTTAGCAGCAGCGGTCTCAACGTTTCCAAGGCGGCAAGGGATCAAAAGAAAAAGGAAGTAGCCAGAAATCGGGGGTCAAAAAAATCCAAGAATAGAAAGAATTTTGGTTCATAGAGGATGACATGCGGGACCCATGATCCTGCATCGTAAACGGCTCGATCGGAGAACGTTGAACGAGATGGCGCGATCTAGAAAAAAACAATGCCAGAGAGGCTGCCATCTGGGCCCTACATCCCTCGGCGGTGCGGATTTGCGTTGACTCGGCCGGCGAACCCGAGATTTCGAGATGCACCACGTCCCGGGCCACCATACGCCACGTTTTGGCCGCTTTCGTCGGGCTAGGTGGCCTCAAAAAGAAAAAAAAAGTTTTGACATGCACCACGGAGGGACCAAAATCGTTGGCCATGGTACACCAGCAACCACGGCGCGACTTCAACTTCGTCGGCCATGGCAACTTTTCTTGTAGTGCATATCTAGTGGTCGCGTGTATATTTCTCGTGACATTGTCTTTGATGAATCGATTTTTCCTTTTGCCTCTCTGCATTCCAATGCTGGTGCTCGCCTTCGTGAGGAAATTAGTCTCCTTCCTATTTCACTACAACCTCTTACATTGTATTCTCATGAGGGGCATGATTTACAGGATCCAACTGATGCTAATCCTACTGACAATGTTGCTGTTGAGTCTTTTGTTCAGGAATCTGCTGAAAATTCTGCTTCTGGACCTACATCTGGTGCTAATTCCGGTTTTTCTGCTCCTGGCACGGATCCCGGAGACGATCCTGGTGGCAGGTCTGCTGACCGTTCTGCAGCGTCAGGCGCATCCACCTCGGGATCGGGTTCAGCAGCAGGAGCGGCAGGTGCTCCTTTCCCGCCTCGCGGGCCGCGTGCCGACAGTGCGCGTGCAGCCGACAGCGCGGCTGACCCGCCCGTGTCGTCTGGATCTTCTGTGGCCATGACTGAGGACACAGCTTCTTCGGGATCTGATGTGGCTGTCTCGCCGGCTGTGATGACTGGATCTTCTGTGCTGCCATCTGCTGATCCGTCTGTGCCGTCTACTCGTCTGCGTACACGTTCCCAGAGTGGCATTGTTAAACCTAAGACCTACACTGATGGTACAGTCCGCTATGATCGAGTTAAATTTGGAAATTTTTGCAGTACAGGTGAACCTTCCTCTACTGCTGAGGCTCTTGCTGATACTCGTTGGAAAGCTGCTATGGATGAGGAGTATCGGGCTCTCATACAGAATGAGACTTGGCATTTGGTTCCTACTACTCATGGTCAGAATGTTATTGACTGTAAGTGGGTTTATAAGATCAAACGCAAGGCAGATGGTACTGTTGATAGATACAAGGCCAGGCTAGTTGCCAAGGGTTTTAAGCAACGTTATGGTATTGACTATGAAGACACCTTCAGTCCAGTTGTCAAAGCAGCCACTATTCGTCTTGTCTTGTCTTTGGCAGTGTCTCAAGGTTGGAATTTGCGGCAATTAGATGTGAAGAACGCGTTTTTGCATGGTGTTCTGGAAGAAGAAGTCTACATGCGTCAGCCTCCTGGGTATGAAACAAGGGTTGGGCATGTGTGCAAATTGGACAAGGCGTTGTATGGTCTCAAACAAGCACCTCGGGCTTGGTATTCTCGTCTTAGCTCTAAGTTGCAGTCACTTGGTTTTTCTGCTTCCAAGGCCGATACGTCGCTGTTTTTCTACAACAAAGGGGGAGTATCTATATTTATGCTTATCTATGTGGATGATATTGTTGTAGCTAGCTCCTCTGACAAAGCTGTGACTGCTCTCTTGCATGATCTTGGCATGGATTTTGCTTTGAAGGATCTTGGTGAGCTTCACTACTTCCTTGGTATTGAAGTTAAAAAGGTACATGATGGTGTTGTTCTGTCTCAAACCAAGTATGCAAATGATTTACTTCACCGTGTTAATATGCATATATGCAAGACGGTTGATACACCCTTGTCAGTGACGGATAAGTTGTCTTTGACTGATGGTGAAGTACTTAGTAGTGATGATTCTACTCGGTACAGAAGTATTGTTGGGGCCTTGCAGTATATGACGTTGACAAGACCAGATCTTTCGTTCTCTGTCAATAAAGTATCAGTTTTTACATGCTCCAACCACTGTTCACTGGACTGCAGTCAAGAGAATTCTTAGGTACCTCCGTGGTACTCTTACGCTTGGATTGCACTTTCGCCGATCTTCATCTACTTTGGTCAGTGCTTTTTCTGATGCTGACTGGGCTGGATGTCCAGATGATAGAAGGTCGACTGGTGGATTTGCAGTATTTTTAGGTCCTAATCTGATATCGTGGTGTGCAAGGAAACAAGCTACTGTTTCTCGGTCTAGCACAGAAGCCGAGTATAAGGCGTTGGCTGATGTTACAGCTGAAGTTATATGGGTGCAAACACTGCTGAAAGAATTGGGTTGTAATATCCCAGGTTCAGAGGCAAGAAAAAGAGAGAACACGAGAGTGTGCATTGCATTCATGCATAGAAAATCCGGGGGATTTTCGCGCGTTCATCTAAAGCACAAAGTGATCGAGGTTTCTCTTGTGTCGATGGAATTGATGTGTCATCCACACAAGTGCGATAAATTTCGACATGACCTTTGTTGATTATTATGTTTTCGAGGGAAATAGTTTGAATTCAAATTCAAATATGAAAGACATAATTCAAATAATAAATTGAATTGGAATTTGAAATTTAAACAAGTATATAAATATTATATGTACAAGTAACTACACTTGATAAGTCCAAATAAACAAATGAGTTAACTTAATTACAAATAGGATTACTCAATAACTTACAAGCTAGAAAAGAAATGGAGAATTACAAAATAATAAAAGAAAACCCTAAAACTAAATCTTCATCTTCTCAATCCTTAGTCTTCATTTACTGCAATAAGAGAAACAAAACAAAGACAAAAGGAAAACAAATGGTGTTATGGTTAAAATGTCGCCATCATCAAAGATGAGGCATTTTGATATTGGAACTCGACTACCAGATATTAGAAACTTGTCCTAATATCTAAGTTGTGGATTAGAGGGATCAATTTCAGTTATAGGCAACTTTGGGAATTATGTATCATCTCTGGATCATAAGAGGGATCAATGGGTCATTCTGTATCATTAAGAAACAATGAGAAAATAGGCAATAGGGACAAGTGACAATATTTGATCCATGTCAAATAAGAGAAAAGGGCAACAATATTTGATCCACTTATTTTAGGCAACAAAGGCAACCAATTAATCCCTCTAACCTAGCCAAGTTCCTATTTAAACAAGCCCACATGATTTAAATAAAGTAATTCACCATTGACATTAGATGGTCAAGATGAATGATCATTAGCCACACAATTTAATCCCACAGGTTATAATGCAAAGCCAACATACTAGCAGCCAATAGGATTGAATACTGGACAGTACATAATAGCATGGTCAGGCAAGGGATAAAGATGAACCAGTCATGCCTTGCACTAGAGGAAAAGCAAACCAGCATGGGAACTTGTACAATCAGATGATGTCATCTGCAAGCAGCACAGTCACAACATGCACACTGTGTGCTGTCACACACACAGCCAACAGCCCAGCACTACAAAAGCAAACCAGTAGTCCAGCCGTACCATGTGGTGCATACACCAGTAAACAATTCCTGAAGTTCATCTCACACCTCAGCACACTATCCAGCAAAAGCAAGAAACCAAGATCATAAGGAAGCAGATCAAGAAGCTAGCAAGGAGGAGCAGACATGCCACAAGAAGCAGCACACTTCAGTAGCCAGATGAACCAGCTATCTAGCTACAAAAGAGAAGCAGGTATACACCAATTAAAGATCAGGAACATTTGTTCTTAATTTGCATCCTGGGGAAAATAAAAGGGTAATATGCATAGGAAGCAGATCCATCTACCCTTCAACTAAGTTTTCACTTAGGAGGATTGGAAGGATTTGTTTTCCTCTCAGATCTGCATAGTGGTGCTATGCAATAATCATCACAGAGAAACTATAAGCCACACTTTAGTATCTGTTCATATCCAGTATTTTTGCCTCAGCCTTTGCATCACAGGCAGGGCCAAGGAATTAAGTAGTAGCATCTGTTCTTATAAATTTTTACACAGCACAACCTTCACTAACAAACCCACAATCTACAAGAATCGACTTGGGGTCCAGGAAAATTAGTCCCAGGCCAACCAAGTATATTTGAATCAGAGCAGTATCATTCACAATTACAGCAAGTTCAAGCCAGAGCTTGTGTATATACCAGCAACCTATAAGTTCACTTCTCCAGTTAACTGAATGTAAGCATTCAACTTTAACAGAGATATGGTACCACCAAAATTATAAGTGCTGGGGATGAATAATCATCCCAAACTAAAGCACCATATCCAACATAACATGCTTGTCAAATAATTAAGGGCTTTACCGAGCCAACATCATGACAAGTGCTTGGAAGAGAAAATAATGAGGCATTGTTAACTGGTAGTTGCTACTTCTTTGGGGATTTAATCCTTGACCAACACAGACAACACTAGTTGATCAATATAATGCCACCACAAGCAGATTCATAGCTAGCAAACTTGGAATGCATACGGCTATGAACAATAGGTAGAGAATGGAGAGGTATAGCTCACAATAGTGCAGACGAGTAGAGGAAGAGGCCGACGCCGGGGTTGCGTCCGCGGCACCGTCCCGCCGGCGTCGAGGATGAAGTCGTCACCGCAGCACCACCAGTACACGGACGCCGGGGTTGCACACCAGTGGCCGTCCCGCCGGCGTCGAGGCGGTGGTCGACACACGACCATTCCATCACCACCAGTGAATCACAGCCACCACCAGCATATCATCGATATCAACTAGGCAGCAACTCCGTGAGGGGCAGATCGGAGAACACCGGGGTTGCAGATTACTGCCATCCTACCGGTGGTCGAGATCGAGGTGAACAACGTGGCAGAGGAGTAGGAGTAAGTCGAGCAAGAACTTCAGTGGTGATCAAGGCCAACAGTCGGCGGCGTCAGCAGAGGCTGCACCGGCCGGAGCAAGGCGCGCAGAACCAGGACCCGAGCTAGGGTTCCTCGGGGACGAACCTGTATGAGAAGGAGGGTGCCAAGACGAAGGGGATCCGAAGGAGGAGATCATGAGAGAGCTGTATAGGCGCGTGGCGGCGCCAGACTTGGCCGGCGGCTGGCCGGGCGACGGAGGCGTCTGACTAGGGTTTCTGGTTGGGGGGCGAACGGGAGAAGCCACGAGAATTAAATCGTAGAGGTGGAGTGGTAGATCACCTCAAGGCGAGCAGGAACCCCGGCTCGCCGGCGCCGGAGTTGGCCGGGAGCCACCGTGGAGATCGGCGACGCTGTAGAGTCAGGGAGGTCACGAGAGAGAGAGAGGGGTCGGGTGCGTGCGAGGATGAGGTGAGCGAGAGGGGTTGGGTCGGGTCGTGGTCTTGGACCAAGCCCGACCAGGCCGACTTGGTCGGATCAGACCATTTGGTCTATTTTTCTTTTTCTTAGGAAATTTTATCATTTAAAACTAATTAAATAACAAACAATAAATAAAAGTGAGTAACAGATAATTATATCTATAATAATATAAAACAAATTCTTCAAAAATAAAAGGAACAATAATTTGAATTTTCCCCTAAATTATAGAAGACTAATTTTTAATCTTAAACAATTAAACCTAAATACTAAAAATATAATTTCTTGTTTCAATTCTTCACATAAAGAAAATATTAAATATTACTTCACATTAAAATGTCATATAAAACAACAAATATTTCTTGATGATTATGTTTAATCATATGAAAATCCTAATTGATCAATACTTCAACTATTAATTAAAACCCTAAACCCTAATAGTATTTATCATACTTTATTAAGTCTTTTAAAAGTAATATAATGTTAAACTCATTATTATTTCTATTTCAAAGTTATTAATGATTTCAACCCTATTACCAATTCTTATTTTAAGAATTGTATCAAAAATTAGAAACCTAATTCTAATATAAGGATGAACTTTGGTCCCATTATTTTATGTGATCATCCCATATTAGAACCAACTCTAAGACCCTAGTTGTTTATCTCATATGATTGTATGAATTTCACTTTACATGTAGAACCCTAAAAAGAAACAAATGCATGTTCATGATCTACTAAAATAAAATCAACTCACATGAAGTCACCATTTCATGCCTTATATTTTGATTAATACCTATATGATCCACTAGTACTACCTAGGTATAAACCCTAGCTTGTTACCACATATTAGCACCATTGATCATCATTCTTAATATCACACCATTGAAATCAATCTTAACCATCATTACCTAGTAGAACCATGGAGATCAATCCTAATACCAATCTTGTGTAGTAATTCACATCACATGTTCCTATCCCACTAAACCTTATTTAGGAAATTATAAGTCACCTAGTTTAGAAGTCATTAGTGATTACTTAGTGAAGAAAATGCGAAGCCATAGTAAACCCTAATACTTAACTCATAGCATCACCTTAATAACCATTCTTTGATAGGATACCTATGGTCAACCATAGTAATAAACCTTCCAATACTTGCTACATATAGACCAATTCTATTTAAGAACCCAACTAGTACCTATTAGAAAATCAAATGAATCCAATAGTAAACCCTAGAAGCCATAGCTCCAAATTATAGTAGTTCTTGATCTTAATTAACATGTTCTTCAAAAGTTATTCTTTTGAAGTATCATACAAGTAGTCATCAACCATGCACCATAGAACTTAAAATTGACAACTGTTCTTCACATATTATTCCACTACTATTCTTTGGGTGTATGATTGTTATGATGCATTATATTACTTGTTCATTCTATAATATCACAAACCCTAATAAGAACCTTGTTTGAGAACCATCCTAAAAGTGCAACAAACCCTAAAGAAATCTTTACAACTCATACATCCTAAATCATCGAGGTTAGGTTACGCTCGGGACGATTGCATCTCATATTATGCATTATAGCATCTTTAGTTCTTTAAACATTGTCCTTACCGGACAATGATGGTATTTCAGAATTTGGAGTTCTCACGTATCGAAGCTTTTGCCTGCATAATCTTGCAGTCAAGAAAGGCAAGTTCATCGCTTGCTCATGTCATTTGATTATTTTTATCAAATTATATGCAAAGTACTATACTTATCACTCCTGCATTGAAAAGCAAAGTATTATTTTACAATTATGAATATGACTATGTGGTGGGCAATGGAACCATGGTATGTGTTGATATGGTGGAGGTTCCATTGCACGGGTACTATTCATCTACGACTAAGTACCAATGCCGTCCAGTGATTCTAGCGCCGTACAATCGCGTTAACCATAAGATCTATAATGGCTCAGGGAAGTATCTTTTCCCTCCTGCACGCCAACGGACTTGATAGAGCCTGGCGGGGTGCTGGAGGCACTGCCGTAGGTTGGGATAGCCTTTAAAATCCCCATCCGGACGTTTGGATGAGAGGCTCTACCGTCTATGAAGGATTGTCCGACGTACACCGTGGGTAAAGCCGTATGATCGGGAGATGTCTACCGGGGGTGTACGGATGGACAAAAGGGTGGGTTTGCAGGGTCGCGGAGAAGGCGGTGTGGACTTGGTTCTTATACCTGACCTCACACCAAAGGAAGTGTGAACGAGCAAGCTACTCGGTTGGCAACAAGGTTAAGTTCTCTTATGGGAAAAGTAACGCACCTCTGCAGAGGATACTGAATTGTGACTGTCACTCCCTGTTCCGGAAGGAATGCGAACGCGCAGGAAAGGAACTCCATGAAGTTCTAGTCAACCTGTGAAGACTGACGGGCATAGTTTTCAAAATAAAATAAACCTTTTGAAGAAATGTTTATGAAAACTTGCATTTGCCTATGACTTTCTGGTCTGTGGCTGTAGCTAGTGCATGATACACCTATTTCCCTAATATGAACTTGCTGAGTACGCTCGTACTCATCCCACTCTTAAATCCCCTGCTTAGCTATGGAGGCACCGAAGGAGAATCTACCGTGGAACTCGAAGACAAAGGAGTCAACTGCAACAAGAGAAGAATCCAAGCAAAGAAGTCAATGGAGTCAAATGCTGCAACAAATATAGTGGAAACTTAGACTAGTAATAGAAGGGAGCCTTTCCCTAATCCTAGCACCTAAGTAGCTAGAATTCTGTAGTAAGCCAGATATCTCTAAATCTTGATTTTAGCAATAGATTAGACTACGAGTCGTACTTCTGGAGCTTTATTTGAAGTTTTACCTCACTGTAAAGTAGGAGGTGTGTTGATCTTCTGTAAACAGCTTGTGTATCCTTCTATAGACATGCCTTGGACTCGCATATGTTTCTGTTGTACCACTCTGAGGGATGTAATATGAGTGGAACGGTGTTTCACTTGTGTTATGTCAACGACTTGTGTACTACACCATGCAGTGGTACGCTGGGTCACCACACTGGGGAGCAAATGCTTTGACCCTAGGATTAAAACCCTTTAAAGGAGACCTATAGGTTTGGTAGTGTTTATAGGAAGTTGTATTAGCCAAGTCAATTATGCTAAACCAACTATTCTTTTGACTTGAGATGGGTATTCACTTGAGAATAATCCTGACACACTTGAGTCAATGTTTCTTATCTATCTTTCTTAAGTATAGTTGATTAGTTATCTTGCTTCATTCCAAATAACTAGAACACCATTGGAGCTTAAGATAATGGGTGGTAGTAGACCACAGTTGGTATACAATACATGGTAGTCCAAAGAGAGGATACAACCATAAGGAAGATATCCTATTGGAAGAAGTATACCAATGCAAGTTATGGTTAAGTAAGAGTCATTTAAAATGTCAAATGACTGATGTTAAGTAATGTAGATAAGTAATATGAGGTAGTATATACCTATGATGAGTCAATCATAGGAGGTAAGGAAGAGTGATAGGAATCATATAAGTCTACTTTTCATGGTAAAGTTAGTAATCATATATGATTCAATTGAGAGTCATGATGTGATAGAGTAGAACATCATAAGTACGATAACAGAAGTATGATAAGGAGTAGGATTTAAGGAATAGTTCGAAAGCTTAGGCCTTAAAATCCTAATAACGGTACTAAGTATGTTAGAACCATAGTCCTTAATTTAAAGAAGGCTTATTTAGAGTATATCACATAGAGAAATCCTAGAGTTATAGGTGGTATATTCTAAACAATCATGTGTTTAGAGTAGACATGTTAGAACTAATTGTATTATAGGAAGTAGTCCTCAATAGCACATATATATGGTATCCTATTTTGTTAGTACTTCCAAACAAAACTAGGTTAACTTCAACTATCCCAAGCCAGTTTGTTTCAAGTTTGTCTCATTGCAAATGTGCAATTAAGATAAATGTTGAGACAAATAGTAGAAATTCACGTATTTGTGCTAAGTATCACAACCTAAACTTATCTTATGTGGTGTATATACTACACATCTGAGCCTGATGTTTAGGGATGTCTTACCCAACTATTATACTCAGGCCTATAAGGATGTGTATTATAAGCACAAAGCTGCATTTTCTTGGATTTTATTGGATTTTCATTGATTGACTAGATCCATACATGAAGTTTGACTTTGATATGCAAATGCATGTTGCAATATCAAGCTCCTACTTGATGTTATAGGTCTAGAGGGTAAAGGTATTCGTGTGAGGAAGTGACGAATTCTGAAGATTTTGGAAGACAAGATGAAGGTTCACTGGAAGAAAGAAGTCAAATTGTGGGAAGCAACCACAATACACTAAAGGAAGGACCAATCCAAACTCATTTCTATCCTTAATCAAGGAGTACTTCAACATGGAAGTACCATGAAAGTGAGAAAATAGTGAATATGGAGCAGTAGAAGTGGAGCCATATTCATTATGAAAGAAGGGAATGCAAGTGAAGTCACTTACAATACTATTTTCATAGTGTCAACAAGTGGTTATCTTGCAAAACAAACCCTAGAAGAAGGAAAATAGACAAGTGAAGTCGCAGCTGGCATAATAAGACCGCAGCTGATATAGGATAATCATGAAGAGAAAGTATGTGAAGTGAGGTATATCTTAACTAAAACTATAAAAGTAGCCACAACTGGTAGGTAGATATGGACTAGAACCATAACATAGCCACAGCTGGTATCCAATAAGCCACATCTTGTGTTAGATAGTCTGCAGCTGGTAACAATTAGTCCACAGCTTAATTGTTCTTTCACTCTAAAGGAAAGAGGGATTTCGTAGCTGGTAAACATTTAGTCGGAGGATTCACATCGGATACCCACAACTGTGTGGATACACCGCAAACAATTCTTCGTGGGACTCTAAGAAAAGTACAAAGTAAAAGTCTGACCAAAACAATCTTCTAACCTTGGAGTTCAATGATTAGAAGAAAAGGAGTTTAAAGATCATTAGTAAACTCCAAGGGGGAGAGGAAGGATGAAGGAGAAGTATTAAGATATGATTTGGAGTATGAAAGACGAAGAAGAAGGTCTGAACTGAGAGGAAGTCCGATCCTATTTTCATAAGATTGGTGGAAGTATCCATATAATAGTACTCTCAGGAGGTTGTCAGACCAGAAGCCGAGGTTCATATCTCGAGGAAGTAAGGGTTATACCTTAACTTGAGTGGGTAATTGATAATTACTCAGAAGTAGAAGAGCTCAAGTAAGTTTAAGCTACTGAAGTTGCATGAAGAAGATGTCGGAGGACAATCAAAGTCTAAGAAAACAAAAGACCGAAGGGTTTGACCATACCAAAACATAAGCCTATTAGAAAGATTCCTTTCATGGAACCTAAAGAAACCAAAAGGAAGATAACTAGTATGAACTAGAAGCCATGATTGGATGGACTAAATGAGTCTAATCCATTCGTAGGACTAAACAACCAGGACCATGCCTATTATAAATACCTTACGAAGTACCATTACATTCGTTATGGTAGTAAGGGAAAAACAATACCTTACTTTAAACCAATCCTTTAGACTTAAGGTTTGGGCACCGCAGCTGGATTACCGCAGCTGGTAGAACCAAGCTTTGAGTACCCAAATAGGAAGATGTCACCACAACCATTAGTAAAGTCCATTAGCATAAGAAGATGTCCTAATCCAAGAATCTTTGGAGAGTAAGCCTATAAGCTTAGAGTGTTGGAAGAAATCATAGAATTGAAGAAAGTATCAGTGCCAGACATCAGAAGACTTCATGAAGGATCGAGACAAGGGATATATTCAATTATATCTAATGAGATCACTAGGGAGTTTGAAAGGATTGTGATCTGTTCAAGTTAGTTCCACATTCCAACATGAGATCGAACTTCGGGACGAAGTTCAGTTTAAGGGGGAGAGGCTGTAATATCCCAGGTTCAGAGGCAAGAAAAAGAGAGAACACGAGAGTGTGCATTGCATTCATGCATAGAAAATCCGGGGGATTTTCGCGCGTTCATCTAAAGCACAAAGTGATCGAGGTTTCTCTTGTGTCGATGGAATTGATGTGTCATCCACACAAGTGCGATAAATTTCGACATGACCTTTGTTGATTATTATGTTTTCGAGGGAAATAGTTTGAATTCAAATTCAAATATGAAAGACATAATTCAAATAATAAATTGAATTGGAATTTGAAATTTAAACAAGTATATAAATATTATATGTACAAGTAACTACACTTGATAAGTCCAAATAAACAAATGAGTTAACTTAATTACAAATAGGATTACTCAATAACTTACAAGCTAGAAAAGAAATGGAGAATTACAAAATAATAAAAGAAAACCCTAAAACTAAATCTTCATCTTCTCAATCCTTAGTCTTCATTTACTGCAATAAGAGAAACAAAACAAAGACAAAAGGAAAACAAATGGTGTTATGGTTAAAATGTCGCCATCATCAAAGATGAGGCATTTTGATATTGGAACTCGACTACTAGATATTAGAAACTTGTCCTAATATCTAAGTTGTGGATTAGAGGGATCAATTTCAGTTATAGGCAACTTTGGGAATTATGTATCATCTCTGGATCATAAGAGGGATCAATGGGTCATTCTGTATCATTAAGAAACAATGAGAAAATAGGCAATAGGGACAAGTGACAATATTTGATCCATGTCAAATAAGAGAAAAGGGCAACAATATTTGATCCACTTATTTTAGGCAACAAAGGCAACCAATTAATCCCTCTAACCTAGCCAAGTTCCTATTTAAACAAGCCCACATGATTTAAATAAAGTAATTCACCATTGACATTAGATGGTCAAGATGAATGATCATTAGCCACACAATTTAATCCCACAGGTTATAATGCAAAGCCAACATACTAGCAGCCAATAGGATTGAATACTGGACAGTACATAATAGCATGGTCAGGCAAGGGATAAAGATGAACCAGTCATGCCTTGCACTAGAGGAAAAGCAAACCAGCATGGGAACTTGTACAATCAGATGATGTCATCTGCAAGCAGCACAGTCACAACATGCACACTGTGTGCTGTCACACACACAGCCAACAGCCCAGCACTACAAAAGCAAACCAGTAGTCCAGCCGTACCATGTGGTGCATACACCAGTAAACAATTCCTGAAGTTCATCTCACACCTCAGCACACTATCCAGCAAAAGCAAGAAACCAAGATCATAAGGAAGCAGATCAAGAAGCTAGCAAGGAGGAGCAGACATGCCACAAGAAGCAGCACACTTCAGTAGCCAGATGAACCAGCTATCTAGCTACAAAAGAGAAGCAGGTATACACCAATTAAAGATCAGGAACATTTGTTCTTAATTTGCATCCTGGGGAAAATAAAAGGGTAATATGCATAGGAAGCAGATCCATCTACCCTTCAACTAAGTTTTCACTTAGGAGGATTGGAAGGATTTGTTTTCCTCTCAGATCTGCATAGTGGTGCTATGCAATAATCATCACAGAGAAACTATAAGCCACACTTTAGTATCTGTTCATATCCAGTATTTTTGCCTCAGCCTTTGCATCACAGGCAGGGCCAAGGAATTAAGTAGTAGCATCTGTTCTTATAAATTTTTACACAGCACAACCTTCACTAACAAACCCACAATCTACAAGAATCGACTTGGGGTCCAGGAAAATTAGTCCCAGGCCAACCAAGTATATTTGAATCAGAGCAGTATCATTCACAATTACAGCAAGTTCAAGCCAGAGCTTGTGTATATACCAGCAACCTATAAGTTCACTTCTCCAGTTAACTGAATGTAAGCATTCAACTTTAACAGAGATATGGTACCACCAAAATTATAAGTGCTGGGGATGAATAATCATCCCAAACTAAAGCACCATATCCAACATAACATGCTTGTCAAATAATTAAGGGCTTTACCGAGCCAACATCATGACAAGTGCTTGGAAGAGAAAATAATGAGGCATTGTTAACTGGTAGTTGCTACTTCTTTGGGGATTTAATCCTTGACCAACACAGACAACACTAGTTGATCAATATAATGCCACCACAAGCAGATTCATAGCTAGCAAACTTGGAATGCATACGGCTATGAACAATAGGTAGAGAATGGAGAGGTATAGCTCACAATAGTGCAGACGAGTAGAGGAAGAGGCCGACGCCGGGGTTGCGTCCGCGGCACCGTCCCGCCGGCGTCGAGGATGAAGTCGTCACCGCAGCACCACCAGTACACGGACGCCGGGGTTGCACACCAGTGGCCGTCCCGCCGGCGTCGAGGCGGTGGTCGACACACGACCATTCCATCACCACCAGTGAATCACAGCCACCACCAGCATATCATCGATATCAACTAGGCAGCAACTCCGTGAGGGGCAGATCGGAGAACACCGGGGTTGCAGATTACTGCCATCCTACCGGTGGTCGAGATCGAGGTGAACAACGTGGCAGAGGAGTAGGAGTAAGTCGAGCAAGAACTTCAGTGGTGATCAAGGCCAACAGTCGGCGGCGTCAGCAGAGGCTGCACCGGCCGGAGCAAGGCGCGCAGAACCAGGACCCGAGCTAGGGTTCCTCGGGGACGAACCTGTATGAGAAGGAGGGTGCCAAGACGAAGGGGATCCGAAGGAGGAGATCATGAGAGAGCTGTATAGGCGCGTGGCGGCGCCAGACTTGGCCGGCGGCTGGCCGGGCGACGGAGGCGTCTGACTAGGGTTTCTGGTTGGGGGGCGAACGGGAGAAGCCACGAGAATTAAATCGTAGAGGTGGAGTGGTAGATCACCTCAAGGCGAGCAGGAACCCCGGCTCGCCGGCGCCGGAGTTGGCCGGGAGCCACCGTGGAGATCGGCGACGCTGTAGAGTCAGGGAGGTCACGAGAGAGAGAGAGGGGTCGGGTGCGTGCGAGGATGAGGTGAGCGAGAGGGGTTGGGTCGGGTCGTGGTCTTGGACCAAGCCCGACCAGGCCGACTTGGTCGGATCAGACCATTTGGTCTATTTTTCTTTTTCTTAGGAAATTTTATCATTTAAAACTAATTAAATAACAAACAATAAATAAAAGTGAGTAACAGATAATTATATCTATAATAATATAAAACAAATTCTTCAAAAATAAAAGGAACAATAATTTGAATTTTCCCCTAAATTATAGAAGACTAATTTTTAATCTTAAACAATTAAACCTAAATACTAAAAATATAATTTCTTGTTTCAATTCTTCACATAAAGAAAATATTAAATATTACTTCACATTAAAATGTCATATAAAACAACAAATATTTCTTGATGATTATGTTTAATCATATGAAAATCCTAATTGATCAATACTTCAACTATTAATTAAAACCCTAAACCCTAATAGTATTTATCATACTTTATTAAGTCTTTTAAAAGTAATATAATGTTAAACTCATTATTATTTCTATTTCAAAGTTATTAATGATTTCAACCCTATTACCAATTCTTATTTTAAGAATTGTATCAAAAATTAGAAACCTAATTCTAATATAAGGATGAACTTTGGTCCCATTATTTTATGTGATCATCCCATATTAGAACCAACTCTAAGACCCTAGTTGTTTATCTCATATGATTGTATGAATTTCACTTTACATGTAGAACCCTAAAAAGAAACAAATGCATGTTCATGATCTACTAAAATAAAATCAACTCACATGAAGTCACCATTTCATGCCTTATATTTTGATTAATACCTATATGATCCACTAGTACTACCTAGGTATAAACCCTAGCTTGTTACCACATATTAGCACCATTGATCATCATTCTTAATATCACACCATTGAAATCAATCTTAACCATCATTACCTAGTAGAACCATGGAGATCAATCCTAATACCAATCTTGTGTAGTAATTCACATCACATGTTCCTATCCCACTAAACCTTATTTAGGAAATTATAAGTCACCTAGTTTAGAAGTCATTAGTGATTACTTAGTGAAGAAAATGCGAAGCCATAGTAAACCCTAATACTTAACTCATAGCATCACCTTAATAACCATTCTTTGATAGGATACCTATGGTCAACCATAGTAATAAACCTTCCAATACTTGCTACATATAGACCAATTCTATTTAAGAACCCAACTAGTACCTATTAGAAAATCAAATGAATCCAATAGTAAACCCTAGAAGCCATAGCTCCAAATTATAGTAGTTCTTGATCTTAATTAACATGTTCTTCAAAAGTTATTCTTTTGAAGTATCATACAAGTAGTCATCAACCATGCACCATAGAACTTAAAATTGACAACTGTTCTTCACATATTATTCCACTACTATTCTTTGGGTGTATGATTGTTATGATGCATTATATTACTTGTTCATTCTATAATATCACAAACCCTAATAAGAACCTTGTTTGAGAACCATCCTAAAAGTGCAACAAACCCTAAAGAAATCTTTACAACTCATACATCCTAAATCATCGAGGTTAGGTTACGCTCGGGACGATTGCATCTCATATTATGCATTATAGCATCTTTGCCAGTTCTTTAAACATTGTCCTTAGGACAATGATGGTATTTCAGAATTTGGAGTTCTCACGTATCGAAGCTTTTGCCTGCATAATCTTGCAGTCAAGAAAGGCAAGTTCATCGCTTGCTCATGTCATTTGATTATTTTTATCAAATTATATGCAAAGTACTATACTTATCACTCCTGCATTGAAAAGCAAAGTATTATTTTACAATTATGAATATGACTATGTGGTGGGCAATGGAACCATGGTATGTGTTGATATGGTGGAGGTTCCATTGCACGGGTACTATTCATCTAGGACTAAGTACCAATGCCGTCCAGTGATTCTAGCGCCGTACAAATCGCGTTAACCATAAGATCTATAATGGCTCTGGGAAGTCACTGTATCTTTTCCCTCCGCACGCCAACGGACTTGATAGAGCCTGGCGGTGGCTGGAGGCACTGCCGTAGGTTGGGATAGCCTTTAAAATCCCCATCCGGACGTTTGGATGAGAGGCTCTACCGTCTATGAAGGATTGTCCGACGTACACCGTGGGTAAAGCCGTATGATCGGGAGATGTCTACCGGGGTGTACGGATGGACAAAAGGGTAGGTTTGCAGGGTCGCGGAGAAGGCGGTGTGGACTTGGTTCTTATACCTGACCTCACACCAAAGGAAGTGTGAACGAGCAAGCTACTCGGTTGGCAACAAGGTTAAGTTCTCTTATGGGAAAAGTAACGCACCTCTGAGGATAAATTGTGACTGTCACTCCCTGTTCGGGAAGGAACTGCGAACGCGGCATGAAAGGAACTCCATGAAGTTCTAGTCAACCTGTGAAGACTGACGGGCATAGTTTTCAAAATAAAATAAACCTTTTGAAGAAATGTTTATGAAAACTTGCATTTGCCTATGACTTTCTGGTCTGTGGCTGTAGCTAGTGCATGATACACCTATTTCCCTAATATGAACTTGCTGAGTACGCTCGTACTCATCCCACTCTTAAATCGCTTAGCTATGGAGGCACCGAAGGAGAATCTACCGTGGAACTCGAAGACAAAGGAGTCAACTGCAACAAGAGAAGAATCCAAGCAAAGAAGTCAATGGAGTCAAATGCTGCAACAAATATAGTGGAAACTTAGACTAGTAATAGAAGGGAGCCTTTCCCTAATCCTAGCACCTAAGTAGCTAGAATTCTGTAGTAAGCCAGATATCTCTAAATCTTGATTTTAGCAATAGATTAGACTACGAGTCGTACTTCTGGAGCTTTATTTGAAGTTTTACCTCACTGTAAAGTAGGAGGCTGTGTTGATCTTCTGTAAACTGTGTATCCTTCTATAGACATGCCTTGGACTCGCATATGTTTCTGTTGTACCACTCTGAGGGATGTAATATGAGTGGAACGGTGTTTCACTTGTGTTATGTCAACGACTTGTGTACTACACCATGCAGTGGTACGCTGGGTCACCACATGGGTGTGTCACAGACTCGATCTGCAGTGTTATGGTGTGATAATCTTGGTGCAACGTATCTCTCTGCTAATCCTGTCTTTCATGCTAGGACTAAGCATATTGAGATTGATTATCATTTTGTTCGTGAGAGAGTTGCCAAGAAGTTGTTGGACATAAAGTTTATACCTTCAGGAGATCAGGTGGCTGATGGGTTCACTAAGCCACTTGCTAGAGGACAGCTGGAATTGTTTCGTTACAATCTTAACTTAGACAAGTTATGATTGAGGGGGAGTGTTAAACTGTATATAGGCTGTCCTGTATTTGTACCTCCTATACGTATGTAACCGAACTCCCCTCGTGTGTGAGGTGGACTTCTCTGTAATGTCTGGCATATATAAAGCACCCGGCAGCCCTGTTTAGGGTTACGCCTTTCCAATACTTTTGATATCGTCAGCTCGAGGACGGAGCAGATCGGCATGAGCGAGGACATGAGCGGCGGTGGAGATCGAGAAGATTTTGGGGATGGATGTTATCCAATCGAAGAGAATGGTTCTGGTAGGAGTTCTAGATGGGAGACATCCAGTCAAAGCGGTGCCACCGTGAATACTCGTAGAAACGTCGCACCGACTAAAAATTCCAACGTATGGTAGAAAAAAAAGCCCAGCGCCAAATTCCCAAGCGGGTCCCACGATAGCGACCGTCGAGGCGCTCACAGGCGCTGGGAACCCTGGGAGCTTAGTGCTCTTCCTAGATTACCTTCTTTCCCGAATTGTGTTTTCCGAGGAGGAATTGAGGGGGCTCCTGATTAGGGATGGAATTCGAGCTGAGCCGAGCCACCTCGGCTTGACTCGCTAAAGCTCGGTCAACAATCGAGTTAGCTCGACTCGACTCGTTTAATAATCGAGCCCGGATTTGAAACTTGGCTCGATTCGCAAAGCTCACGAGTAACTCACGAGTAGCTCGTTTAAAACTGTCAAATAGAACATGTAAAATGTACAATACATTTTCCCCGAATATTTGGGCATAAATGATGAACAACGAGCATTAGGACTATGGTACCACAAAAATATAAACCACAGCGGATCAATATATCATAAGCATAAGATTGCCAAGTTGAGAAACCACAAATATACTTGCGTTTTGGTGGGTTTGGACCGAATTCATTTTTACCGAGCTAAACGAGCTTCTCGCGAGTTCGATGAACTCGGCTCGTTTAGCTTGAACTCGTTTAACGAAAAATATATGAAACTCAGCTTGGCTTGTTATACACCGAGTTTGAGTCGAGACGAGTCAAGCCACGAGTTACTCGTTTAACTCGTGAGTTTCGAGTTTAATTCCAGGCCTACTCCTGAGTCCCGAGAGCGGTGGAATCAGCCAATGTTCCACGGATTATGGAGGAAGCATCCACCCAAACGCCTACTTCTGGCTGCCGCCGGTCAACTCTGGCCCTCGGATGTCTCCTCGCATCGGGCATTCATCCATGCACGCGGACTAGAACCTGGAACATACAACAGCGGCGATGAGAGAGATCCGAAGCGAGGTGGGAGAGCTGGCCTGCTGAGGAAGCAGATGAAGGCGAGGCTGGGGATAGGAGTAGAGCGGCGAGGTGTGGCGGCGGGTGAGGGCGGTGATCAGCGAGGTACGAGCGGCCCGGTGTGGTCTGGGCCTCTGGGGTTTGTCGCTGGATTAGGGGAGGTGTCACCGCTCAATTAATGGAGGCATTGTAGCAACGTGCGTACTAATTGACAAAAAAAAAAAAACTGGTACAAGACCAAGCGTCCGATTCAGAATGCGGTGTTTGGGTTCCTATCGGACGCCGATAGATAGTATTTACCTAGAGTAAACTGTAAACGAAGTATATGATGGTCCTTTGTGCGATTCGCTTAGTAGTAACTCGGGGGACCCCTATGTATCGCTTAGAGCGAGCGGCAGTCGGCTTCGCTCACGAAGTTAGTTCATCGCGCTAGCTGGGCCTGGTCCAACATCCATCCAAACAACTACCTCAGCCTTGTGAAGAAATACTGTAGCGACCAGGTACCACTTGTACCAGTGTTCGAGCGCACGAATGAGTGCTTCTTTTCCTTTTATTTTTATTTCAAAAAATCTATTTTCGTAATAAATCTGTTTCTTGAAAAAAATTAGAACTAAATGTGAGAACCATTTATCAAAAATTAAATGTGAAAAGCGATATTTCTTTAAAAAATAATATTAAAAAGTTTATGACTTTAAGAACAGTTTCATAATATGTTCATGACTTTAAAATGTCAATTTTAAAAATTATTTATAATTCCAAAAATATTCATATTTTAAAATGGTTCACGAGGTAAATAAAACGTTTAGATTTTAGATTTTCCATAACTTAAAATTTTCTAACCTAGTAAAAAAGTCCATGATTAAAAATGTTTCATATTTTAAAAAAACACCATGCAAAAAGGTTCACATTCATAAATTGTTCACCAGTTTTTTAAAAAACAAGTTTAAAAATGGTTCATATTTAAAATTGTTTACTGAGTTATAAATTGTTCACCGGGTCAAAAGATCCATATTCATAATTCTTTTGACGAGGAAAAAGTTCATGATTAAAAATGGTTCATATTTAAAAATTGTTCACCTGTTAAAAAGGTTCGCACTCAAAATTGTTCATATGGTAAAAAGGCTCGTATTCATAAATTGTATTCAGGGAAAAAAGTTCACGATTAAAAATGGTTCATATTTCAAAATTGTTCACCTAAAAATGTTTGGATTAATAAATTGTTCATGATTAAAATGGTTCATTTTTTAGAATTGTTCACCGGTAAAAATGGATCAAATTTCAAAAAATGTTCATGCTTTGAAAAAAGATAGATTTTAACTTCTTTTATTTAGTAAACAAAGACGAAATAGGAAGAAAACAAAAAATTAAAAAGACAAAAAGAAAGAAATTAAATTGATAAATAAAAATAAAAATATGTTCAAGTATTAGGACATAAACCGAATAATTGAAAAGAAAACGAAAATGAAAAAGAGGAAAAAAAGAAACAAAAAAAAAGGGAAAAACAAAGGAAAGCAAAACCGCTTGCTGGGCCGGCCAATCACGGCAGACGTGCGGGCGAGTCGTAACAGAGCTTGCATTGAGCGGAATATAGTGCTCGCGGTAATTCGGACGAGAATTTGGGTCAGGACTCAGGAGTGAGCTAGTAGCATAACTGGGTATCCTATGGGCCTGGCCAAGCTAAGAAAAGTCCAGTGCTAAAAACAGGCCGAAGCCTGGCCCGGACAAAAAGTCTGAAAGCCCGGGAGCTAGTAGCATAACTGGATTCTTCTGATGAAAGTATATGACGCCACAGAAACTTCAATACCTGGGAGCTGAATGTGCTACGAAGTGTTGACACTTGATAGACAAGAAAATAACTAGATGAAACTGGAAAGAACGACATTTGTGTAGATTAAAATGTAAACAAGGTATACTATTTCTAGCAATTCGGACTACATGTATATGTGTATTGTAAAGAGCTTAATGGAGCTCGTCAATGTAAAAGGTTTTTAAAAAAAAATCCCAATTCCGCTTGGTCACATAACAGACATTAGCTTGTCTTGCTCAGCTGGGGTTTTCTGAAGAATATACCTGACGCCACAGGGACCTCAATTCTTGGGAGCTGAATGTGTTAACAGGAGGAAATGTTGACACTCAAAACACAATAATAGAGCTAGATGAAACAGCAAAGAACAACATTTCTGTAGTAAAAATTGAGCTAGATGAAACTGCAAAGAACAACATTTATGTAGTGAAAAATGTAAACAAGGTATACCATTTCTGCATGAGATTGACTGACACACGATGCCTGAATGTACTAGGAAGCGTTGACAATTGACTGGCACATGCGATCAAAAAGTGTTAACAGAGCAGCGAACAACATTTCTCCAGAGGAAATCTACTAGGACGTGTTGACACTCAACAAACAAGAACAGATAGATGAAACTGAAGCCAACAACATTGCTCTAGAGAAAAATATAAACAAGGTATGCCATTTCTTCCTGGGATTGACACACGATGGCCGAATGTACTAGGAAGCATTGGCAATGTACTGGCACGGAGAATCACAAAGTGTTAAGAGAGCAGGGAACAACATTTCTCTAGAGGAAATGTACTAGGAAGTGTTGATACTTGACAGACAAGAACAGACCTAGATGAAACTGCAGCCAACAACATTGCTGCACAGAAAAATATAAACAAGGCATACAATTTCTGCATGGGATTGACTGACACAGAACAGAGCACATTGAAGGGGTAAATAAGCACTGAGATGAGCCTTGCAGCAGCATCACATAGTCACATTTACATGTACAGATAGCTAGCTACCCCTAAAGCCAGTTGCATAAGATTCATTACTTTGCGATGTGTGGATCGCACAAGGACCATTATATACTGGCCCAACAGCACTACTCAAATTACAAGAGAGAAAGTAAAAGAAAAACAATTTTATCACGCAAGGAGTTAGGCTCGCCCTACAGGAGATAAAGGGGGCTGGTGTGGCACATAACTGGGCCGAGCTCTACCTTGGCTGGCTGCCATAGCCTTGAGCTTTTGATCTGCAAGCAGTGTATGTTCTTGCGCCGCAGGCATATCGGCCTGCGGCCTCACAGGGCACCTGCCGTGAAGCATCACTATACACATCGCAAAAGCCTGAAGTAAAGCAATGGATGAACTGAATTCGACTGCGTACAACCCTTCTTTAAACGAAACCATGCTGAAGGCATGTCGATCTTCCCACGAGCGACCCTATAAATATAGGATTACATAACGTGTTAGTTGATTTTTTCTGTCGTGACTTATACATATAAACCCTGGAAGCAAGCAAGAGTAAGGAAGTGCAAGCACACACCTGAGTAAGCAAGTCAAACCGATGACTGCCATCCTGTGTCTGGTTCTCCTGAATAGACTTAGAACCTTTGTATTCTTGGGTGTTGTCAGTGAGGACACTCAGCATGCAACCTTCATCCCACCCACCACAGTCGCATGAGCCTCCTGATCTCCACCTCTCCATCAGCGGTAAAGGTTGCCCTGAAGTTGGTGCGCCGTGAAAGCCATTAGGTAGTATGGCAATAACACTGGCTGGGGCAGAATTAGTACTTGTCATGTTAGCGTGGAAGTTTCCCAGAGGAGGGCAAGAGCAGCCAATTGGTGCTGAACTACTTCGATGACGAGTTTCTGATATCTGAGGCACGGTGCTGATAAAAGCCCCAATCTCTCTGCTAATGTGTGAATCACCTGATTCCACAGGTGTCGGTAGCAATTCAGAACCAACCAGCACAAATTCCCTGTGAACATGAAAATCTTTTGTGTGGGAGCATCTTGATTTTCGGCGTGAGATCTTCAATTCCCCAACAATGCTGGATACCAGTTGATGTTTCTTGTTCTTATTAGCCGTTGTGATCCAAGCTCCACTTTTTTTCTTGGGTTCTTCAACAGTGAATAAAGTATATGCGCTTTCTAGATCCTCCTTATCAGAGATGCTTTTCCTTCTCACAGTGGCCGCCAGGATATCAGAATCACCGAAAGAAAGCATGAACAGAGGTAGGCCATTTTTCCATGCTAGCTGCAGAAGCGCTTGCCTTGTTGTTCTTGAATCCCTTTCTTGTTGGAGGTACCTTTCGCAGTTCAATAACACACGAGGAGGCTGGTTTATGTTTGCTTCAGCATGGTTATTTGAACTGACTACTGCATCAACTGACCTGCGATGCACATTTTGTGACCCAGATCCTTCCAAGATAAGAGACTGCTTATTGGTATTGCTTGGCAGATGACACTTTGGAACAAATGAAGGTTGAACTGGCACAGAAGTGGATGTTTGCCTAGACTTTAATAATGGATCTAACATTCTCCTCAATGGACTGCGCCTACCTTTGCTGCTTGATCGTTTGTCCTCGTCAATTTTATCCACGGAAGTGTCAGGCCGTCGAGGAGATGGTGCTTCCTTCAGGCTAGAGCATCGGCTCACTCTATTCAGGCCAGAAACAAAATGACGATCAGGCAACACATCCATATCACTGAACTTTGAGCTAATTTGAGGTGGTTTCTTAGCAACACCAGTGGCAGATTTGTGTCGGTTACAGTTTTCTCCTCTTGTTACAGATGCACTGACAAAATCAACTCTAGCAGTAGTGCTACTGGTGGCAGGCTCTTCAGCTGAATCCATGATGGGGAGTGGACAGGAGTGTGGAATTTGAGGAAATTCAGGTGACTGGCCAATATCCTCAAAGAAACCAACAGGTGACCTACTGCCATTTCTTTCTGTTTCTATCACATGGGTGGAATCATTGTCATGGGATGTGAAGAAATTTCGCCCAATGTTGTCATCATCTGCAAAAAGCCGGCGCGAACAGTGATGAACAACATCCTCTATCTTCCTTGCAGTATCTTCATCATCAACCATTTCATGTGGCGTGCAACTCCCATAGGCAGCGGTCATAGATTCTGGCGGTAGACACAATTTGCTGAGATTTAAGCCCCTATAGTCACCACTGTTCTCTGCACACGGATACTTACCATGTCCTGGCAACAAGCTAAGCACTGCCGAATTCGGGCTAGGTGAATTGGCCTTCTCATGGTGTTTGTCCACAGGACTACCTTGATGAGACCTCGTAGAACAATGCTGATGGTCATTCAGTGGAGGAGATTGATTGCTATCAAGAGATTTGCTGCTGGGGCTTGCAGAAGAATTAGATGGAGAAGAGAAGAGAGCAGATCTACTGGTATCAGATGGAGAGGCCCCATGGCTGCTAGAGAGCTCATGCTTTTGTTCATGAGACCACCTTGCAAGAAGGCCCCACTCAAGAACCCCAACATTCAGTGCCTTGTCCTGAAGATGGTCAGCCGTCTCTTTACGCTGTAAATATGAAGGAACTTTGGACATATGCTTGACAAGTTCATCAACAGTAGCAGTCTTTCGTGCAGGCCATGGTTTAGAGCTCTTCAAGGTTGCATCCCCTTCAACATTCCGAGGTTCTCCCTGCCTTCGGATCTTATCATTCTTCACAACTCTGATTCTATCTTCAAATTTTCCGTCAATGTTTCCACTGGCTGCTGAGAGGTTCGCCTTTGGCACTGGCACAAATTGTGCTGGTTGAAAATTTCCCCTTTGCCGTCCTTCGCGACTTGATGTGGTCTTCAAGTTCCTTTCTCTACCAAACTGCCCTTTTGTTGCCATATTTGTGATGGTTTAACATAACAAGCACACCTTTTCAAGTTACCCCTTTGTACGCGCAACAGGTATATTATCACTTGATTCGGTCAGATATCCTGAAAATTTCAGCAGACAAAGATTCAGTAAATCGCAATCTCCAAGAGCTTGAATTTCAATTCCCAATATAAGCAGGAAAAGCAATGTGCTTTTGTATTTCTGCTAGCCAGAATACAAATCACTTGGATTAGTGTGAGACAGAGATTAGATGGCACGCAGCAGCACTGTACACATTTGATACTGTGACGTGTTAACTTAGTTAAGGGGATATGAATCTGTCGGTGGATGATCACATCATTTTGTCTCCCGGGGTTCCTCGATTTACGATCTACGATGTGTCTACATGTCCTCAAGCTGGTCGGGGGACAATTAGTGACTTTATAATGTTCTAATTCGATATGTCAACAATCTTGCATACAAAAGAGAAGATAAAGAAAAGGTACCAGCAAAGGGCGGAGGTTGGCCTGAAGCTACTCATATTTTAGTGCGGACGCCGTGCTAGGTTCTATATGTTTAGTATGCACAAGTACAATCACGGGTGATGGCCAGCCTTCAATAACTCGGTCAAGGTACAAGTATCAAATCCAAGGGAACATCTGTTATTTCCCCGTTTCCCTCAAGAAAAAGTGGACAAACCTCAATATAATTTTTTTTGGTGGTTTTAACGACAGAGAAAGCTACGCATAACCCTGTGAGCCTATGTGAACATGCAACATGCAAGTGTGACTACCAGCAAGACCTGGAAAAAAAAAATAGCAGTAAGACCGGGAAAACTGTGAAACTGACGCGCAAGAGAAAAAAGAAAAATAGATGTCTTGGATGATTGGAGGAGGACTCTGAATACCGAAGGCGTAGATAAACTGCAGCTCAAATTTAGAGTGAACTAGGGTCCAATGAGGTTTTCCCTCTTGGCGGATTAGCACACAGAAACAGATTGCATCACCCGCCCACAATGGTCGCTAGAGGGACAGAAAGGGGGAATGGAGAAAATAGAATGTGGGATGCAGCATTAAATTAAACCCCAGCAGAAACACAGTAAACTATTCAGTTTCACTAGTCGCAAGGAATCGAATCAGCCCACATTACCCAGAACCGAAAGAAGTTGACATCCCCGTTACAGAGCCGAATGAAGTCGATACAAGTAAGCACATATGTGCAGCCAAGGTCAGTGAGCTTACCAGGTAGAGGAAGGGGAACAGAAGTAGAATAGCAGCAGTCACTTGAAGAACAGCCCCCAAATCCTCAATATTCGAGGTTCGGGATCACACCTCCCGCAGATCTGCCGCCTCCCTGCAGCAACAAGAAGAGCACACGCAGATCAGCATACAGCTCATCCGAAGCAACAAAGAGGGCTGGACGAAAAATGCTAGTAGAAGAGCGTGTCTCACCTTGGTAGAAAGGGAAGAACGAGATGAGAGAAGAGGAGAGAGTGAAGCGCAGGGAGGGAGGGAGGGAGAAAGAAAGCCGCAGGCAGCAGGTGGACTGTGTAGATAGAGACCTGGAGTGGTAGTAGGAGCCCCGCAGTAGTAGGCCACTGCAGCTTATCGGTTAGGTAGGTGAAGCGGCCTGGTGCTCGGCTTGCCAAAGCTAGGCTACCGGCCGCTGAGTTTCTACTTCTACGGTTTCGCCGGTAATAGCAGCAGCGCTTGTGGTTCGGAGGGGGCGGTGGGGAAACTGAGGTGGTGGCCACCCCAGCCTTGTCGCCGTCGCCGGGGGTCACGAGGGCTGGACTGGGGGATCACACTGGCGCGGTGGGGGATGATGGTGAATGGGATGGATCGGATCTTGAAGTGGTAGGAACGGGGGAGAGGTAAAGCGCGGGGACGGCCGGCGTGGGTGTGGGGTGTGGGGGCCCCGGGCGGTTTTGTCGCGGCAGTGCGGGGGCGTGTCGTGTGCGTGAGGGCGGGTGAGGTCAGCAGCGGCACGGCGCCCGGCGCGGGACGGCGACTTCTACCTGTCATCCCATCCACCATTATTGCTTCACTTCGCTTCACTCCTTCCTGTACCGCCTCGTGTTTCTCTCTCGTGATCCGTCCCGCCGCTACCGTGAGTTTACGGATCTGGTTTTCACCGGGGAAGCCCGTTGCGGATTAATTGACGAGATCTCTTAATTGACGGGCTGACGGCCGGACGGACGGCTCCCATTCTGTGATTTGATGCTTTGGGAGATAGGCGTACCAGCTGCGCCCTAGCTACTCCAGAAGTCGTCTCGCTGACAAGCAGGTTCGCAGGCTCGTCTCATACACGCGAAAGGTTGTCTGCAAGCTTGGGCTATAAGATTTTGTACCCGAAATCCCGATATCGTGATGTATATTCGTCCGTGCTAGATCTCCCAATTCCTGCCTGGTCTGTTTGCGTTCAACGCGTCTTGTTATTTATTTTTTTACCAGGATATGAATGGTGTATGTTGTGAAAATAAAATAAAACTGTATGATAAAGATGGGTTTTGCGCGCCGTTGAGGCAAAGACGGGAGTAATCGAAGATTTTATTTTCAGGAAGAACAGAATACCAACTTATCATGGAGCATGCTATCCATTACGTATTCACTACTACTACAGACGAGTTAATGCATGTTTTACCCATAGAATGAAGTTACGGGGTACCTTACATGTCCTTAGATTGATGAATTTTTGGCAGAAATAACCACCCTGCCCACTAAATTGACAAAAAAAAACACATGTGGGTGTAAATACCAGAAAAGACCACGTCGGACGTGGCGGCACAGCCCTCAAGCAACACGTGTAACATGTCGTTGAAGGGCGTGGCGGCAGGCCTTGCCTCCGCCGTCCGTGGCGGCACGTTCGGTAGCTATGACGGCCGTCCGTCTGCCGTCATCCTTCGTGGGCCATGCCGCTCTAGCTGGAGGCGGCAGGTTGGCGTGGAGGTGTGCATACACCGGCCGTGGCGGCAGGCCTGCGTGGCTGGGAGCCGCTCCAAACCGTGGCGGCATGCGGCGCGGGATTCTCTCCTTATGGTTGTGTTCTTCATGAGCTTTATACGAGAAGAGAGAGAGGAAGGGCACAGCCTGAAAAATGATCTGCGTTGAGGGTAGGGTATCTCCAACCGGGCGACGCAAATGGATCATGCGAACTGAAAATGTGTTTGTAACCTGTTTCAGCGAGACGACGCATAGTGACTGGGCCGTCTGCAGCGACGCAAACGCGGCCCAAAATGCAGCACGTTTGCATCTCTGCAGACGCTGCGGTCGTCCGCACGGTTCTCGCAGGGGCACGCTTGGCAGCGGCACAGATGCTTCATCATCAGCGCGCCATAACTTACGGGCGACGCGCTGCAGCTTTTCGGGGCCGCGTTAATGGTGCGCCTCGGCTTCCACGAGCGTGCGCTGGTGGGCGGCGTCGTAGTGGCAGGATATTAAAGGCGAGATGGCGTTCGAGCCATTTAAAGGTTCGCTGGCGGCTCGCGGTCCGGCAAGAAGCCACGGGTCAGGTGGTATGTCCGCATCGAGTTCGCGCGCCGCCTCTCTGAGGAAAACCGGCCGGTGCCATGGTCGGACGCAAACCTTCCTGGAGGAGGCTGGTACCTCAACTCCAGGCGCGTGCCGGTCCTCCCCCCTACGCCACGTGAGGGTCGAGAGCGCCGTGACGAGGTGCGTCGCCGCTGAGCCATCTTGCTAGCCAATCTCCGAGAAGATCCAGCGTATGCGCTTAATTCCTACAACTGGATCTCGTTTGGGACATGAGAGTTCGATGCCCGCTGCCGAGCTGGATACCTCGGCGACCTCGACTACTTTGACCGCAAGATCACCGCAGAAGAAGACGAGAACGATGACGACGATCCGGAGACCCAACCGCCGGACATTAGCGAGAAGGAGGCCATTGCCATGGCACTGGCGAATAGCGAGCTCAACGAGCTAGCTATATGGGACGGGCTCGCCATCTAGCTTCACGAGTCGGCGCTCGCGCAGGGGCGACCGGTGACTCATTCGGCCACGCCGACGCGTTCCAACGACTGCGTGTCGTCTCCTGCTCCTTCAACGGCCTGGGATCCGTGGGCACTTTCACCATAGGCTTCTGCGCCGCCGATGGCTTGGCCGCAGTTACCGCAGCCTGCCCTTCCTCCTCCACCTCCGGCGTACCAGCTTCCATGGCTGACATCGGAATTCATCGACCTCGTCAGCGACGACGAGAAGTAGCAAATAGCTAGGTTTTAGCATACCTTTCTGAAAGATCGAGATGTCGCCTAGAGGGGGGGTGAATAGGCAATTAAAAACTCTTACGGATTTGTCTTGTAATAATGCGAAATTAAACTAACGTTTAGTTTACAAGCACAAACCCTAAGTATGCTAAGCTCAACTAAGTGTAACAATAGCAACTAGAGCTAAGCAAGATAGGCACAAGATATATGTAGCACAAGTGATAGCAAGATATATGTACTTCAAGCACGATGGCTATCACAAGGAAAGAGAGCTCGGGTATAGAAATAACCGAGGCACGCGGAGACGAGGATGTATTCCCGTGTTCCCTTGCTTTGCAACAAGGTACGTCACGTTTGGAGGAGTGGAGGTCCCACGAAGGATTCCCGCGCCACGAAGGCTCACCCTATTCTCCGAACCACACCCACGAAGGATAATGGCCCTTTCCTTATGGTTAGCTTTTCCTCCGCTCCGGAGATGGCAAGCTCCACAACCACTTCACAAGCTCCACGAAGGAGAAGCCCGGGCCCCTTCACAATCTTCCACGAAGAGATCACCGGACACCAACCAAGCCAACTAGGAGGTCACCCTCCAAGAGTAACAAGCTCACGGTCTCTCACTCGAACAAATCGTGGTGGAGAGCTCAACACTATGCAATGATGCAAAGCAAGAACACCGAGGTGTTCAAGTCCTTCACACTCAAATCCCACCAAAGCAACGAATGCTAGGATGAGATTGGAGAGGAAGAACAAGGGAAAAGTCAACCAAAGACTCCAAGATCTAGATCCCAAGAGATTCCCTCACTTAGAGAAGAAATGGTTTGGTGGAAGTGTAGATCTAGATCTCCTCTCTCAAATCCTCAAGTATGAGCAAGAATGATTGGAGGAATCAAGGGAGAGAGCAACTTCTTCAAATGCAACAATGGAGGTGAGAGAAAAGGGAAGAAGTGGTTTGGCTCAAGGTGGAAGAAGCCTATTTATAGCTAAGGAGGAAATAGAACCGTTGGGAGAAAAAACAAGTGAAAAGGGGAAGAAAAACGGGCAAAAAAGACAACCCAGCCGGCTGCCAGGCCGGCCGACCGACCTGGGCGCTGAGGAGCCCAGCTGAGGGTCCGGCCGGACCGGCCCAGCAACCGGTGGAGCTGGGCGCGCGCACGGGCGGCGGATAGCAACACAGCGCGCGGGGAGGTGGGCCGCCGGGGCGCCAAAGGCCCAGCCGGGCGGGAGGCCGGCCGGTGGCCGGGCCGTGCCGGACCGACCGAAGCCCTCTGGATGCGGCCCGGATGGCACAGCCTAGGCCGGATTCGGCCGGGTGGGCCGGCGCCTCCCGGTCCGGCCGGCGGCACTCTCCCTTTTTTTTTCTTTTTTTTTTCTTTTTCCTTTTCTTTAATAACTAATGCTCCCGAACTCCGAATCGCATGAAACCAATTTTGTTTGGAAGATAACAACAAATGTTATCTTATAGAAAGTGAAAACCCAAGAATCTGTAGGAGGGGATTTTATCATGAATATAAAAGGTAGAACCTTATATTATGAATAACCGGTAAAATCACCCAACCTCGAAACGCAATAGAAGATGCATGCGAACTCCGTTTTGAACTTGGGCTTGTTGTAAAGCTAGCAACAAGCTCAAGAACCTCACACCGAGAAATACCAAGAAGCAATAAGAATATGCAAAGTATGCAAAGGATTGAGCTCCCTAAGACGATGTGGTCAAGTTACCCAACCGAAAGCCCCTCTTAATAGTGCGGCTATCTATCCTATAATCCGGTCTCCCATCAACCACCTCGAGACCGGTAAAAGGAAAACCTATCAAGGTCATACCTTTGCCTTGCGCATCCCGCTTGATCTTGATGATAACACTTCACGCTCCACTCAAGCCGGAATGCATCACTTGATCATTGTCGTCGTGTATACTCACAAATGCTCCCCCATACACTATGATGGGAAAGCTCCATTGATGCACATCTTCATATGTTCATTATCGCCAAATGGACGGCAAGCTTCAAGTATGTGATCCACTCAAGATGCTCAACTTGAACTTGCCCAACTCAAACTTGTATCTTCTCATGCTCACTTGAGATAGAGCATGGCTAATATTGAGTTCCACATAAGAACTCCATCTTCATTCTTCTTGATCATATCACATATATATCTTCATACCGATGATCTTGATGCCAATACACAAGGTATATCTTTATCTTCATGGCAACCATACTTGAATCCAACACATGGAGAACAAGTAGAACCTATGGAATATTCCTTCATATAAAATGAATATTAAGAATATAAGTACGCAACTTATCCGAGAATAAGTTGTATACAAGAGGTTGTATTTGATATGGTCAAGTAACACAAAGCTACTAGCCCATAACAAAACCGGCTCTACTCACACAACTACAACAAATGCAAGAGATGTGAGTAGAACCAATATATATAGAGAAGACTCCCCCACAATATATGCACGTGTGATGAACATGAATTCATTGCATACATTGTCAAGATTAACCTTTGGGATAGTTTCCACTATATATATACAACCATGCAAGACATATAAATATGGAATGCATGAGAGGCAAAACACTTAAGCACAAACAAATCTTAAGTATAAAACCATTCCCTTAAACCCTCTAAACTTCTCCCCCATTGGCATCGATTGTCAAAATGGGTGAAAAATTTAGAAGGCCAATATAATGTGAGTTCCTCCCCAAGGTGTGCACTTCTCATAATTTGAGTGGAGTCAAATGCACATATCCAATGATGAATACTTGAAGGAAGTCAAACTATATTGAGGATGAAAGATTGCATAAAGATAATATGGTGAAGTGAGCTTCAACAAATAAAGCAAGCAATCAAAGATCCACTTGGACAAACAAGGATATCATGATAAGAGAGATATAGTGCTCTAAAAATAAGAAAGCTCCCCAAGGTTCGTGCACAATTTATAATGTTTGCATTTGAATACAATATGCACAAACATGGAATCCTTACTCCCTATATATCATTTAGAACACAACTAAGATAAAGAGAGTATGCTTATCAAGAACAACTTTAATCCAACAATTACGAGATATGAGTGCATGAAGAAAATAAATAAACCAAGCACTCATAAATTTTCTTTACCAACCCACTAAAAACAAAAGGGGTAAAAGATGGTCGGCAAAGATCAAGGATATCAAGGTGATGGATTAACACTCTTATGTATATGAGTTTCTAAAGTGGACAAAGTGATCCATAAAGAAACAGGCACACACAAGAGGTTAACAAAATAGATAAGACAACATATCCAAGATGAAGTCATAAAATATACCAAAGGATGTTTGCTTAAGAAGCATATATAGCCTATGGCTCCAATTTTCACTTATGGTATATATGAATGAACTTCAACCAAGTTAAACCTAAAAAACATTACAACTAACAATAAGGGAAGTAGAGCTAGTTGGAGTGTTTTGAGAAAGGCAACAAGTATCACAAAAATGGATTTATTTCACAAATTCATCAATATTGCACACAAGAGCTCTTTGAGGAATTGATATGCAATAAATTGCTAGAGGGCATATTTGTGATAGGTGAATCATAAAATATGATATATATATATATATATAACCTATCATATGCATCTTCTCAAATTACTCAAATGCTCAATAAGAAGTTTTACTTTAAAAGGGTTTTTCAAGAACCGCAATATTTTCGAAATAAATAATTTCATGCCAAGATACAACCTACAAAAGGTTGGATGCTATATGAGAGTGCATGAATAAGATACTTGTTATCGAGATGGCAATGGCTTGATGTAGTAGATAAGAGTTCATCGATCATCCTAGCTTGACTCCAATCCACATATGGTGACAACACCTTCCTTATAGATGAGACAAGCCTCCATTGCATCTCCAATGTACCTAAAACATCATTCAAGTACATCTTGGTCCCCAAACTTATTGGGTCCAACATGGTTAGACTAACCACAATATATAGGACACACTCCATATAAACATGTGCATATTTAGATGAAATTTGAATTTCATGCACATCTTAGCCATTTAGGATTTGATGGAGTATATCCTACATAATGGATCGAAAGAAGGCAAGCATGCTATAAATAAATTACATATAAGCACGCACAAAGACTTTTAAAGATCCAAGGAAGATATACTTTGGACAAAACACCAAAAGAATTGAATAAGACATAGAGATTTCACAAAACAAATTTGTTGTCCAAATTATATCTAAGAAGCAAATCACAAAAGATTTGTTCAACAAAGTTCAACAAATGAACTAAGAAGAGACCATTGAGCATAAAGGATGAAATAAAGCAAACATGCTCAAAGATCTTATCTCATTCAACATATAAATCATAGAAGAAGGAAAGAGATAGCAAAACTCCCCAAAAGAGCAAGGTTCGAACAAATAAACCAAACCCTCACTTTTCACAATGGCACAATGTACCGTAAAGAAAAGGTATGTACTCCAAAACAACCACTTGATATGAATCAAGAGGATTTATCAAAAGATTTTTCAAAGGGACAAGGAAGACATATGGGAGCTACAAGGATTTGTTGGAAATAGAATAAGGCAATAAGAAGCAAATCAAGGTGAAGGTGATCCATAAATTCAACCACATATAAGGTTATCAATTGTCAAAGACAATGAGTATATTGGAAATAATTTCCGGTGGTGAATTGACAAAGATAGTAAGGATCAACTTCACAATAAAAGGCATAGGATAAGTATATAGAATTAAGCACTATGCACGGATGAAGATTCTTGATAACTTCAACTAGTCACACAATCACGCACGGCAATGATTAGAATAACTTGAAGCAAACGGTGTCCCAAATAAGATATAGAGATATGTATTTGAGGAAAACCGCACCAAGAATTTCATATTCAAACAAGAGCCCACAAGATGAGTAATAAAATATTTTTATTAGGAATGGAGCTTGTTTGAGCAAACATGCCACCTAGGAACAAGATAATTAAGAGCATCAACTCTAAGTGGCATAACCTCATATGTTCACATTTTCTAGGCTTGTGATATGTACAAAACATATTACTCCCCCATAATGTGATAAAACATATCTTCTAAATAAGAGGCAACTAAAATTCAACTAGAGATGATTAATGGATATTTAGAATTTGAATTTCTCATGAGTATGACACACCACATAGTGACTAGATAATCTTGCAATATCAATACTAAGTGGTGGTACTCATATACACACATTTTAAAGAAAGAGAGATGCACAAAGCATATCACTCCCCCAAAATGGGATGTTCCATTAATCACTTAAAAGAGAGCCAAATAAGATATCATCAAGATGCATTAGGCTCAAAGCAATACACAAGTATATGATGAGTCAAACAAACATACTTGAATACACAATATAGGCAAGTAAGACACAACACATACATACACATATTTGATACAAAACCAAACATGCAAAGGGGCAAGTAACTTACAATAAACATGAAGAGTTGAAGTATAAGTTACCGCAAAGAGGAACATTGGATATAAGATATAGATGATAATCCATATGACTTGGCTTGGTAAAAATATAATATATGAAGATCCCTTAATTCTTCATGAAGTAGCCAAGTCTCCAATGACCTCCACTTGTACCTATTGATCAAGTTTGAGTTTGTTGGTCCCCAACCAAGTTGGGTCCTAAGAGGTTAGTCACAATAGGCTTGGCAACCCAAATGGTTCTTTTCTTGAAACCACTTTGAGTTCCAACAAACTTGGCAAACACATTGCCATCCTTATCCTTCCCTAGAGAATAATCATCATCAACAATTATAGGGTTAGATAAGGTACCACCTAAGCAAGAAGAAGCAAAGTGCCCCTTCTCACGCATAAGTAGCAAGTGTTCCCCTTTCTCTTCTTTATTGATTTCTTCTCTTGGGAAACAATATCTTGATTCTTCTTGGGAAGTGGCCTATCTTCAACTTGAGGTCGAGCATGAGCTTGACCTTGACCTTGTGGCCGTTTCCCTTGTTGTTTCTCACTCAAGTGCTTCTTCTTCTTCAATGGGCATGATCTAACATGATGCCCTTCAACCTTGCACTTGAAGCAAACCAACTTGGCCGGATCCTTGACTTTGTCTTGGCCCTTCTTCTTGTTGCTCTTGCTCTTGGACTTGTTCTTGTTATTGGAGTTGAATCCAAGTCCACTCTTGTCATTGGGGATTGTTGCACACTTAGCATCTTGTCAAGTGCGGATTTCCCTTCATGACGCTTTTCCAAGTCTTTCTTCAAAGAAAGGACTTGGGCCTCGAGCTCTTTGATTTCCTCTACATGGTTAGTAGAAATACAAGTACTAGAGGAAGTAGAAGCTTCATTGTTAGAGCAACAAGGCAAAGAAAGTAATCCAACACAAGGTGTATCACTAGTTTGACTAGATGGATTACAAGGACTAGCACATGGCAATATAGCATTTGTAGTAGAGATTGTGCTAATGTCCACATGAGGCTCACAAGATGTTACCTTGGTGATACTAGCCTCATGAGCTAACTTTAGCCCATCATAGGAAATTAGAAGGTCATCATGAGAGCCCGAGAGCTTTTTATGACTTTCTTCCAATTCCCTATAATTGCTAGTTAGCAACTCAAGTTGAGCCCTTAACTCAACATTCTCCTTTAAGATAGATGCTTCACAAGAAGTAGAATTAGTAGCACAAGCATCAACAATAGTTTTCTCATTTTCATGCATATAGGATTCAATTTTTTGTGTAAGCATAAAATTAGTATGCTTCTCATCTTTTAGCTCATGCTTGAGGAGAGTGAATCTCATTTCCCCATTTTCAACATGGGACTCCAACTCCACTATGGTTTCCCTATATTTATACAAGGTATCCATAGAGTGTTCGAGATTAGCACGAGCTTCTTTATTACCACGAAGAGAAGCATAAACCATTGCCATATCATGCACCAAGGTATTATATTCTTCATCATTATTATCATCATCATTCTCATCATTAGAGGACGTGTTAGGAGTCAAAGTAGGAGATACCTTTGATCCATTTGCCATAAGGCACATGTGCATACCGGAGGATGAAGATGAAGATATTCTTGAATCCTCATTTGAAATCATGTCTTGATCCATAGAGTGTTTGGTTTCCTCTACATTGTTAGTCAACAAGCAACTAGAGGAAATAGAAGCATTTTGATTATGGGAGCAAGACAAGGCAAGCATATCATCATGAGATCTATGTAAGCAATTTACACATGATATGCAAGAACTATCAACACAAGCATGTAGATTATTTTCAATGCTCGATGTGTTTAAGTCCAAAGAGGAAGCATTGCAATGGGATAGAGATGGAGAATCATCACTATTGAGCACAATATCAACATTGCAATTTTCCTCACCACTCACCATATCATTACCTCGTGTCTTGCTACACGTCGGTGAAGTGGAAGAAGATGAGAACTCATCACGGCCGGAGGTGGAAGCAACTTGGAGCTCTTCATGATATAAAGGGGAAGAGAGCTCCTCGGAGACACCACCAACCAAATGAGAAATGGATCCACCAAACATTTCTTTAAGCTTGATCCATATCTCATGAGACGACATTCGCTTTATATATATCAAGAACCTACGAAAATCGGGTCTCAAGGAGAATAAAAGCTCATTAGATACTTGAGCTTCAAGATGCAAGTTTTTCTCATCCTCTAAAGATAGATTTTGAGAATCCATCGGAGGAGAAAAACCAACATCTAGAAATTGCTCTATATGTGGACACAAGGTCCGAAGATTACAAAGCAAGCAATTTCGCCACAAAAGATAATTTGTGCCATTAAAGACAATTGTGTCATTGTGCACTATACTAGCCGACATCTTTACTCTCAAGGCGGTGAAGCCTTAAACAAGGAGAGACCTTGCTCTGATACCAATTGAAAGATCGAGATGTCGCCTAGAGGGGGGGTGAATAGGCAATTAAAAACTCTTACGGATTTGTCTTGTAATAATGCGAAATTAAACTAACGTTTAGTTTACAAGCACAAACCCTAAGTATGCTAAGCTCAACTAAGTGTAACAATAGCAACTAGAGCTAAGCAAGATAGGCACAAGATATATGTAGCACAAGTGATAGCAAGATATATGTACTTCAAGCACGATGGCTATCACAAGGAAAGAGAGCTCGGGTATAGAAATAACCGAGGCACGCGGAGACGAGGATGTATTCCCGTGTTCCCTTGCTTTGCAACAAGGTACGTCACGTTTGGAGGAGTGGAGGTCCCACGAAGGATTCCCCGCGCCACGAAGGCTCACCCTATTCTCCGAACCACACCCACGAAGGATAATGGTCCTTTCCTTATGGTTAGCTTTTCCTCCGCTCTCGAGATGGCAAGCTCCACAACCACTTCACAAGCTCCACGGAGAAGCCGGGCCCCTTCACAATCTTCCACGAAGAGATCACCGGGACACCAACCAAGCCAACTAGGAGGTCACCCTCCAAGAGTAACAAGCTCACGGTCTCTCACTCGAACAAATCGTGGTGGAGAGCTCAACACTATGCAATGATGCAAAGCAAGAACACCGGAGGTGTTCAAGTCCTTCACACTCAAATCCCACCAAAGCAACGAATGCTAGGATGAGATTGGAGAGGAAGAACAAGGGAAAAGTCAACCAAAGACTCCAAGATCTAGATCCCAAGAGATTCCCTCACTTAGAGAAGAAATGGTTTGGTGGAAGTGTAGATCTAGATCTCCTCTCTCAAATCCTCAAGTATGAGCAAGAATGATTGGAGGAATCAAGGGAGAGAGCAACTTCTTCAAATGCAACAATGGAGGTGAGAGAAAAGGGAAGAAGTGGTTTGGCTCAAGGTGGAAGAAGCCTATTTATAGCTAAGGAGGAAATAGAACCGTTGGGAGAAAAACAAGTGAAAAGGGGAAGAAAAACGGGCAAAAAAGACAACCCAGCCGGCTGCCAGGCCGGCACCCTGGGCGCCGAGGAGCCCTGGTCCGGCCGACCGGCCCAAGAAGGGAGCTGGGCGCGCACGGGCGGCGGATAGCAAGACACGCGGGAGGTGGTCCGGCCGGGGGCGCCGGGTGGGCCGGTGGCGAGGGCCAGGCCGGTCGGACCGGGAAGGCCTCTGGATGCGGCCCGGATGGCACAGTCTAGGCCGGATCGGCCGGGTGGGCCGGCGCGTGGCCCGGCAGGCCAGGCGGCCAGCCGGCAGCCTTCCCTTTTTTTTTCTTTTTGTTCTTTTCTCTTTTTCCCTTTTCTTTAATAACTAATGCTCCCGAACTCCGAATCGCATGAAACCAATTTTGATTGGAAGATAACAACAAATGTTATCTTATAGAAAGTGAAAACCCAAGAATCTGTAGGAGGGGATTTTATCATGAATATAAAAGGTAGAACCTTATATTATGAATAACCGGTAAAATCACCCAACCTCGAAAACGCAATAGAAGATGCATGCGAACTCCGTTTTCGGGCTTGTTGTAAAGCTAGCAACAAGCTCAAGAACCTCACACCGAGAAATACCAAGAAGCAATAAGAATATGCAAAGTATGCAAAGGATTGAGCTCCCTAAGACGATGTGGTCAAGTTACCCAACCGAAATCCCCTCTTAATAGTGCGGCTATCTATCCTATAATCCGGTCTCCCATAAACCACCTCGAGACCGGTAAAAGGAAAACCTATCAAGATCATACCTTTGCCTTGCGCATCCCGCTTGATCTTGATGATAACACTTCACGCTCCACTCAAGCGAATGCATCACTTGATCATTGTCGCTTCGTGTATACTCACAAATGCTCCCCCATACACTATGATGGGAAAGCTCCATTGATGCACATCTTCATATGTCCATTATCGCCAAATGGACGGCAAGCTTCAAGTATGTGATCCACTCAAGATGCTCAACTTGAACTTGCCCAACTCAAACTTGTATCTTCTCATGCTCACTTGAGATAGAGCATGGCTAATATTGGGTTCCACATAAGAACTCCATCTTCATTTCTTCTTCTTGATCATATCACATATATATCTTCATACCGATGATCTTGATGCCAATACACAAGGTATATCTTTATCTTCATGGCAACCATACTTGAATCCAACACATGGAGAACAAGTAGAACCTATGGAATATTCCTTCATATAAACTCAATGAAAACATTAGTCCATAGGGGTTGTCATTGATTACCAAAACCACACATAGGAGCAATATACCATTACACTTTCTAGCCTTTTTAAAGTATTTTTATGTTTTTTTATTATAATGTAAATTATGGGTTTTTTAAAGGGGAAAAAATTATGCGTCGTGCCGCTGGAACTACCCGACGCAAATGGCCGTGCGGCCAATCGACCATTTAGGCCAACCCAAACTAACGTTGCGCGTCTGTTTTGGTGTCTGAAATGCATCGCCTCGCTGGAAATGCCGCTATCTTTAAAGGATGCAAAGGGTTTGCAGATTTCCAAACATGCAGAGCCAATTCCTTTGGACAGACTATACACGAGAAGCTACAATGAATCAGAAACCAATGCGTGGACATCAGCGCAGTGAGCTCGCCAGAGAGATGCTCTCGAGGGAAGGAGGAGGAAATCCCGCGCGACGTGCCGCCATAGACAGGGGAGGCACCCAGCCACACTAACCTGCCGCCTCCAACTAGGGCGGCATGGCCCACCAAGGCTAATGGTGCGCAAACAATGGTCGTCGCTGCCAAACGTGCCGCCACGGACGGCGGCGGCAAGCCCTGCCGCCACGCCCTCCGACGGTATGCGACACGTGTCGCCTGGGGGCCGTGCCGTCTCGTCGGATGTGGTCATTTCTGTCATTTGCATTTATAGGTGGTCTTTTTTATCAATTCAGCGGGCAAGGTGGTCCTTTGTGGCAAAAATTCTAGATTGATTTCCCTCGAGTATAGTTGTTGTTGTAATAAGAATGACCATGCTATCCTCGTATAAATGTTTCCTGCAATCTCTCTCGCATAAATAAATATTATAGTGGGAAAACTCTCTGGTTGCTCGCCTCTAAAAGAACAGAATGCCCATAGCTCGCGCATTGGCTAATTTTGATGTGATGGTATGATTATTGTCATGGGAGTGGGGTTAACGCCTCCCCGCGGCTGGAGTTGAACTCATACTGTCAACATTTTTTGTATACATAAGCGCAATTCCTTACACAAAACCGACCAGAAAATATTTAAAACTCCAGAAACCAAATGTCATTTTTCGTATACATAAGCGAAATTCCTTACACAAAATCGTCGCACGACAACATTGGGATGTCAAGACACGATAAACAAGCGACAGAAAGCTAAGGAAAATGCGAAGAAGCACTTATCCGAAGCCCAATGGTGTGGGCCACTGAGGCATGAAGATCCAAGTGCATCCCACCATATAGACTAGATGAACTACATTCAAAGGTGACGTGTTCAGAGTTGACGGACTAGACGCACAGGACCTTCAGAAGTCAACAAGTTAAAATCCACATTCATGGGTGAATGGGTTAGGAGGGCCAAAGAACCCGAAGGCATGTCATCATCTAGACTCAAAGCCTAATCTATGGTGATTCGCCTTAGAATCAACTATACATGAGTCTGATATTCATAAGGACTTCAAATGTCATCCAAGAGCCATAGCCAAGTGAAAGTGCATGTAGACCTCATGTCTCTTAGCTAATAATATTATAGGAAGATTCTTAGTGTAACCTTATTTAATATAATTTCTAGAAACTATTAAAGTGTGAATTGAGTTGTTCGTTTGTCTGACTACAAAATTTTTCGTGTGAGATGCCAGTCCAAATAAATTTGGGACATTGGGTGATTTCGCTAAATAGAATTTGCACTAAACTTTCATACTTCTAAGTAACTTAATAACAATACCTTTCCTCATAGTTAATCACATATGAAATGTTACTAATGTCAATTGTATCATTCCTTTTATTGCAATGTACATTAATTATTACACTTACCTTGTTCTAAATAAATGTATTTTGTAACAAATTTTTGTTATTTTATAATGTATAGACAATGAGAAAATTGTAGGCATTCTTATTTTTTTAATCTACATTAGTGTTTAAATATATTTAATAGTTTGGTATATATATATGGTATTTCCTTGCAAATATCTTAATAGGAATGTCTCTAGTGTAACGGTATGTATTTGTAGAAACTTTTAGATTGTATATTTGACCTTAGCTTGATTGTCTACCAATTTTTCTTGGTTGGATGTGACTTAGAAATTAAAGTTTGTTCAATAGAAATCCGACAATGCATGCATTACATATATTTTGAAAACTAAAATTTAATAATCACCAACTATTATAAAAATATTATGGATCCTCCAAAATTATTGTACACATAATTTGACTTGGTAGGCTCATCAAGATGCCTTTAGTATACACATTTGTTCATGTCAGTTTTTCAAACAAATGCATAATACTAAAAATAAAAATATAGTTATCACTGCTTTCACTACAACCAGGAGAGCTTTTGTCGAAGACTAGCGTTACAACTAAATTCATAATCATAGGTAAATTTGGTTTGCAACTATGTGATACAAGTTTTGTGGTGCCGATTTGCTCCTACAAAGGAACAAAGCTTGTTTGATACATGTATAATAGTTTCGTTGGAGATAATAGATAATAGTGGAGTGATTTATGAGAATACTTTAGTTGGAACTTATAGAAAGTGGAGCTAAATGAGAGTTCTGACCTTTTTGTGGGTGATCTTATAACTATTTTTAGTGAAAAATGGCCACCTTTGATGAGTGCAAAAGTCAACGTGTTTTGCAACATTAAAATGCCTTAGAAATAGAAAGTTTTTATCATTTTACCGCGCTGACGTGCCCCTATTTTGTTTGTTTCACCAATATCCCATTGTTAAGGAGGAAAATTGACAAATAAAAAAACATATCATATATGGGTGCAATAATGATGACCGAAGGCATTTAACCACCTTCCATGCACCCACCACCTGCCGAGAAGTCGGACCAAGGAATAAATTGGCGAAATTGTGAAGACAAAAGACTTAAGAACCTGTTGTACGGTCATACCTACCCGTACGGCTTGACCATACCACATGTAGGTGGCACCGCCTCATCAAGAATTTTTACGTTGTGAAGATGGATCTTAACTCGGAGTTATAGAGACACCAAAAAACCACGAACCTCACCTCTGTAAGGGCATCTAGAGGTGGAACTCATCTAAGGGGATCCATCGCAACGCTGCTCGGATCTTGGAGGCTTGGGCGTCATCTCCATCAACACCATCATCCTGACCATCATCCTCTTCATCATCATCCATCTCGTTGTCATATCGAGCTATAGATTAGTTTGCACCGAAGGCAAGGCCAAATGAGAAGATCTGATGCATCTAGGTGTAGTTAGTAATTGGCATGTTTAGGTACTCGATGTCCACGGGGTGAGCCTAAGACATGAGATATACAATAGGTTAGTTATGGTAGGTTAGAAGATAATGTAATGTGTCATGTTATGAACTAGTCATGTTAGTATCAAGACATGGCCTCTGCAGTGATCGTTCTCCAGGATAATGGTATGAGTGTCTTCATCCTAGCTAGCATCGCTCAGGTCTCTCATCTTGGAGACATGGATACACCTAGCTCTCCACTTACACATGTGTTTGTGCACCTGCTACGAGGGCACCTCGTACTGACAGTATTTGAAGACCTTATTGGCAACATCTTCATGTGCACCTCCTTTAACCTCATATTTATCCTGACACCACTCTTCATGAGCTCACACATCCTATTGATGATGAAGGCAGACATGAATGGAGACTACTTCATACAGTGGCCTTGAACCCCTTCAAGCCGTATGTGTTGTGGGATTTACATACCTTGATCACCATGTTCTTAGCAAGCTTATCATCATGGTCCACTACAAGTGAACGAATGCCATGTGCTGACATGATTCATGCTTTCCGCGGGTGCGTTAGCATCGGTAATGGGTTGTCCTGGGTTTCATGAACAAAGGAGGGCAAGTCGCGGGTATTAATGATGCCCTAGTCGAACTCATGTTCTTTATAGACCTACATCAGAGTCACTTAGAACTACAACACTATAATGAACAACAAGACCTACAACATCGGCAAGTGTAAGCTACCACACTACATATTAGAAAGATTTAGTATGTATATACAACACTCACCTACATAACCGACATACATAAGCAAAATTGAGCAGGATTCTATAGTGGTACCAACTAAGCTACAACTGTCGTACAACCACAAAATTTCGAGTGCACCAATCGCTACCAACAAGCAATACGCGGCCACATATATCCCGATTCCTCAACTCAGATTTGCAACTTGCTCAAAAATCCTAGCTAGCTAGGGTCTGGAAAACTCATGGCCTTTAGAGAAGAAGCGGAAGAGCGCATGCTACCACCCTCCAGCAGCTACCAAGGTGGATGACACCGGTTACCTACCCGTCAGTGGAGCTCCTCGCCGGGACAGAGAGAGCTCGAGGGGGGAGGTGCGAGTTGTTGGCGAGTGTATTTCAGCGGTGAGTCGAGCGGTAATATGAAGGGTTCAAATCGGCCGGAGGTGATGAGATATCTCCGGCCGACTTCCGAGGACGCGCTCGAGCTTGCGCCATCTCTGAGCTCGCACGAGCAGGGCCCAACTTTTCTTCTTTTGGAAAGCGTGGAAGTTGGCTCGCTGGAAAACGGCAAAACCAACCACCCCTCCGCACGTAAGCAAAAAAATTCTTTAAGAAGCGTGCGAGCCAAAGGTTTGAAACGGGCTATGCACAAAATTTAGCCCGCAAATTTGAAATAATGCTTGTGCACTACACCATCTATTCCCAAAGACACAACACCTAGTTCTGTCTTTCGGCACCGATCCTCCTTTGTTTCCAAAGTCGCGCAGCATCGCCCCGCAAATTCTTTTTTGTTGTTGCCCCGCATCGTTGAACAGTAATGCTTTGTCCGACAGCTTAAAGCGTAGACGATGCCGTTCGATCTGCAAATCTTTTATTGTTGTCGGAACGTGTTATCGCGCCGGTGCGAGGCTGCGCGACAGTTGGGTGCGCGTAGATCGCCTGCGTATGCTACCCCGTCAACCACGTCGTCCATGTGCTGTGTATCTTTGCCTGATCGTGCTTGCTCTAGCTCGCATGCAGCTCCGGCCGGCCGGCGAAATTGACCGCGTTGATTGCCAATGCAGCACATGACAAATGTCCAGAGAATAAACCATGGAACACGCCACACGGCGGGCGAGATATATAAAAAGAACCCGAACGGCTTCATCAGCAACGTGGTGAGTGACTCGCAGCTAGGTGTGCTAGGCGATAAAGGGCAAGCTCACGGGACGGGAGACGACGATTTCGCAAGCTAGCAGTAGAGGCGGCATCGAAATGATTAGGGGAATCTCGTCCTTGCCCGATCATCGTCGTCATGGATTAAAGAAGGAAACCAGCTTTCTGTCCTGTCACGGCGAATCTCGTGGCGATGGAACTCTACTGTTCTCGATCAGGCTACGGCCACGATCCAAAAAAGAGGACTATTGTAGTACACTATACATTTGACAACAAAGCGTCGGAAAACCCGGCAAAAGGAGCAGCGGACAGACGCTAGAAATAAAGCGCTAGGGAGGCCTATAGTAGTATGACGTTGCTTTGGATGATGAGTGGCTTTGGAAGAATCCAAAGGCAACCCGGCCGGCCGGGGGTCGGAGAATCGAATCGGAGCCGGACGGGTAGCCGCCGGCGGGAAGAGAACACGCTGCACGTTGCGTCCTGCCTGCCTGTTTTCGCGCTCGTTCGTGCGGCACGGCGATCACGGAGGGGCGTGGCGCCGTACTCCGCCGCGTTTGTCGGCCGAATGTTTGCTGGGTTTGCTGGTGTGGTCGATTGACATTCGCGAGCGATCGGGCGCTGCTTTTCGCACACAGCTCGAAGCTCGAGAGTTTCCGCTGCAATGCAGCTCATAGTTTTTCTTTTACTGGTACTAGCAGCAGCTTTAACGCTGAATCGAGTCGCTCGTTCTCACTTGCTCCGCCGTAAATGTCACCGGTACAGTATACGTGCGTATCTTAAGTGCAGTTGCTTCGGAAGTTATCCCCGGCCAGTAACTTTGTGCGGCATGTGCAAACTTAACTTAACGTTACCAGAGCATCTCCAGCCAGTGACTTTACGCATGCTTAGTCAGGTTATAGATCCAATCCAACCATCCCGGAAGCGCTAACTGTTCATGGTGTCCACACAACACGGTGACATGAATGACAAGATCGATCGGCGATCGCGCCAACAGTAGCCTCACTGATTTTCTGCGAGTCGTTCGCGTTGAGGACAGTAGAGTACCCGCGATCTCGGGACGAGCATTTGGCCGGCTCCCGCCTACCCCGCGTCCAAGACGAGCTACCACCTGTCGGAGTCGGATCGCCGGCCTGCAGGTACGTAGTACGACCAGTGACCACCGACGGTACAGTCCGAAGACCGCTGCAGCCTGCAGCAGTCCAGGGAGTGCGGTCCTGCACCTGGACCATTGCTAGCCCAGCGCGCTCGGCCCGTCCTACCAGGAGCAGATCCGGGCTGCAACCGCCAGGGCGGGCCGCACGGCCCATGTAGTTGTCCATGAAGATATCACTTCGGACCGTAGCAAAGGCCACGAAACAGTGCCGCGCCTCCTCGGCCCAGCCGCGCGTGTCGCCGGCTCGTCGCGAGTAAAAAAAAAAGATCATCTTGTCCAGTGGCCACGTCCCATGTATACGACGCAACGCGGCAGGCAAAGAAGCACATCGCCGGTGATGCCATGGATATTCCACCACCACGACACCGACCTCGATTCCGCCCCACCGCCATCCGCAAACGCCTCTTGTCCCGTGGGGTTTTTTCCGCGGCTGTCCTTCTCCAAGGATTTTCCTTTACATCATGCGGAGTACTATATTTTTTTTCCTAAACAAGTAAAATTCAAGCAAAGTATTTCGACAAATTGAGATATTTTCTTCGGAAAATTGGTACTAGCAACAAATATGATACGAGTACGGTTTATTCCCCCGTCCGAAAAGAACACAATTCAGTTATTCCAGCCTCTCTTCCTCTCCAAGTCGGTCTCGGCTCTCACCGGGCTCCCCGTGCCTTTATTCGCGCCCCACACCGGAGAAAACAATTCAGAAAGGAAAACACACCCAAACCCTAAAGCCCGCCGCTGCTCCACAATCCGCCCCCAAAACTAGCCTAGGGTTTAATGCCCGCGGCCGCGTCGTCTCCACGCGATCCTCCACCGCGCTGATCCGGTCAACCGCGCTCTAGAGGCCGCGGCGGATGCAGACGGAGGCGAGGGTGGGGATGGCCGCCGCCGCGACAGTGGACGGCGCCGCCGCCGTCGCCACGCGGCGCTACTCGACGCAGCAGCCGCAGCCGCAGCAGCAGCAGCTCGCCACGCCGCTCCACCTCCTCGCCGGCGGCGTCGCCGGCGCCGTCAGCAAGACCTGCACCGCGCCGCTCGCCCGACTCACCATCCTCTTCCAGGTGCGTCTTCATATAACCAAATCTCTCCTCCTCTGCCCTAGTAATATCGCGCGGACCGCTCTGCGATTTTGTCTCCTTCGCCAAATTACCAGGCTGCTGGCTAGTGGCGCTAGCTGCGGGTTTGTAGTAGTAGTAAGCAACGGGTGGCATCTCACCTCATTAAGCCGCGCTGTAATTGTGGGGAAATGGGGTTTCTGATGCATTTTGTTCGAGCAGTTCTTATCACCTAGTGCTAGCTCTACCACCATTTTATTTCTTCATCAGACCGCTAGTGCTAACGGCAGGTTTGCATTAGTGACAAATTAGCGAGTATCGTACTTTGCTTTCCTGCTCTGTAGTGGTGGAGAAATGGGAATCGGAATGCATTTTTTCCCCACCGGACTGCCAGTGATAAACTGCAGCTTTGTATTAGCGAACGTCGAATGGGTATCTCAAGTCGTTGAGCCGCTTCGTAATAGTGGAGAAATGGGAATTTCGATGCGGTTTTTTTGGACAACTCTACCACCAACGCAGAACTTGTTTTAACTGCAAACAGAGATCCAACTGAATACATAAATGTTCTTCAAGAATCCTGGCTTCGTCTAATCTAATGTGCACATATTATCACCCTCCCTGCCTGCTAATACTATGTTTTTGCGTGAAATTTACGAATCTTAATTCCTACCTGCAGGTGCAAGGGATGCACTCGGATGTGGCCACCATGCGCAACACGACCATATGGCGCGAGGCGTCCCGCATCGTCTACGAAGAAGGTCCCCGAGCCTTCTGGAAAGGGAACCTTGTGACTATCGCGCACCGGTTACCTTACTCCTCGATTAGTTTCTACGCGTACGAAAAATATAAATATGTAAGTAAGCACAGGTGCTCTTTGTTTAAAATTTGGATGCCTACTCTGTGTGATATTCACGGCATTTACTTAATCTGTTTAATGTTGAGGCGAGCAGTGGCTCCAGATGTTGCCTGGTCTCGACAAGAACAGCGGATTAGGTGCCGATGTTGGTGTCAGAATGGTAGGCGGTGGCTTGTCTGGGATAACGGCAGCTTCTATGACATACCCACTGGACTTGGTACGCACACGTTTGGCTGCTCAGGTAAGCTGCTGTCACCCAACTATGTGTTGAAATTTGCAGAAGCTATTGTGAAATTTCCTACTGAAATGTCAAAATCTCCAGTTTCCAGTAACATGATTGATGATTCTCCTAGCCCAAGAAAAAGATTGATGATTCTCATTTCTTGCTAGAGAGAACTAATTCTTTTTGGCACCTCTTGCCATGTCTTTCGAAAACAAAAGTACAAAACACAAACTCTCTGTTGTTAGAGTTCTGTACGTACTTACTGCTGGATGTTGATAGATAATTGCCTGCAATATAACCAAACCATTTATACAGACGGGCCCATGCCAAACGCATAAAGATGGGATTCTGAACCCTTTTTTCTTATTTGAATGATTGCAGACGAACACAGCTTACTACAGGGGCATATCTCATGCTCTCTTTGCAATCTGCAGAGATGAGGGTCCCAGGGGGTTGTACAAGGGTCTTGGTGCCACTTTACTGGTATGGACATTTTGTAGTTCTTTGGTCTTTCAGTTTAATGAGCTTCTTTCTTTTGTTATGTCATTTGGTTATTCTTTGGAACACAGGGAGTAGGGCCCAGCATTGCGATAAGCTTCTCAGTTTATGAAACGCTGCGATCCCATTGGCTATTAGAGAGGTAAGTTGTACATGATACATGCTGACTCTTAAGTCACATCCATGCAAATTCGTGTTAGTTTTGATTATGTTAACCTTTGATTCAATACAGGCCATGTGATTCCCCTGTCTTGATCAGTTTGGCTTGTGGAAGTCTTTCCGGAATTGCATCATCAACTTGTAAGTTCTCTATAAACAGACTGCCCTTTGTTATCAGTCTTTAATAATCTAGTAGTCCTGTTCACATTCTCCGAGAGCCCCAGTTCCTAGTTGTAAAGATGTTTTCTACTTTGTTTTCTAAAAAAAAGAGCTAAATACCTACATATCTTTGGGTAAAATAAATGCTATCAAGTCTATATACATTCAATGGTATGTCTACCCTGTAAGGTTGTTACTTCAGAAGTTAGAATATCATCTGTATTTCTAAGGCCTGACTTGTGGTTACTGAACTTTTTTGATGAAGTAGCTGTGGAGATTGGGAAATGCTGGTTAGCCAAATGATAAATAGGCAAAAGCTGGTTTAGCAAACGGGATTATCATAATCATCCACATGCCAAACACTCATAAGAAAACAAGTTTCTGGAAAAGTAACGGAAGAAGATCAAATGTTTATCTAAATATGAAAATTATCTGCAAGAGAAACAATAAATTCATTTGTGAATCAAGAAATTACTTTCTTATTTGACAAGTTTTCATGTAGCTGATAGTATTTTCATTTCTCACTTGACATTAGCATAATCCTTATAATCTGGTCAAGTGATTTTCTGTGGAACAAGAAGGAGCAAGTACCTTATTATTAGGTCATTTCTGAACTGTCTTATGGGCTTGTGAAACTCAGTGAACTTTGTTTTGATTATTTGCGTTTGTTATATTCCAGTTACATTTCCGCTGGATCTTGTAAGACGCCGCAAGCAGCTGGAAGGTGCAGGTGGGAGGGCTAATGTCTACAAGACAGGACTATTTGGAACATTCACGCATATTGTCCGAACAGAAGGTTATAAAGGATTGTATAGAGGGATCTTGCCTGAGTACTGCAAAGTGGTTCCGAGCGTTGGCCTCATTTTTATGACGTACGAGACACTGAAGTCCATGTTCACAGGAGGGGCATCAGATGAATAGATTTTGTCTGATCGTGCTTGACAGTTTTGATACTTGGGCCCGAATACTATTGGAATCTGATTAGAGAGGGAAAGAGATGAGTTTGTAGTATATGTTAGAATTTAGGTTGTGCTAAATTTTGGATTTGATAACTTAATATCACTGGATGATATTTATGTCTACAGATCTTGTAGTGCACCCAAGAGGATTTAGTGTCTACCGTAGGTCTTCCAAAATTTTGCTGTCCACCCTTGTTTTGTGTATGTTGACGTTTTTTTTGCTTGTAATGGTACATGTGGCTGTTGTCTTCAGCCTGATGACCTTTGTACCTCTGGAATACGGCCTCTAATATAATTCATGTTCTTAACAGTGAGGTTATGACCTGTGACACATGTGTTTGGTTGTGTGATTGTGAATATTCTTGTTATTTAGTCTTCCAGATATGGATCATGCATCTGTTCGATTTTTTTGCCAAATGTTGTACCTCAATTGTAATGCAAAAGATGCATTAAAATTTTCGGTTGGGCACTTGGCTTGTTAATGTGGTCTTCTCTTGTGTTAAACTTTCTGATGTATTGATGGTGAAAAGTTATTGGATTAACACTATAAGGAACTATCAACTTCCTCCTACCTCATTCTCAGAGCAGTGGCAAACCTTTTATCGAAGTATTGGAAAAAATGCTGGAATAGTTTTGCTGTTTATACATTTGTTTGTTATTCAGTATCCGACAGTTTCCTTTGTGCCACAAAATATGAAAGAAGTGAAGACAATAACAGAACTTCACTGAATAGATATGCCAATGTGTTCTTTGCTGCAGTGGCACACCACTACACCAGCATCAGTGCCTGGTGTATCAACTGCGAGAACTGATGCACAAGGTGACTGTCTCCTGAAAGGTAAGAATTTGCTGGTTCCTTCTCCGACTTGCACTTTTAACAATGCACAAAGAATGCAAATGTGCTGATTGTGATTGGTGCCAATGCATAGGTTAGTGAGGCCTGCTTAAGAGGTGTCGGATTTGAGGCGAACTTGTTTCCTGTAAGTCTGCTTAATTAGAATACTTGTCCCTTTCTTTTCTCTACATCACCTGAAGGATGCTCATATTTTTGCGCAGACCAATAACAAATAACTTACTTTGCACACATAGTACATTGATACATGCATAAATAAATACCTCAATACATTTAGCATGGGTAATACTGCGAGTTACATTGGTGTTATGTCATCTTATTACACCTGCCATCCTATTACTTCGAGCAAATGTAGCTTCTTTTCTGATTCACTCTTACATGACCCCTCAGAAAACGCAAGGTCATGAAATATGAACCCTCGTATAGCACATTCATCTCCTTATGCATGTGCGTATGATCTCTACATTTCTGGATATGGACATTTGTGTTTCCTTGTGCTATTACACAGGAAAACCCCCGGTTAAGCGTATATGGTTCAGTGTCTGGCGAAGGCCATACTTGTTGACAGCTTTATAGGCAGTTCTGAAACCGTCGCCATATGCTTCTGAAGTGTCATTCGCGATCTGATGCCTGAAGAACTCGCCAAGCTTCTTCTCGGTGTGAGATATTCCTCCCTTCTTGGACGATGGTGGTCGATATGAGGACGATGAAGAAGAAGCATAAGATGATGAAGGATGAGCATGTCTTGTAGAAGCTGGAAGAATCTCCGCCTCCAGCCACAGGTAAGACATGACTTGGCATATACCTTCCTCAACCTCTGGGCTTAGGTTTCGGTAACCTGAAGTAACCATTATATGCAGAGTTCATAAGTCAGATCAGAGTACATAACAATGTCCGCAGAAGGCTCAGATAAGTACAAAGTGTTTGTACAAGTACCTTTGAGGCGCAACCACCCATGCATCAGTTCATGGGCAAGGATGGACCCAGTTAGTAACCTGCAATTATGTGGAGAATATTTTGATTGCATAAATATCATGCACTGGTCAAAGAATGCCAAAGGACTCCAACATTTGATTCTGATCTAAGTGCCCAGTCTCAGTGAAGAATGAACTCACCTGGGGAGTCCATACAAGACAAGAATTGCAGTGACTTCACATCTCCGAGTCAGCTTCTGTGGTTGAGTTCTCATATCTAGTAATCTATGTCCACCAATCCTGGGCCTTTTAAGTATCTGAGGAACCAAAACTACAAAGAGTCAAAAGAATGATCCACTGAATAGTTTGATGCCTAAAAGTTGATTTAGGTTGAGATTGTACTTACACTGGTCACTGTCTGCTCCTCCGAGAGACACAGGCCTCTTGTTTCAGGCATGTGGTGAGGACCCTGCAGAAGTGCTCATGATCATTAGTATTTGCAAAGACTGCGTGTCGAATACGCATCGATGGTTAACTGAATTAGAACTCACCCTGCACTCTCCTTCCATAGCTTCGTTGAGCGCTTGCCGTTCAACCAGGAGCATTGGTATTTGTTGGTCTAGTTTCATGTTCATCCCTTCGTAGTAGTCCCTAATAGAGTGGTACAGTGGTTGGCATTCACCGGTATCCATGACCGCAGAATCCAGGCATTCCATGCATAAACTGCGGCCGTCTCCCAACGACATGTACTTTGTGTTCCTTGGCTGGAGAATTGCACAAGATAAAAATGTGGTTAAAGTGACAATTCAAAAAACTATAAATGCAGGAACATCAGTCTAAATGTTGCACAAGTTCAACTAACAGATTAGCCGTAATTTCAAGCATTGGTCTCCTCACGATTTTATTGTCTCCAATCAACACATGTTAGTAATTTTATATCTGGCGTTTATGGCATATACTGAGAAGGAGCTCAGGAAGCTGTGAGCCAATGACTATGTGGATTTACAGGCAAAGACAGAAATGTTCAATTGAAGGGAAGACAAGAATGCAATTATTTCTCCACCATTTCCCACAAATATGTACCTCCATTTTCTCACAGCTACAGCAACGAGGTGTGCGGTCAAGCTCATGGGAAGGGCAATACTTCTGTCCCCAGAATGGATGGGCTCTGTACTCTATCAAGCCTGCCCTGTTCGTTGCGATCTGCAGAATACATGCATACAAAATAAGGCTTTGTTTGCAGGGGTGTTTCAGTGGAATGCTATCAATGCCATCTCTTCTACAAACCGAGTTCATGCAGAGATAAGTCTTACAAATTGAAGGCAGACATCACATTTTGGGTGGTGTAGCTCCTTGTAGCACAACTTGTGGTATGGTTCTGCACCTAGCAAGGTGAACTTGGAAACACAAAGATAAAGATAAATAGCTTGTTTGAAAGGCTTGTTTGAATTAGTAAAGGAAACAGTTCAATTGCCGCCAAATTCAGGAAAAAAAAAACTCCAGCGTCCCATTAAGGGGCCTATGAGAAGGGTAGGATGGTTATACCTCAGTCTCGCGGATAGGGTGGGTACAGGAAGAACAACGGAAGCACTGAGGATGCCAGTACATTCCCATGCAGCTCAAGTAATGGCCATGTCCTACCTCATGCTTGCAACCACCACAGACCCTGCAGGATGCAGATGGCTTCTTCACACACGTGGTCTTATGATGCATTCATTCATCGGAGACAACAAAGTGATGAACAAAGGTAGCTAACCTGTGCGCTCTAGGCAAGGCCTGAGCGGGGCCATAAGGATTGTGAGGCATGTAAGGATTCATGTTCAGACTGTCTTGCATGGCCTTGGCAAGGTCTTCATCATTCTCCCCCTTATTGTGATTTCGCTCTGCGTGGAATTCAACAGAAACGGCGCATTGTCAGTTTGTCATGAGAGTAAGAGGCAGATCAGAAAGGCGCGGCATTGAGATATTGTGGACAAGGTTTACATGGTATATGCTTGTACCTTTAGGGTGTTTGGCATCCTCTGCAAGAGAGAGTGCAATCTGACGGTCCAATTCTTCATTGTCAGGTCTAGGCGGCTCTTCCCTCTGGAGGTAGCATAGAAAGAAAGCTTAAGCAACTGTTTGTTCCAGGATGGTACAACATGTCTTAGCTTGTAAATGTAGCAGTGAAATGAATGTGAGCCATGAAACAGAGTTTCATGAAGATAGGCAAGAGCCACATAAGAAAAATGATACTCTAGCAAGGAGAGGGTATCAGTACCTTCGGTCTGATCGGTTCATGTTGCCAGAGAGTGCTCTGTTCTCCCCCCATCACCCGAGGCCGCCGCCGGTTCGACTCCCCAGGCTTTGTCCCCTTCAAGAAATTGCAGAGCCACTTCATGAAGCTAGATCTCCTCTCTGTGTTCAGCAATGCTAACGTCAGTCTTCAAACAGGCCCAAGCAAAATACCAGCAGGATCTCACGCAAGTGGCTGAAGCTGAACAGTGGAGAGCAACCTCCTAACAACCAATCCCTGTCAGGTGAAAGCAGGCACACAATAGGTATCTACTTGTATGCTTGTTTGGATATGAAACTATCGAGCAACAATGGTTAGAAAAGGGGCTTTAGATCACAACACTTTTAGCTGAGCCTTGACTTGACCTTAGATTACAGCGGGCAGGGATTGGTTGACTTTACAAGCCCCAAAGTCAGAACTATGAGTTAGTGACATGTGGAGCCAACATATGTGGGGTCCACATGGCAGTGTCTCAAAGTTACCCCAAAGTCAGCAGGCCAAAGTTAGCCAATCTTAATCTCAGTCAACTTGTAAAGTTACCCCAAAGTCAGAAGGCCAAAGTTAGCCAATCTTAATCTCAGTCAACTTGTAATGCACAGGCTAGAGTTGTAAAGAAAGCAGCTCTGAACTTTCGTGAACTGACAGTTATCAATTTCAGTAATTATGTGATATGCAGACTAACATAATTTTCTTGTTCAGCACCATGGTTAAATATTTAAAATTTATATTTATTATTATGAGACGTTTAATTGGAACATCATCATTGAAAAAAGGCCAGGGGTCAAATACCTGCATTGAACAGGATCAAGAAACACAGGGACAGAACACCATAGGAAATTGCTTGGGTTGCTAACATGATCGCCTCTACAGCATGCTAATCACAGCGATATATCTTCCTTTTTCAGTCCTAGCACCAATTCGTTCACCCACGGCAAAGCAGACGTGATCAGGTTCAGGAGGTTCAGTCACTATCTTGGTGGACCTGAGTTTATCCTGGATTGTAAGAGTCAGTTTCAGTCTACTAATGTTGATTCAGCAGAGCCATTGCTACATTGATTGATTGCAACACCATTTGCTCCACGCCATTTGCATGCATGGGCAAGCTCTATTGTAAAGAAACTCGCTTTCAGGGAATAGCACATGATGTGTCCGGTCTAATGGATATCATCCTCAAATAAGTGCTTGTAAGATGGGCTGTTAGCCGACACATCAATCAATCGCTAGGTCGAAGTTTGCCGATGTGGATAGACTAGAACTCCCATTTAAACCGATCGCGTCCCACGGCATGCAACTACAAATTTGTACTAGAAAGATATATAGTAGATGAAAATTCATCTCGCCTTTCCTCAATTCGCTTCGTTTTTTGTTAAATGGATCGCCGACAGTTTATATCCTGTACTGTTTAAAGTCCAGACAAGGCAACTATTCATATGTAAAGGCGGCAAGCAAAAGGTAAATCTGGTAGAGAGAGGACAAGGACGAACTGTGCTAGGCTAACGACGGGTACTGCTGTAGTACGTAAAAATCTTGGAGTAATAACCATAGAAACACGAACAGAATTTCAACGGCGAGGTCATGACGACGGCAACGGTAAGAAACTCAAGAAGATAAATAGCTTGACGATCAGAGGAGTTCTTATTACCGTGGCTGCACTGCTCAGAGGTCCTCGGGGCGTAGCCCATCTACGCAGGAACCACCGGTGCTCCAAGACGGCATATATACGCGCACGGCGCACGGCGCAGACGGTAGACGACGAGGACGAATAACGGCGGAGAACTTTGCGGTATCAACGGCGGCGATCACGATGTTTACGGTAAGCAGGAGGAGGATCGAGAGGCGAGTTGAGCTGCAAATTGCAATGGACGGAGGAGGGGAGGAGGGGGTGCTTAAGTTCTTGGAGAATAAAGGCTAGCTAGGTGGTGGAGTTGGCCGCGACAGAAAGGAAAGGATTGAGGGTGAAGCGAAGGGCGGCCGGCCGCCCACACCTCACGGCATCTCCTCCTCCTCCGCGCAAAAGCAACGGCGGGAGGGGCGAGATGGATTAGCGAGCGCGATCACTGCCGTTGGCTTTAGAAAATTCCTCCTTGGCTGCTGGCGCCAGCCCAGTTGATGGCGCATTAGCGGCGATCGGATGCGCGGCCGAGGAGGGGGAGAATATGTTTGGTTTTGTGTTGCGTTGCGTTGCCGGGGGAGGGGAAAGGAGAGATTCGTTGTGTCAACGGGAATGTATGCCCCCGCCCCGCGTTTGGCTTTTCGACATTATTTTTTCTTGATGCTCTGTAGAAACGCGGGAGCAGGAGCGGGAGCGAGCACGGGGGCGATGCGGGAAGAGTACGCTTGCTCGGAATTCTTTCTTCCAGAACTGAGAAAGGGTCACTGAAAGCTGGCGCTGCCGTCGTCGTACCTGCAAGCGCGCGCGGCCTTTCCGCTGCCTTGTGGTGGCGCCGAGCTCTTTCGGTTGGAGCGCGCGTGCTGGACGAGCTTGCATCGTCACGCTGCAGGCGAAGGATGGTGTGTTTGGGCCATGTTGCTTTACAGGGAGGTGCATTGGCAACCTAATTTCAGCCCAAAAAGTTTAGGAGTCCAATCGCGCCGCATTTTCCAGCGTGACCCAATTAAAATTTGACACGTGGCATTTTTTTATTTATTTTTGCGAAAACACAAAGTTGTCAGTGAGTTTTTGGATCGGGAAATTGGAGGGTTGTGGTTGACCCATTTCAGAATCATAGATTTCTGACATTCACGAGATTAAAAAAGTTTTAAAGTTTAACAAACTGTTGATCGAGGTTTCCATTCAACAAAGCCTCTTTGAGAGAGGTAAGGAGGAGAAAACCATAGTTACCTGTCGGAGGGTGAGAGAACGTGCTATAACGCCACAACCAAGTGACAAGAGAGAAAGAAAAGGAAGATATGATTCTTAGACAGATTTTTTTTTTTGAATCGAGGCAAAAACTTTGCCTTTCATTGATATAGGAGAAAAGAGTTGGCCCATCTAGGAAAACCGGCCGAAAAACCGTACAACACGACACCACACGCCAGCTCCGAGGCTGCGCTCCACACGGGTCGACGACCAACCAGGTCGACATCACACCTCAACGCAACAGGCGGAGGCGAAAGACCGGAGCCACCGCTCCAACTACCACGCCGGCCCCAAGACCGCGCCCCGCCTGGCCGAAGACGAACCCGCCTCCGCCGAACCAGCAAAACCACTCCACAAGGCCCCCTATCTGGTGGACGTCCAAAGCGAGGCCCCAAGAGGCAAAGCGACACAAGAGCGCCGCCCATGCCCGATCCCGCGAGGGATCTAGGGTTTCCCTCGGAAAGCTCGGGCGGAGATCAAGAAACACCCGCTTCGACGACGCCTTCAAGAAGGATGCGGCGCCCACGGGCGTCACCATCGTCGGTCATGGCCGGCCGCCAAGACAAAGCTTTCACCCAGCGAAGAGTCCCAAGACCTCGCGCCCGCCCGACAAGGACCGGCACAACCACCACCTACAACCGCCGCAACGCGACCCCCGAAGATTCGCCGCACGCACCCCGCCCCGCAGCTAGAAAACACTCGTCTTCTTGTAGCATCCTCCAGGCCAACCTCTAGCCGCCGCCGCACAGCGAGCTGCACAACCTGAAGCCAACGGAGCACCGCCGAAGAGCACCGTGGGCCCCGCCGGAACGCCACATAGAGGGGACACCGACCAACACCGACACGGGGCTCGAGGACGAACGCCGAAGCCCGCAGACAAGAGCACCCCGCACACCCGTAGCCGCCACCGCACTGCCATTCCGGCCCATGACCATGGCCAGCACTACGCCGCCCTTGCGCCACGACGGAGACGCCGCCCAGCGCCAACGGCGCGACGCGGCCACCCGAAGCAGCGCCACCACCGCGGCCTCCTCCAGGCAGCGCCGCCGCCTCCACCAGCGTGGCCTCCCGATGCAGCGCTGCTGCCGCGGCCTCCCGATGCAGATCCCCGCCGCGGCTCCCGATGCAGCGCCGCGGCCGCGGCCGCCCGATGCAGCTCTGTCGGGCCGCCGCAAGCCCGCCCGTAGCCATCGTTGCCGCCCGCTGCGCCCCCGCGCCGGGGAACGCGAGGGTAAGTCGAGGAGGCGGAGAAGAAAACCGCCCCGCTACCACCATCCTTGAGGCGCGCGCGGCTTCGCCGGCGCCTCCTCCGGTTGCGGCGATGCGGGGAGGGAGAGGGAGGGCCTAGGCGGCGGCGCTAGGGTTTCTCCCCCGAGCCGCCAGAGGAGCGATGCAGGGGTTCAGATTTGGAGATGTGCCTGCTGTTGTAATAGGTATTAGCCAGAATTTTAAGATCTGACTATGCCTGCAAACTGGTGATTGGAGGCCCAAACTTGTTTGGATTGGTTCCAACCTTGATACGCTTGTCCCTTATTTCGGGTATTTCGTTCGGGTTAGCTAGTTTGATATTTAGGGTAGTGGAGCATCAGATTTGGGAGAGGTTTTGTCAATTCAGACTACTAGAGTTTCACGCAAAGCAGTTTTCGTAGGCAAACAGTTTGAGCACGTAAATGTTGTTGATGAGTGCATTTTCAGCATGTTTTTACACAATTATTTCATATAGATATCTCTCAGTAGCAATAGAACTTTTGTATTTTACCGCGCTTCCGCGCCCTTTTATGCTTGTCTACGCATGATCTTAAACTATTAAGACAATGATGAAATATCAATAAAAACTATCATTTTATGATATTTTGACGTGAAAAAATCATTTAAGCACTTAACCATTACGTGGGTGAAAGGGAAACGCGAGGACAAGTTCCAGTAAGTTTAGCGGGCACCGGTATGGGTGGAGCCCGCTCATACCGCCCGCCCGTAGATGTGTCAGAAGGACCGTCTCGTCAAATACTCTCACCTCCAGCAGTCGGATCGGAGATCAAAGCCCCCGAGCGACCAGAAACACCAGAATACCGTCCCAGAATAGATCTCAAGGAGGAACAAGAGGAGGCATCATCCAAGTTGTTAGCAGGATCATAGGAGGACAAGACATCATCCCCTTCATCATCAACCACTGCATCATCACCATCTCCATCCCATTCATCCCATTAGATAGTAATCTCCACTGTTATTGTGGGTTTGTACTTGAATTTACATCGCCACCCTTATTCCATTCGCAAGATTATGATGATGTTCTTGATTGTTTCCATATGTGAGTAGTTTACCTCGTTCTCGTTCTTGGGGAAGATGGAGAAGCCCTAGCAATATTTCAATATGAATGAAGATGATTTGTAGCTTTTTACTATGATTGTGTGTTAGTTTTCTCTCGTGATATTACATGAAGTCTACCATGTAATATTTGCCTTAGGTCATGAGAGAAAACTACCTTCAGAAGTATGATAGTGTATATGGCGGGAAGTGACATACCGTGTGTGGTGCACTATTGTATGAAAGGAGGGGATAAGAAGGGACTCACTATGCTTTCACAAATAACCATGGGGGAATCCCTTAATTGTGATGGATCAATAGGTGGTTTGTCGAAGGTCATTGCGGTGGTTATTTAGAGATGCATTATTAATTGCGCATCTCATCATCGAGCCTTTCCCACATACAACGAGAACAAAGATATATATTACTCCCTCCATACCGGATTAATAGGCAAATATCTGGTTGCACCGGGTTTTAGGCAGGCGTTGATTGGGTACATATTTTTTCCTTAATCGATACAATAATTATGGTTAGTAGCCAAACCATCACCTCTCCGGCCCACGCGCGAGTTAACTTCTTCCTTGCATGGAAACGATCCAGCAGTGCGAGATCAGGGAAGGACTAGTCTCGGTTGAAACCATTTTCTTTCACACTGCATGCAGTGACATGCAAACGTTTCCAGAAACTAAAGGGAAGGAAATGAAAGGACGGGAGTGATTATAGAAGCGCAGTCCCATGCTGGCCCAATTAATCGTGGGAGTTAATTCCGTAAGTTTGCCTAAGAAATCGGTTCCTCTTCAAAACAGAAATTTGCCTATTAATCCGGTATGGAGGGAGTATCTGGTTTGTGTTCTTAATTAATGCTAGTGGTGGAACCAATAACACCTGAGGACATTTTATCCTTATTAAAGTTCGAACTTAATCCATCGTAATCGTGCTTTTCTATTTCAGTTGTTTGTTTCGTAAACTAAGCTAAAAAACTCATTCTAAACCAACACCTCATTTGGGATTTAAGACAGGTGTTAAGTAAACTTAGATAAGTAGCAACAAGGGACATCAAGACCTTTACTAGTTGCTCCCCGTGGTTCGATACTCTTATTTCGAAACTAGGTACAATTGATCTGTGTACTTGCAGCCATCAATTGTCAGCTTAAATTCATTTTGGGCGAACATAGTGGGAATACATATATGTGCTTGTGTGCCCAGTTTGGATCTCTGGTTTAAGAGCATTTAACTGATTACCGAAGGGGAGAAAACTATGATATATATGCTTTGTTGCAATCTTGCCTCCTGTGGTTGTTGTTTCTGGTGGGCAACGAGCTGAAGTGTTTTTAAGTCACTAGATGTATAGAGAAGATTTTGTACCTAGGTTGCTCATAGTGGAACTTGCGTGGCATGGTTGGCCCACACCATGGTTTTTCTCTCCTCATGCCCCGATGAGATTTCCCACCTAATTTTTTGTGTCACTTGTGCATCTGATTGTATTTATATTTCCGCTGCATATGCATATATGCTAGTTAAAACTTGAAGGGGTTTGATGCATGTAAAACAAAATTTCATCGGACACGATCACCGAAGATATATCCATGAAGATGCAATACCAAGTTTGGATCTAGATGAAGTCACCGATCTAAAATGGAAGAGGATTGATGACGATATTGAACGCGGCAATGCCCGTAGCTAGGTGCATCCCTTCTAGAAGTGAGGACATATTTCCACCTCTCTCCAATCCGAGGATCAAAGATGCAATCCCTATGATGGTAACCATGAATCCGGTAGCAAGCGTTCTCGCCGTCCAGGGCGTCAAGCTAATGGTGGGAACTTGTGCAGTCTTTCGGGTGAGTATGTGGAGAACTTCCTCAATGGAGAAGCTCCTAATGGGAGAAACTCTAATGGGAAGATATATATGTATATATATATAGAGAGAGAGGAGATAAGTCAACCAAAATGCTATTGTTTCTGAGGCTCAAGTGATGGTTTGGGAGAGAGGGGTTGCCTCTATTTATAGGGGGGGGGGGGTGAGGGGAGGGGCCAACTTGGGGAGAGGGGAAAGCCCTTGGCCGCCGCGTCTGATGACCCACAAGTATAGGAGATCGCAACAGTTTTCAAGGGAAGTGAAACCCAATTTATTGATTCGACACAAGGGGAGCCAAAGAATATTTGTAAGCCTTAACAGCGGAGTTGTCAATTCAGCTACACCTGAAAACAGACTTGCTCGCAATAGTTTATCAGTAGCAACAGTTTTATAGCAGTAAGTGAAATATAAAGAGTGTAATAAAGACAGCGTAGTGCTTATAGTAAACATCAGGATTAAAATACTGTAGGCATAGGGATGGATGAACGGGCGCTGCATGGATAAGATAACTCATGTAATAATCAATAGGCATTTGCAGATAATAATAAAACAGTATCCAAGTAATAAATAACCATAGCCATGTGTTCCGTATATAGTCGTACGTGCTCGCAATGAGAAACTTGCACAACATCTTTTGTCCTACCAGCCGGTGGCAACCGGCCTCTAGGGCAACTACCGGTAATTAAGGTACTCCTTTTAATAGAGAACCGAGCAAAGCATTAACACTCCGTGAACACATGTGATCCTCATATCACGCCTTCCCCTCCGGTTGTCCCAATTTCTGTCACTTTGGGTCCTCGGGTTCCGGACAACAATATGTGTATACAACTTGCAGGTAAGATCATAAAACAATGAATATCATCATGAATCAATAACATGTTCAGATCTGAAATCATGGCACTCGGGCCCTAGTGACAAGCATCAAGCATAACAAGTTGCAACAATATCATAAAAGTACCAACAATGGATACTAGGCACCATGCCCTAACAATCTTATGTCTATTACATGAATAATCTCATCCAATCCCTACCATCCCCTTCAGCCTACAACGGGGATTTACTCACACATGGATGGGGGAAGCATGGATGTTCGATGGAGAGGTGTCGGTGGCGATGATGGCGATGATCTCCTCCAATTCCCCGTCCCGGCAGGATGCCAGAACGGAGTTTCTGGTCCCGAAAATAGGGTTTTCGATTGCGGCGGAGTTCTGGATGTCTTCTGGCAGATTGGTCGAACCCCCGTGCGTTTCTAGGTCAAGGGCTTTAAGTAGTCTAGAGGGGAGCGCCTGGGGATGGCCGAGGCGGCGTCCCCATGTGGCGGCGCGGCCATGGGCCCACCGCGCCGCCACGTGGTGTGCGCGCCTCGTGGCCCCCCTCCGTCTCGTCTTCTGGCTCCGTGGGTCTTGTGTAAAAATAGGCTCATTGCAATTATTTCCGGGATTTTCCTGAAAGTTGATTTTCGCACAAAAATAAGATACAGGGCAATTTGAAAACAGCGTTAGTCCGTGTTAGTTGTATCCAAAACACACAAATTAGAGGCAAAACAATAGCAAAAGTGTTTGGGAAAGTAGATACGTTTTGGACGTATCAACTCCCCCAAGCTTAGCTTATTGCTTGTCCTCAAGCAATTCAGTTAACAACTGAGTGCGATAAAAGAACTTTCACGAACACATTTGCTCATATGATGTAAATATTCTCATTATATGGACGAGTACTTAGGCAATTCATAATGAGATAAATGCAAATAAAGTCATCTAATAGTTATGTCAATCATGAAAAAGATACCAACAAACTAATAATAAGCATCACGAAACATATCTATAAGCAGGATTGCAATGCTCATAAAAAGATATGATAAAGTGGTATCTCGCTTGCCCGTACAGCAAAACATAAATGCCCAGGCACCTCTGGAGTTCATGGGAAGACTAGAAGTGAAGATTATCAAAGATAAAAGCATCAAAGTTATACCATAGTTAATAATATTCTGGGACAAACATATTACACTAAGAATGAAAATTATGCTCTCAAGAAGGTGCTCAAAGAAAGGATGGTGACTCAACATAAAAGTAAAAGATTGACCCTTCGCAGAGGGAAGCAAGGATTAACATGTGCTAGAGCTTTTCATTTTTAAAACAAAAGTAAAATTGTTTTGAGAGGTGTTTGTTGTTGTCAACGAATGGTAGTGGGCACTCTAACTACCTTGTCAACCAGACTTTCAAGAGCGGCTCCCATGAAGGACGTTATCTCTACCAGCAAGGTAGATCATCCCTCTTCTCTTTTGTTTACACATGTATTTTAGTTTCATTATGGATGACACTCCTTCCAACCTTTGCTTACACAAGCCATGGCTAACCGAATCCTCGGGTGCCTTCCAACATTCACATACCATGGAGGAGTGTCTATTTGCAAATTAAGTTGCTTGATAAATCAGGGCAAAACATGTGAAGAGAATTATTTATGAAAGTTAATTAATTGGGCTGGGCGTTGGCCAGCTCTTTTGCAAAATTATTGGATAAGTGGATGTATATACCACTAGTCCATTGGTGAAAGTCTGACTGACAAGATTGAAAGATAAAACACCACATACTTCCCCATGAGCTATAAAACATTGACACAAATTGAGAAGTACTTTGAAGGTTTTAAAGGTAGCACATGAAAATTTACTTGGAATAGTTTGAAATTCCATGCAAAGGTATTTATGGTGGATACTTTGGAGTAACTTGGTTTTCAGGGGTTTGGAGGCACGAGCAGAATTCCCGCTCAGTACAAATGAAGGCTAGCAATAGACTGGGAAGCGACAATCAAGAGAGCAATAACCGTCATAATCATGCTTGCGACAAAATAAAATTAACGGAGGCATAAAAGTGATACAAGAACTCTGCAAAGTAAATCATCGAGGCTTAATTGACTTTTTGTTTTTCAGTCATATGCATGCGTGAGCATGTGCCAAGTCAATTCAAATGAATTATTCAGAGGAGGATACCACAATATCATACCTATCTATGAATAAAACAATGCAAGCAAATATTTATGACATGCTACTCATATTAATAAATTGGAGCTAAATATGAGAGATCATGAACTACTAGACTTTCATTAAATGACATATACCTCACATGAACCAACTAAGCATGCTCACTTGGATGAGTATATGTACAAAAATGAAAACAAATAGAGTTCATACCAGCCTCTCACCACAGTCGAGTTGTCATAGATCATCATTATTGCCTTTCACTTGTGTGGCTTGAATAATATGAAATGAAAACCAAGCTCCAACCACCGGAGACCGCTGAACTCCATAATAAACTTTACAAAACCGAAGAAGAACAACAAATATTTTTGGATTTTCAATATTAGAGTCACCGAACGAAAGTAAAATCTTTTTGGATTTTCTCATAGCAAACCAATGATAGTAAATAAAGAAAAATAGGAACAAGAAACCAAATAAACAAATGATAAAGAGAAACAAAAGAAATATTTTTGGTCTTTTTGTGTTTTAGAAAAGAAACAAAGCAAAATTAAGAGAATGAAAACTAAAAGAGTCACACAAAAGCAAAGTGGCAGAAATCTGCCGAAACTTGACAGCAGTACAGTAAATTTTTTCTTTTGAAAATCCTCTGCTGTTCAACTCGAAAAGTGCTCAACTAATGAAAGTTAGATAATAACCTGTTGAGCATGCAAAAAAATTGGCAGCTCAAAATAACGTTCTGGATATTTTTAGGAATTTTTCCAGTATCAGTCCAGAATCTGTTTTTTAGACAGCACTTCCCCAAATATCATCTTCCTCATATTAGAAGCAACTATCGGCACACAAATGAAATAGAAAAGTAAAAGTAAAGGTTACTACAGTAGTAACAACCTTCAAAAACTAAAATAAGAACCTACTGAAATAAAAATAACCAAAAGAGAAACAACCAAAAGAAGCGAAACAAGTATATACAAATGACCGGCAATTATAATATGCAATGAATGAGTGATGCCGGCGTACCTCCCCCCAAGCTTAGGCTTTTGGCCTAAGTGGAGATCAACCCCAGCGAGGGTCAGGGTTCCACGCCGGTGGATCATACATGGCATGGTCGTAATAAGATCCCTGTGCAGAAGAAGAGGATGAAGGTTCCTCATGCCCAGAATACTGATGTGAAGAACTTGCTGCGTTGGATGACAAGTCGAGAGGATCCTCGGCCTCCTCCATGCCTTCCCCTGCGTGATGGCCGCACCTCTCTATGTATGCATCAAGTTCATCTTCCGTGATCGACCAACTGTTCCTGGAATCAAGGTTAAACAAAGCAGGTGCAGGAAATCCAACCAGTCTTTCAGATTGAATTACTCTCCACTTTTTCTTGAAAAAGGTTATCTCATAGGACAGGTTATTAAAGTTAGACCGATTAGAAACAAAGTCATGTTTTATCATGGAAACAATATCAAGTTTCTCTAAAGAGAGCTGAACATCAAGAGGGTGAGGTTCTACACCATGCATAGCTAGCAAACGAGAGGCAATGAGACCTCCACAAATTCCTCCTTTATCACGGTTAGTAGCAAGCCTAAATGCTATCAAAGCACCCAAATTATAAGTTCTATCACGTTGCAATGCAGCAGCTAAGAAAACCAAGTCATGGATGGATAACTTATTTGCATTCTTTCTAGCAAGAACACACTTGGTGATAAAGTAAGCAAAATAGCGAATAGATGGGAGTTGAATACTACGAATTTTACCACTCTCATCCGAGAAGCTTCTCCCTTGACAGATCATCTCGTATAGATTCAAGAGTTGCAGTGGCAACCACCTAATCCTCTCACGCGATCCCCACTGTGGCACGTTAATAGCTGCACAAAAATCATCAAAGGGCAAGTTGATAGTTTTATTGTAGATTTTATATTGAACCATGGGGTTAGGTTGGGACCAATGGTATTCAAAATCCTGCACCACTGACATGGTTAGTTTTGCATATTGGTAAGGTTCACCAACAACAAAATCTTCTAACCCTGCATTAGAAATTAGATTTTGAACATCCTGAAAAATTCCTGCACTCTTCATGAAATCGGTGCATGGGTAGTAGGAGGGGAATACCCCCTCTTCACGGTGGACTCTCATAACTTCATGCACCTCCAATTCATGTTGGTTGAGTTGGTGTCTATTCCATTCCATTTTCTAAAAAAATTCAACAATCATTATAAAAGTTGATTTTGAGACATATAAATGAGGGTGACTACTATAGGAACTTGATAGAGTACTAAACATGCATCAAAACTAATTTTTACAACTTAGAACAAGCATGCAAACTCACTTAACATGTCACCTACAACAGCAAAATACTCAAGATATACTCAACTAAACAAAATTATATTTGGATAATCGGAGGAGTCACATACCGGAGAACAAATGCTTCAAATCTCAGCAGCAAAGATGGGCTGAGCAAGGAGATCGAAAATCTCGAGCAAGAACAACAAGAAACTCGGGTTTGAACAATGGTGTTGTGTTTTCCCGTGGAAGAGAGTGGAGTGGTAGGTGGATGAGTGAGGGAAAGGTGGGGTCCATACCACAGGGCGGCGCGCCCCCCATGCTGGCCGCGCCAGCACATGGGGTGCAGCCCTGGGGTGCCCCACTGGTCAGCCCCAGGCACTCTCAGGTTGCAATTTAAAAAATAGGACCGGTGGTATAATTTTTGTAAATTTATGAAAACTTTGAAAAATGCACATTTCTGGGTGTTAAAATAATTGTTTTAGGGCAGAAAAAGATTTTCAAAATTTTAAACAACTAAAGCATCTTGCAAAACAAGTAGTACTACTAAAAGTAAAACAAGTGTGGAGAAAGAAAGAAATGTTGTTTAGCTCTTCCATGCATTTAAAATGTACTTGTTAACAAGGTTGATCAAGTCTTGCCGCCAAATAAATTTTACATGACATAAGAAGAAATAAACCTCAAATCAATCATGTTACCTTATATTGTATTGATATGGATCCAATCATAATATTTTGATATCCTTCTTTAGGCTCATATATAGGACAATCAATAACTCCCACTTTGATATATCTCAAATTAGAAATTGTATTAACTCCATATACTTTATCAATCTTCTTGGGAAAATAAACAGTATGCTCCTTGTCATCAACATTGAAAGTAACTTTTCCTTTATTGCAATCAATAACAACCCCTGCAGTGTTAAGAAAAGGTATTCCAAGAATAATAGACATATTATCATCTTCAGGCATTTCCAACACAATGAAATCAGTTAATATTAAGCAATTATGAGCAACTTGAACAGGAACATCCTCACATATACCAACAGGAACATCAGTAGATTTATCAGCCATTTGCAAAGATATATCGGTTGGTATCAACTTATCTAGATCAAGTCTCTTGTAAAGAGAAAAAGGCATAGCACTAACTCCTGCTCCCAAATCACATAGAGCAGTTCTAACATAATTATTCTTGATGGAACAAGGGATAGTCGGTATACCTGGGTCTCCCAACTTCTTTGGAACCTTGCCATTGAAAGAGTAATTAGCAAGCATAGTGGAAATCTCCTCATTAGGAATTTTCCTTTTGTTAGAGACAATATCTTTCATATACTTTGAATAAGGAGGCAATTTAATAGCATCAGTCAAAGGGATTTGCAAGAACAAAGGTTTCATCCAATCACAAAATTTATTATAGTGTTCTTCCTCCTTTGATTTTAGTTTCTTAACAGGAAAAGGCATTTTCTTTTGAACCCAAGGTTCTCTTTCATTACCATGTTTCTTAGCAATGAAATCTTCTTTAGTGTACTTTTTATTTTTAGCATGCTTTTCAGATTCATCTTCAACCTCTTCTTTATCATAAATATCATTCTTATCATTATATTTATCATGTTCATTACCACTTTCAGTTTCAGCATCAGAAATAGAAATACTACTAGGATCATTAACAGGTTCAGAAGCATCTACAACAATTTTATGTTTCTTCTTCTTTTTCTTAGAAGGAGCACTAGTTTCTTTAGTTCGTTGAGAATCTTGTTCAACTCTTTTGGGATGCCCCTCGGGATATAGAGGATCCTGAGTAGAAACACCACCTCTAGTTGTTACTTCATAAGCATGTTTTTCTTTAGAAGTATTTTTTAACAAGTCATTTTGCACTTTAGTGAGTTGATCAATTTGAGTTTGAACCATATGAAAATGTTTAACAAGCATCTTAACATCATTGGAGGTTCTCTCCACAATATCATGCAATTTACTAATAGCTTGAGAATTTTCCATTAAATGATTCTCTACTCTCATATTAAAGTTATCTTGCTTAACAACATAATTATCAAATTCATCTAAACATTGATCAGGAGGTTTTGAGTAAGGAATGTCTCCTTTATCAAAGCGTTGAAGGGAATGTACCTCAACTGTGGATGAAGGGGAGTTATCTTACATAAATCTTCTATGGGTGGTAAATTCTTCACATCTTCAGATTTAATACCTTTCTCTTTAGCTTCCCTCATATCTTCATCATTTAATTCAATCATACCCCTCTTCTTTAATATTGGTATTGGGGTTGGTTCAGGTGTAGTCCAATCATCATGATTTTGGCTTATTCTAGCCAAGTAATTCTTCAGCTGTCTGAGTTCTTTTCCTGAAAACACAACCAGCACAACTATCCGGTATGCCCTAGACTCAATGGTTAGTCCACTATAAAATATATCAAGTAAGTCATGCTTTTATCATGTCCAGGCTCTGAGAGAAAAACCTTGCCAAGCCTTCCAATTTCTCTCCATCTTCAAAAACTATAAATTTTCTGCAAAGCAATATGTTGAGCACGATGACCCACAAGTATAGGAGGTGTATCGTAGTACTTTCGATAAATAAGAGTGTCGAACCCAACGAGGAGCAGAAGGTGTTGACAAGCAGTTTCGATGAAGGATTCGCTGTAAATGCTCACAGACAAATATTCAGGGGGTTTTGATATAGCAGATAAATAAAGTACAAGTAAATAAAATGCGAGAGTAATAGTTGCAGCGAGTGGCCCAATCTTTTTAGCACAAAGGACAAGCCGGTTTGTTTACTTATAATGACCAAACGTTCTGAGGACACACGGGAATTTAGTCTAGTGCTTTCGCTTCATATAGCTGATTAATCTTCATTGTTTTGATAAGTGTTGTGTGGGTGAACCTATGCTAATGCATCTCCCTTCCTAGGACTAATACATACTTGTGATTATACCCCTTGCGAGCATCCGCAAATACAAGAAAGTAATTAAGATAAATCTAACCACAACCTTAAACTCTCGAGATCCTGCTATCCCTCCTGCATCGATATACCAACGGGGTTCAGGTTGTCACTCCGGCAACCCCAAAATTAGCAAACGAATACAAGATGCATTCCCTAGGCCCATAAAGGTGAAGTATCATGTAGTCGACGTTCACATGACACTAGAAGAATAACACCACAACTTAAATGTCAAACCATTAAATATTACTCAACATAGTTCACTACTAACATTTAGACTTCACCCATGTCCTCAAGAACTAAACGAACTACTCACGAGACATCATATGGAACATGATCAGAGGTGATATGATGATGAATAACAATCTGAACATAAACCTTGGTTCAATAGTTTCACTCAATAGCATCAATAACAAGGAGTAATCAATACCCGGAGAGTTTCCCCTATGAGACAATCAAGATTTAACCCTAGATGTTACAGTGACGAGGTGCAGCGGTGGAGATGGCGGTGTCGATGGTGGAGATGATGGTGATGATGATCCCAATGAAGTCCAGCTCGATGACGATAACGATGGCGTCGATTTCCCCTCCGGGAGGAATTTCCCCGCGGATTTCCCGCCGGAGAGCTCTTTTCTCTCTGGTGTTTTCCGTCTCGCAGAGGCGGCTGTGTCTCTCGCGATCATCCCCCACCTTAGGTTTTCAGATGAAGTACGCGGAAGAGAGGAGGCCGAGAGGGGTCCCTCCCCACAAGGCGGCGCGGCCAGGCAGGGCCCGCGCCGGCCTATGGGGGGCCCCCCTCCTCGGCTCCTCCTTTGGCTGGCTCATTCTTCTGGAAAAATAAGATCTTCGGTGTAATTTCCGTCAATTGTTGATCTCCGAAATATTGCATTCTGACGGTGCTTTTTCCAGCAGATCCCGACTCCGGTGAATGATTCTCCAATAATCATGAAACATGCAAAATAGGTGAAATAACATAAGTATCATCTCTAAATATGAAATATATCAATGAATAACAGTAAATTATGATATAAAATAGTGATGCAAAATGGACGTATCAACTCCCCAAGCTTAGACTTCGCTTGTCCCCAAGCGAAACTGAACTCAGTAAACAAGACCACATGTTTATGGAGTGAAGAGTCGATAAATAAAATACGGACAAGAAGCATCACATTTATTAATTCACACAAGACATTCTAGTGAACAATTTCATCATATAACTCAACTTGAAACAAGTAAAGAGAAACCACAATAAAGGTGCATAGGAAATCATAGTTGGTGATGGCAAACTTCATTCTTGGTCAAAGAACAATTATCAGATTGTACTTGTCTGTCGAGCAGCGCTCTTATATTAAAGCTTATACGGCAAAACTTGCATACTCAATCATAATAATCTCCTCATAATCATTGATAACTTTCAAAGCTATATTCATTCAGATAAAACTTGTACTAAACAAGGAAGAATAAAAGGCACGATTAAATAGATCACAATATAAATGGTTGGATCACAACAACTCAATTGCTTGCTTAAAATGGAGGGAAATAGGTTTACTGACTCAACATGAAAGTAAAAGATAGGCCCTTCGCAGAGGGAAGCAGGGATCAAATCATGTGCTAGAGCTTTTTAAGTTTTGAAATCATATAGAGAGCATAAAAGTAAAGTTTGAGAGGTGTTTGTTGTTGTCAACGAATGGTAGTGGGCACTCTAACTACCTTATCAACCAGACTTTCAAGAGCGGCTCCCATGAAGGACATTATCTCTACCAGCAAGGTTGATCACCCCTCTTCTCTTTTGTTTACACATGTATTTAGTTTCATTATTGATGACACTCCTCCCAACCTTTTGCTTACACAAGCCATGGCTAAATCCTGGTGCCTTCCAACATTCTCATACCATGAAGGAGTGTCTATTTGCAAAATTAAGTTGCTTACCGATAGATCAAGGCAAAGCATGTGAAGAGAATTATTAATGCAAGTTAATTAATTAATTGGGGCTGGGAACCTCTTTTTGCAAAATTATTGGATAAGCGGATGAGCCACTAGTCCATTGGTGAAAGTTTGTCAGAAGTAAATGACAAGATCGAAAGATAAAACACCACATACTTCCTCATGAGCTATAAAACATTGACACAAATAAGAGATAATAAATTTTGAATTGTTTAAAGGTAACACATGAAGTATTTACTTGGAATGGCGCAAAATACCACATAATAGGTAGTTATGGTGGACACTGATGGAATAGGTTTGGTTTAAGGGTTTGGATGCACGAGAAGCATTCCCTCTCACAGGTCTTTCTAGCAAGGTTGGTTAGCAAGCATAAGAGTTGAGGGAAACAAACAAATATACATGTGATAGAAACAATCATGCATCTTACTTGTAAGCACAAACAATTTTAACTTCAGAATACTAAGCTCATAGTTAATCAATAAAGAAAGATAATGAACTAACATATCTACATGCATTTCCTCTTTTCTACTTAAACTCAAAGTGTTGTTGCTATTGACCAATGCTAAGTTTGCCAAAACCAAATAGATTTACTTGATGCTCCCAAAGTGATACCAATACTAATCAACAAGATCAATCATATAATAGAGATTACAAACTAAAATAAGGTGTGCAAAAAGTAAATGATAAAACTTCTCATTAATATTCCATAACGATAACTCACACCAAGGGATACATAGATAACCAACTAAAGAGAGAGATACTTCCACACTGCAAACCATCTTATATGATAACTTCCCTACTCATGATATGGCACTACTTGATAGTAAAAAGATAAAAGGTAGTGATGATGTGATACGGCACTCCCCAAGCTTGGAACAAACCAAGGGGATGCCAATACCAATGATGAATCACTCCTTCGGCGGCGGTGGTGGATTCTTGATGAGCTTCTTAACAAGTTCCTTTAGTTCATCAATCTCATAAGTGAGGTTGCGGATCAGCTCCGAGTTGTGCTCAACGCGGTTAAGAAGTATGTCAGACGGTGAGTCCCAACTCTTAGAATTGTTTCCCCACTCCTCAGATTCAGATTTCGTCCTTCCTGCAGTGTTAGAACGGTCTATATCCCAACCACTAGGCAATACCGCCTTGGGAATCCTTTCAATTTGACGATTATAAATTAGAGTGCGGAAAGGGTTGTCAATGCCTGGAGGAGATGTCCTTGGAGCTAGGAAGCGACGTGGAACTCCTCCTCTGATGCTAATCCGTGCGCTTTTCTTGGTGTTGAACGGGTTTTCTACCACTCCGATGCTTGCGACGGTGGCGCGCGGGTATACTCACGGAACTTCCTCCACTTCTCCTTCATCCTCACTCTCGATTTCTTCCTTGACTTCTTTCAACTCGGGATCTTGAGTATCTTCCTCCGAAAGCCCTTTGCCCTTGTTGTTGGAGACCATGGTGCTTCTAGATCAAAAACAGATCCCCAAACAGCTCGAAACAAAACACGACGAGAAAACGATATACGGACCTCCAGGGGTATGGGGGATTATATAGCAGAAATTTTCACGACAGAAGGAAAGTACCAGGTCGAACCAGAGTTGGAGAGGGACTACAAGGGGTCGTCACCATAGGGCGGCGCGGCCAGGCTGGGGCCCGCGCCAGCCTATGGGGGCACGCCCTCGTGCGTCTCCTCCTCTCCGTTTTGATCTCGTAATTTTTCATATTTTCCAAAAATAGCAAAAATATTGTTCGGAAAGTTAAACGCGGACTTTTTATTACCAAACTGTTACCTATTCAAAGTCGAACTCTACTGTCAATTTGACCTTTGATGAAAGCTTCCGGAGTCACCACTTGAATAACATCAACATCTTCATTATAAGAATCTCCAGAAATATAGTGCTTGAGCCTTTGTCCAATCACTACTTGTGTGGCATCACCTTTCAGAGAACCAATTTTAATTGCTCCTGAACGATACACCTCCTCAATGACATATGGTCCTTCCCATTTTGAGAGTAATTTCCCTGCAAAAAATCTGAGACGAGACCGATACAATAGGACTTTATCTCCAACATTAAATTCTCTTTTAATAATTCTTCTATCATGCCATTTCTTAACCTTCTCCTTAAATTTTTTAGCATTTTCATAAGCTTCACTTCTCCATTCATCTAAAGAACTCAATTGTAGCAACCTTTTCTTACCGGCAAGTTTAGAATCTTTATTAAGTTCTCTTACAGCCCAATAAGCTTTGTGCTCTAGTTCTAAAGGTAAATGACAAGCTTTTCCATAGACCATTTTATAAGGAGACATACCCATAGGATTTTTATAAGCAGTTCTATAAGCCCACAACGCTTCCTTTAACTTACTAGCCTAATTTTTCCTAGATTTATTAACAGTCTTTCCTAAGATAGAATTAATTTCTCTATTTGAAAATTCTACTTGCCCACTAGTTTCAGGATGATAAGCGGAAGCAATCCTATGATTAATACCATATTTAGCAAGAGTTTTTCTAAAACCACCATGAATAAAATGAGAACCTCCATCAGTCATAATATATCTAGGTACTCCAAACCTAGGAAAAATAACATATAAAAGCATTTTTAAAGAAGTCTCACCATCAGCACTTTTTGTGGGTATAGCTTCCACCCATTTAGTAACATAATCAACAACAACAAGTATATGAGTGTTACCTTCTGAAGAAGGGAAAGGACCCATGAAGTCAAATCCCCAACAATCAAATGGTTCAATAACAAGAGTGTAATTCATAGGCATTTCATTGCGTCTGGAGATATTACCAACTCTTTGACATTCATCACAAGATAAGATAAACTTCCTTGCATCTTTAAAGAGAGTCGGCCAATAAAAACCTGATTGTAGAACCTTTTGCGCAGTTCTATCTCCGGCGTGATGTCCTCCATAAACACTACCATGCCACTTACTCAATATCTCTTGTTGTTCATATTCTGGTACACATCTTCGCATAATACCATCCACTCCTTCTTTATATAAGTGTGGGTCATCCCAAAAATAATGCCTCAAATCATAAAAGAATTTCCTCCTTTGCTGAGCTAAAAAGGTTGGAGGCAAATACTTCGAAACGATAAAGTTAGCATAATCAGCATACCAAGGACTATCTCGCGAGCTCACCTTTATTACAGCCAATTGTTCATTTGGAAAACTATCATTAATAAGAACAGGATCATAAGCAATATTTTCCAATCTAGATAAGTTATCAACAGGATTATCAGCACCTTTCCTATCTATAATATGTAAATCAAATTCTTGCAAAAGAAGTACCCATCTAATAAGCCTTGGCTTAGCATCTTTCTTTTCCATAAGGTATCTAATTGCAGCATGATCAGTATGAATCGTAACTTTTGAATCAACAATATAAGATCTAAACTTGTCACAAGCAAAAACTACAGCTAATAGTTCTTTTTCAGTTGTAGCATAATTTCTTTGAGTAGCATCAAGAGTCCTACTAGCATAATGAATAACATTCAATTTCTTATCTACTCGCTGTCCAAGGACAGCACCTACAACAAAATAGCTAGCATCACACATAATTTCAAAAAGGTAAGTTCCAATCAGGAGGTTCAACTACAGGAGCAGTTGTTAAGGCTTTCTTTAGAGTCTCAAAAGCTTCCTTACAATTATCATCAAAAACAAATGGCACATCTTTTTGAAGAAGATTAGTAAGAGGCTTTGAAATTTTAGAGAAATATTTAATAAATCTCCTATAAAACCCAGCATGACCAAGAATACTACGAATACCTTTAACATCCCTCGGATAGGGAATCTTCTCAATTGCTTCAACTTTAGCTCTATCAACTTCAATACCTCTCTCAGAAATTTTATGTCCCAATACAATTCCTTCGTTAACCATAAAGTGGCATTTCTCCCAATTAAGAACAAGGTTAGTTTCTTCACATCTCTGCAAAACTTTATCAAGGTTTCGCAAGAAATTATCAAAAGAATTCCCATAGACAGAAAAATCATCCATGAATCCCTCTACAATCTTTTCACAAAAGCCATGAAAAATAGCAGACATGCATCTTTGAAAAGTACCAGGAGCATTACATAAACCAAAAGGCATACACCTATAAGCATAAGTTCCATAGGGACAAGTGAAAGTGGTTTTCTCTTGATCTTTAGCTCTAACCAATTTGTGAAAACCCAGAATAACCATCAAGAAAGCAGAAATGAGTATTTTTAGACAACCTTTCTAACATTTGATCAATAAATGGTAAAGGGTAATGATCTTTCTTAGTAACTTCATTAACTTTTCAAAAATCAATGCACATTCTATACCCTACAACTACTCTTTGAGGAATGAGCTCATCATTATCATTAGGCACAACAGTTATTCCTCCTTTCTTAAGAACACAATGCACATGACTAACCCATCTACTATCAGCAATAGGATATATTATACCTGCTTCAAGAAGTTTTAATACCTCATTCCTTACCACATCCTTCATCTTAGGAATTAAACGACGCTGATGTTCAACAACAGGCTTTGCATCATCTTCCATATTGATGGCATGTTGGCAAATAGCGGGAGAAATCCCTTCAAGTCATCAAGAGTATAGCCAATAGCTCCTCGGTGTTTCTTCAATATTTCCAATAACCTTTCTTCCTCAAATTCTGAAAGCTTAGAACTAATAATAACATGATATATTTTCTTATCATCAATATGAGCATACTTAAGATTATCAGTAATGGTTTCAAATCGAAAAAGGATCTTCCTTTGGTGGTGGTATTGTACCTAGATCTTCAACCGGCAAGTCATGTTTAAGAATAGGTTGACGAAGGAAAATTTCATCAAGCTCATTCCTTTCTTCCCTAAAAACTTCACTCTCACTATCCTCCAAATGTTGCTGCAAAGGATTATTAGGAGCAAGAGCAATAGATGCACACTGTTCAACTCTAAAATCATCGTTAGGCAAATCAGCTTTATAAGGAGTTTTGGTAAATTTAGAGAAATTAAACTCATAAGATTCACCAGCAAATTTAGTAACAATTTTCTCTTTCTTGCAATCTATAATAGCTCCACAAGTATTTAGAAAAGGTCTACCAAAAATAATAGGACAAGACTTACTAGCAGCAGAACCAAGTACCAAAAAGTCAGCATGATATTTAATCTTACCACATAGAACTTCCACATCTCGAACAATACCAATAGGAGAGATAGTTTCTCTATTAGCTAGCCGAATAATCACATCAATATCTTCGAGTTCACAAGAACCAATTTCATGCATGATTTCCGTGTAATGCTCATAAGGAATGGCACTAATACTTGCACCAATGTCGCATAAACCATAATAACAATGATCACCAATTCTAACAGAGAGCATAGGAACACTGGCTTTCCTGGACTTATTAGGATGCAAAACAATATTAGAAGCATCTTCACAAAAATGATATGACCATCTTCTACATTTTCAGTCACAAGATCTTTAACTATTGCAATAGCAGGTTCAACCTTTATTTGCTCTTCAGGTTCTATAGGTTTCTTTGCACTTTTATTAACCGCACTAGTTATAACAGAATACTCCTTCATTTTAATAGGAAAAGGAGTTTTTTCAATATAAGCTTCAGGAAGAATATGATCAACATTTTTAATTTCAACATACTTACCTATAGGTGAATCAGTTTTATCTCTATAAGGTTCATGATACTTATCAAAATTCTTCATAGGCAATTCAAAATGAGAGGCAAAAGTTTTATAAAAATTTGCAACAACTTGAGAGTCAAGACCATAAGTAGGCACTCATATTACGAAATTTATCAGTATCCATAAAAGTTTCAATGCATTCATAATCATAATTTATACCCGACTCTCTGCCTTTGTCGTTCTCCCATCCCTCAGTATTCTCTTGGATCCGATCAATAAGGTCCCATTTAAACTCTTCTTTGTTGCGTGTGAATGATCCAGAACAAGTAGTATCCAGCAAGGTTTTATCTTGAAAACAAAGTCTTGCATAGAAATTATCAATAATGATATTACCAGGAAGCTCATGAATGGGGCATTTGAGCATTAAAGACTTCAATCTCCCCATGCTTGGGCAATACTCTCTCCATCATGAGGCCAAAAATTATATATGCGGTTCCGGTCTTTGTGAATTTCACTTGGAGGATAGAATTTAGAATAAAATAGAGGCACAATATCCTTCCAATCAAGAGAATCCCCATTCTTCAGCAATTTATACCAATGCGCCGCTACAGCGATATAGACAATAGTTTCTTCCTAACTGCATCCATAGCAATACCTGCACACTTGAATAACCCGCATAATTCATGTAAAAACAGTAAATGATCTCCAGGATGGACAGTTCCATCCCCTTCATAGCGGTTATCCACAACACGTTCAATAATTTTCATAGGTATTTTGTATGGAACCTCTTTCTCACTTGGCGCCTCATCCACTACCTTTGCAGTAGTAGTAGATTTTCCAAATAGGAATTGAAGAGAAGACCTCTCCATAATGAATTATAGCAACAGGCAGAAATAAAATCAACACGTACAGTAAAAGTTTCCCTTACCAATTCCACTTACCAATAGCGCTTCACTCCCCGGCAACGGCGCCAGAAAATAGTCTTGATGACCCACAAGTATAGGGGTGTATCGTAGTACTTTCGATAAATAAAAGTGTCGAACCCAACGAGGAGCAGAAGGTGTTGACAAGCAGTTTCGATGAAGGATTCACTGTAAATGCTCACAGACAAGTATTCAGGGGTTTTGATATAGCAGATAAATAAAGTACAAGTAAATAAAATGCGAGAGTAATAGTTGCAGCGAGTGGCCCAATCCTTTTTAGAACAAAGGACAAGCCGGTTTGTTTACTTATAATGACCAAATGTTCTTGAGGACACACGGGAATTTAGTCTAGTGCTTTCGCTTCATATAGCTGATTAATCTTCATTGTTTTGATAAGTGTTGTGTGGGTGAACCTATGCTAATGCATCGCCCTTCCTAGGACTAATACATACTTGTGATTATACCCCTTGCAAGCATCCGCAAATACAAGAAAGTAATTAAGATAAATCTAACCACAACCTTAAACTCTGAGATCCTGCTATCCCTCCCGCATCGATATACCAACGGGGGTTCAGGTTGCTGTCACTCCGGCAACCCCACAATTAGCAAACGAATACAAGATGTATTCCCCTAGGCCCATAAAGGTGAAGTATCATGTAGTCGACGTTCACATGACACCACCAGAAGAATAACACCACAACTTAAATATCAAACCATTAAATATTACTCAACATAGTTCACTACTAACATTTAGACTTCACCCATGTCCTCAAGAACTAAACGAACTACTCACGAGACATCATATGGAACATGATCAGAGGTGATATGATGATAAATAACAATCTGAACATAAACCTTGGTTCAATGGTTTCACTCAATAGCATCAATAACAAGGAGTAATCAATACCGGGAGAGTTTCCTATGAGACAATTAAGATTTAACCCTAGATGTTACAGCGGTGACGAGGTGCAGTGGAGATGGCGGTGTCGATGGTGGAGATGATGGTGATGATGATCCCAATGAAGTCCAGCTCGATGACGATGATGATGGCGTCGATTTCCCCCCAGGGGAATTTCCCCTGCCCGCCGAGAGCTCTTTTCTCTCTGGTGTTCCGCAGAGGCCTGTGTCTCCTCGCGATTATCCTCCATCACCTTAGGCTTTCGGGTAGATGAAGTACGCGAAACAGAGGAGGCCGAGAGGGTGGGCCCCCTCCCCCACGGCCGGCGGGGGGGCCGGGGGCCTGGCATGGCGGCCCTCGGCTGCTCCTTTGGCTGGCTCATTCTTCCGGAAAAATAAGATCTTCGTGTAATTTCCGTCAATTGTTGATCTCTAGAAATATTGCGTTCTGACGGTGCTTTTTCCAGCAGAATCCTGACTCCGGTGAATGATTCTCCAATAATCATGAAACATGCAAAATAGGTGAAATAACATAAGTATCATCTCTAAATATGAAAATATATCAATGAATAACAGTAAATTCTGATATAAAATAGTGATGCAAAATGGACGTATCCAGCACTAGCAGGAAAATAATTTCAAAAGAAAACATCAAGCAAACCACTTGGACTATCAATAGAATCAGGAGGCAAACTATTATACCAAGTTTTAGCATCATCCTTTAATGAGAAAGCAAAAAAATTAGCAACAAAATAAGTACCTTCTTGATATCATCAGAAAACAAGCTACTCAAAGTAGAAAGCTCATTCATGTGCTCTACAACACTTTCTTTTTCAGTACCACAAAAAGGAGTTTTCTCAACAATAGATATATGAGATAAATCAAGAGAAAATCATAATCCTTATCCTTAATGTTTATAGGAGATGTGGCAAATTTAGGATCAGGAGACAGTTTATATCTAACATCATGTTGTGCAAGAAACTTTTTAATGTTACTTACACCAGTAGTAGCATTACATTTATCAATAAAATCATCATCAAGTTCCACATAATCTTCATCAGGATCATCACTAGAGTGTTCAACAGACTCAGGTGAATTAACAGGTGTAAAAGTATTTTCATTAGGAATTTCAGTATTTTCAATTTGTCTAGACCTAGCAATTGTAGCATCTAGAAAAGGACCTAATGAACCATTATCATCAAGCACAGTAGAAGCATCATCAAAATTATCAGAGGAATTTTCAGATGCAGAAGTACCAACACGTGAAGCTTGTGGTGGTGAAACAAGTTGACTTATCACAGATGGTGAATCAAGAGCAGCAGAGGTACTCAAAGTTGTACCTTTTCTTGTAGTGTATGGTAATATGGCGACTTTAGCATTGCGAGGTTTACCCATGATGGAGGATTTGCAGCGAACAATATCAATTCAGGTGAACTTGCAAATAAAGCTATGCTCCAACGGCGCAAAAAATAGTCTTGATGGCCCACAAGTATAGGGGATCGCAACAGTCTTCGAGGGAAGTGAAACCCAATTTATTGATTCGACACAAGGGGAGCCAAAGAATACTTGTAAGCCTTAATGAGTTGTCAATTCAGCTACACCTGGAAACAGACTTGCTGCAATAGTTTATCAGCAACAGTTTTATAGCGTAGTGAAATATAAGCGAGTGTAATAAAGACAGCAGAGTGATTATAGTAAACAACATGATTAAAATACCGTAGGCATAGGGATGGATGAACGGGCGCTGCATGGATAAGATAACTCATGTAATAATCAAGACTAGGCATTTGCAGATAATAAAAACAGTATCCAAGTACTAAATAACCATAGGCATGTGTTCCTATAGTCGTACGTGCTCGCAATGAGAAACTTCCACAACATCTTTTGTCCTACCAGTGGCAGCCTCTAGGGAAACTACTGGTAATTAAGGTACTCCTTTTAATAGAGAACCGGAGCAAAGCATTAACACTCCATGAACACATGTGATCCTCATATCACAGCCTTCCCCTCTGGTTGTCCCAATTTCTGTCACTTTGGGGCCTCGGGTTCCGAACAGCAATATGTGTATACAACTTGAAGGTAAGATCATAAAACAATGAATATCATCATGAATCAATAACATGTTCAGATCTAAAATCATGGCACTCGGGCCCTAGTGACAAGCATTAAGCATAACAAGTTGCAACAATATCATAAAAGTACCAACAACGGATACTAGGCACCATGCCCTAACAATCTTATGTCTATTACATGTACAATCTCATCCAATCCCTACCATACCCTTCAGCCTACAGCGGGGATTTACTCACACATGGATCGGGGAAGCATCGATGGTCGATGGAGAGGCGTCGGTGGCGATGATGGTGATGATCTCCTCCAATTCCCCGCCCCGGCAGGGTGCCAGAACTGAGTTTCTGGTCCCGAAAATAGGGTTTTCGATGGCGGCGGAGTTCTGGATGTCTTCTGGCAGATTGGTCGAACCCCGTGCGTTTTTAGGTCAAGGGCTTTAAGTAGTCCAGAGGGGAGCGCCTGGGGCTGGCCGAGGCGGCGTCCCCATGCGGCGGCGCGGCCATGAGCCCACCGCGCCGCCACGTGGTGTGCGCGCCTCGTGGCCCCCCTCCGCCTCGTCTTCTGGTTCCGTGGGTCTTCTGTAAAAATAAGCCCATTGCAATTATTTCCGGGGATTTTTCTGAAAGTTGATTTTCTACACAAAAATAAGATACCAGGGTAATTCTGCTGAAAACAGCGTTAGTCCGTGTTAGTTGTATCCAAAACACACAAATTAGAGGCAAAACAATAGCAAAAGTGTTCGGGAAAGTAGATACGTTTTGGACGTATCAACGTCCACCCCCACATGGAAGGTGCTATCCATCGCCCCTTCACAAGAAAGGGGTTTCCCTACTCTAAGTCACTAGGGCGCATCCCTAGGTGGGGGCCTGATGTATGTAAAATGCATACATGAACTTTGTCCTTTATGATATTAAATTATCACATATTTGCCTCATATATGATGATAATACCATGTTTTACATTGATTTATGGAGATTTACTAATCATCCCCATTATTTGGTTTATAACTCTGCAGAACAGGAAACCCTGGTTTGTGTATTTTTCACTTTCAGAGACCTATAAGAAGTCAAATTGACATGAGATTTTTGGAACCTTATTTTTTCACCGGGAGTAGCACCCTGGGCACTGGAACCTCACCTGGAAGGGCCTGAGGCCCAAAAGAGCCCAGGTGGCGCGCCCAAACATGTAGGGTGCGCCACCTGCCCTCTTTCGGCCGTCGATCATCCAAATCGCGTGATCTTTTTCATCCAAATCACTATATATGGCCCCGAAGAGTTCTCGGGAGGAGAGAGCCGCAGTCCGCAGAAAGACAGAAACATGAAAACAGAGGCTGCAACAGAGAAGATTGGAGGGGGAAACTCCGTCGGGATCACCGCCGGAGGGATCTCCACCTTCTCCAACGTCTTCATCATCATCACCATGATCAAGGGATAGTAGTCCACCTTTGGACTACGGGTTTGTGGCAGTAGCTTGATCTATTTCGCCCATGTTCTTCATAGTTCTTAGTGCCATATGAGCTGCCTCACATGATTATGACAATATTTGTAATACTTATGTGGTGAATCCTTATTCTATGATATTGTGCTATGAGATTTGATCGTATTATGTGTAAGATGTATTGAAAGATGCATATTATGTAATCCCTTTCCAAAGAAAGATATCATAGTCTGCCACCGCCTCAAGAATGACACTGCACTAACTTTTATGCGCCTTGTACATCCCTTGCCAAGCAAAAGGGCAATTCTTGCAACCTCAATGCATGCAGTCGATGCTTCCGAGCATCCCAGGAAACCCTCAAGTGGCATTTTGTGCCAGGATCCGAGTTGTATCATTTGTCGTCGGTGCTCTCAAATAATCTCCAGCAAACACCGCTATGATGGTTCGGGAAGACCCGTAGACAGTCTTGGAGCATGTCTACTCCGCCATGTGTAGGTAGTCAGCATCATCTTCATCTAGGGGAGCTCTATATGCAAGACAACGCAATGCATCAATGCACTTTTGGATTGAGGAGAAGCCCCACAAACCGGTGCAATCTTGCTTGCACATGAAGTAGTTGTCGTACTCCCTGATGCCGAAGACAATCTTCATGAACATATCCTTGTTCATCTGGAACCAGTGCGAAAATCCTTCGGCGTGTGAGTTGCGTCCTCGGGAAGTAGTCGGAGTCAAGAAGCAACGCGCCGGCTTGACGATGCCGCTCCTTGTTCTTCATGCCAACCCTTGAACCGCCGCGTCGTGGCGCCGCCAAGGCCACAATGGGTTGGCGGAGGTGGAGGAGGCTCGCCAGCATTAGCTGCTGCTGGTGCCGCCAGACGGTGGCAGTGTCTCCTCCTCCATGAACAGTTGCGCCAACATCTCGCCGTTGATGTCCATCGCGGAAATCGGTCGAACACCTAGCGGGCGGGATGGACAAACGATCGTCGGCAACCTCCTACTGCCGGCAAGGAGGCCATGCGCTGAGATCAGGCGCTGGAGGTTTCGATGGCCGGTGGTTTCTAGACAAGCGGGGTGTAAAGCAACCACGGGGGAGGCGACGACGGTGGCGATCACGATTCAGAACTGTGGGAGGCGAACCGGGTGGGGGTAGGAGGTGGGTAAACACGCGCGTTTGGCTGGCAGAAGGGACCCGCGGGCATTTTTCTACATGGATGAGGGTGCCGCTCTCAATTCGCACCCCGCGCAAAAGGGCCGGCACTGGGTTGCCGGCGATTTTATTGGGCTTTAAACGGTGCCAGTGCTTTATTGGGCGCGCCGGTGTGAGCTCAATTTTGCCGTCGACACCCAAATAGCTGTCGGGGGTGCTATTGGGCTCGCCGATGGAGATGTTGTAATCCTATGGATCAAAACATGTTCCCAGTGTTCCTTGTTGCCTTCTTGATGCCTAGATGGTCACAAACCGTAATTTTTTCCTAAGATAATATTGATCCCTCCAATCACCATTTAAGGATAGGTACATATTGCTAATTCCCTGTAGTTATGTTCGAAAACATCAATAATGTATCATCTATGGTGATGTAAAACATTTTAACATAACCAAATATTCTCATTTGTCTTTTTTATCTTTCTGTTGCACGTAAGGAAGAAGAAGATCAATATTTAGATAAGGAATTACTTTTTTTTGTGATCTTTTATTTCGTTTTTACATTGTCTTACTTCAAAAAATGTTGTAAAAATATTCAAACGATCAATAAGGAATTGTATTTTTTTGCATATCTAGTACATTCTATTTTTTTAATTCACTTGTATAATTTTATTTGGAAATTAAAATTTCCACTCTTTATCACAATTGTTATGATGTCATGTTGCTTTATGCAATTACTATTATATTCTTATACGATTGAATTGTGCTCAAATTCTAGAAATTTAGCAACGGTCATGTCTAACTATATCGCACTAGATCAAATGAAGGATCTAATCCTAACTCATCAACTTCAGCAAAATTTCAACGACTTAAACAATTTTCAGTAAAATTAGTTAATATTCCCCAGATTTCGGATGTATGAATGTAATGAACATACCTACTTCTACCCCTTACATTGGTGTAAGCTACGAGTTCTAATACAATATGATAACGTGGCTCAAGCCTTACAGTTCAAATAACGGGGCTCAAGCCTTACAGTTCTTGCTCAAAAAAAAAAATGATAACGGGGTAATATGTGTATACCAATTTAGCAATTAATAATTATGACCACAAGTTCTCCTATAGTAGATGCCGGCAACAGCTAATGTGGCAATTACATAAACAATTGATCGATGAACTGATCGATCAAGCATCGCATTTATCTATACAATAATATAATATATTACCTTACTTATTATTATTATTATCATTTATTTGTGTATGTTTCTGAAAACAAAATTGTGTATAATTTCCAACCTCATCTATACAAGGATTTCATTGATTTTTTTATTAAAGTATTTACTTCAATACTAACTTATTACTATTAAGCCTTATACGTGTTGGCACCCCCGCCACATCGCCTGACGTGAATGGGTTCCGCCCGCGGCGCTTTGATTTACTAGTAGTACTAGTATCTTATATGCATTGATTGAGTATTATTTTCTATATTTATTTATCTATGCAAGGATACAATCTATATCTTTCTAGTATCATTATCCATCAATGAATTGCATATTATCTCCTATACGAGGATATCATTAATTTTCCTTATATTAAGGTATTTATTATTAGTATACTAATTTATCATCATTAACCTTTATTAGTATACTACTATCTTATATGCATTGATTGAGTACTACCTCTGTCCATAAATAGACGTCTGAGATTTGTCTAAAACTGAATGTATCTAGACGCTATTTAGTATCTAGATACATCCACATTTAGACTCCAACCTTGTCTATATGAGGATATCATTAATTTTCCTTATATGAGGAGTACTAATTTATCATCATTAACCTTTATTAGTGTTGGCGCCCCCGCCACGTCGCCTGACGTGGGTCCCGCCTTGCAGCCCATTCTATCGAAACGTGACACAAGCGAGGAAAAAGGATCGGTTTTAAAGTCAAATTAGACCAATACGTCACGTGGTTACACGTATCTCAAAGCATCCAAAAGCGCCCGCTCTCCGTTTTTTAGCGAGAGAGTGAGGGGCAGGATTTTGTTTTCTTCTTCCACCTCCTCCTTCAGTTTCTTCCTTCGTCGTATCAGTTTCTCTTCTTCTATACCTATACTCCTCTCTCTCTCCATAGGAGATGTTCTGCTGCTTTCGGACCCGCGCTCGTCGTGCTCAACCTGCTGCCGCGCGTGATCGATCCGTAGTGATGGCCAGCGCCGGCGACAACAACGTGCACTCCCCCGTGTCCACACCGAGCTTGTCCGGGTACTCCGCATCCTCAGAGGGGTCACTGGGAAGCGCCGATGAAGGAGATTTCTCCGGCATGGTGGTGGACCCGCTGCTACCTTCTGAGGAAGTGGCGTTCGGTTCGGTGTCGGAGATGGGGCGCGGCCGGAAGATCATAGAGGACGCCCTGTCACTGCGCCCGTGTTTCTGCGTCTGGGCAGACGGCTCGGAGATGCACTTCTTCGCCGTCTTCGACGGCCACGGCGGCCACGAGGTAACCTGACCTAACCTCACCTCCCTTCACTTGGTCAGACTCCAGCACAGCACCTTCCACGCCAACTCCAGCTGGAGTGCTCGACACGTCTACACTACATGTACACGTCTGATCTCCTTCCTTGGTACGTGGTGGGCTGCAGGTGGCGGCGCTGTGCAGGGACCAGATGCACGCGATCCTGGCGGAGGAGCTGGCCGTCGCAGCGGCGGCCTACCGGGAGGCGCACCAGCAGGAGGACCAAGAGGCGGAGTTTCGCGCGTGGGAGGCGGCGCTGAAGCGTAGCTTCGAGCGGGCGGACGCGCTGGGGGCGTTGGAGTCGGCGGGCACCATCATGGGGTCCACGGCCGTGGTGGCGCTCCTGGTCCGCGACTTCATCCTCGTTGCCAACTGCGGCGACTCCCGAGCCGTGCTGTGCCGCGCCGGCGGTGCCATCCCGCTGTCCCAGGACCACAAGGTGATCGAGCTAGCTGCCAGGGATTAACTGCATGCATCATGTCGTCTACTGTATTTCTCACCTTGTCCAATTTGATCTTGATGCGTGGATGCAGCTGGATCGGCCAGACGAGAGGGCTCGGATCGCGGCGTCGGGTGACACGGTGTTCTACTACGACGGGCAGCTGCGTGTGAGGGGGATCCTTGCCATGTCGCGGGCATTAGGTACATACACAGATACACCATGCCTTGCTTTACTTTACATTATGTATTTATGCATTGTTGTGCAGGTAGTATGTCGATTTGGTCAGGACAATTAAACATGACAAATTATATTGAGCGAACGCAGCCGCGCTGCCATGCCACAACACGAACGTTGTGTTCCCAGCTGGCATGCGCTTTTTTATGTTAGCAAAACAAGCCTCCTGGCTTTGTTGCCTTCAGTAATCCTGTTGTCGGAAAACACTATTCACTTCTTGGTGGTTTAGGTTCAGTTTCGTGAGATAATTGTGGAGCAGCGTCGGGACTGGTTCACGGGCTTGTTAGTTGTTAGTCTTAGCCTTCAGCTAGGTTAGTTAGATCAGCATCAAGATTGGGTCACGTCTTGCACGGTCTTGATGGCACACTTAGAGCACGATCAGGGTGTCGTGGGATGGCGCAACGCTGATCTGGTCCTATTTTCTGATTAAGTTTGTTAGCTATTACAGTATAAGAGAAACAAGAGAAAGACAGAAAAGTCGCAAGCTTGCATCAACCTCCCCCCCCTCTTTGTTTCGGTTTGGCAAATACAAGCTATTGGCCAGTGTCTCTGTTGTTTGTCACTATCCTATATGTTGGCATTCACAATTAGTTGGACCAAAGCTGATGCATTCTTTTGTCATGGAGTTTGTTTCATAAAGCGTCTTGTTTCAAGCACACTTTCACAATTTCTCCCTCAGTGGTGACCACCTGCACGGTTAACACGTTGCGCGTGGTATAGTGGCATCCCCTAGGCCCACCTTATCTTCTTATTGTTTCCCCCATACAACCCTCCTCTCACGCATTGAGGAGTGGGCTCTCCCCATGAAGGTGCAACAACATGGGGTGAACTTGTGGGACTTGGTGAACACCGGTGTTGGTGATCCACACGATGACCGGCGCACGCTCTACGCCATCCTGAGCGGAGTGCCCATGGAGCTTATGCGCACACCGTCCCTCAAGGTGATGGAGGAAGTGGTGTGGGACACACTAAAGACCATGCTTGTGGGCATCGAGCGTGTCTAGGAGGAGAAGGCGCAGGCGCACCGTACCGAGTTTGGAAAGCTCGCGTTCAGGGGCAATGAGACTTATACCCGCAAACTTTATGATGTAAATAGATAAACTTGATGATAGGAATACTCGAGAGCCAGTTGTTAATGTCTTATAGGCTATATCCCATGAATAAATATTCCTTTTTAATGGAGAGACCTAGAGGAAGAACAACCTGCCGATACTAGTGAGAGCATCGAAGAACGTTTGGTATGCGCCTCACCGCCATCACCAACGAACTTGAGCTCCTCAATGATCCTGCCACCGAGTACAAGCAGGTGACAAACCGTTGCCCTGCATGCCACGTTTCGTACAAGAAGATGGTTGCATCCATCTAGACTCTAGTCCATGCTTGATAAGAATACCATGTCCTGGCCTTGAGGAGCTAATCGGGTGGCTAGCCATGGTCAAGGAGCGGGGAGGGGGATGATGTCGAGCCTAGCAACGGGTGCCTTCTCCTTAATGAGGAGGAGTGCGAAGAGCGTCAACGCCAGCTTGATCATGGATGCGGTGGCAGAAAGTCCCCCAACGACAAGAAAAAAATCCTAGAATGAGGACAATGCGTCGTCCAACAGAGGTACCGGTGGTGGATCCCGGGAGCACAAGAAAGGCACATGCCACCACTACAACACGTAGGGGAACTTTTCTATGGAATGACGCAAGGCCAAGAGGTGACGGGAGATGAACGCTGGTACCTGGACTACGGCGCGTGCAACCACATGACGGGTTGCAAAAAACGGCTGACGATGATCTACTACTCTGTCAGGGGTAGTGTTTGTCTCGGTGACAACACACATGCCTAGATCGTTGGCACGAGCGGGGTCATCTTCAACTGTAGGGACGATGAACATCAACATTATCAATCTTGGGAAAGTGGATGAGATCGCCTACATGATGGTGAGGACAACGCGATGTGCATCTATGATCAACGTCAGCAACTGCTCATCAGAGCACCATAGATGCACAACTGCCTCTACACCATCACATTGCAGAAGGTGGCACAAGTCATCCTCCTGGCCAGGCACGGATGTGGCATGCCCGCTTCAGCCACCTCCACCTCCGCACCCTATACGAGCTCGACGCCAAGCACATGGTTTGGGACATGCCTGTCATCACGTGCATGGAGCAATTATGAGAGGGCCATATCATCGGCAAACAACACCAAACCATGTTCCCACATGCAACATACCTTGTGCAATGTGGATTGGAGCTCGTGCACGACGACCTCTGCGGATCAATCTTCCTGGTGGCACTTGGAAGTAGCAAGTATTTCTTGTTGATCGTGGATGATCACATTATGTACATGTGGCTGGAGTTTATCCGTGTGAAGTACGAAGCACTCGGTTTCATCAAATTGATTAAAGCGCACACCAAGAACGACAACGGTATGTGTGTGGGCACGCTCTAGGATGACCGCGGTAGCGAGTTCAAATCAAACGAGTTCGTGAGGTTCTGCTGCGAAGAACACAACATGAAACACTTCACCACTGCTCCATACTCTCCAAAACAAAATAGGGTGGTGAATAAGACGGTCGTTGAGATAGCTCGGAGATTTCTCAAGAGGATGGGCATGCCAACTGTGTTCTGGGGAGAGGCCGTGCGAACGTGCACATCCTCAAGCACGCGCCAACGAGGAGCCTGAACTGATGCACACAGTATGATGCATGAAAGGGGAGCAAGTCAAACATGCAGTACCAGGAGACATTCGGGGTACATCCCCATGTAAAGAATGTTGGGCTCGACGTCGCCAAATTTGCTGATCGTTTGAAGACGATGTTGTACATCGGCTACAAGGACGGCTCCAAGTTCTGCCATGTGATCTAGCCACGAAAAAGTTGTCTGTCATGTGCGATGTCGTTTCGAAAGAGGATTTACCATGGCCGTGGAGCACGGACACCGGCAACGATCTACAGTCGTGGTTCAGTGTTGTCTACGACATGACGAGCCGCATCCAAAAGGAGATGTCTTTACAAAGCAAGCCCACGATACCTTTGCTAGACGCGGTGGCCAAGGTGATGCCACACATGCCCATGAAGTGCACTGGGGTCACTATAAAAACCTCATGCGCGCCCATGACAACACGCCCATGCTACCACCCTCGACTTTGCATGTTGTCCCTATGCCAACACTGCCTCCCACACATCCTATGAAGACCAGTGATATCCATGGGATCATCATACCAGACACAAAGTACGCCGACGATGAATGGGAGAAAAGTGGATTGTGCCTCACGGTGGCCGATAAGCCTGCATCAATGGAGCTATCGCTGGCCGATGCGACATGGCAACGAGTGATGCAATAGGAGATAGAAATGATCCTCGACAATGACATGTGGGAATTAACTCCACTTCCTGCATGAAACCATGCACTTGTCCTAAACTGGGTGTTCAAAGTAAAAAAAGTAACCTGGCGAGCAGATTGTCAAGCATAAGGCATGACTCATCACCAAGTGGTATGCACAACATCAAGGTATCGACTTCAATGAGGTATTCGCTTGTGTCACCAGTCTGGAGACAATGAGGCTGCTGCTAGCCGTGGCTTCCCATACCGGCTGACAAGTATATGTGTTTTATCTGAAATGGTAAGTGTGATTAAATCTTGGTATGTATATTGAAATAATTTGGCAGGTAGGTGTCGAGGCATCATATTAATTTTTGGTATGTTATCCACCATGAAGTGCATAAGGCACTTCAGGGTGTGATGTGCCACCTGGAATATACCTCATTCTCTATGTCGATGATTCTCGCTAACAGATCCCCTCTTTTCCTGCCTCCTCTCTTTGGTCTTCTATCTCTCTCTCTCCCTCTCTCTCTAGACAAGTATATCTTGACACACAATATTTTGTGGCTCCGCCTATCTCAATTCAATATTTAGCATTATTTTCCTTTGCGTGGAGGATGTATCTATAACTTGTGACATCCCGAACCAAGGTTTTAAAGGACTAATAGACAACACATACTAACAAGATGCATTTTATTTTATGCAAGGTCTCCAAAGTACATCTCCGCTACTTTCTATAGGATTTTGGGATGTATGCCCTCATGTGAAGTTTTGCGGAATGCCCATGTGTGAGAACAAAGTGTGCTAGAAATAAATGTGTTGGCTATGAGTCTAGTCTAGATCCCAGAGAGCTACAAGGGATAACCACCGCCAGCTGTAAGTGGCTGGGGTGTTACATTTGGTATGAGGTCCCACCATCGCATAACATGGATGTGTTCTGGTATGGGGCACAAACATATGGTGCATGTGCCACTACTAAATACATGGAAATGTGCCAAGAAGAAATGTTCTGTGTTGTGTTGGTCTTCTAGGGGGAGGGGATGTATGTGGCATCCAAACCTAAGGCTTTAAAAGGATTGTTTCACTACTCATACTAACAAGATGCATCTTTATTTATGGAATATCATCTTCAATGAACCTCTTAGTTAGGCGTGCTTGGATGGGGGAAATTTGGGATGAGTAATCTCATGAGAATTTTTCCTCGCTGCGCATAAGTGATCACAAAGTGTGCTAGAAAGACTTGCTTTTGTCCGTGGAGCCAACCTAGATCCCAGAGAGCTATTGAAGATAACCACTGCTAGCCCATGGTGGTTGGGGTGTAACACACTCACATAGGGAGCAATGTCTCTATCTTCATGAGTTTTTGGATTGGGCTCATTGATGTCATTGCAACACCTAGTTTTCCACAAAGACCATATGTTGGAGAAGTATATTTGTTGATGGTAGAAGTATGCATACCGATGTTTTATGCTCCCAAAGCTCCCGTTATGAGTATCTTTTGGCGCTTGATAAGACTCTATCTCGAAACTTGAGGGAGATCCAGGGTTTGTTTATTTCCTTCCATTTGCTCTGGCCAATCAGGATGGATTCAATAATCATTTTTATCATGATGCTATTGATATGTTGGTTGTCTGAACCGAAATTTATCCAATCGGCCCTTCTTTGCACAACATAAACTATGGATCTATGCTTTGGGCCATGAAACATATCTATTGTGTGGTTCATCTAGTGACGATGCCAAGGATAGTACGATAGATCAAAGGTGATTATACATGTTGTGTTTGAAAAGAGATGAACATTTGGACCTGTAGGGCCAACAAAGAGGAGAGACAATGACTAAGAGGATTGACAGAATATATGAAGGTGGTTCATTGCATGGATATGAATTGTGTGTACGTAATTACGTGAAACTCATAGGAGCTACGTGCATACATATTGTGGTTGACTACATATGCATGCTGGGTAGCAACAAAAGTTGGAAGTATATATGCAATAAGTTGGTATCTTACCAGACAACAAAGAGATTCCACTATGTACTTTTATTTGTCACATTACTGTGCGGAAGGGTTTATAACCGTATGGAGATAGTTTCCCAAAATGATTTCTTTTACTTGTCTACTAAGGTAAGATGTAAACAGAGGCGGGTCGTAGGCCAACATGACAACACTCACTATTGTTCTCTACTATCTTTGTATAGGATTATCATAGGGATTGGTGAAAGGTTAATAATAACATATGGTTGTATTATCCTATACACATTCAAAATGGGAGGGATCTCTCTCACGAAATATAACCGCATACAATTCTATGTAACATATGGTTTCCGACATACATTGCCCTTGCAATTTTTCCACCATCTACCTCATAAGACCATGATTGCATAGCTGTTAAGCCATGCATCTCATCGGAGTTGGAATGGGAATGTCCGAGATTGAAAGATAGTTGAATCCATATACCTCGATTAAAAAGGTTACAAGATTCATAAGAGAGAGAAATACATATGGAGACTGCGAAGGTATCGTATCGAAATGAAGAAGGGATGCTAAAAAGCTAATTTATTGAGATTCTAGTGAACATGTGTCAACAATATTTCAAGTGATTATAGTATGCATCTCAAAGGGCAATGGGTTTCGTCAGGATTACTACTTCAGATGTGTTGATTTTATTGGTCCCTGGTTCCACCGCCAAGGCTTCTTCACGGGCAGGCGCTTGCTGGTCTTCTTTTTGGTGGAGTCGTTGTATTTGTCCATGGCTTCCCGGGTAGGAGGCGTGCTCCTCGGCCCGGGCACATTTATCTGCCAGAGCAAATAACTCAGAAGTGGTGTCGAGATCTCTCGTGTTATTTTTCTCCCTCGTACGAGGGTCCCAGGCGACCACATGGTAGGCGGACACAATGGCTTCTGGAATGATCTTGGGTATAGTGTGTAGCACTTGAAAGAACCATTGCATAAACTTGCTCAGGTTCTCTCCGGATTTATGTGAAAGCTTGTGGAGTCGCTGACGGTCCTTGGGGTTTGCACCTCCTCGAGGAAGTTGACGTTGTTGATTCTTCGTTCTCCCTGGGCGGCCTTGTTGTAAGGTCGCACCCGGGAAGACCCGTACTTGAGCTTTGTAGGCAACACTGCCTCAGCCCCACTAAGACCAAGGAGAAAAGTGTTTCATCCGTGGTCGACCTAAATGGTTTATGATGCAAAGGAGAATGACATAGAGAGAATCATCTTTACTAGATGAGATTGAGTTAGTATGCTCCCATGTAATCTTATTTTTCCACTTTGTGTCCACCTCGCCAGTGAACACAAAGTATATTACCTATGGAAACTTGTAACATTTTGTGCACTTCTCTGATGAACAGACTATAAGGGAATGGATCTCTACCTATATTGATATAAACCTAAGTGGAGATGAGTTGATCATTTACGTTGAATGAATGTTATCCGCCTTCAGTGGGCCCAAGGAGAAGATGGATTCTCCCATCACGTCATCTTTGGCCACATATGGTGTACTTTCAAACGTTTATTTCATCACCACATATACCATTGGAGCAATAATTTGGAATTTCGCGTCAAGAGGAGATGATAGGACCCAATAATTTATGCTCCAAAATGAACTACCTAATCTAGACCGATGAAGATGCGCTAGTGCAATTCAACCATTAGGCTATCTCCAAGTCCTTAGTACTAAACAATCAATTGTGTCATCTATAGTAACTTTCATAATAACATGTACTAATGGGGAGTAACAACGTGGCATATTGTGTCAAGGAGAAACTATAGTACCAAATAATAGACATTTCAAAATTAAGCACCTCCATAGAGTCGTACCCAAGTTTACAAAGATGCACCACCACAATTCCAGACCACTAGGCTATCTCGAAGTCCTCGATATTACCTAACTAAAAATGTTCCCGACATTATGATTCTTTTTATATTAATTTTTATAAATGCTTTGTACCAGTTACGATGAAGGTAGTGTCTTGCACCTCGGTCCCGCTAATGGGGAGCTAAGACGCTTTAACATGGCAATTTTCTCAAAATCGTGATTCTGAATCGGATCATAACCCCTATGGAAGGTTCACAAATCGTAGATCATAATTGTGCGAATCATAATATGATGTACTCTATTTGCTAGAATCGTAGAGAGTTTGGATCATTAAGTCTTATAATCGCATGATAGAATGACAATTCGAGCAAACTTGTAACCTTATATTCCTGATTGACTCGGACACCCATGTTAAATATTTGTGTTATTCCTCTCTGCATATATCTTGCCAAATTAAAAATCCATATAAGAATTATTTTCTTTAAGTTTGATGCTCATGCCAATATTTGGTTTACGCACAAAGCTAGGTCGCTGCATTGAAATAAAACTACTGATATAACCAACATATGTATAGTCAGTTGAGTTGGGCGTTCAATAGGCATGTGTTGTCTATGAATGCAATGCACCTAACCATTTTACCCAAACAGATAAGCTAATGAAGAAGTTTGTCTAATAAATTTGGACACTCTCCTCACATGTAGGGCCATTTAAGCTGGATGTGGGATCGAAATAGGCCGTAACTATTACTAGTAGTAGTTTGTTGACCGTGCGAAATTAAGTCTTGTTTTCTTACCGTATGGAAACGTAGGAGTGACTGATACCGCGATAGAGTAGGCGTTTGTGTTTGTGGAGTTCTTGTCCCTTGTGTTCGCACTCGGGACATGCTTGTAAATCTTATTCTACCTTCTATAACATTATGGTACGCGTTCGCGTACTCTCTAAAAAAAAGAAATTAAGTCTTGTTTTCTTACCGTATCGAAACGTGTGCACCTAACTACTCTACCCAAAATTTTAAGATTATGAAGTAGGATGGCCGATATATTTTAACACCCCCTCACTTGAATCTCTTAGGGGCATACAATGCACCGAGTCAACAATAAACTTTTTGTAAGGACTAATTTTGAATGGAAGCATCTGATTAAGTAGAAATATTGTATGTTAACGAATTTGGCCAATGAAAATGAGGACTCACATCCTATTAGGCCCAATTCTTTTCGGTTTCTAGAAGGGCTTCTCCCAGAAGCTCGGTAAGACTAATTTACAAGTTTAAACAAATTTGGGAGACATGCTTCTAAAATAGGTTGAGAGAAGGGAGCTTTTGGGAGAAGTCATCCTAGAAGCAGAATAAAAGTCACCCTTACTTGCCCATTAGAGGTTAACGGGGTGGGATAGCGTCTTGGATCAAGCTAACACACTGAAGAAGCAGCCTTCAGGGCCGACTAGAGTGAGGTTTCGAACCCACTGAAGGACCACATATCCCCTTGGATGTGCTATCATGAATGTTCATATGGTGGAATGAGTGGTAGCAATGAACAAAACCACATATCCTATATGTAGTTAACATCATACAATATCAAAAAGGAATTTCTTAGGACATAATTATCTAACAATCTTTGATCTTTCTACTCAAAAGCATTCCTTGGCTTCGTTATATTTATAAGAAGTCTAATATGTTTGTTCAAAGTTTATTCCAATCAGCTATGGAACCACACTAGCATGTCCAGTTCTTAAGGGTTTTAAGGATTTCTTATTTTATCATTATTTATCACATGGTTGTCAACTTAACGAACAAGAAATGCTAATGGTTGCAAATTCAGATGTTTTCACTTTTATAATCACCTAAAACAATGATTTCACATTGCGTTGACATATATTACTCTAAATCCGCATTTGGGCTTGGTTGTCCATGTAAATTAGGTTTGTTCCTTTGCTTTTGGTGGTTTTCTGATGTATTTCCCTGTGAGCTTAGGCACACCACTGTTAGCTAAATCTAATCATGACTGGTCTGCTTACCATGTCATACAAAACAGTAAGCTTTATACTTATTGAATTGAAGTTATAGGATCCCCGACTATGCGAAATACATACACATCATGCGGTACCTAGAGCTATGTAATTTAGTATGCTATTGCACCTACCTAGTTGGTAGTTACTACTAATTTTTCGTTTTTATAGTAAGTAGCCAATAGACACCGGACATGGTGCTTTTGCTCCTCAGTGCATATGCTCCCTTTATTTGAATACATTTTAAACACATAAAAATATCAAAAAAATCCAAAGCAAAATGTTACGCGTACATCTCAACATCATTTCGTGTTCATGAAGTTGCTTCAAGAAAAAGCGAGTTGTTATGTGGCCTGTGCAAAAAATACAAGAATATCATTTTACTATGAAACTATAAGTGATGATGTAGAATATGCAGATATGCGGGCTAAAAAAATTCTCTGAAATTTTTAATATTTTGGAATTCATTTTTTGGGTAAAAGGGAGCATATTCATATGGGATCAAAAGTGCATTTCCGATAGACACCAACAAATTTGATGTATGACATTGTTACTAGAATTGTTCAGTGGTATGCTAGCTTCCCTTGCAGCTCTATTTTCGGCAAGTTTTTTGAACAGCTAGATTGCAGGAATACTTTATCTTACTTGGAATTACTGAAGATATTATCTGTAAAACCCTGAGTATCTGGCGACTATACTTATGAAAATATTTTTTCGTTTGGTCAAGGTGAACTCCTATCCTTTTATCAGTGTTACCTTTAGCAAGGATGTTGTTATGTACTGTTGTATTATCATTGATGGCATATTGATGGTTCATACCGTAAAAACACAAATAAAGGTTCATTTGGACGTTCTTCTTTGCTTATGAAATATTTTTTGAGCAGGGTACTTGCTTGCTTTGATGGATATGTGGGCGTTATTCCCCTGCATATTTTCAAAAGAGAAATAGCATATATTCCAGTTTTTTTACGGAGTTTGTTCATTTCTAGAACAGTTATATTTTTGTTTAGTACATACTATTTGTTCTGATGCTTCCGGTATTTGATTTCATGCTGACACTGAACTACACTCGCAGGGCACAGGCTCCTGAAGCCTGCAGTGATCTGCGACCCAGAGATTACCATAACCACCAGGTCGGAGGAGGACGACTGCCTAATCCTCGCGAGCGACGGTCTATGGGACGCGGTCTCGAACCAGGTGGCCTGTGACATCGCCTGGGAATGCCTTGAAGATATGAGCAATGAAGCCGCTCAGTACGGTGGCAGCGCACTGGTCGGACCAGATGAAGATGAATGGTGTGTCGACGCTGCGATCGTCCTCACGAGGCTCGCCCTCGCCAGGGGCAGCCGAGATGACATCAGCGTGGTCGTTGTTGATCTGAAGATGATGGATTAGCTAGGCAGATCAGATCATCATCTCCTATGCAGCTTAGACTTGACTAGATGGTCCCTGCGCGCTCTGCTGCGCCGGCCTCCGATATTAGCGTGTTGTTATGCAAGCGGGCGTAAATATGTTCGTTATTATCTTACTGAGGTTTCTCTTTAAACGCAATGCATTGTGGAATTTGTCTTGGATAAACTTAAATAAGAAACATATAAACATCTAGGAGATTGGTTCCTTAAATGCAGACATCATGTAAAAAGGGTACTTCAAACTGGGCTTGCTTTAGCAGCCGCTCGTAGCAGCAATGCTAGGTAACTTTTATTTAGTAGATGTCCCATGGATGAGGCGGTATACTCCGAGCTCCTTACTACGGCTCACCGCTGATGATCGCTTCCTTTGTGTCTAGTTGCTGGGTAGCACTAAATTAATTGTTCAATGAGTGTTGCTAGAGAGGAAAGGGTTACTTGTTGTAATCGAGGTAGAATCCAGGCCTAGATCGCCGTCTGCGCGGAGTCGTCAACATGGACCCCTTCCTCTAGTTTCTCTCGTGCGTAGTCGCGTTTGGTGTGGTCATCGCGAAATGTCTAGGAGTAGAGGCCATTCCCATGGTGTGATGCCATGAAGGCCATGTCGTGTGTATTTTCAGGACCGCATATCCTCCGCTATATCACACCCACCATCTCGGGATGACAAGCACATCAGTGGTGACACTCAGCTTCTTGGACCTGTCTCAGATAATTTAGTTAAGAAAGTAGTGCACAAATACCTGGTTACTATAAAGGAAACATAAGCACTATTCTTATTATGAAATCATAGCTGTATAGTCACAAGAGTTCATATGAGAAATACTCAAATAGAGTTTGAAGTATAAACCATTCAAGAAAATATCCTTCCATGAAAACTGAAGCAAATTCTTGCCTGCATAAGTTGGTGTATGTTATAGTTTATCTGCTCAACCAAAAATAGTATGGGGTGAAGATATTTGTTGCAGAGTGTATCTAACATGCAGGAAAAAGATATAGAGCCAACTCGAAAAATCAATGTTGCCTGCCTCACTACGCACACTAATATACCGAAGCAACAATGTACCAGAACTCCGGAAGGGGTGAAATATGTGACACCCATTGCACATGGTTATATTCAAAATAGACGGAAATTTGCTCACGGTCCTCTACTTCTCTCACTTTATCGCACCAATCAGGTTCAGAACTTTCTGTGTACCTTGCACCTTTTCAAGATATACAAGATGCTAGTATTGCTTGAAGAAAATAGATCTGGCTGACATACACTTAAGTAAACCATCTGAAATTATACGAACACATGGAAGTGCCAACGCATACATAAGGTCATGATGTTCAGACATTCAGTATGGATACATTGTCGCTTATTATGAGTATAAAGCCAAAATAGATGGTTACAATATACTTCAGTACATATATAGCTACTGCTATCTGAATTTCATATGTAACCATCAGAACAAATGGCAAGCTGACTCATAAGCACAAAACAACACCAATTAGAGCTCAAAACATCAAAATCCAAGGATAGATGGAATGATCAGTTCCACTTATAGGAGGCAAACCCTGTAAGTGAGAAAAAAAACATTAACCCTGAATATATGGCAGGTACTGAAGATGACAGCTTATATTCAGGTCGTCACAGATGGAGGTGAAGGAAGCAGATGATTATTTTGTTGTAGAAAATCAGAAGGCCGAGATAAAGACTTTTATTCCTATTTCCCCCTGGTTAAAAAAGTTTCCTCGGGGTGGCACTTCACATGGTTCTACAATAGCTTGATGCCATCTTAACAGAAAATCGAATTATTTGGAGCAATAGTAAAATGAAGAATAGCATGCATATGTTTATATCTATCAGCAGCAGGATATTATTTTTATAGATTCAGTATCAACCAATTAACTTATCTATGAGTTATTGGAAGTTTTTTCCTACGGAGTACATTTTATCAAAGCACGCTTCCTAAATAAGGCTTGTTGGTACATACCATTTTTAGGACAAATATGAATCAAACGTGTATATGGTTGACATTTACCATTTTGAGAATAAGCCGTCTCTCTTATCATCCACATGCATGGTAGTCCAGCCGTGCATTGTCATCATTTCTGACCCACGGCTCTTCATCTCTTTTCTACTTCAGATCATCTTGAAAAATAGATCGCCCCCATCCTTGAACAAAGCTGGTTACTCTCTCCGATCCGTAATAATGCATTTAAGCAGAATGGAATGTGGTTTGGTTATTAACTTGGTAAAGTACTATATTACCCTGAAAATAAAATCTGGTACCATTCTACATAAAAGTTGGGCCAACCAGCCCTTCTTTCATTTGAATTCAGGTAATTATGACTGAACTTGTTTCCTCGCATTGAAACTACGAAAAAAAAGTCCCATCAGAGAAACAAAATTCAAGTTTCACTGACAGAGTGTGCTGTTGTTGCCTCCTATATACTACTTGTAATGTCTGGATTAATTGTAGGAAACCAAGGGCTTGGAGTTAGTCAGCCTCAGTGGTACCGCTCACAATGCTTATTGAGGGCAAGGATCTTTATATAGGCTCCAAATCCTACATATTTAAACCTGTTTCTAGATAGAACTCAGTGACTTGTTAAACCAACCATAATCGTTAACAGTCATCTACTGAGACTAAATGGTAATCAATTAGGTCCTAAACACGAATGTGTAAGTCGTGCGCTGAGTTCAAACTCGCTGGCTTTAACAATCCGTAGAGCCAATCCAACGGACAACCTGACATTCCACTCTATACTGGTCCGGGTATAATTCCAGCATATTCATATAAACTGTGTTCCAGTATAGCCGTGCCGGTTTCCTTGCGTATATTTCTTAAGTACAATTCCGAATCAATTGTTCCTTGTTCTTTCCATGAATACTTCCACATATAGGTTTTGATTCCGGGAGTATAACAGTGTAGCGAACATACAAAATACTGAAAACCACAAATTCCTACATTAATCACTAACCAAAGACTTAGGACACCCTATATCTCAGATTCGATATCTTACTGCAGGTGGGCTAGATGCTGAATTGTTAAATGAGGGAAAATTCCATTAAAATTGGTGATGCCGCTGATATGTAATCAAAACATCATAGAGAAACATGAAAACCCTTCAAAAAGATTCTCTACAGCATCTATTCATCTACAGAAAAGCCATTAGTAAAGAAAAAACAGGCTTCAGAGATGTGCTTGATGTAGACTGACAGCAAATTACTTGGATAGGTGAACAACATATTTGATTAACCGCTCCCTAAGTTGACTACCAATGGGGTAATGGCATGCTAAATATGAATATTACCTGCTGTTTTGAAGGACAGACCTTGTGACAACTGGAGGCTACAATGTTTGAGGACAACGTAGATTGAAACTGCAATGAAACTATGAAGGTACGTTTTTAATGTGAAAACACACACCAAAGTGTGTCTCATTTTGCATTAGAAGAGCATCTTTGAGATTATGCAAAGAGTACAACCAGGAAAGGAAATCAAAACCCCACTGGGAAGAACAAAAGAGAACAGCAAAACCCCAACTAAAAGTGCCAAGAATTTGGCATACTCAGTTAAGTTAAGAAATGCAGAACCTTCAACATATATTCGCATGGAATCCCTTCATGTGTGTTTTCATAGAGCCTCCAAGAGTACCAACATATATTTGCATGAAATCCACACATAATTTGCCGACAATCCAAAATAACCACACTATAAATCATTATCTTGAAAATGAAAAGAAAATCCACCGGTGACTGCTACAGAAAGAAGCAGACAAAACTACAGCTACACTGAACAGGGCATCCTCTAAGCTGATCTAATGCTAAATAAACATATCGTAGCTTAGCAATACTATGACACATGGAGAGTATTTATCAACGGGGAAAAAATGAAGATAAGATCGAAGGGCATAGTAAATAAGGTCACTTGATTAAAACATTCGTCTTGGTGCAAGCTCTTCACTCTACTATTAGCAAAAAGATAAATAGAGGAGATGTGTTCACACTGTACAGATAGTAGATTAAAACTCACATCTTGGTGTAAGCTGTTGTACTAAAAAGGGCGAATATTTCCCTAATTAATGCTAGTTAGTAAGGAAAATTCTCTTATGATACTGGATAATGAACACCACAAGTTACCTCAGCTGTCAGCTCCACTCGTCATTTTTTCCGCTGCTGCCCGTACATGCCCATCGCTCTTGCTTCTGGATCGATGCTCACGATGGCGCTGCCTTACGGAAAGCCTCGAGAGGGTATTCAACATTTCAACATGGAAGATGTGGCCGTCGGCAGAGAATACGGTGATCGCAACAGGCCCTGGTAACATGGTAACAGCCAAAAAGAGTTCTAGATATGAATGCATAGGATCCATCTATCAAATCATACAAACTGTAAAAAACTTTGTGAGAACAGAGAAATCGGCGTAGCTTTCATCAAATTGCTTTGCAAATTAGCTAGTTTCGTACAAGCGCCAGATGGCTGGTCGACGATCCAGAGTGCGAGTTTTCCGACGAAGAACTCGTGACACGGCAGCCGTTGATGCACTACTTCCAGCGCCCCGGGAATGGGACGTGCCTCCCGTCTTCGACGCCCTCCGATGAGGACCCGGATCGCTTCGTTCCGCTGGGCTAGGAAGTAGGAACCACGTGACGGAGTTTCTCCTACCACCGGTTGCGGTTCCCGCGGACGCGCCCCCGACGGCGCTCCCCGACCTTAACCTCCACGTGCCAGAGGTGAAGGAGGAGAAGAGGACTCGACGCCGTCGCTCGCCCTCCCTACGCCCTCGCCTGAATCCGTGTCGGGGCATGGTTATCGGCCTCACCGGCGTCGCCGCTGAGCTCCGCCTCAACGAGACCGTCCCCACCTTCCCTCCTCCTTCGTGTAGGGACCAAGACGCCGGTGAGTCGCCGGCCGCGGGCGCGGGCTTGATGTAGGGGCGTAGGGCAGCGGCATCGTGAGGATCAGGGGAGGAGGCCGACGAGATTATCCCAGGTCGCACCTTCCTAGCTAATCCCCTTTGACCGCCATGGTGCGAGCGGTGGGCCAAATAGTCTACAGGTATACAGAGGAACCGACCATCTCGATGTGGGCCCAGTGATAGCGACAACCAAATCCACCGCAGGCGCTGGGAACCCTGGGAGCTTAGTGCTCTTTAGAGATAGGCAGCTTAGCTCTCCGCAGTCTTTGCAAAGATATATCTCCGAGACATTTCCTCTGTTCTTTGGATTCTTAGCTCCCTAGCTAGTTCTTTTACAGTTGGTTGGCTTTATATATGTTCGGCCAAAAGAGTCTGGGCAACATCTGTAGTAATATGGATGGACGAAACAAGTTAGATTTATAACTGGAAACAAGCATGACTGCAAGTGACATAAGTTAATGCTGCTGGTACTCAAGCCAGCTAATATAAATGGAAACGTACTCTTCTCAAAAAAAAAAAAATTAATGCTGCTGTCAGTTATGTTTTTTTATAAAAGGCGTTTTTATTGACTCATGATGTCGCATCAGATCGATATAAGAAAAACAAGTTCACACACCCAGCCTCCGGATGAATAGTGCACCCGATGATTTGGTGCTGTGTAACTTTCAAAATTTTCTCTTCTATTCTTCTATTAATTGAGAGGTTACAAACTTAACTGAAATGAAACTTCAGGCCATGAACCGAGAAGTGAGCGTTGTCATCCCAACTTTCCTTGCTCATCTCCCTGCTTCGTCGCCAGGACCACTTCATTATCGTGCCATCCCACAATGTTATCACGGTGCCGATCTACTCTACCAAACAACGGAATCAACGACTGCTGTCAGCTTGGTTTATTCACTAACTGAAGAAAACACTAGCCGTCGGAACTGACAGAATAACAACTAACATTGAAGTTTCTAACGAAACTAAAAAAATTAAACATCTGAACCTGGCAGTTCCCGGACTTCCCGGCCTGCAGCAACACTGGTGAGCCAATGGCCCCTGCTTCAGCCCATAGTCTCGCTTCCACTCTAATCCAGAAAGCAGAGAAGTGACTCTTGGTCTGGTGTGCTTGGCATGTAAAGTAAGAATGGATTAATAGCTCACTATTCCTATTGTTTTATTATATACAACAAATACTATAAAGCAACTGAATAATATGCAACGAACATAAATTGAAAAGGGGACGGTCTCATAGCAACCCGCTGTCGGCATTGTTATTTGAGATCATGGCAAAATGTTGGCAGTCTTGATTGATCGTACAAAAGCTTCAGCCCAAATTGCAGTGGTAGTGTTACACCGTATCGATGGGGGTCTAGATATGTCAATGATATTATTTGCGGAGCCAGATTTTCCGAAATGAGCGTACAGAGTCCAAAATTGCCATGGATTTTTCCTTAACCTGAGCTAACAAAGCTTCAGAGTTACCAGCCAGAACCTGAGGTGAAGATGTTGATACCAGTCTACCTTAAATGCGTTTTGACATATTTTCGATTACCACAAATCAGGTGATTGCACCGAAGGAAAGCGAGTCTGGGCTACTTCCACTAGTGGAGACAGGGCATTCAGTCCCGGCCCGTAAGGCCCTTTAATCCTGGTTCCCCAACCGCGACCAAATAAGCGGGACTAGAGGTGCAACCTTTAGTCCCGAACCTGCTACCAGCCGGGACTTATGTTCCTCCACGTGGACGCCGCGGAGCGGGCTGGGGCCAGCACCTTTAGTCCCGGCTCGTAACACGGCCCGCGACTAACTAGTGTCTGCCGCGGCAGGAATTAGAACATTATCTGTGCCGCGACAGGAGTTCATTTTGTTGTGTCAGGGTTTAGGGTTAGGGCTGCCGCGATAGGAATTAGGGTTGTGGCCCCATTTTGCTGGTCTCACAGCGAGCCACGTCACCTCATTAACAATCTTCACATTCCCCTCGTTGTTTTCAGCCGTATGCAACGTTTTTTATGCTCAATCGACACGGCAACAGCGGAACGACAACAGCTTGATCGCCATACCCACGGGCGTCGAGAAGATGGGCCGACCGAACACACCGGCCCATCACCCGTTCGACCACCACGAGTCCACGACTCTGTTCGTTTTCCTCGCCAGGTCGCACCGTAGATCTCTCCCCCACCACGACTTCGCTCGGTTCCTCTTCGTCCTCCCAGCATTCAACGCAATAAATTCGTCCTTGAAGACAATAGAAACTGCTCGGAGAATTGTTCTACCGCCGCCGTCTTAATGGCACACGATGGTGCTCTCCGCCCCCAGAACGATCCGGGCAAACTACGCCACTGCACCCAAGACAGGCAGCTGCTTCAACGCCGGTACCTACCCCTCTCCATTCTTTTTCCTCCTTTCTTTTCTAGAATCCACAAATCCCTCACTACAACTTAATCTATCAAAATCACAAAGAAAAGAGGGGGATCGGCCTCTCCTTGGATCTGGGCGTGGGTACTGCATCAGGGAGGAAGAGGTGGTCTCCGGCGAAGAAGAATCGGTGGTGTCGGAGCGGTACTGCAGCAGGGAGGCGGAAGTGCTCCCGCCGACCCACTGGAATGAGCTCGACCCGTGGTGCTCGGGGTCGATTCGGGGCAGGCCTGACCTGGATGAGGTCGGGGACGGAGCGGGGAAGGAGATCATCACGGTGTCGACCGGCAACAGCGGAGGTTGCCGGAGGAGAGCGGGCGCGGTCGGACCAGCATATTTGATCTCTCCAAACCTCCAAAGTAAGATTAGTTCTCTGCATTCCTAATAAGTTTCTGTCTCTCATTTGTGTTCATGTTGTTCTTTTAATCCGCCTCCTCTTGCAATCCTTTTGCTTCCTAGCTGTGTGATAAAATTCCTAGGTGAACTGACATAATCCTCAATGCCTTGGACTTTTATGCATCAATCACATATGTATTGCTTCTCACTGGTGAATGGTGATCTTCTAATTTACGATGGTTCACAGTTTCAAGCCTGGCAGCGTGTTGTATTTTCACCAGGATCGCCACCACCATCAGACAGGAACTTTTCTCCGACTGTCTCCTGGTGCACCTAAATCTCGATTGGGCTAAAAGGTTCTCCAAATTATGCTAGCTGAATACCTCCCTTTCAGTTTATTTATAGTGACAGCAATGCCACCACAATCGTGATGCTATCTAGCCTTTGTTCAATTTATTGTATTGCAAGATGACATTTTTATCTTCTAATTCTGACTCTACCTGAGTTTATTTTCTAAAAATAGCAAGATATATAACATTCATTCCGGAAAGGAGGCAGGACCCATATGTGACATTCTGTTTAGTGCTGGCATTTACCACGTGAGGTGAGATAATGTTGAAACTTTCAATGTGGTCTCTTTGACCTGAAGGTACATCTCATCATTTGTGTAAAAACGTAAATTGGTTCATCCAAACCATGGAATTTTATTTTATTTGTTGCACCAAAATACTCCTTTAACTCCATGCCATTCATTCATATAGGCTTCTTTTCAGTGTTTTTCTTTTTCATTTAGGATGACATTAAAGGATCCAATGCAACGTGCGGGGTTTCATCACCTACAAACTCGACAAGCATGTCAGAGGAATTGTAGACACATTCCACCTCCTTACATGGAAAGCACTAATCCTCTACCAATTCATTCAGCCCTCGAGGCAGTCAATGCACAAGGAAAGGGGCAGTGGCTGGCTGGGGTCGGACAGCCCGCCATGGCGGCGCGGCGGCAAGCTGTGGAGTGTGGAGGACCAACTCGGGTATATTTCCAAGGTGTGACAGACCTGCTGCTCACAGCGGGATCTGACAGAAGGGAGACATCATCGACGCTCAGCGCTTACTCTCTGAATCTTTGATTGTTGTTGTATCGGCTCTAGCTAATTATATATTTTGTGGTACAGATTTGCGTTTGTCTCAGGTACGATATATTACAGTTTGATGGACTGTTGGATGAGGAGAAAGACAAGGTGCAGGCTATTTTCAATAATAACACCCCTTTTGTTGTAGTCTGATTGTTTCTTCAAAATCTGGAGATCTCTACCAACCTGACACCCTCTCTGTTTTCCTTTTTCTTGAGGCTTCCTTGATTACTATATGAATAAAGCATCCCGTTCAAGCGCTACTGCCTACAACTACAAGCTGTGTATTTTGTTATCTGATGCTATCTTTTCCATTCACACACTACACTCTGATGTATAGAAAGGTACCATCTAATTCCTGTTATATATACATGCTTCGGCATACAAGCATTAGACATTTTCCTCTATTATGCATAATGTATGATGGTTCCTAATTGGTAAAATACATGCTTCGGCATACAAGCATGAGATTCTTTTTTGGAGCACTTATCTCCGAGAAGCATTCTAAAGCATGCCAGTACTGATCCATTATGTGTGGAAAAATTAAGAAGGCAGATGCCTCATGTCAAGTTGACATGATCCGGTAATGCTCTCTCTCATTTTTTTCCATTTTTGCTTAACAGAAATTGAATCAGTATGAAATTTGAAACTCAATTTTATTATTTAATTGATTTTCCAAAAGTTATTTTTGTCATTTAGATAATGATTGCAACAGTTTCGTGTGTGTCAGTTATGTATACTCTTCGACTGGTTGCATTTGACTTTGACACTCCACCATTTGCCTTCACACTTATTCACTATATTCAAGAGATTATCTCATCGTCCACATTCAAATATGATGAAATTCAGCCATGTTATTCCTGTTAATCATTGGGCTGTTACTACAGAGTATAGATTGGGTATTTATGTAGCTTCTGCCTCCGTTTATAGTAGTATTTATCGATTAATCATGTTCCAGTTTCCTTATTCATAAAGTGCATCCAGCCTGAGCTATTGACTAACCTTATTTCCCCACTTGGACAGCATTGGCAACTGACTCATGAGACTACTTGGTGAATCGATGGACCGATCTGTTGTACTTAGCATTAGAGAACATATTCAGTATGGTCACTTATGATTTGTATGGTGTGCATTTGTATGTATGGGGAACACCATTTATCCTTTATCAGTTTGCACTTTGCATTCATCGGATGCAAGAGGTGATAATATGAGGTGATAATATGACTATATATCTTACGTTACATCCATCTCTTCAGCAAACTCTTTTGTTGCTTAATACCGCAGCAGCGCGCGGGGAATCATCTAGTAGTAGTAAAGAGATGCACGACCCTATCTTGTACTACTTACCGGAACACTCCAAAACGTCAGCTTGTCATGAGAGATACCGAAAATCTCGGACTTGAACCGCTTCCAAACCTTGCCCGGCAAGAAAAATGAATTGCTAAGTTATTCATTACTTGATATCTCAGAAAATCATTGAAAGACACCGACATAGCGCGAGAGAATGATTAAAATTACCTTTGGATCGTGTCTTGCATGCTTTGGAAGTCTTCCAAGTTTCTCGTTAATGGGTCGTAGAATCAACTCTTCCATTATCAATTTGCATGTCTAGAAGAATCTAGTGGAAGCTACACGTGTATATAAATATGTCAGTAACTCATCAATTAAACTTGTGAGTGAATGGACACAATTGAGTTAGATCGTCACTTGAAGTTGTAAGGAAATAGTATGTGGTCACAGTAATGTTGATACTTTAGAAACCTTAGAAGGTTTTCCTCAGTGTCCTTGGGCATATTAGTTAGCGTATGTATATGTACTTTATCTGGGTCAATGAACCCGACATTTAGGATGTCCTTTCTTTTACAGAGCAGAATCTTCAGTTTGCATAATAGAGTACAAAAGGATATAGTGAGGATAATTACATGCAATAAACTGAACAAAATAACTGAACAACTTATATGTAGACAACAAATTGAACAACTTACAGACAATAGCACCTCATGAGAGATTTGTCGAGGGCTTCCAAATTGTACATTTGGAAGAGTTCTTCAAACTCGACATGGATCTCTTCCTGTCGGCTGGCGTAGTACTCCTCTGGGGCACGGAGCACGATCATTATTCTCTCATTCTTTGCGGCAGTTAGGTACCATGCATGCAAGTAACGCATCTGTGTTGGCAGTTCTTGCAGCCTCACATTGCTGACAAGAGCTTCCCCCATAACAAACATTGGCTTAGGGACTACAATAGCCTTGGGAAACGACTCGTCTTGGGAAGCCAGAACATCTTCAACACTCATACCCCATTCAGCCGCCCACTTCTTTGCTTCTTCCAAATTTTGGTGCTGCACTAGGGGGGAACTTGTCCGGATAACACCTTGAGTGGTGGGATCGATTGTTTGGCCTGCTCTCCGAGCTGGGGAACATCTGTTCTTTTCCCGCTTGCACTTTTCTTTGATTTACTCCCACTTGCACCGCTAGTTGCTTTGGTCTTTTTCGTCTTCTGCATTGTGCGTACATAGTCGTCAGGTTTATCGTCCAAGTGGCAGGGTCAGAAAGTAATTTCCATATTTTATCTGCTTGTCGGTGTATACGGGGGGGTGATACGCGTAGATGCACGTCCGTTGGGAACCCCAAGTGGAAGGTATGATGCGTATAGAAGCAAGTTTCCCTCAGTATGAAACCAAGGTTTAATCGAACCAGGAGCCAAGAAGCACGTTGAAGGTTGATGGTGGCGAAATGTGATGCGGCGCAACAACAGGGATTCCGGCGCCAACGTGGAATCTGCACAACAAAACCAAAGTACTTTGCCCCAACGAAACAGTGAGGTTGTCAATCTCACCGGCTTGCTGTAACAAAGGATTAAACGTATCGAGTGGAAGATGTTTGCAAAGAAAACAGTAAAACACAATTGCAGTAGATTGTATGCTATGTAAAGAATAGGACCGGGGTCCACAGTTCACTAGAGGTGTCTCTCCCATAAGATAAAAGCATGTTGGGTGAACAAATTACAGTCGGGCAATTGACAAATAGAGAAAGGCATAACAATGCATATACATGATATGATAAATATAGTGAGATTTAATTAGGCATTACGACAAAGTACATAGACCGCCATCCATGCATCTATGCCTAAAAAGTCCACCTTCAGGTTATCATCCGAACCCCATTCAGTATTAAGTTGCTAAGCAACAGACAATTGCATTAAGTATGGTGCGTAATGTAATCGACAACTACATCCTTAGACATAGAATCAATGTTTTATCCCTAGTGGCAACATCACATCACAACCTTAGAACTTTCTATCACTGTCCCAGGTGTCAATGAAGGCATGAACCCACTATCGAGCATAAATACTCCCTCTTGGAGTTAAGAGTACAAACTTGGCCAGAGCCTCTACTAATAACGGAGAGCATGCAAGATCATAAACAACACATAAACAATAGATTGATAATCACCATAACATAGTATTCTCTATCCATCGGATCGACAAACACAACATATAGAATTACATATAGATGATCTTGATCATGTTAGGCAGCTCACAAGATCCAACAATGAAGCACAACAAGGAGAAGACGACCATCTAGCTACGCTATGGACCCATGGTCCAGGGGTGAACTACTCACTCATCACTCCGAGGCGATCATGGCGATGAAGAGTCCTCCGGGAGATGAATCCCCTCCGGCAGGGTGCCGGAGGCGATCTCCTGAATCCCCGAGATGGGATTCGCGACGGCGGCGTCTCTGGAAGGTTTTCCGTATCGTGGCTCTCGGTCGGGGTTTCGCGACGGAGGCTTTAAGTAGGCGGAAGGGCAACGCGGGGGGCCACAGGGGCCCACACCCTAGGTCGGCGCGGCCAGGGCCTGGGCCGCGCCGCCCTGGTGTCCGTGGCCCCACTTCCTTCCCTCTTCGGTCTTCTGGAAGCTCCGTGCAAAAATAGGACCCTGGGCGAAGATTTAGTCCAATTCCGAGAATATTTCCTTACTAGGATTTCTGAAACCAAAAACAGCAGAAAACGGCTCTTCGGCATCTTGTTAATAGGTTAGTTCCAGAAAATGCATAAATATGACATATAATATACATAAAACATGTAGGTATCATCAATAAAGTGGCATGGAACATAAAAAATTATCGATACGTCGGAGACGTATCAGCATCCCCAAGCTTAGTTCTGCTCGTCCCGAGCAGGTAAAACGATAACAAAGATAATTTCTGAAGTGACATGCCATCATAATCTTGATCATACTATTTGTAAACATATGTAATGAATGCAGCGATCAAAACAAAAGTAATGACATGAGTAAACAAGTGAATCATATAGCAAAGACTTTTCATGAATAGTACTTCAAGACAAGCATCAATAAGTCTTGCATAAGAGTTAACTCATAAAGCAATAAATCAAAGTAAAGGTGTTGAAGCAACACATAGGAAGATTAAGTTTCAGCGGTTGCTTTCAACTTATAACATGTATATCTCATGGATATTGTCAACATAAAGTAATATAACAAGTGCAATATGCAAGTATGTAGGAATCAATGCACAGTTCACACAAGTGTTTGCTTCTTAGGTGGAAGGAAATAGGTAAACTGACTCAACAATAAAAGTAAAAGAAAGGTCCTTCAAAGAGGAAAGCATCGATTGTTGTATTTGTGCTAGAGCTTTTATTTTGAAAACATGAAACAATTTTGTCAACGGTAGTAATAAAGCATATGAGTTATGTAAATTATATCTTACAAGTTGCAAGCCTCATGCATAGTATACTAATAGTGTCCGCACCTCGTCCTACTTAGCTTGGACTACCGGATCTTTGCATGCCATGTTTCAACCAAGTGTCACAAAGGGGTACCTCCATGCCGCCTGTACAAAGGTCTAAGGAGAATGCTCGCATTTTGGATTTCTCGCTTTTGATTATTCTCAACTTAGACATCCATACCGGGACAACATGGACAACAGATAATGGACTCCTCTTAAATGCGTAAGCATGTAACAATGATTATTATTCTCATATGAGATTGAGGATATATGTCCAAACTGAAACTTCCACCATGATTCATGGCTTTAGTTAGCGGCCCAATGTTCTTCTCTAACAATTTTGCATGCTCCAACCACTAAAATGATAGATCCTTCAGACAAGACGGACATGCATAGCAACTCACATGATATTCAACAATAGTTGATGGCGTTCCCCAGAAGCATGGTTATCGCACAACAAGCAACTTAATAAAAGATAAAGTGCATAAGTACATATTCAATACTACGATAGTTTTTAAGGCTATTTTGTCCCATGAGCTATATATTGCAAAGGTGAATGATGGAATTTTAAAGGTAGCACTCAAGCAATTTACTTTGGAATGGCGGAGAAATACCATGTAGTAGGTAGGTATGGTGGACACAAATGGCATAGTAGTTGGCTCAAGGATTTTGGATGCATGAGAAGTATTCCCTCTCGATACAAGGTTTAGGCTAGCAAGGTTATTTGAAGCAAACTCAAGGATGAACAAGTGCAGCAAAACTCACATAAAAGACATATTGTAAACATTATAAGACTCTACACCGTCTTCCTTGTTGTTCAAAACTCAATACTAGATATTATCTAGACCTTAGAGAGACCAAATATGCAAATCAAATTTTAGCAAGCTCTATGTATTTCTTCATTAATGGGTGCAAAGCATATGATGCAAGAGCTTAAACATGAGCACAACAATTGCCAAGTATCACATTATCCAAGACATTTTAGAATTACTACATGTAGCATTTTCCAATTCCAACCATATAACAATTTAACGAAGAAACTTCGCCTTGAACATTATGAGTAAAACCTAAGGACATATTTGTCCATATGCAACAGCGGAGCGTGTCTCTCTCCCACAAAGTGAATGCTAGGATCCATTTTATTCAAACAAAAACAAAAACAAAAACAAACCGACGCTCCAAGCAAAAGAATACAAGATGTGATTGAATAAAAATATAGTTTCAGGGGAGGATGATGTTGTCGATGAAGAAGGGATGCCTTGGGCATCCCCAAGCTTAGACGCTTGAGTCTTCTTAGAATATGCAGGGGTGAACCACGGGGCATCCCCAAGCTTAGAGCTTTCACTCCTCTTGATCATAGTATGTCATACTCCTCTCTTGACCCTTGAAAACTTCCTTCACACCAAACTTCAAGCAAACTCATTAGAGGGTTAGTGCACAATTAATAATTCACACATTCAGAGGTGACACAAACATTCTTTACACTTCTGGACATTGCATAAAGCTACTGGACATTAATGGATCAAAGAAATGAATCCAACATAGCAAAAGAGGCAATGCGAAATAAAAGGCAGAATCTGTCAAAAACAGAACAGTCCGTAAAGACGAATTTAAAGCTCGCACCAGACTTGCTCAAATGGAAAAACTCAAAACTAATGAAAGTTGCGTATATCGAGGATCACGCTCGTAAATTGGCAGATTTTTTCGAATTTTCTACAGAGCCTGTGCCCAGATTCGTGACAGACAGCAATGCTGTTTCTGCGCAGCGATCCCAAATATAACATCAACTTTGTCATAGAAACTTTACTTGGCACAAAAACATGATAAGGAGAGGTTGCTACAGTAGTAAAAAACTTCCAAGACTCAACAAAACAAAAAATTGCTGTAGTAAAAACATGGGTTGTCTCCCATAAGCGCTTTTCTTTAACGCCTTTCAGCTAGGCGCAGAAAGTGCAAATCAAGTAACATCGAGAGACGGTATGTCAACCTTACCTTGGGCTTTACCCTTACCTTTCTTATTGTTTTTCTTTCCCTTTGGTTTAGGAAATATATGATTTCCCCCCGGTATAGAGGTGAATTTCAGAGTGCCTTCTCCCACATCAATGACTGCTCCCAATAGTTTCAGCAAGGATCTTCCGAGTATGATTTTTCCTGTTTCAATAATAAGATAATCAATGGATATTGTTCTTCCAAGAATGGTTGTATGCACACCTGCAGCTATTCCCTTAGGAATTATAATAGAGTTATCAATGAGAGTTATTTCTTCTCCTCCTTCATCGACTCCCCAAAGTTTCAAAGATTTATAAATGCTTTCAGGCATAAGGCAAAATTCATACATAATATCACAGTAAGCATGAAGAGTTCGATCACCGATAACAATTTTAACAGCAGGATCCCATAATGAAGGTTTAGAATTCACTAAGACTTGTTCAAGACGATTACGAACACAGTGATAATTGTCATTCAAGCGAGATGTACTTATCTCGAGATTGTTCAATCTATTATAAATGCTAATAAGGGCTGAATCAAAGTTATTAGCTGAATCATGTGATGCAACCAATTTCTTTATGGCATTAAAAGCTTGATCCCCATTACAATGAAGGAAATATCCTCCTACTAAAGTGTCCAAAGCATATCTATAGCGAACCATAAGACCAAAATAAAAATTACTAAGGAGCAAACTTAGAGTCATTTGAGGTTCAGTTTTACGATAAGAAGTAAAAATTCTAGACCAAGCATCCTTAAAACTCTCCTCATCCCCTTGTTTAAAAGTAAAAACTAATTCCTCAGGTGAAGAAGTAACAAGTGTAGAGCTAGACATGGTAGTAAAAGTAAACTAGATAAAGTAAATGCAAGTAACTAATTTTTTTGTGTTTTTGATATGGAGAGCAAGACAGTAAATAAAGTAAAACTAGCAACTAATTTTTGTGTGTTTTGTTTAGGTGCAGCAAACAAAGTAGTAAATAAAATAAAGCAAGACAAAAACAAAGTAAAGAGATTGAGAAGTGGAGACTCCCCTTGCAGCGTGTCTTGATCTCCCCGGCAACGGCGCCAGAAATTTAGCTTGATACACGTAGATGCACACGTCCGTTGGGAACCCCAAGTGGAAGGTATGATGCGTATAGAAGCAAGTTTCCCTCAGTATGAAACCAAGGTTTAATCGAACCAGTAGGAGCCAAGAAGCACGTTGAAGGTTGATGGTGGCGAAATGTGATGCGGCGCAACAACAGGGATTCCGGCGCCAACGTGGAATCTGCACAACAAAACCAAAGTACTTTGCCCCAACGAAACGTGAGGTTGTCAATCTCACCGGCTTGCTGTAACAAAGGATTAAACGTATCGAGTGGAAGATGTTTGCAAAGAAAACAGTAAACACAATTGCAGATTGTATGCTATGTAAAGAATAGGACCGGGGTCCACAGTTCACTAGAGGTGTCTCTCCCATAAGATAAAAGCATGTTGGGTGAACAAATTACAGTCGGGCAATTGACAAATAGAGAAAGGCATAACAATGCATATACATGATATGATAAATATAGTGAGATTTAATTGGGCATTACGACAAAGTACATAGACCGCCATCCAACCGCATCTATGCCTAAAAAGTCCACCTTCAGGTTATCATCCGAACCCCATTCAGTATTAAGTTGCTAAGCAACAGACAATTGCATTAAGTATGGTGCGTAATGTAATCGACAACTACATCCTTAGACATAGAATCAATGTTTTATCCCTAGTGGCAACAGCACATCACAACCTTAGAACTTTCTGTCACTGTCCCAGTGTCAATGAAGGCATGAACCCACTATCGAGCATAAATACTCCCTCTTGGAGTTAAGAGTACAAACTTGGCCAGAGCCTCTACTAATAACGGAGAGCATGCAAGATCATAAACAACACATAAACAATAGATTGATAATCACCATAACATAGTATTCTCTATCCATCGGATCCCGACAAACACAACATATAGAATTACATATAGATGATCTTGATCATGTTAGGCAGCTCACAAGATCCAACAATGAAGCACAACAAGGAGAAGACGACCATCTAGCTACTGCTATGGACCCATGGTCCAGGGGTGAACTACTCACTCATCACTCCGGAGGCGATCATGGCGATGAAGAGTCCTCGGGAGATGAATCCCCTCCGGCAGGGTGCCGAGGCGATCTCTGAATCCCCGAGATGGGATTCGCGGCGGCGGCGTCTCCGGAAGGTTTTCCGTATCGTGGCTCTCGATCTGGGGTTTCGCGACGGAGGCTTTAAGTAGGAGGAAGGGCAACGCGGGGGCCACACGAGGGCCCCACACCCTAGGTCGGCGCGGCCAGGGCCTGGGCCGCGCCGCCCTATGGTGTCGGCGCCTCGTGGCCCCACTTCCTTCCCTCTTCGGTCTTCGAAGCTCCGTGCAAAAATAGGACCCTGGGCGAAGATTTCGTCCAATTCCGAGAATATTTCCTTACTAGGATTTCTGAAACCAAAAACAGCAGAAAACAGCAACTGGCTCTTCGGCATCTTGTTAATAGGTTAGTTCCAGAAAATGCATAAATATGACATATAATGTACATAAAACATGTAGGTATCATCAATAAAGTGGCATGGAACATAAGAAATTATCGATACGTCGGAGACGTATCAGGGGGCTCGGGTTTCTTCTTTCTCTTCTACGCCTCATAATGTTCCTTTGCGATCCTATCGTTTTCCTCGATGGTAAGATCGTAAGGTCTGATGGGAAGATTCTTATGAGGTACCTTTGGGAGGGGCGACAGTTTTCGCTTTGGGGGGCTCCGTCATCGGTTAGACTTCATCGATGGAGCGTTGGCACGCTTTGCGGGCGGCGGCGGCACCGGAGATGGACTCGCGTTGTGGTGTCCATAGTCATGGGGTGGGCTTCTTGGAGGTGATGGAGGTGTAGGTGACCTGCGACGACTCGGAGGCGGTGTTATCCTTGGTGCCAAGGCTGGAAGCTTGATGTAGTTTTTGTCCCATACAATGACTACACTCAATACTTCTCCGAGTGTCTTCTCATCTTCAAGTCCAGGGATGTCAAGCTCCAATTCATGAAAACCCGTTACGATTTCATCCACGGTGACTTTAGCCTAGCCAGGTGGAATCTCATTGCTATGCCAGCGTGCGTCAGGTGGACAAGGTAAAGCTTGTCCGGCTGCCACCTTCATGGATATGTTCTTAAATCTCTGATGGAGCTCACAAGATGTTTACTCCTTGATTCCACCCTCGGGATAGCCGGGACCGCCCTCTATCATCTGTCATGCATTGTCAGCCGGGGTCTTCGAGTCAGCCACGCTGCTTTTCCACTGAGATGGGCCAACGGTAATATCGAGTACAAGATCTTGCGGCGGGCGCAGTCGATGGTTAAGTTCGTCAATCTGCTTCTGCTGCTCCTCTTGTCGCTGGTTAAATTTGGCAAGCAGCTGGTTCAACTCGTCATTTTGCTCCTCCTCTTGTCGCTTCTTTGCTCTCGCTCGGCTTATGAAAGTATCTTGGTCTTTGGCAAACCCAAGCCACCACGGGTAAGAAGGGCCAAAGCCTCGTGTTCATTCTCCGTGTTCGTCATTCCCGAGGACCAGTTTGAGCAAGTCTTTCTCTCTATCGGGACAGAACTTTCTGCTCCCCTCTTTAATTTCTTTCACTATTTTTTCCAATTTTCCCTCGGTACCCTAAGACCGTCACTGCAAAGAAGGTCCCATGTTTCTTCGTCATATGAACCACCATGTGTAAGGAACCAATTTCTTCCTCTCATTGCCCACTCATCGTGGATTGGTTCTGGTTGGATCCCTCTAGCAATCATATCTTGCTCTTGTTTATCTCACCTAGGCATGGCAGTCTCGTAGCCCCTGGCCCCAAATGGTGGTGATACACCTTGTTATCGGCATTTTTCTTGTTCTTAGCTGACAAGGCCTTGGCATCATCTGACTCCTTGAACTTCTAAAATTCCTTCTAGTTATTCCCCTGCTTCGATAGATGGCCTTCGAATGTTGGCACTTTATTTATGTGCTTATACTTCTACCATAAGTTTTTGTTCCACACCCGGAACAGTTCGGCCATCTTCTTAAGAGTCCAGTGCTTGACTTTCTCCCTCAATTTTGCAGCGGCTGCTTCATTCTCGCACTCTGGCAGGTTGAAATGTGCCACGAGGTCATTCCAAAGACCCTCTTTGTACCTTTAAGCGACATACTCATTATCTTCAGCCCCTTTGCGCGTATGCCACTCCCGAACGCTGATCGGGACATGATCCCTAACCAGAACTCCACATTATTTCTTGAATACGTCGGCAACCTTCTTGGGTAACTTGGGTTCGCCAGTAGGGGCTATGACCTCAAATGTGTAATGCGTTCGGCCATCCAACTTTTTGGTCGACCCTCGTTTCGTAGCTTTGCTCGATTTGGAGGCCTAAGAGAAGTAACATATGCATTCGTCAATTTACATGTATACAACTCAATATATACAACTCCCTCCAACATATTACTAGTGATCGCGGAACTTCATATATATACCTCGCCGACTTCTCCATCATCGGAGTTATCGCCTTCTCCATCATTGGAGCTATCGCCTTCTCCATCATCGGTGTCGGCTTCATCCTCACGTCGATCGACCTCCATTCCATCCCCGAAGGGATTCCGATATGACGACGGAGATTCGGCTGGTTCAACATCGGGGGCGTCGTGGATTATACCCTCGAGAATTTCTTCTTGTTCCAGGTCTCGATCCATACTTTCTGCAAAATGCACACAATGTTATTTCAAAATGCAGAGAATTATATTTCTATTTGCATATAAAACTAACAAATATAAAACTAATAATAATAGTTCATATATAAAATTTCCCCTATTGCATATAGAACTAACAAATAAAGAACTAATAATATTTCTCCTAATAATAATAGATATATAAAATTTTGCCTATTGCATATATAAAACTAATAATAATAGTTCATATATAAAATTTCTCTATTTCAATTTCTCCTAATAATTATTTCTATTTTTCTATTTCAATTTCTCATAATAATATATACTAATTTATATAAAAATGAAAATAAAAATGTGGCCGTGGCATATTAAATGATAACCCTAGCTAACATATATTTCAATTTCTCCTAATTGTTTCCCCTATTGCATATATAAAACTAATAATAATAGTTCATATATATATATAATTTCCCTATTTCAATTTATCCTAATAATTATTTCTATTTTCCTATTTCAATTTCTCCTAATTAATAATATATACTAACATATATAAATATGAAAATGGTTATCCCTATTTCAATTTATCCTAACTAACATATATAAGTAATACATACTAACATATATACTAATATATACTAACATATATAAAATTTCTCTATTTCAATTTATCCTAACTAACATATATCCTAACATATATAAATATGAAAATAAAAACAAAAACAATTAAGAAATTAAGTGGCCGGGGCTGGGGATGGGCGTTGGACCCGCGGGCCGGGCGGCGGAGGCGGGGCGACGAGGGCGATAGTGGTGGAGGCCGCCGGTGGTGGCGACGCGGTCGACGGGCCGCGCGACGGCGTGCGGTGGCGTGGCCGGGCTTGGCGGCGCGGCTACTGCGCACGCGCGGTGGTGCGGCGAGGCAATAGCACGGTGCCGGGGAGGCGCGCGCGGGTGCGGCGGCGGCGCCACGGAGGCGACGCGTGACGGCGGCAAAATCCGGCAACCTAACGACGTCCTGTGAGCTCCTCGCGCGCGTAAAATGCCTAAGTCCCGGGGTGGGGAACGGCCCGGAAAAGAAGGGATGCTTATATACCCCCACCCCATTTAGTCCCACACCGTGGCATGAACCACAACTAAAGGGGGGTCTTTAGCGCCGGTTCGTGCCACGGTGCGGGACTAAAGGGGGTGGGGGTGGTTTTCAGCTTCGCGCGTAGATCTGGGCCTTTAGTCGCGGTCCGATCCACGGTGCGGGACTAAAGGCCCAAATTTTGGACGCGCAGCCTCCGCACTGGTTTCCATTTATGGACCCAAAAATTTTACAAAAATTCAAATATTTGAATAAACTACTTTTTGCACACTTATGTATTTGAGAAAACTTTTAATATAAAATATGCTTGAATTCAAATAAGGAATATAAATCCATTTTCTGTTTTGCAAAATAATTATTCTAACTTATCAAACTATTAACAAATATCCCATTTTCAATTAAAAATGGATTAATTAATAGTTTTTGCATACTTTTAAATCTCACTAAACTTTCTACATGAAAAGTGCTTGAATTTGTATAAGTAATCCAAATCCATTTTCTGTTTTATAAATTAATTATTCTAACTTATCAAACTATTAATTTTTTTCCCATTTTCTAGGTCTCTCATTGTTTTAGTTTAAAAGAGCAGGAAATAATGGGTGACAATAAAATTTAATTACGATTGAACTGGAATTAATATACATAGCTCAACTGAAAATTAAGATACATGACCAGATTAAGTCACAATTGGTCGAACTTGTTTTCGAATGTTGGAGTGATTCAGTCATACTCGTGCCTAGCCCTATAAACATCGCCACTGTAGTCATCGTAGTCGCCGACGTCATCGTCGCTGGCATCGGGGTCGCGGTAGTCGAACCTCGGTGGGTGAGCACGCGTGGGCTGGGACTGAGGGTAGCGCAGGCAGGGGCCACGATAGGCCATGATGCTTTGGAGAGTCCGGCCGCGCCACCACAGCCGACGGCCGGCCTCGTTAAAGTTCGAACGAGGCGGGCCGTCCTCCTCGTGCCTGGCAAGTGCACTCTCACGCCGATTGATGAAGAAGACGCCCCAAGTCAGGCTGTAGTCCGAATGCCACTGGGGTTTCCTCCGCTGCTCTGGCGTGAGCTCGAAGTAGTAGTGGTTTGTGATGGCCATCTCGCGCGCCACACCTAGAGGGACAGGAGGGACCGGTACGCCTCCGATGCTCAGCATCCAGCCGGTGGGGACGCGGTAGCCCGGCGGGCAGGGGTAGTTCGAGGCGCAAAGCGCCTCCGCCTCCCGGGGGGTTAGAGATACGATGGAAGCCATGGGAGAGAGTGATGAGGTTTGCAGATATGAGTCTAGATGTGATATGGAAATGGAGGCCAAGCCTACATATATATAGTGAAAAATGGCGGGAAGACGGAGGCGGGAAGCGGTGGAAAGCGCGGGAAGAAAATAGGCGGGAACGCAGTGGCGCGGGAAACTTTCATCCCGGGTGGGGGCTCAAACCGGGACAAAAGATGGGGGGGCTTAATCTGGGGGAGGCTTATCTGGTGTTTGCCCTTTTATCCCGGGTGGGGGCTCAAACCGGGACAAAGAGATGGGGGGATTAATCTGAGGGGTGATGTCTACTCACGCTTCTTTTCCTGTAGACAGTGTTGGGCCTCCAAGAGCAGAGGTTTGTAGAACAGCAGCAAGTTTTCCCTTAAGTGGATCACCCAAGGTTTATCGAACTCAGGGAGGAAGAGGTCAAATATATCCCTCTCAAGCAACCCTGCAATCACGATACAAGAAGTCTCTTGTGTCCCCAACACACCTAATACACTTGTCGGATGTATAGGTGCACTAGTTCGGCGAAGAGATAGTGAAATACAAGTAGTATGGATGTATATGAGTGGTAATAGCAATCTGAATAAAATATGGCAGCGAGTAAACATGCAACAGAACAGTAAGTAAGCGGTGTTTGCAGTATTGGAAACAAGGCCTAGGGATCATACTTTCACTAGTGGACACTCTCAACATTGATCGCATAATAAATAATAACTTCTCTCATTTGTGCTACATACACTCTTTTGTTGGATGACAAACACAATTCGTTGTGTAGGGCTACAAGAGCTCCCTCAAGCCGGAGTTAACAAGCGCCACAACATTCAGCATTCATATTTAAGTAACCTTAGAGCATAATAGATCTTTGCAAAATAAACCGAGAACTAACATAGCATACACACTGTCCACATTACACTATGAAAGGAGGAATAGATCACATCAATACTATCATAATGATGATTAACTCCATAACCACAAGAGATTATGATCATAACCTACGACAAGAACCACACGGTTCACACACGGCACCTTTACACCATGCAGGAGGAATAGACTACTTTAATAACATCACATGAGTAGCACATAGACTAGTAGCGATACAAAGCTCATCATATGGATCTCAATTATGCAAGCAATTCATGAGATCATTGTATTGGAGTATAGAGAGAGAGAGATTAACCACATAGCTACCGGTACAGCCCTCAACCTCGGGGGAGAACTACTCCCTCCTCATCATAGGAGACAGCGATGGCGATGAAGATGGCGGTGGTGTCGATGGAGATGGCTCCGGGGGCAATTCCCCGTCTCGGCAGGGTGTCGGAACAGAGACTTCTGTCCCCCGAATCGGAGTTTCGCGATGGCGGCGGCGCCCCTGGATGTTTTCTGGAGTTTTGTCAATCGGTCTCGAAGATTTAGGTCACGAGGGGTTAAATAGGCGAAGAGGTGGCGCGAGGATGGGGCTCACCACAGGGCGCCCCCTGGCGCGCCGCCAGGTGGTGTGCCCCTGGCCCCTCTCCGGCTCCCCTTCGGTGTCGTGGTCCGTCTCGGTGAATTATGATGTTTGGTCTTCGTTTCGTCGAATTCCGAGAATATTGCCCGAACAGCCTTTCTGGAACCAAAAACAACAGAAAACAGGAACTGGCACTTCGGCATCTTGTTAATAGGTTAGTTCCGGAAAATGCATAAAAACGATATAAAGTGTGAACAAAACATGTAGGTATTTTCATAAAACTAGCATGGAACATCAGAATTTATGGATACATTTGAGACGTATCAAGCATCCCCAAGCTTAGTTCCTACTCGCCCTCGAGTAGGTAAACGATAACACAAATAATTTCTGAAGTGACATGCTACCAACATAACCTTGATCAACATTATTGTAAAGCATATGAGATGAATGAAGTGATTCAAAGCAATGGTAAAGATGATGATTAAACAACTGAATCATATAGCAAAGACTTTTCATGAATAGTACTTTCAAGACAAGCATCAACAAGACTTGCATAAGAGCTAACTCATAAGCAATAAATTCTCAGTAAAAAGCTTTGAAACAACACAAAGGAAGATATAAGTTTCAGCGGTTGCTTTCAACTTCAACATGTATATCTCATGGATAATTGTCAACACAAAGTAATATAACAAGTGCAATAGGTAAACATGTAAGAATCAATGCACACAGTTTACACAAGTGTTTGCTTCTAAGATAGAAAGAAGTAGGTAAACTGACTCAACAATAATGTAAAAGAATGGCCCTTCGCAGAGGGAAGCATTGATTGCTATATTTGTGCTAGAGCTTTTATTTTGAAAACATAAGAGAGCATAAAAAGTAAAGTTTTGAGCGGTGTTTGTTGTTGTCAACGAATGGTAGTGGGCACTCTAACCCCCTTGCCAGACAGACTTTCAAAGAGCGGCTCCCATGAAATTTTATTTTTGGGTGGCACTCCTTCCAACCTTGCTTTCACAAACCATGGCTAACCGAATCCTCGGGTGCATGCCAACAATCTCATACCATGAAGGAGTGCCTTTTTATTTTAGTTTTATTTAGATGACACTCCTCCCCACCTTTGCTTTCTCAAGCCATGGCTAACCGAATCCTCGGGTGCCGACCAACAATCACATACCATGGAGGAGTGTCTATTTATAAATTTATGAAAGTTAATTAATTCGGGGCTGGGAACCCCATTGCCACCTCTTTTTGCAAAATTATTGGATAAGCGGATGAAGCCACTAGTCCATTGGTGAAAGTTGCCCAACAAGATTGAAAGATAAACTCCACATACTTCCTCATGAGCTATAAAACATTGACACAAATAAGAGGTAATAACTTTTGAATTGTTAAAGATAGCACTCAAGAAATTTACTTTGGAATGGCGGAGAAATACCATGTGGTAGGTAGGTATGGTGGACACAATTGGCATAGTTTTTGGCTCAAGGATTTGGATGCACGAGAAGAATCCCTCTCAATACAAGGCTAGGCTAGCAAGGTTGTTTGAAGCAAACTCAAGTATAAAACGGTGCAGCAAGACTCACATATGAACATATTGTAAGCATTATAAGACTTTACATCGTCTCCTTGTTGTTCAAACACCTTAACCAGAAAATATCTAGACTTAGAGAGACCAATCATGCAAACCAAATTTTAACAAGCTCTATGTAGTTCTTCATTAATAGGTGCAAAGTATATGATGCAAGAGCTTAAACATGATCTATATGAGCACAACAATTTTCAAGTATCAAATTATTGAAGACATTATACCATTTACCACATGAAGCATTTCCTGTTTCCAACCATATAATAATGAACGAAGCAGTTTTCAACCTTCGCCATGAAAATTAAAAGTAAAGCTAAGAACACATGTGTTCATATGCAACATCGGAGCGTGTCTCTCTCCCACACAAGCATGAATTTATTCAAACAAAACAAAAACAAACAGACGCTCCAAGTAAAGTACATAAGATGTGACCGAATAAAAATATAGTTTTAATAGAAGAAACCTGATAAGTTGATGAAGAAGGGGATGCCTTGGGCATCCCCAAGCTTAGACGCTTGAGTCTTCTTGAAATATGCAGGGATGAACCACGGGGCATCCCCAAGCTTAGACCTTTCACTCTTCTTGATCATAGTATATCATCCTCTTCTCTTGACCCTTGAAAACTTCCTCCACACCAAACTTCAAGCAAACTCATTAGAGGGTTAGTGCATAATAAAAATTCACATGTTCAGAGGTGACACAATCATTCTTAACACTTCTGTACATTTCACAAAGCTTCTGAAACTTAATGGAACAAAGAAACTCGTTCAACATAGCAAAAGCGGCAATGCGAAATAAAAGGCAGAATCTGTCAAAACAGAACAGTCCGTAAAGACGAATTTTGCAGGGGCACTTAACTTGCTCAAACGGAAAAACTCAAAACTAATGAAAGTTGCGTACATATCTGAGGATCACGCACGTAAATTGGAAGATTTTTCTGAGTTACTTACAGAGAGTTCTGCGCAAATTCGTGACAGACAGCAAATCTGTTTCTGCGCAGTAATCCAAATCTAGCATCAACTTTGCCATAGAGACTTTACTTGGCACAAAAAACATGATAAGGAGAGGTTGCTACAGTAGTAACAACCTCCAAGACTCAACAAAACAGTAGCAAAATAAACACATGGGTTATCTCCCAAGAAGTTCTTTCTTTATAGCCATTAAGATGGGCTCAGTAATTTTAATGATGCACTCGCAAGAAATAAGAGTTGAAGCAAAAGAGAGCATCAAGAAGTAAATTCAAAACTCATTTAAGCCTAACCCACTTCCTATGAAAAGGAATCTTGTACACATATAAATTCATGAAGAACAAAGTGGCAAGCATAGAAAAGCAACACAAGCGCAATTTCAAGATTCTCAACATAAATAGGGGAAACTTAATATTATTAAGATGCATATAACCATGTTTCTCTCTCTCATAATAACTTTCAGTAGCATCATTGATGAAATCCACAATATAACCATCACTTAAAACATTCTTATCATGGTTCATATGCATAAGGGTATCATTATTTTTGATATAAGAAAAACTCTTCTCATTAATAGTAATTGGAGCAGGATCATTATTAAGAATTTGAACATGGTAAACAAGTTGCATACTAAGGGAATGGTTTTTGGCAAGCCCATCATAACTATGAAAAGTTTCATAAGGATAATTGTAACATGTGTCATATCCATCTCTATAGCGATTATCTAAACCAGAATATGTAATATCATCATTTTCACTAAAAGTAGAGGTCTCAAATATAGGATCTTCAAGCACAATGCTGGCGTGCAGTTGACGTGGGAGATAGATATTTTTGTGGTGTAACTTTTCTTCAGATCCCCGGCAACGGCGCCAGAAAAAGAGCTTGATGCGCGTAGATGTACACGTCCGTTGGGAACCCCAAGAGGAAGGTATGCTGCGCACAGCAGCAAGTTTTCCCGAAAGAAACCAAGGTTATCGAACCAGTAGGAGCCAAGAAGCACGTGAAGGTTGTTGGTGGAGGAATGTAGTGCGGCGCAACACCAGTGAAACCGGCGCCAACGTGGAACCTGCACAACACAATCAAAGTACTTTGCCCCAACGTAACAGTGAGGTTGTCAATCTCACCGGCTTGCTGAAAACAAAGGATTAAGCGTATCGAGTGGAAGATGGTGTTTGTTTGCAAAGAACAGTAAAAGCAGTAGAATGTATTCAGATGTAAAGAATGGACCGGGGTCCACAGTTCACTAGTGGTGTCTCTCCAATAAGATAACTAGCATGCTGGGTGAACAAATTACAGGTGAGCAATTGACAAATAAAGATTCAATACATATCAACGATGATTACTATGTGATTTAATCAGGGCATTACGACAAAGTACATAGACCGCTATCCAGCATGCATCTATGCCTAAATAATCCACCTTCAGGTTATCATCCGAACCCCTTCCAGTATTAAGTTGCGAACAACAGATAATTGCATTAAGTATGGTGCGTAATGTAATCAACACAAATATCCTTAGACAAAGAATCAATGTTTTATCCCTAGTAGCAACAACACATCCACAACCTTAGAACCTACTGTCACGATCCCAGATTTAATGGAGGCATGAACCCACTATCGAGCATAATTACTCCCTCTTGGAGTTACAAGTATCAACTTGGCCAGAGCCTCTACTAGCAACGGAGAGCATGCAAGAACATAAACAACACATATATGATAGATTGATAATCAACTTAACATAGTATTCTCTATTCATCGGATCTCACCAAACACAACATGTAGCATTACAAATAGATGATCTTGATCATGTTAGGCAGCTCACAAGATCTATAACAATGAGCACAAGCGGAGAAGACAACCATCTAGCTACTGCTATGGACCCATAGTCCAAGGATGAACTACTCACGCATCAATCCGGAGGCGGGCATGATGATGTAGAGCCCCTCCGGTGATGATTCCCCTCTCCGGCAGGTGCCGGCGATCTCCGAATCCCCGAGATGGGATTGGCGGCGGCGGCCTCTCACTAATGTTTTCCGTATCGTGGCTCTCGGTACAGGGGGTTTCGCGACGGAGGCTTTAAGTAGGCGGAAGGGTAGGTCAAAGGCGTCACGAGGTGGCGACACCACAGGCCGCGCGGCCCAGGCCCGGCCGCGCCGCCCGTGTCCGCCGCCTCGTGGCCCCACTTCGTCTCCTCTTCGGACTTGGAAGCTTCGTGCAAAAATAGGACCCGGGCGTTGATTTCGTCCAATTCCGAGAATATTTTCTTACTAGGATTTCTGAAACCAAAAACAGCAGAAAAACAGCAACTGGCACTTTGGCATCTTGTTAATAGGTTAGTGCCGGAAAATGTAAAATAACGCTGTAAAGTATGTGTAAAACACTCAAGTATTGTAATAAAAGTAGCATGGAACATAAGAAATTATAGATACGTTTGCGACGTATCAAGCATCCCCAAGCTTAGTTCCTACTCGTCCTCGAGTAGGTAAACGATAACACAAATAATTTCTAAAGTGACATGCTACCAACATAATCTTGATCAACATTATTGTAAAGCATATGAGATGAATGGAGTGATCTGAACAAAAGATTGCTAACAAAGATAATGACTAAACAAATGAATCATATAGCAAAACTTTTCATGAATAGTACTTTCAAGACAAGTATCAATAAGACTTGCATAAGAGATAACTCATAAGCAATAAATTCATAGTAGAATGCATTGAAGCAACACAAAGGATGATTAAGTTTCAGCGAATGCTTTCAACTTGTAACATGTATATCTCATGGATATTTATCAACATAGAGTAATATAACAAATGCAATAAGTAAACATGTAAGAGTCAATGCACACAGTTAACACAAGTGTTTGCTTCTAAGATAGAAGGGAATGGGTAAACTGACTCAACAATAAAGTAAAAGATTGGCCCTTCGCAGAGGGAAGCATTGATTACTATTTTTGTGCTAGAGCCTTTTGTTTTGAAAACATAGAAACAATTTTGTCAACGGTAGTAATAATTCATATGTGCTATGCATAATACTTCCTACAAGTTGCATGCCTCATGCATAGAGTACCAATAGTGCTCGCACCTTGTCCTACTATCTCGGAAAACACGGATTCTCATCGCATAACATATGCTTCAACCAAGTGTCACAAAGGGGTACCTCTATGCCGCCTGTACAAGTGTCTAAGGAGAAAGCACGCATTGGATTTCTCGCTTTTGATTATTCTCAACTTAGACATCCATACCGGGACAACATAGACAACAGATAATGGACTCCTCTTTTAATGCTTAAGCATTCAACAATAGTTAATATTCTCATAAGAGATTGAGGTTGTATGTCCAAACTGAAACTTCCACCATGATACATGGCTTTAGTTAGCGGCCCAATGTTCTTCTCTAACATATGCATACTCAAACCATTTGATCATGAAATCCACTACTTCAGACAAGACGAACATGCATAGCATCTCACATGATATCCAACAAAGATAAAGTTGATGGCGTCCCCAGAAAACATGGTTACCGCTCAACAAGCAACTTATAAAAATTAAGACACATAACTACATATTCATCACCACAATAGTTTTTAAGCTATTTGTCCCATGAGCTATATATTGTAAAGGTAGAGGAATGAAATTTAAAGGTAGCACTCAAGTAATTTACTTTGGAATGGCAGAAAAATACCACATAATAGGTAGATATGGTGGACACAAATGGCATGGAGTTTGGCTCAAGGTATTTGGATGCACGAGAAGCATTTCCTCTCAGTACAAGGTTTGGGCTAGCAAGGTTGTTTGAAGCAAACACAAGTATGAACAGGTACAGCAAAACTCACACAAGAACATATTGCAAACATTATAAGGCTCTACACTGTCTTCCTTGTTGTTCAAACACTTTACCCGAAAATATCTAGACTTAGAGAGATCAATCATGCAAACCAAATTAAACAAGCTCTACAGTAGTTCTTCATTAATGGATTAAACTACATGATGCAAGAGCTTAAACATGATCTAAGAGATCTCAAACAATTGCCAAATTGTCAAACCATATGCATCATTTTCCAATTCCAACCAAATAGCAATCTAACGAAGCAATTAGCTTTCGCCATGAACATTAAAGCACAATTAAGAACACAAGTGTTCCATAAGAAAAAGCGGAGCGTAATATCTCCAATATAAGGATGGCGAGATCCAACTTTATTCAAAACAAAACAAAAATAAAAACAAACCGACGCTCCAAGTAAAGAACATAAGAATGTGACGGAATAAAAATATAGTTTCACTAGAAGTGACTGATAATGTTGTCGATGAAGAAGGGGATGCCTTGGGCATCCCCAAGCTTAGATGCTTGAGTATTCTTAAAATATGCAGGGATGAACCACCGGGGCATCCCCAAGCTTAGACCTTTCACTCTTCTTGATCATAGTATATCATCCTCTTCTCTTGACCCTTGAAAACTTCCTTCACACAAACTTCAAGCAAACTCATGAGAGGGTTAGTGCATAACCACAAATTCATATATTCAGAGGTGACACAATCATTCTTAACACTTCTGGACATTGCACAAAGCTTCTGAAAGTTAATGGAACAAAGAAACTCATTCAACATAGCAAAAGCGGCAATGCGAAATAAAAGACAGAATCTGTCAAAAACAGAACAGTCCGTAAAGATGCTTCTGGACTGGGCACTTAACTTGCTCAAATGGAAAAACTCAAAACTAATGAAAGTTGCGTACATATCTGAGGATCACGCTCGTAATTTTGCAGATTTTTTCGAATTTTTTACAGAGACTTATGCCAGAATTCGTGACAGACAGCAATGCTGTTTCTGCGCAGCGATCCCAAATATAACATCAACTTTAGCATAGAAACTTTACTTGGCACAAAAACATGATAAGGAGGGGTTGCTACAGTATTAAACAACTTCCAAGACTCAACAAAACAAAAATTGCTGTAGTAAAATAAACACATGGGTTATCTCCCAAGAAGTGCTTTTCTTTAACGCCTTTCAGCTAGGCGCAGAAAGTGCAAATCAAGTAACATCAAGAGATGGAGCATCAACATTATTACCTTGGGAGTTGGGAGTTTCCTCTACAATGCATGTTATCTTATCTATGTAAGTTTCAGAGGCTCCCTTTTCATTACTCTTAGGCTTACTATTCTCATCAAATAAATTTTCGGGAACAATCCAATCATAATTCTTTTCTAGTGCCTCGAACATTCCTACAAGCTTACAAGGTATTGATGTCTTAATGTCCCCTCCATCATTAACATTATTAGTGTACTTCATCCTATCAATATCCATTTTTTCAAGGGTGCTAGCAAAGTTGGTGTAAGAACCAAGCATTTTATATTTAGTAAAGACTTTTCTAGCCTCTCTTGCTACACCACCAAATTCTTTTAGAAGAGTTTCTAAGACAAAATATTTCTTTTCTCCTTCCTCCATATCAGAGAGTGTAAGAAACATATGCTGAATTATAGGATTGAGATTAACAAATTTAATTTCCAACATGTGTACTAGAGAAGCAACATCAATTTCGTAAGTAGGAGCAAGTTCTACCAAGTGTCTATCTTCAAAATCCTCAGCTATACTAACATGAGTGAAAAAATCTTCTATATTATCTCTTCCAATTATAGACCCTCGGCCTACCGGTATGTCTTTTAGAGTGTGCTTAGGAGGAAACATGATGAAATAAGCAAAGAGTAAACTAAGCAAACAAAGTAAAGACAAGTAACTAATTTTTTTTGTGTTTTTGATATAGAGAACAAGACCGTAAATAAAGTAAAGCTAGCAACTAATTTTTGTGTGTTTTGTTTAAGTGCAGCAAACAAAGTAGAAAATAAAATAAAGCAAGACAAAAACAAAGTAAAGAGATTGGAAGTGGAGACTCCCCTTGCAGCGTGTCTTGATCTCCCGGCGCACCAGAAAAAGTGCTGCTGGCGTGCAGTTGACGTGGGAGATAGATATTTTTGTGGTGTAACTTTTCTTCGATCCCCGGCAACGGCGCGAAAAAAAGATGCGCGTAGATTTACATGTCCGTTGGGAACCCCAAGAGGAAGGTATGATGCGCACAGCAGCAAGTTTTCCCTCAGAAAGAAACCAAGGTTATCGAACCAGTAGGAGCCAAGAAGCACGTGAAGGTTGTTGGTGGAGGAATGTAGTGCGGCGCAACACCAGTGAAACCGGCGCCAACGTGGAACCTGCACAACACAATCAAAGTACTTTGCCCCAACGTAACAGTGAGGTTGTCAATCTCACCGGCTTGCTGAAAACAAAGGATTAAGCGTATCGAGTGGAAGATGGTGTTTGTTTGCAAAGAACAAAAGCATTAGAATGTATTCAGATGTAAAGAATGGACCGGGGTCCACAGTTCACTAGTGGTGTCTCTCCAATAAGATAACTAGCATGCTGGGTGAACAAATTACAGGTGAGCAATTGACAAATAAAGATTCAATACATATCAACGATGATTACTATGTGATTTAATCAGGGCATTACGACAAAGTACATAGACCGCTATCCAGCATGCATCTATGCCTAAATAATCCACCTTCAGGTTATCATCCGAACCCCTTCCAGTATTAAGTTGCGAACAACAGATAATTGCATTAAGTATGGTGCGTAATGTAATCAACACAAATATCCTTAGACAAAGCATCAATGTTTTATCCCTAGTAGCAACAGCACATCCACAACCTTAGAACCTACTGTCACGATCCCAGATTTAATGGAGGCATGAACCCACTATCGATCATAATTACTCCCTCTTGGAGTTACAAGTATCAACTTGGCCAGAGCCTCTACTAGCAACGGAGAGCATGCAAGAACATAAACAACACATATATGATAGATTGATAATCAACTTAACATAGTATTCTCTATTCATCGGATCTCACCAAACACAACATGTAGCATTACAAATAGATGATCTTGATCATGTTAGGCAGCTCACAAGATCTATAACAATGAAAGCACAAGCGGAGAAGACAACCATCTAGCTACTGCTATGGACCCATAGTCCAAGGATGAACTACTCACGCATCAATCCGGAGGCGGGCATGATGATGTAGAGCCCCTCCGGTGATGATTCCCCTCTCCGGCAGGATGCCGGCCTCTCTGAATCCCCGAGATGGGATTGGCGGCGGCGGCCTCTCAGGAATGTTTTCCGTATCGTGGCTCTCGGTACAGGGGGTTTCGCGACGGAGGCTTTAAGTAGGCGGAAGGGTAGGTCAAAGGGCGTCACGAGGTGGCGACACCACGGGGCGCGCGGCCTGGACCCAGCCGCGCCGCCCTGGTGTCTAGCCGCCTCGTGGCTTCGTCTCCTCTTCGGACTTCTGGAAGCTTCGTGCAAAAATAGGACCCTGGGCGTTGATTTCGTCCAATTCCGAGAATATTTCCTTACTAGGATTTCTGAAACCAAAAACAAAAACAGGAACTGGCACTTCGGCATCTTGTTAATAGGTTAGTGCCGGAAAATGTAAAATAACGCTGTAAAGTATGTGTAAAACACTCAAGTATTGTAATAAAAGTAGCATGGAACATAAGAAATTATAGATACGTTTGCGACGTATCACACAACATCCCCAAGCTTAGAGCTTTCAATATCATCGTTTGAGGGGACATGAATAATGCTATCATCATTACTTTCATAATCAGTACCAAAGAGATTTCCAATATCAAAGGTAGTGTGCTCTTCCAAATCATGATCACTAATATGGGTAAAGGGCATAGGAAGATCATTGTACTCAGATTCATTATCATAATAATCATTAGGAGCAACATACTTACGGTTACCTATTGTTATCTCATACACGCGGGGATATGCCGTTACCTCTTTCTTCTTATTCCCCCTCTTCTTCTTCTTCTTCTTCTTCTTCTTCTTCTTCTTCTTCTTCTTCTTCTTCTTCTTCTTCTTCTTCTTCTTCTTCTTCTTCTTTCCCTTCTTCTTCTTTTCCTTCTCCTCGTTCCCTTCTTTAGGAGGAAGAGGCTTGAAGGGAGGCTTTTCCACATAACCTGATTTATTTCCAGAAACAATAGAAGAAACTTGGGAGGATTCCTCCTTTTCATTAATAAGTTTAAAACACACACGGTCCTATCATATTTTGGCAAAGTGTCATCTTCTAAAATATTTTGTATGTAAGTATTTGTATGGCAATTATTAATGCAATAAGAAAGACACCCATGCAGGACATCATCAATATCAAGATCGTTAATATCTAACAAAGAAATTTTTCTTGATAACTCTTCACACTTCAAAAATAAGGTAAGTTCATCATGCTGATTAGGAATAATTTCATCATCACAATACAAATTTGAAGCACTCATGGGGTTCGAATTATCATTGGAGGAACATTGAAAATTAAAATGACCAACTCTATGGCAAAGTTCACAAATAAAAGGATAGAGGGCGCACACTTTTTCACCAAGATCATCTAGAGTCCTAGACCACTTTCTAGTTTTTTCATTCCTATGATGGATACAATATTCATCTTCGATTTGATTAATTCCACAAGGTCTATGTATTCCACAAAAATTAACATGCTTATAGGAAATAGCATTTTCAGAAGTTTCAACATGTTCATTGCAATCATTAATAATAGTTTCATCCTTCATGCAAGCGTCTTTAAAAGGTTCATGATACTTATCAAAATTCTTCCTAGGCAATTCAATGTGAGAAGCAAAAGCTTTATAAAAATTTGCAACAACTTGAGAGTCAAGACCATAAGTAGCACTCATATTTCGAAATTTATCAGTATCCATAAAAGTTTCAATGCATTCATAATCATAATTTATACCTGACTCTCTACCTTTGTCGTTCTCCCAATCTTCAGCGTTCTCCTCAATCCGATCAAGAAGATCCCATCTAGCTTCAACCTCCTTGCTTGTGAAAGATCCCTCCAAACAGGCATCTAGATAGTCCTTGTGATGTCCTGAAAGCCTTGCATAAAAATTATTAATAATAACATTACGGGGAGCTCATGAATGGGACATTTGAGAATTAGTGACTTCAATCTCCCCCATGCTTGGGAAATACTCTCTTCATCACGAGGATAAAATTTATAAATGTAATTCCTATCAATATGCACTTCATGAGGAGGATAAAATTTAGAATAAAAGAGAGATACAATTTCCTCCCAACCAAGAGAATGACTATTCTTCAACAATTTATACCAATGCGCCGCTTTACCAGACAACGAAATAGAGAATAGTTTCTTCCTCACTTCATCCATAGAGATACCTGCACACTTGAATAACCCGCATAATTCATGTAAAAACAGTAAATGATCTTCAGGACGGACAGTTCCATCCCCTTCATAGCGGTTATCCATAACACGTTCAATAATTTTCATGGGTATCTTGAAAGGAATATTTTCAGTAGGTGGATTTAAAATATCACAAGCATCATTAGAGTTATCGCATATGGGGGATAAAGTATTATCAGGGCAAATTTTCTCCCCTAAAACTGGGAAGCTACAAAGATCATAAAAACTAGCTTCCCCAAGCTTAGACTTTTCCATAGCATTAGCAGTAATTGCATTCGTACTAATAACATTGCTACTAGCATGCAAATAAGATTCCATAGGTTTTTTAATTTTCGCATCAAACAATTATAAATCAGGAAAAATATTAAAAAGCTCACTAATTTTTTTGTTGTTTTCCATTATGCCTAACTAGTGAAAATAAAAATAAGAAACAAAAAGTCGCAATTGCAGAGTCTAAAGGAGATAGCTTTGAGCACTCACACACCAGCAACAATGCTAAGAAATAACTTAGTAGTCGGAGGATGTGAATACCTTTTACCTTACCTCCCCGGCAACGGCGCCAGAAAATAGCTTGATGTCTACTCACGCTTCTTTTCCTGTAGACAGTGTTGGGCCTCCAAGAGCAGAGGTTTGTAGAACAAGCAAGTTTTCCCTTAAGTGGATCACCCAAGGTTTATCGAACTCAGGGAGGGAGAGGTCAAAGATATCCCTCTCAAGCAACCCGCAATCACGATACAAGAAGTCTCTTGTGTCCCCAACACACCTAATACACTTGTCAGATGTATAGGTGCACTAGTTCGGCGAAGAGATAGTGAAATACAAGTAGTATGGATGTATATGAGTGGTAATAGCAATCTGAATAAAATATGGCAGCGAGTAAACATGCAACAGAACAGTAAGTAAGCGGTGTTTGCAGTATTGGAAACAAGGCCTAGGGATCATACTTTCACTAGTGGACACTCTCAACATTGATCGCATAATAATTACTAACTTCTCTCATTTGTGCTACATACACTCTTTTGTTGGATGACAAACATCATTCGTTGTGTAGGGCTACAAGAGCTCCCTCAAGCCGGAGTTAACAAGCGCCACAACATTCAGCATTCATATTTAAGTAACCTTAGAGCATAATAGATCTTTGCAAAATAAACCGAGAACTAACATAGCATACACACTATCCACATTACACTATGAAAGGAGGAATAGATCGCATCAATACTATCATAATGATGATTAACTCCATAACCTACAAGAGATTATGATCATAACCTACGACAAGAACCACACGGTGCACACACTGGCACCTTTACACCATGCATGAGGAATAGACTATTTTAATAACATCACATGAGTAGCACATAGACTAGTAGCGATACAAAGCTCATCATATGGATCTCAATTATGTAAGCAATTCATGAGATCATTGTATTGGAGTACAGAGAGATTAACCACATAGCTACCGGTACATCCCTCAACCTCGGGGAGAACTACTCCCTCCTCATCATAGGAGACAACGATGGCGATGAAGATGGCGGTGGTGTCGATGGAGATGGCTCCGGGGCAATTCCCCGTCCCGGCAGGGTGCCGGAACAGAGACTTCTGTCCCCCGAATCGGAGTTTCGCAATGGCGGCGCCCTGGATGTTTTCTGGAGTTTCTTCAATCGGTCTCGAAGATTTAGGTCACGAGGGGTTAAATAGGCGAAGAGGCGGCGCGAGGGGGTGCCAGAGGTGGGCTCACCACACCTGGGCGTGCCCCCCCTTGGCCGCGCCGCCAGGTGGTGTGGGGCCCCCCTGGCCCCTCTCCGGCTCCCCTTCGGTGTCCTGGTCCGTCTCGGTGAATTATGATGTTTGGTCTTCGTTTCGTCGAATTCCGAGAATATTGCCCGAACAGCCTTTCTGGAACCAAAAAGAACAGAAAACAGGAACTGGCACTTCGGCATCTTGTTAATAGGTTAGTTCCGGAAAATGCATAAAAACGATATAAAGTGTGAACAAAACATGTAGGTATTGTCATAAAACTAGCATGGAACATCAGAAATTATGGATACGTTTGAGACGTATCAAGGGGGAGGCTTATCTGGTGTTTGCCTTATCTGGGAGGGCCTTATCTGTGGGGGGGAAGGGGATTATCTGAGGCATGCCGCTATATATAGCCTCGGGGAGAGTAGAGAGAGAAGCGCGGGAGCAGAGAGAGGAGAGGAAAGAGCCTCTCCGGCGGAGCTTCTCGAAGATGTCTTAGATGGCCGGCCGTCTTAGACATCTTTGGAAGCTCCGCCCGAGGTAACTCTTCCCGCAAGCAGGACTCCCGCCTGGAAGGTGCTGATATACACCCAACAACCAGTAGCTCATGGTACAAAAGGAGGGAGAGCGAGAAAGCTTCCCGGAGCTGGTGTACACCGGCGACGGCGACAAGGAAAAGAGCCTCTCTGGCGGAGCCTCTAGAATATGTCTTAGATGGTCGGCCGTCTTAGACATATTCGGAAGCTTCGCCCGAGCGAACTCTTCCCGCAAGCAGGACTACTGCCCGGAAGCTGCTAGTATGCACCTAACAGCGTTGGCGAAAGGGTTGGAAATCTCCCGTGGAGGAACTTCTCGAAGATGTCGTTGGTGCTCACGCCCTAGGACATCTTCGGAAGTTCCGCCTCGGAAAAATTTCCCTGCAAGACCGTGAAGCTACTTAACTAGTAAAAAAAGCCAACCATCTCCATTGTTAATATCTTACATACAGTAACATCATTACACAAAATAAACGGGAAATTTATTTCCATATTGAGATACACAAGTTATGATCTCTTCGTAACCTGATCATCTTCATCAATTAACTTGATGCTTGGGTCTTCATCATTGTTTCTTTTTTATGGGTTAGTTTTTACTATGAAGGGTAGAATTTCATTAAACTTATTATAATCTACTGACATGTCTACCTTGTCATCTACCCCCACGATGTTTCTTTTCACAGAAAGAACTATGTGGCGCTTTGGCTCATCGTCGGACGCAATATTCTTTTGTTGATTTCTTTTTCTCGTTTTGGTAGACATGTCCTTCACATAGAAAACCTGAGCCACATCGTTGGCTAGGACGAATGGTTCATCCATGTACGCAAGATTGTTGAGATCCACTGTTGTCATGCCGTAATTTTGGTCTACTTGTACCTCGCCTCCTGCCAGCTTGACCCATTTGCACTGAAACAAACGGATCTTAAAAGTAGGTCCATAGTCGAAGAAACCCTCTAGAGTCGATGATGAAGTTGACACCACCGAAAGTTTCATCCATGTTGCCACGCGACTCCGTGGAGATCGGATGCGATGCCTCAGTGTGTGGTTTGAACTCAAAGGATCCATAGCGAACCGAGTTTCTAGGACTTGGTGGCGTTGGTGATTCCAGCATGAACGCTGCAGACGTAACTGGAATTGCCGATGACATGCCTTGTGCCGACAGGGTTCCCACAGACGGCGCCAATTGTCGAGGGTACTCCTCGGCAATGCCCTCCGTATGGGGCTTAGGGTACATGAAATCCTGTAGGCTGACACGAGACATCGGTTATCAAACAAGCGGGGAGAGCAATTTACCCAGGTTCGGGGCCCTCGATGAGGTAAAACCCTTACGTCCTGCCTGTCTGATCTTGATTATGAAAATATCGGGTTACAATGGGGTGCCGAAGGTTTCGGCTGTGATCTCGTCGAGAGACTAAGTTCTGTAATGACCTAGCTCTAGACTTGCGGTGGCTATGATTACTATGATTGCGTGTGTCCCTCGGCAGCCCCTCTCCTGGCCCTTATATTGGGAGCCAGGTCTCGAGAGGTCTGTCCGGGTACGACTAGGTTACAAAGAGCCCTAGATCTAAACTTTCCTTGTATTCTTCGTCTTCTTGCCTTGTCTTTCAAGAATCCTTCCATGGAACCGACGTAACGGCCCTCCTGGCCGTCGAGTGACTTCATGGGCCCCTGGCTAGGCCGTAAGAGGTAGTACAATACTAGTTACCCGAAGGGTAATGCCCACATCAAACCCCCTGGGGTTTTCTCATGACGAGGATCTTATAGCCGAAAGGGGAGGCCGAAACGACGAAGGGGTCGGGAATACACCCCCAGGCGCGGCCAGGCCTGGGCCGCGCCTGGGCCATGTACTCCCAGCTCCAGGCCCCCCTGCTCTTCACCTTCTGGCTCCGTGAGTTCCCCGGGAAAATAAGGCATTTGGGTATATTTCTGGGATTTTTCCCGAAAGTTGATTTTCTGCACAAAAACAAGACACCAGGGCAATTCTGCTGAAAACAGCGTTAGTCCGTGTTAGTTGCATTCAAAACACACAAGTTTGAGGGCAAATAATAACAAAAAGGTTCGGGAAAGTAGATACATTTTGGACGTATCAACTCACCCAAGCTTAGCTTATTGCTTGTCCTCAAGCAATTCAGTGACAACTGAGTGCGATAAAAGACTTTCACGAACCTATTTGTTCCATAAGATGTATATATTCTCACGGATGATCAAATACTTAGCTAATTCATAAATAAGGAGCATGTGAAACAACATAATCAGCAGTAATGCAAACCATGAATGGATACCAATAGCAATGATAAGCAACATGAAACATAAACACTTGCAAGATTGCAATAGTCATAATGAAGTAAGACAAAGTGGTATCTCGCTTGCCCCTATTTGGAAGCAAAACATAAATGCACAGGGCACCTCTGAAGTCCAAAAGAAGACTAGAAGTAAAGATATCGAAAGATGCAAGCATCACAAATATGCAATAAATAATCTTGTCTTGGGACAAGCACATTACACTAAGAATGACTGCCAATGCTTCTAGGAAAGTGCTTTAAAAGAGAGAATGGTGACTCAACATTGCGGTGGTTGAATGGTCCTTTGCAAAGGAAAGCAGAGATTAAACATGTGCTAGAGCTTTTCATTTGTAAAACTGAGGTAAAATTGCTTTTTGAGTGGTGGTTGCTTTTGTCAACGAATCGGTAAAAGGGTTTTTGTCATCTTCCATACTAAACAAGTTTGAGAGCGGTTCCGAAATATTTGGGCGAAGCCTCTTTTCATCTATGCTATTTATAAAACTGTGACACTCCTCCCATCCATTGCTTACACATACCATGGCTAGCCGAATCCTCGGGTGCCGACCAACAATCACAAACCATGGAGGAGTGCCACTTTCTTATAATTTCCTATTTTCTTCCCCTTTTGGAAGTTGTGGTCAAACCAGCTCTTCTTCTTTTTATATCTATCATTTTTTATTGACAAGCGAGATGAAGCTCACGAGTCTTGCGGTACTTAGTAAAGCATGGAAGACGACAATAATAACTCTCACATCCTCATGAGCTAAAAACAGTGTCACAAAACGAGGATTTGTTTGAAGGTTTTAAAGGTAGCACATGCAAATTTGCTTGGAGTGGCGATGAAATACCACGTGTAGGTAGATATGGTGGACTCATTTGGCATGCTTTGGTTCAGTAGTTGGATGCACGAGCAGTAACTCCGCTCAGTACAGGTGAAGGCTAGCAAAAGACTGGGAAGCGACAATCAAAAATGCATTGGCGGTCATAATCATGCTTGCGACAAAACGCGATTAAAAACGGCATAAAAGCAATGCAAGAACTCCGAGGCAAAATAAATCATCAAGGCTTAATTGACTATTGTTCAGTCATATGCATGCGTGAGCACGTGCCAAGTCGATTCAAATGAAACAGTCAGAGGAGGATACCACAATGTCAATACCGCTATATGAAAAGAGCAATGCAAGCAAACGCGAATGTAAAATGTTACCCACCAAATGTAAATTGAAACCAGTCGTGAGAGAGCGGTACTACTGAATATAATTGAGTAACATACACCCCACATGAATAAACTAAGTACCTTCACATAGATGAGTATATGTACAAAAATGAAAACAAATAGAGTTCATACCAGCCTCTCACCACAAGCAGATTGTCGTAGATCGTCATTATTGCTATACTTGTGTGGCTCGAATGATATAAAATGAAAACCATGCTCCAATATAGCCTTGAGAGACCACTGAACCCTGCATCAAACTATACAAAACCAAAGAAGAACAACAAATATTTTTGGATTTTCGATATTAGAGTCACCGAACGAAAGTAAAATCTTTTTGGATTTTCTCATAGCAAACCAACGATAGTAAATAAAGAAAAATAGGAACAAGAAACCAAATAAACAAATGATAAAGAGAAACAACAGAAATATTTTTGGTCTTTTTATGTTTTAGAAAAGAAACAAAGCAAAAAACAAGAGAAAGAAAACTAAAAGAGTCACACAAAAACAAAGTGGCAGAAATCTGCCAAAACTTGAGCAGTACAGTAATCGATTTTTTACGAAAATCTTCTGCTGCTCAACTCGAAAAGTGCTCAACTAATGGAAGTTAGATAATAACCTGGGGGAGAATGCACAAAAATTGGCAGATCAAAATAACGTCCTGGCTATTTTTAGGAATTTTTCCAGTATCAGTTCAGAATCTGTTTTTTAGACAGCACTTCCCCAAATAGCATCTTCCTCATATTAGAGGCAACCATCGGCACACGAATGAATAACAAAAAGTGAAAGTAGAGGTTACTAAAGTAGTAACAACCTTCACAACTAAAATAAGAACCTACTGAAATAAAAATAACCGAAAGAGAAACAACCAAAAGAAGCAAACCAAGTATATACAAATGACCGGCAATTGTAATATGCAATGAATGGAGTGATGCCGGCGTACCTCCCCCCAAGCTTAGGATTTTGGCCTAAGTGAGGTCTAATACCAGCAATAGTTGGGATCCCAAGCACTTGAATCCCCCGTGCCTTGATACTCGGGATCATACGAAGAAGATGAAGCGTGCTGCACATAATCATAGTCCGGTGGTGGATAGGAGAATCCCGAAGTGCTAGCGGGCTGAAAAGAGTGATCTTCGGCTTCTCCCTCATCACCTTCCGCTTGTTGGTCTTGCTCTGCTATGTACGCTCCAGCTCAGGCTCCAAAAGTGACAAGCTTCTCTTGCCAGAAAAATCAAGAAGCGGTGCAGGCAATCTAACTGTGCGGTTAGTTTGAATTACTCTCCTAGCTTTGTTCTAGAAAGATATTTCATAGAGTAAAGGGATTTATATTTTTGTGCCCTCGGGTCCTTAGTTGTACTCAGTTTTCCCCAGCTCCTTAGTTTTTCCTCAGTTTTCCCCAAGCCCTTGTTTGAAACCCGCAGAAGGAGCTCAGACGGCAAGATTCCCGTTTAGTTGACCGTTCCGTGCTGACGTGTGGGGCCGCATCGTGTGGGGCCGCGTTGCCTGGGGCTGGTAGAAAGGGACCGCGTGAGACAGGACGGAACGTGTTTGGTTGCACGTGAGCAGGAGCTGGGTTCTGTCTCTCTCGGCTCAAATTGGCATTTTTATGAGTACCTTTTTCCCCTCTTTCTCTCTGTCTTTTTTCACCTAATTAGTATCAAATCTAGAGAAGCTTTCATTTCTATCTTTCTTCAATTATTTGTGCCTTTTGGCCCTCGTTGTTTGCCCAATATGGAAGCAAATCTAGTACTCCCTCTGGTCCATATGTATGTAGTTAAATCTAGAAGCAAATCTCCAGGGTAATGTACGATAAATTCACACAGTCATATAGTAGAATAGGGATAGATAATAGGGATCCCTCCCTAGATAATAAGCTGCATACAACAACCAACATAGTAACATGTTCGAGGTTCTTCACAGCACCATCATACTAACAACATAACAACAAGAGATCCCTAGCTAACAACAAAATAGGAGGCAGCAGCAGCACACGTCCAGGACTCCGCCTACCCCATCTGGCTCTGCCTCCACTTGTTGCTCCCCTTGGGCACCTTGGGCTTGAGCGGAGGCATGCGCCCGGCGGAGATCTCCACCCGCTGCAAGTTGTGGAGGTGCATGCCGAGCGCCTTGTGCTTGGCGCGGAAGGAGTAGACGTTCACCGTCGTGCCGACCTTGGGGAAGGTGTTGCCGATGTCCTCGGCATGCGTGTGGAGGCAGTTGAAGTCGGTGCCGCCGAGTCTCCTAGTGCAGAAGGGGCACCCGTAGACACCCTTGGTGAAGTAGGAAAATGTACTGGCCGACCTGGAGCCTCCGCAACACCTGCCGTGTCTTGGTGTTCTGGTCCTCATCGTCGTTGCCGACGTCGCTGCCAGACACCTGGTCCATATCAAACGGAAACTATGAGTGAATGAGTTGCAACGATGACTAACGTGCATGATAACAAAGTTAGGAAAAACAGAGGCAGCCTCAGTTAGAGTGGACATGATTATATATCTACAGGGATGGTGTTAGCGAACCAAAGCTCATGCACAACAGATTTGTACACAACAATGGTTCGCTGAACCCTCCCTGTAAAAAATTGTGCCCAACGATTCATCATAGGCAAAGAAACAGATTCCAGATCTGAACTTGAACACATTCCAGATTATTTGCAAAATTAAACGGTTGATATCTTTTGATTCGTGCATAAAATAACTAATTGAGATCCCATGATTACTTGCATAAATTAACTGATTGAGATCCCATTATTACTTGCATAAATTAACCGAACGGCCGAACCCCAAATCTTAAACGAAATCAAGAAGGGATCAAAACAAAATGGAATAAAATCAGCGCAAATATTAACCCAATACTCATCCATCTACAGATCGGCACTAATAGTTACTAGGGAACCAACAAAAATAGGGTTCAAAAAGGAATGGGGAACAAAAAAGGGAGCAAACCGTAGTTACCTCGTTCCATGGGTCGTCCATGCAGGTGTCGTAGGGGTTCGGGGGCGAGATGTACGACACCTCGTCATAGGGGTCCCATCCCGGCGGGATCTGACCGCCACCGGCGGCAGCCTCCGATGCACCGGCGGTGGCGGAGGTGACGGCCGTTGAGGGGACGACTTCGAAGAGGGAGGCGTCACGCTTGGAGCCGACGGCGTCGTGGACGATGGGATTCGCATTCTCCTTGTCCATCTCGCCGGCAGAGGAGAGGGAGAGGGTTTTTTGCTTTGGAGAAGATGATGGGACGTGAGAGGCGGCGTTGCGTGAGCGAGTGAGAGTGACAGAGATAGTGCGAGGAGGCGTCTATAAAGGTGAGGTGTGGTTAATGTGACCCGTGTCCCACACGTCCACCGTTGCACGTCTGCACGTCTTGGACTTCTGCAACACGACACGCGTCCACGATTGCACGTCTTCGACTTCTGCACCGCGACCCGCGTCTACGCGTCAACAATTGCACGTCTTCCACTTCTGCACCGCAACACGCGTCCTCGAGTCTACCCCTGGAAATTTAGATACACTCATGTATATCCTCGAGTCTTATACTAGCATTTTTTGTGTGCTCAGTTTTCCCCTTGAGTGCTAATACTGGCTAGTGCAATATACTCAGTTTTACCCTCAAGTGGCTGGTCAACAGAGAGTCAACAAATGGGATTAACTAGTTAAATGAGTCATTTAATGTGCAAAAAATTCCGAAAAAGAGTGGCACTTACTCATGGAGTCTTCTTACGCGACCTGCCACGTTGGGAACCATAACAATCATAGATAAATCAAGTTTTACCACAAATTGCCACTTCTCAAATCACCTAGTAGCTATGAAGGTGCATGGTTTTCCACAATAAGCCCTTCCCAAAACAGCTTTCCCCAAAACATACTTTGTCTAAATGAGGCCACAATTCTCACACTCATGTATATTTGTATTGCAAATAGTTTGAGGTAGGCCAAGATGGGTTTCATTGTACAAAACATGCATTTTCCATTTTTTAAATCTCAAATTTGAATCCCTTAGTCTGTTTACTACTCAGGTTCCCTTGGTTTCTTGATACTACTCAGTTTTGCCCTCTCCCTTCACAAATTCTCACAGACGTGCAACATTGTCCTGATTGGTCTAGCCCATGTCACGCGGATCGTGCCCGCCAACCGTTGATCGTATGATCTAACGGGCAGGATAACCCCTCTCTCTCTCTGATAGGGGCCACCACGCTCTCTCTCTCTGTCGGTGGTTAGCTTCCACCCTAAGTATGCTAAAGGACGGTTTTCTGTATTATTTTTCGCGCGGTAAAAATTATAAACTCTTTTAGGCATTACTTTCACGCAATAACTGATAAACCATCATCGGTTTGTTGTAGCCATTAATTTTCATGCAAACAATGATAAACCATCACTATTTTGTGATACGTCTCCGACGTATCGATAATTTATTATGTTCCATGCTACATTGTTGATGATATCTACATGTTTTATACACATTATATGTCGTATTTACGCATTTTCCGGCACTAACCTATTAACAAGATGCCGAAGAGCCAGTTGTTGTTTTCTGCTGTTTTTGGTATCAGAAATCCTAGTAAGGAAATATTCTCGGAATTGGACGAAATCAACGCCCAGGGTCCTATTTTTGCACGAAGCTTCCAGAAGACCGAGGGGAAAGGAAGTGGGGCCACGAGGCGCCACCACACTAGGGCGGCGCGGCCAGGCTTGGGCCCGCGCGGCCTAGTGTGTGGGGCCCTCGTGTGGCCCCCGTTGCCCTTCCGCCTACTTAAAGTCTTCGTCGCGAAACCCTCGTGCCGAGAGCCACGATACGGAAAACCTTCAGAGACGCCGCCGCCGCGAATCCCATCTCGGCGGATTCAGGAGATCGCCTCCGGCACCCTGCCGGAGAGGGGAATCATCTCCCGGAGGACTCTTCATCGCCATGATCGCCTCCGGAGTGATGAGTGAGTAGTTCACCCCTGGACTATGGGTCCATAGCAGTAGCTAGATGGTCGTCTTCTCCTAATTTTGCTTCATTGTTGGATCTTGTGAGCTGCCTAACATGATCAAGATCATCTATCTGTAATACTATATGTTGTGTTTGTCGGGATCCGATGGATAGAGAATACTATGTTATGGTGATTATCAATCTATTACCTATGTGTTGTTTATGATCTTGCATGCTCTCCGTTATTAGTAGAGGCTCTGGCCAAGTTTTTGCTCTTAACTCCAAGAGGGAGTATTTATGCTCGATAGTGGGTTCATGCCTCCATTAAATCTGGGACAGTGACAGAAAGTTCTAAGGTTGTGGATGTGTTGTTGCCACTAGGGATAAAACATTGATGCTATGTCTAAGGATGTAGTTGTTGATTACATTACGCACCATACTTAATGCAATTGTCTGTTGCTTGCAACTTAATACTGGAAGGGGTTCGGATGATAACCTGAAGGTGGACTTTTTAGGCATAGATGCATGGATGGCGGTCTATGTACTTTGTCGTAATGCCCTGATTAAATCTCACTATATTTATCATATCATGTATGTGCAATGTTATGCCCTTTCTATTTGTCAATTGCCCGACTGTAATTTGTTCACCCAACATGCTTTTATCTTATGGGAGAGACACCTCTAGTGAACTGTGGACCCCGGTCCTATTCTTTACATCGCATACAATCTACTGCACTTTACTGTTTTCTTCGCAAACAATCATTTTCCACACAATACGGTTAATCCTTTGTTACACAAGCCGGTGAGATTGACAACCTCACTGTTTCGTTGGGGCAAAGTACTTTGGTTGTGTTGTGCAGGTTCCACGTTGGCGCCGGAATCCCTGGTGTTGCGCCGCATCACATTTCGCCACCATCAACCTTCAACGTGCTTCTTGGCTCCTCTGGTTCGATTAAACCTTGGTTTCTTTCTGAGGGAAAACTTGCCACTGTGCGCATCATACCTTCCTCTTGGGGTTCCCAACGGACGTGTACATCTACGCGCATCAATTTGTTGTAGCCATTAATTTTCACGCAAAAAATGATAAACCATCACCGATTTGTTGTACCCATTACTTTTCACGCAAAAAACGATAAACCATCACCGATTTCTTGTAGCCATTACTATTCACGCTAAAAATGATAACTAAAACAATCTATCTATCTCTGTATTTGAAGTTTGGGAGGGTTCACCATCTACTTATGTTAACTTTCGAGGTTTTGACCTGAAAATCAAATGGGTATTATAAAGGGAAATAAAAGTTCAAAAAAATGTAAAAACGAAACAATCTACCTATCTTTGTATAGAAGATCGTCTGTATGAAAGACCTAACCAAGTTTGGCATACATGATGCCATACCTATAACAACAAGGAATATCTAAAAAGGAAAGTTTCATAAAATTTGAAATTTAGGGTGAAAATGATGCCATACATGATGCTGTTTTTCGAGGTTTTGACCTCAAAATCAATTGGGTATTATAAAGGGAAATAAAAAGTTTGAAAAATGTAAAAACGAAACAATCTATCTATCTATGTATAGAAGATCATCTGTATGAAATTTGAGGTCATTTAGAGAAGGTAGAAAAAATCACCTTGTTACAAAAGCTGGTTTCAGTGAGACGAAACGGCATGCGCTTAAGCAAAGTGATTTTTCGAACATCTCCAAATGACCCCAAATTTGCCATACATGATGCCATACGTGTAACAACAAGGAATATCTAAAAAGTGTCAAAAAAGTTTGCCAAACCGTATAGCTCTATCAAAAAAAACCTCACCATGACGCTAGTATAATTTTTAGTTACAAACTTTCGTTACCTAACCTTCAACATGAAACTTGTTTCAAATTCATTTTGGCGTACAAGAAACAAATCCCACCTTGATTCAAGCACCACAACCTCCAAACGATGCCGATGCCGATATCGGCATGGTCAGAATGGCTATGCTCGCCGCCACTGCTAGGTCACCATCGGGATGCACCCTCAATCCCGTCCCATCATTCGATCACTGACACACCAGAGATACCGCCGAGGCTAATGCCGAACGTACATGCTGATGCCAATGCCGAACATGCATGCACGCCGTTGTGGGCACGGCCACGCCGCCCCGCTATGCTGGACACCACAGACCATCGCGAGGTCTTTCCCTTCGCCACCACACTCTCCTAGCACCCATCTATACACGCCAGAAAGGAGAGACACTAATTTTCTCTACATTGCTCGCATTCGTATCCGACACGGTCAGTCAAAGTTTTGAGGTAGTCGTCGATGTCCTCGACCATTTCTTCTCTTCTTTGCATGGTTAAACGCGTCTAGTTCATATCTATCTAATGTGTCTGGTCTCGCCTCATGCAGTTCTTTGTGGACGTCGATCTCATCTCGGCACCCCGCATGCCACCTCCTCCGTGCCATCGTTGTAGAGCTCCGTTTAAAAATCTAATCCTACCCGTGTATTGCCCCTTGTATCAGCGTCATGGCCCCACTTGTCATTCGATATACCGAAGCCCCACTCGTTCGCGTTTTGGTCAGGGATACAGCGATGCTTACGGTCAAACAAAGATGGATGGTCCGACGTGTCTTTACGGGCTCTACGTGGCCCCACTAGTCAGAAGATAACGGTCAACCGTCGGGCAACCGGCCGTTACAACACATGTGATGGTTTCAGACAAGGGCTTGGGGAAAACTGAGGAAAAAGTAAGGAGCTGGGGAAAACTGAGCACAACTAAGGACCCGAGGGCACGAAAATAGAAATACCTAGAGTAAATGTTCATGCTCAGAATCGGGAGAAACAAACTGGTGCTGAATCATTGAATTAAGATCGAGTCTTCTCGAACTGAATGCCAAATCAAGCGCATGCGGTGCCACACCGTGGAAAGCAAGTAAGCGGGAGGCAATAAGACCTCCACAAATACTTCCTTTCTCGCGGTTAAGAGCCAAGCGTTGGGCTATCATGGCACCCAAGTTGTAAGTTCGATCTTGCTTCACCGCAGCAGCTATAAAAGTTAAATCATGTGCGGATAACTTACTTGCGTTCTTCCTTGCCAAGATGCACTTTGTAACAAAATAGGCAAAATACCTTATGGATGGGAGTTGGATGTTCTTTATTTTACCATTCTCGTCCTTGAAGCTCCTCCCCTGGCAAATTTCCTTGTATAAGTCCGCCAAGTGTTGGGGTTTCTCCTTGAGCTTCTCATAAGATCCCCAACAAGGCACCTTAATAGCTGCACAGAAAACACTAAGAGGCAAGCTAACAGATTTGTTATATATTTTATAATGCACCATGGGGTTAGAAGAGTTGAAATTGCACTCAAAATCCTGCACCACGGACATGGTTAGCTTCAAGAACTGAAAAGGTTCATCACAAGCAAAGTTTTCTAACCCTGCTCTTTCAAGCAACAATTGGAAATCTGCAGAAATTCCTGCAATGCTCATGAACTCGGGACATGGATATAAAGAAGGGAAGACACTTTCTTCTCGACGAACTCTCATGACTTGTCCCACTTCTAATTCATGCTGAAAGGTTGATAAGCATTGCCATCCATTTCTAAAATTTTCAGCAAATCTCACAAAAATTATTTTAAGACAAATAAACAAGGTAGAATCACTATAACAAAAAGTAGGAAGGCTAAACATGCATCAAAACTACTTCTAAAAGCATAAATCAAGCATGCAATCTCACATAACCTGTCACCTAAGATGGAAAAATACTCAAGATATACTCCACCAAACAAAATTCTACTTGGATGAGCGGAGGAGTCACATACCGGAGAGCAAATGTGCCAAATTTCAGACAGAAATCTGGGCTGAGCAAGGAGATCGAGAAATCCTGAGCTCTCGGGCGAAAACGCGAGTGAGAACAAACTGGTACGAGTTTTTTCGGGAGAGAGAGTGGAATGAGTGGAAGGGATGAGTGAGTGGGGCCAGGAGGGCCCCATACACATAGCAGGCGCGGCCAGGGGGTGCCCGCGCCTGGCCCATGTATGGCCGGCCTGCCCCCCCTGAGCAGCCTCAGGTCCCAATCCTCCTCATTCCATGAATAATAATTTTGGTAAACTTTCTGGAATTTTTCGAGAAACTTCATTTTTGACCAAATTCCAGATTTTAAAACAAAAGATTCAGCGCAGGAAAAATTTAAACAACGATGAAAGACCAAACCAAATAAAACTTCCAGTAGCTCTAAAACATTCTAATATGAAAAGTAAACAGTAGTGGCACTTATGAAAGCATTGTTTCATTCATCAAAATCACTTTGGTGGCAAGGTTGATCAGGTCTTGACATCAAAAATAATTTTATATGAAGTAAAACCTTGCATTTTCACAAAATAATCAAGTTACCTCAATTTGAATAGGAATATCTCCAATCATAATAATATCACACTCCTTATGAGGCTTTGACATAGGCACATGTATTTGACCAATTTGAATGGTCTCAATATCGGAAAATAGACGGTATGCTCCTTGTCATTAACATTAAAAGTAACCTTGCCTTGATTGCAATCAATAACAGCCCCTGCAGTATTAAGAAAAGGTATCCCAAGAATAATAGACATATTGTCATCCTCGGGCATTTCTAGCACAACAAAGTCAGTTAAAATTAAACAATTATGAGCAACTTGAACAGGAACATCCTCACATATACCAACAGGAACAGTAGTGGACTTATCAGCCATTTGCAAAGATATATCAGTAGGTATCAACTTTTCTAAATCAAGTCTTCTATAAAGAGAAAAAGGCATGACACTAACTCCGGCTCCTAAATCACATAGAGCAGTCTTAACATAACTATTTTTAATAGAGCAAGGAATTGTAGGTATACCTGGATCTCCGAGCTTCTTTGGAACTTTGCCATTGAAGGAATAATTAGCAAGCATAGTAGAAATTTCCTCAGTAGGAATTTTCCTTTTGTTAGAAACAATATCCTTCATATACTTTGAATAAGGAGGCAATTTAATAGCATCAGTCAAAGGAATTTGCAAGTACATAGGTTTCATCCATTCACAAAACCGGTTAAAGTGTTCCTCTTCCCTTGATTTGTGTTTCTTATCAGGGAAAGGCATTGGTTTTTGCACCCAAGGTTCTCTTTCTTTGCCATGTTTGTTGGCAATGAAATCTTCCTTAGTGTACTTCACGTTTTTAGGTTGCTTTTCAGGTGCAACCTCAGCTTCTTCTACTTCTTCCTTATCGGAAGCCTCACTTTTCTCATTGCCGCTTTCAGTTTCGGCATCGGAAATAGATATACTATTAGGATCTACAGCGGGATCAGAAGATTCTACAGGTGTTCTATTTTCCTTCTTCTTCTTTTTCTTAGATTTAATCCTAGTATCATCAGCGCGCTGAGAATCTTGCTCGACTCTCTTGGGGTGACCCTCAGGATATAAAGGATCCTGGGTAGTAGCACCACCTCTAGTTCTAATCTCATAAGCATGCTTCTCTTTAGAAGCATTCACTAACAAACGTATCTACTTTCCCGAACACTTTTGCTATTGTTTTGCCTCTAATTTGTGTATTTTGGATACAACTAACACGGACTAACGCTGTTTTCAGCAGAATTGCACTGGTGTCTTGTTTTTGTGCAGAAACTCAACTTTCAGGAAAATCCCCGGAAATAATCGCAATGGGCCTATTTTCACGAGAGAACTCACGAGGCCAAAAGGGCAAGGGGGGCCCACGGCCCCCACACCATAGCCGGCGCGGCCTGGAGGGGGCGCCGCCTTATGGTGAGGGCACCTCGGCCGCCCCCCGACGCTCTCCTCTGGACTACTTAACGCTTTCGACCTAAAAACGCCAGGGGGTCGACCATATTTCCAGAAGACGTCCAGAACTCCGCCGCCATCGCGAAACTCCGTCTCGGGACAGAAACTCCGTTCTGGCACCCTGCCGAGACGGGGAATTGGAGGAGATCATCGCCATCATCACCATAGACGCCTCTCCATCGACCATCCATGATTCCCCCATCCATGTGTGAGTAATTCCCCCGCTGTAGGGTGAAGGGGATGGTAGGGATTGGATTAGATTGATCATGTAATAGTCATAAGATTGTTAGGGCATAGTGCCTAGTATCCGTAGTTGGTACTTTTATGATATTGTTGCAACTTGTTATGCTTAATGCTTGTCACTAGGGCCCGAGTGTCATGATTTCAGATCTGAACATGTTATTGATTCATGTTGATATTCATTGTTTTATGATCTTACCTGCAAGTTGTATACACATATTGCTGTCCGGAACCCGAGGCCCCAAAGTGACAGAAATTGGGACAACCGGAGGGGAAGGCTGTGATGTGAGGATCACATGTGTTCATGGAGTGTTAATGCTTTGCTCCGGTACTCTATTAAAAGGAGTACCTTAATTGCCAGTAGTTTCCCTAGAGGCCCGGCTGCCACTGGTAGGACAAAAGATGTTGTGTAAGTTTCTCATTGCGAGCATGTACGACTATATACGGAACAAATGCCTATGGTTATTTAGTACTTGGATACCGTTTTATTATTATCTGCAAATGCCATGCCTTGATTATTACATGAGTTCTCTTATCCATGTGAGGATCACATGTGTTCATGGAGTGTTAATGCTTTGCTCCGGTACTCTATTAAAAGGAGTACCTTAATTGCCAGTAGTTTCCCTAGAGGCCCGGCTGCCACCGGCTGGTAGGACAAAAGATGTTGTGCAAGTTTCTCATTGCGAGCACGTACGACTATATACGGAACACATGCCTATGGTTATTTAGTACTTGGATACCGTTTTATTATTATCTGCAAATGCCCTGCCTTGATTATTACATGAGTTCTCTTATCCATGCAACGCCCGTTCATCCATCCCTATGCCTACAGTATTTTAATCCTGTTGTTTACTAAAATCACTACTGCTGTCTTTATTACACTGCTACTTATATTCCACTACTCCTACTGCTATAAAACTATTGATAAACTCTTGCGAGCAAGTCTATTTCCAGGTGCAGCTGAATTGACAACTCCGCTGTTAAGGCTTACAAATATTCTTTGGCTCCCCTTGTGTCGAATCAATAAATTGGGTTTTACTTCCCTCGAAGACTATTGCGATCCCCTATACTTGTGGGTCATCAAGACTATTTTCTGGCGCCGTTGCCGGGGAGCATAGCTTTATTTGCAAGTTCACCTGAATTGATATTGTTCGCTGCAAATCCTCCATCATGGGTAAAACTCGCGATGCTAAAGTCGCCATATTACCATCCACTACAAGAAAAGGTACAACTCTGAGTACCTCTGCTGCTCTTGATTCACCATCTGTGATAAGTCAACTTGTTTCACCACCACAAGCTTCACGTGTTGGTACTTCTGCTGAATCTGAAAATTCCTCTGATAATTTTGATGATGCTTCTACTGTGCTTGATGAAAATGGTTCATTAGGTCCTTTTCTAGATGCTAAAATTGCTAGGTCTAGAAAAATTGAAAATACTGAAACTCCTAATGAAAATACTGTTACACCTGTTAATTCACCTGAGTCTGATGACCTTGATGAAGATTATGTGGAACTTGATGATGATTTTATTGACAAAAGCAATGCTACTACTAGTACAAGTAACCTTAAAAATCTTATTGCACAACATGCTGTTAGATATAAACTGTCTCCTGATCCTAAATTTTCCACATCTCCTATAAACATTAAGGATAAGGATTATGATTTTTCTCTTGATTTATCTCATATATCTATTGTTGAGAAAACACCTTTTTGTGGTACTGAAAAAGAAAGTGTTGTAGAGCACATGAATGAGCTTTCTACTTTAAGTAGCTTATTTTCTGATGATGTTAAGATGCGTACTTATTTTGTTGCTAAATTTTTCCTTTCTCATTAAAGGATGATGCTAAGATTTGGTATAATAGTTTGCCTCCTGATTCTATTGATAGTCCAAGTTGTTTGCTTGATGTTTTCTTTCGAAAATATTTTCCTGCTAGTGCTCAACATATTGCTTTGCAGAAAATTTATAGTTTTGATCAAGAAGATGGAGAGAAATTGCCTGAAGCTTGGGGGTTTTGCTCTCTTGTTAGAGCTCGTCCTGGACATGATTTGGAAAAGCATGATTTACTTGATATATTTTATAGTGGACTAACCATTGAGTCTAGGGCATACCTGGATAGTTGTGCTGATTGTGTTTTCAGGAAAAGAACTCCGGACGAAGCTGAAGAATTATTGGCTAAAATAAGCCAAAATTATGATGATTGGACTACACCTGAACCAACCCCCAATATTGAAGAAGAGAGGTATGATTGAATTAAATGATGAAGATATGAGGGAAGCTAAGAAATCTCTTATGGAGAAAGGTATTAAATCTGAAGATGTGAAGAATTTACCTCCTATAGAAGATCTATGTAAGATAATTCCCCCTTCATCCATGATTGAGGTACACTCTCTTCAACGCTTCGATAAAGGAGATATTCCTTACTTAAAACCTCCTGATCAATGTTTAGATGAATTTGATAATTATGTTGTTAAGCAAAATAACTTTAATATGAGAGTAGAGAATCATCTAATGGAAAACTCTCAAGCTATTAGTAAATTGCATGATATTGTGGAGAGAACCTCCAATGATGTTAAGATGCTTGTTAAACATTTTCATATGATTCAAACTCAAATTGATCAACTTACTAAAGTGCAAAATGACTTGTTAAAAAATACTCATAAAGAAAAACATGCTTATGAAGTAACAACTAGAGGTGGTGTTTCTACCCAGGATCCTCTATATCCTGAAGGGCATCCCAAAAGAGTTGAACAAGATTCTCAATGAACTAAAGAAACTAGTAGTCCTTCTAAGAAAAAGAAGAAGAAACATAAAACTGTTGTAGAATCCTCTGAACCTGTTAATGATCCTAATAGTATTTCTATTTCTGATGCTGAAACTGAAAGTGGTAATGAACATGATAAACATAATGATAAGAATGATGCTTCTGATAAAGAAGAAATTGAAAATGAACCTGAAAAGCATGCTAAAAATAAAAAGTACACTAAAGAAGATTTTATTGCTAAGAAACATGGTAATGAAAGAGAACCTTGGGTTCAAAAGCAAATGCCTTTTCCTGCTAAGAAACTAAAATCAAAGGAGGAAGAACACTATAATAAATTTTGTGATTGGATGAAACCCTTGTTTTTGCAAATCCCTTTGACTGATGCTATTAAATTGCCTCCTTATTCAAAGTATATGAAAGATATTGTCTCTAACAAAAGGAAAATTCCTAATGAGGAGATTTCCACTATGCTCGCTAATTACTCTTTCAATGGCAAGGTTCCAAAGAAGCTGGGAGACCCAGGTATACCAACTATCCCTTGTTCCATCAAGAATAATTATGTTAGAACTGCTCTATGTGATTTGGGAGCAGGAGTTAGTGTGATGCCTTTTCTCTTTACAAGAGACTTGATTTAGATAAGTTGATACCAACTGATATATCTTTGCAAATGGCTGATAAATCTACTGCTGTTCCTGTTGGTATATGTGAAGATGTTCCTGTTCAAGTTACTCAAAATTGCTTAATATTAACTGATTTTGTTGTGTTGGAAATGCCTGAAGATGATAATATGTCTATTATTCTTGGAAGACCCTTTCTTAATACTGCAGGGGCTGTTATTGATTGCAATAAAGGAAAAGTCACTTTCAATGTCGATGACAAGGAACATACTGTCTATTTTCCCAAGAGGATTGATAAAGTATATGGAGTTAATACAATTTCTAATTTGAGATCTATCAAAGTGGGAGATATTGATTGTCCAATATATGAGCCTAAAGAAGAATATCAAACTCTTGTGATTGGATCCATATCAATTAAATATAAGGTAAAATGATTGATTTGAGGTTTATTTCTTCTTATGACATGTAAAATTTATTTGGTAGCAAGACTTGATCAACCTTGTTAACAAGTATATTTTAAATGCATAGAAGAGCTAAACAACATTTCTTTCCTTCTCCACTTGTTTTACTTGCTATAGTATTATTTGGTTTGCAAGATGCTTAAGTTGTTTAGAAGTTTGAAAATCTTTTTCTGTCCTGAATTAGTAATTTTAACACCCAGAAATGTGCGTTTTTCGAAGTTCTCAAAAATTTACAAAAATTATACCGTTGGTCTTATTTTTCGAAGATGCAACCTGGGAGTGCCAGGGGCTGACCAGTGGGGCACCCCAGGGCTGGCCCCCATGTGCCGGCGCGGCCTGGAGGGGGGCGCGCCACCCTGTGGTGTGGGCCCCTCCTTGCCCCACTAAGTCATCTCTTCCTCCCATTCTACTCTCTCTCCCGAAAAAACTCGTACCAACTTTCTCTCACTCGCGTTTTTGCTCAAGAGCTCAGGATTCTTCGATCTCTTTGCTCAGCCCAGATTTCTGTCTGAAATTTGGCACATTTGCTCTCCGGTATGTGACTCCTCCGATTATCCAATTATAATTTTGAATGGTTGAGTATATCTTGAGAAATTTGCTGCTGTAGGTGACATGTTAAGTGAGTTTGCATGCTTGATTCAAGTTGTAGAAATGAGTTTTGATGCATGTTTAGTACTCTAGCAAGCTCCTATAGTAGTTTCCCTCAATTATATGTCTTGAAATCAAATTTTATAATGATTGTTGAAAAATTTCAGAAAAGGAAAATGGAAAACCACACCTTTGGAGAAGTGTTCGAAAGAGAGACGACAAGCACGGGGAGGCCCTCAAGGGCAGCCACTCGAATTAGACGATCCTATAATGAGGATGTCATCGCACCGAGCTTCGAAGTTGAAGAGGATAATGGAGTTCCTAATGCTTCATCATTTCCATGCTATGACTTTTTGCGTAATGCAGGGCTGCTTGATGACTTCTTATTCCTCATCAATAATGTGGGCTTATCTACCTATATGGAAGATGAGAGGAGTCAATACTACATGCTAACTAAAATCTTTGTTGAAAGCTTTAAGTTCAACAACACACACTTCACACCATTGATGTCTACGGGTGCTTCTATTCTTGTAGACAGTGTTGGGCCTCCAAGAGCAGAGGTTTGTAGAACAGCAGCAAGTTTCCCTTAAGTGGATTACCCAAGGTTTATCGAACTCGGGGAGGAAGAGGTCAAAGATATCCCTCTCATGCAACCCTGCAACCACAAAGCAAGAAGTCTCTTGTGTCCCCAACACACCTAATAGGTGCACTAGTTCGGCGAAGAGATAGTGAAATACAAGTGGTATGAATGAATATGAGCAGTAGTACGGCGCCAGAAAATAGCTTGCTGGCGTGCAGTTGATGGTAGTAATATTGAAGGAAGTAAACAAGCAGTAGTAACGCAGTAAAACAGTAAACAAGCAGCGATAGCAGTATTTAGGAACAAGGCCTAGGGATTAGACTTTCACTAGTGGACACTCTCAACATTGATCACATAACAGAATAGATAAATGCATACTCTACACTCTCTTGTTGGATGATGAACACATTGCGTAGGATTACACAAACCCTCAATGCCGGAGTTAACAAGCTCCACAATTAAATGTTCATATTTAAGTAACCTTAGAGTGTAAGATAGATCAATACGACTAAACCAAGTACTAATGTAGCATGCACACTGTCACCTTCATGCTTATGTAGGAGGAATAATACACATCAATACTATCATAGCAATAGTTAACTTCGCAATCTACAATAGATCATGATCATAGCATAAACCAAGTACTAACACGGATGCACACACTGTCACCATTACATCGTGCAGGAGGAATAAAACTACTTTAATAACATTGCCAGAGTAGCACATAGATAAATTGTGATACAAAATACATTGCAATCATTAAGAGATATAAATAAGCACTTCACTATGCCATTCATAACAGTGAATAAGTATTCTGTGAAATATAGCCTAAGAGACCCACACGGTGCACACACTGTCACCTTTACACACGTGGGACAAGGAGTCTCCGGAGATCACATAAGTAAAACTCACTTGACTAGCACAATGACATCTAGATTACAAGCATCATCATATGAATCTCAATCATGTAAGGCAGCTCATGAGATTATTGTATTGAAGTACATAGGAGAGAGATGAACCACATAGCTACCGGTACAGCCCCGAGCCTCGATGGAGAACTACTCCCTCCTCATGGGAGCAGCAGCGGTGATGAAGATGGCGGTGGAGATGGCAGCGGTGTGGATAAGCCTTCCGGGGGCACTTCCCCGTCCGGCGGCGTTCCGGAACAGAGACTCCTGTCCCCCAGATCTTGGCTTCGCGATGGCGGCGGCTCTGGAAGGTTTCGCGTACCGTGGCTTATTCCCTAAGGGTTTTTGATGCAGGGGCTTTATATAGGCGAAAGGGCAGCGTCAGAAGGTCGAAGGGGCGACGACACCATAGGCTGGCGCGGCCGGGGCCCAGCCGCGCCACCTATCATCCAGGGCCCACAGGGCCCTCCTCCGGCTCTCGGGTGTTGGATGCTTCGGGCAAAATAGGAACCAGGCGTTGATTTCGTCCGATTTCGAGAATATTTCGTTACTAGGATTTCTGAAACCAAAAACAGCAGGAACTGGCACTTCGGCATCTTGTTAATAGGTTAGTTCCAGAAAATGCGTAAATACGACATATAATGTGCATAAAACATGTAGGTATCATCAATAAAGTAGCATGGAACATAAGAAATTATCGATACGTTGGAGACGTATCAGCATCCCCAAGCTTAGTTCTGCTCGTCCCGAGCAGGTAAAACGATAACAAAGATAATTTCTGAAGTGACATGCCATCATAATCTTGATCATACTATTTGTAAACATATGTAATGAATGCAGCGATCAAAACAATGGTAATGACATGAGTAAACAACTGAATCATAAAGCAAAGACTTTTCATGAATAGTACTTCAAGACAAGCATAAATAAGTCTTGCATAAGAGTTAACTCATAAAGCAATAAATCAAAGTAAAGGTATTGAAGCAACACAAAGGAAGATTAAGTTTCAGCGGTTGCTTTCAACTTGTAACATGTATATCTCATGGATAGTTGTCAATGCAAAGTAATATAATAAGTGCAATATGCAAGTATGTAGGAATCAATGCACAGTTCACACAAGTGTTTGCTTCTTGAGGTGGAGAGAGATAGGTGAACTGACTCAACATAAAAGTAAAAGAAAGGTCCTTCAAAGAGGAAAGCATCGATTGCTATATTTGTGCTAGAGCTTTTATTTTGAAAACATGAAACAATTTTGTCAACGGTAGTAATAAAGCATATGAGTTATGTAAATTATATCTTACAAGTTGCAAGCCTCATGCATAATGTACTAATAGTGCCCGCACCTTGTCCTACTTAGCTTGGACTACCGGATCTTCGCAATGCCATGTTTCAACCAAGTGTCACAAAGGGGTACCTCCATGCCGCCTGTACAAAGGTCTAAGTAGAAAGCTCGCATTTTGGATTTCTCGCTTTTGATTATTCTCAACTTAGACATCCATACCGGGACAACATGGACAACAGATAATGGACTCCTCTTTAATGCATAAGCATGTAGCAACAATTATTATTCTCATATGAGATTGAGGATATATGTCCAAAACTGAAACTTCAACCATGATTCATGGCTTTAGTTAGCGGCCCAATGTTCTTCTCTAACAATCTGCATGCTCCAACCATTAAGGTGATAGATCCTTCAGACAAGACGGACATGCATAGCAACTCACATGATATTCAACAAAGAATAGTTGATGGCGTTCCCCAGAAGCATGGTTATCGCACAACAAGCAACTTGATAAAAGATAAAGTGCATAAGTACATATTCAATACTACGATAGTTTTTAAGGCTATTTTGTCCCATGAGCTATATATTGCAAAGGCGAATGATGGAATTTTAAAGGTAGCACTCAAGCAATTTACTTTGGAATGGCGGAGAAATACCATGTAGTAGGTAGGTATAGTGGACACAAATGGCATAGTAGTTGGCTCAAGGATTTTGGATGCATGAGAAGTATTCCCTCTCGATACAAGGTTTAGGCTAGCAAGGTTATTTGAAGCAAAGTCAAGGATGAACCGGTGCAGCAAAACTCACATAAAAGACATATTGTAAACATTATAAGACTCTACACCGTCTTCCTTGTTGTTCAAAACTCAATACTAGATATTATCTAGACCTTAGAGAGACCAAATATGCAAATCCAATTTTAGCAAGCTCTATGTATTTCTTCATTAATGGGTGCAAAGTATATGATGCAAGAGCTTAAACATGAGCACAACAATTGCCAAGTATCACATTATCCAAGACATTTTAGAATTACTACATGTAGCATTTTCCAATTCCAACCATATAACAATTTAACGAAGAAGAAACTTCGCCTTGAACACTATGAGTAAAGCCTAAGGACATATTTGTCCATATGCAACAGCGGAGCGTGTCTCTCTCCCACAAAGTGAATGCTAGGATCCATTTTATTCAAACAAAAACAAAAACAAAAACAAACCGACGCTCCAAGTAAAGAACACAAGATGTGATGAATAAAAATATAGTTTCAGGGGAGGAACCCGATGATGTTGTCGATGAAGAAGGGGATGCCTTGGGCATCCCCAAGCTTAGACGCTTGAGTCTTCTTAGAATATGCAGGGATGAACCACGGGGGCATCCCCAAGCTTAGAGCTTTCACTCCTCTTGATCATAGTATATCATACTCCTCTCTTGAAAACTTCCTTCACACCAAACTTCAAGCAAACTCATTAGAGGGTTAGTGCACAATTAATAATTCACACATTCAGAGGTGACACAATCATTCTTTACACTTCTGGACATTGCATAAAGCTACTGGACATTAATGGATCAAAGAAATTCATCCAACATAGCAAAAGAGGCAATGCGAAATAAAAGGCAGAATCTGTCAAAAACAGAACAGTCCGTAAAGACGAATTTTAAAATGGCACCAGACTTGCTCAAATGGAAAAACTCAAAACTAATGAAAGTTGCGTACATATCTGAGGATCACGCTCGTAAATTGGCAGATTTTTTAGAATTTTCTACAGAGACTTGTGCCCAGATTCGTGACAGACAGCAATGCTGTTTCTGCGCAGCGATCCCAAATATAACATCAACTTTAACATAGAAACTTTACTTGGCACAAAAACATGATAAGGAGAGGTTGCTACAGTAGTAAACAACTTCCAAGACTCAACAAAACAAAAATTTCTGTAGTAAAATAAACACATGGGTTATCTCCCAAGAAGTTCTTTCTTTATAGCCATTAAGATGGGCTCAGCAGTTTTAATGATGCTCTCATGAAAATAGACAATGAAGCAAAAGAGAACATCAAGAAGCAATTTCAAAACACATTTAAGCCTAACATGCTTCCTATGCATAGGAATCTTGTAAATAAACAAGTTCATGAAGAGCAAAGTAACAAGCATGGGAAGATAAAACAAGTGTAGCTTCAAAAATTTCAGCACATAGAGAGGTGTTTTAGTAACATGAAAATTTTTACAACCATATTTTCCTCTCTCATAATAACTTTCAGTAGCAACATGAGAAAACTCAACAATATAACTATCACATAAAGCATTCTTATCATGAATCTCATGCATAAAATAATTACTACTCCCAACATAAGCATAGTCATTCTTATTAATTGTAGTGGGAGCAAATTCAACAAAGTAGCTATCAAATATAGGAGGTATATTGTAATCATAATCAAATTTATCCTCCATAACAGGTGGTAACAAAAGACAACTATCATTATAATCATCATAAATGGGAGGCAAAGTATCATCAAAGTAAATTTTCTCCTCAATGCTTGGGGGACTAAAAATATCATGCTCATCAAAGCCAGCTTCCCCAAGCTTAGAATTTTCCATAGCATTAGCAACAATAGTGTTCAAAGCATTCATATTAATATGTTCCATGGGTTTTTTAATTTTCGCATCAAACCATCCATGTCTTAAATCAGGAAATAGAATAAAAAGGTCATTGTTGTCCATTATGCCTAACTAGTGTAAACAAGAAACCAAATGTCGCAATTGCAGAGTCTAAAGGAAATAGCTTCGAGTACTTACAGTGGCGCAAAATAGCTTAGTAGCCGAGATCCGGAGTGTGAGTACCTTTTACCTTTCCTCCCCGGCAACGGCGCCAGAAAAGTGCTTGATGTCTACGGGTGCTTCTATTCTTGTAGACAGTGTTGGGTCTCCAAGAGCAGAGGTTTGTAGAACAGCAGCAAGTTTCCCTTAAGTGGATTACCCAAGGTTTATCGAACTCGGGGAGGAAGAGGTCAAAGATATCCCTCTCATGCAACCCTGCAACCACAAAGCAAGAAGTCTCTTGTGTCCGCAACACACCTAATAGGTGCACTGGTTCGGCGAAGAGATAGTGAAATACAAGTGGTATGAATGAATATGAGCAGTAGTACGGCGCCAGAAAATAGCTTACTGGCGTGCACTTGATGGTAGTAATATTGAAGGAAGTAAACAAGCAGTAACGCAGCAGTAGTAGTAAAACAGTAAACAAGCAGCAATAGCAGTATTTAGGAACAAGGCCTAGGGATTAGACTTTCACTAGTGGACACTCTCAACATTGATCACATAACAGAATAGATAAATGCATACTCTACACTCTCTTGTTGGATGATGAACACATTGCGTAGGATTACACGAACCCTCAATGCCGGAGTTAACAAGCTCCACAATTAAATGTTCATATTTAAGTAACCTTAGAGTGTAAGATAGATCAATACGACTAAACCAAGTACTAACGTAGCATGCACACTGTCACCTTCATGCTTATGTAGGAGGAATAATACACATCAATACTATCATAGCAATAGTTAACTTCGCAATCTACAAGAGATCATGATCATAGCATAAACCAAGTACTAACACGGATGCACACACTGTCACCATTACATCGTGCAGGAGGAATAAAACTACTTTAATAACATTGCTAGAGTAGCACATAGATAAATTGTGATACAAAATACATTGCAATCATTAAGAGATATAAATAAGCACTTCACTATGCCATTCATAACAGTGAATAAGTATTCTGTGAAATATAGCCTAAGAGACCCACACGGTTCACACACTGTCACCTTTACACACGTGGGACAAGGAGTCTCCGGAGAACACATAAGTAAAACTCACTTGACTAGCACAATGACATCTAGATTACAAGCATCATCATATGAATCTCAATCATGTAAGGCAGCTCATGAGATTATTGTATTGAAGTACATAGGAGAGAGAACCACATAGCTACCGGTACAGCCCCGAGCCTCGATGGAGAACTACTCCCTCCTCATGGGAGCAGCAGCGGTGATGAAGATGGCGGTGGAGATGGCAGCGGTGTCGATGGAGAAGCCTTCCGGGGGCACTTCCCCGTCCGCGGCGTGCCGGAACAGAGACTCCTGTCCCCCAGATCTTGGCTTCGCGATGGCGGCGGCTCTGGAAGGTTTCGCGTACCGTGGCTTATTCCCTAAGGGTTTTCGATGCAGGGGCTTTATATAGGCGAAAGGGCAGCGTCAGAAGGTCGAAGGGGCGACGACACCATAGGCTGGCGCGGCCAGGGCCCAGGCCGCGCCACCCTATCATCTGGGGCCCACAGGGCCCTCCTCTGGCGGCTCTCGGGTGTTCTGGATGCTTCCGGGCAAAATAGGAACCTGGGCGTTGATTTCGTCCGATTCCGAGAATATTTCGTTACTAGGAAACCAGAAAACAGGAACTGGCACTTCGGCATCTTGTTAATAGGTTAGTTCCAGAAAATGCGTAAATACGACATATAATGTGCATAAAACATGTAGGTATCATCAATAAAGTAGCATGGAACATAAGAAATTATCGATACGTTGGAGACGTATCAACCATCAGTTACATTTAGGATTTATGATAGGCCTATTACTATGAAGTTGAAGGATTTTTGTGTTGCATTGGATATTACTCCCGTTGACGTGGGCATTACCCTTCGGCTAACCAATATTGCTCTACCCTATACGGTCCAGATGGAGGCCCATGAAGGTACCCGAAGGGAAGGTGGGCCACTAGGACGGTGCGGCGGAAGATTACTTGAAGTACAAGACACGGAAGAAGCCGAACAAGGAAAGATTAGAGATAGATCTACTGTAAGCCTACTCGTACTCGATTAGACCTCTCGGGACCTGGCCACCTATATAAAGGCCAGGAGAGGGGCTATCGAGGGACACAACCAATCTTAGCGATCTTAGCCAACAGAAGCTTAGAACTAGGTTACCCTAGCGATTAGCTATCTCGACGAGATCACAGCCGAACTATTCGGCACCCCATTGTAACGCTGTTTCCATCATAATCAAGAACAGACAAGCATGATGTAAGGGTTTTACCTCATCGAGGGCCCCGAACCTGGGTAAATCGCTCGCCCCGTTTGTCTGTGTACCGATGTCTCGTATCAGCTTGCAGGATTCCATCAACCCTAAGTCCCAATCGGAGGACATTGTCGAGGAACACCCCCGACAATTGGCGCCGTCTGTGGGAACCCTGCAGGCACCAGATCAGTCATCGGCAGATCTGATCATGTCATCGACATCTTCATCGGCACCGCCATCACCAACTCTGGGAGGTCCGGTCCGATTCGGCTCCTACGAGTTCACCCCGCATAGCGATTCTTCTCGCTCAAACTTCTCGGATCTGCAAGGAAACATGGAGATGACCATCGGCAGCGTCCACTACAACGTCAACGCGGAGGGAATCCTCCAGCTGCTAGAATCGCCCACCTCTGGATCAACGAGTCCTAGCGCGTCGTCATCGCTCGATCTATTGGCTGGCCTGACAGAGTCGATGAGCTCGCCCGCGCCTTCGACTCCCCGTTCAGCGTCCTCAATGTCGGTGGGATCCGACGAACCCACGTCTTCAGAATTAACCTCCTACTACTGCTCGAACTGCGACGCCAGGCACGGTTTGGGATCAAGCGACACACCGTTCATCTGCAATGCCCGATACTCGTCGGGAGAAGACAGTGTCGGCAGCATCGCCCGGAGAGCCACCCGAAGAACAGCACACCATCAGGTCTATGTCGCCAACAACACAGGAAATACAAGGCACGGAGGAGACGGAGACCGCACGCCCCGTTCCAGCAGGAGAGCGAGCTTCGAAAATAGCGCTAGCAATCGCGACAGCGACTATACCATCGCGGACGAGGAGTGGGCTGCGGCCAGGACAGCCGTACTTAACAACACCCCGCTCCCCGCAGGAACCTCGGTTGGAACCCTAAACGCATACCGCTCTATACTAGAGAAAAACCGGGAGCACCTGTCGAGAGAGCAAGCTACCCTCGAGAGACGTCTATCTGCGGCAGAACGATCCAGCGAGCGACGGAGAGCTTCACAAGGAAGCGCTTCCCGAAGTGCTCTTGGGGCGGGAAAACATCGGTCAAGACTGTCCAGGCTCTCAGAAGACGACGCCAGAGAAATAACGTCGAATCTAACCAAGTCTTTCATGACCACGGATACCGCAGGCATGCCACGGCCGAAGAACGTTGCGGGAGCAACAGCCAATCTCGCCGCATACCTCATCAACCAACGCCCCGAAGGATCCATGGCACAAGCTCACCGTGGTGCCCTAGAAAGTCTCGCCATATTGGGAAACAATCTAGTTCCGCAGAAGGAGAAAACCACGGCGCAGGCCAGCGGTTCGAAACATCGGGCGAGAGATGCTCGGGATGAAATCACCCAGAGCCGGATCGATAAAGCAAGACGACGACGCGCCGCCAGGAAGGATGACGACAGTGACTCCTCAGACGAGGATCAAGAGTACGATGGTGAACTAAGGGGAGCCGATTGTTTGAGTTACAAAATCCGCGAGTCGATGCCACCCAAAAAGTTCAAGCCTACTCCCACTGACGCTGCCAAGTATGATGGGCAGCAGGAACCAAGATCTTGGATAGATGATTACCTGCAGACTGTGATTCTGCATAAAGGGAACCAGATAGCAGCAATGCAGTGCTTGCAGCTCTACTTAAAGGACTCGGCGCGGGCCTGGTTAAGGGGGCTGCCGAAAGGTTCCATCAAATCATGGGACGACCTGGTGGATGCCTTCGTGGCTAACTTCCAGGCAACATATAAAAGACCCGTCGGAATTGAGGAGCTACGCAACTGCCAGCAGAAGCAGAAGGAGTCGATGCGCTCTTACATAGGGAGATTCACCAAACTCCTAAACGCTGCCGAAGATGTATCTGTAGACAGAGCAATCGACGCTTTCAGCGATGGTGTCCGACGCGAAAGTTACATAGAAGAACTTGGACGCAAAAAGCCGAAAACCATCACCAAGCTGATGGAAATCGCCAACAGTTGGGCTGATGGCGAGGACAACGTGCGAAGACCACGCCAGCGCAGCGATGACGAAGACGACGACCAGCCAAAGCACGACTCGGGCAGCCGAAGGGATCGGCACAAAAGGAGGAAAAATCGCAACTACGACGACAACAATCTGGTAGCCGCAGGATACTCCGATCGACATGATGATCGGTATGATGAAAGAAGAGATGATCGACAGGATGGCAACCGGAACAACTCTGGAAACCGCGGCAACTATAAACCACGGCAGCAGAGGGTTCCTGAACTACCATATGCTGAGCAGATCAACGCTCCCTGTTACCTGCACTCGTATGTCGACTCTAAGGACGGCAAAACAAAGTCGAGTCACCTTCTCAGGGATTGTCGACAGTTCCTCGACATGCACAAACTCATCCAGCAGTCAGGACAGCAACCGCTACCACCTCCACCTCCACCACAGCACCAAGTCCAGCAGGCCCAACCTCATCAACCCAACGAGGCGTTCCCACCACCACGTGGGCAGATGAGCATGATCCACAAGACAGGTGTCTCGAGAAGAGAGATGAAGAAGCTCACCCGGGAAATTAATCTGGCCGAAAGCATCATGGCAAACATCCCTGAGTATGTCGAGTGGTCCTCTCAGAACGTTACGTTCAGCCAAGCAGACCACCCGATGACCATACCAAAACCAGGACACGCTGCCCTGGTAGTTGAGGCACAGATAGGGGGATTCAAGATGAGCAAAGTCTTTATGGATGGTGGGAGCGGGTTAAACCTGATTTTCGTCGACACAATCAGGAGTATGGGGATCACTATGGGAATGTTGGAAGAGACAGACACCTGCTTCCACGGGATTCTGCCAACTGAACCAGGTTACTCTCTTGGAAGAATTTACCTGAACGTTGTCTTCGGCAGATCCGACAATTTCAGGAAGGAGAAGATCGAGTTTGAGGTAGTGAACTGGGAGTCACAATATCATGCCATACTCGGGAGACCAGCCTATGCCAAGTTCATGGCCGTGCCGCACTATGCATATCTCAAGCTGAAAATGCCTGGCAACAAAGGGACAAACATCACAGTCCATGGAAGTTTTTCGCGCTCAGACAGTTGCGATCGCGATTTCCAGAGGATCGCTGCGAAGTTTGGGAGCAAGCAAGAAATTATTAAGCCTCCACCCAAGTTGTTGTTGCGTGAAATCAAGGAAGAGAAGGACGACAGGGGAAGCAAAAAGAAGCCAGCCGACCTTGCCCTTAAAGCCTCGACAGCAGAAGCCTCGGCAGCAGGAGCTTTGGCAGCAAAAGCTTCGGCAGCAAAAGGTTCGGCAGTTGATGATACAGAAGGCATAGAAAACAGCAAGACGCTGGCAGTCACAGCTCAAACCCCTGGTGAAATCAGCAACGCTGCGGCTACCCCTAACGTGGTGAAGAAGCCAGAAGAAGAGAAGAACCCCTTCCTTGATTAAGAATTTTTTCAGCATTTATTTTCCTTTTTTCTTCTACTTTATACAGGGCCTTCCTTTTTCGCCCTTCAGCCCCGTGCTTACTTTATTAATAAGAATTTAAGCTTCCATCTTTTGATAAAGCATTGCAGTGATCACGAACTTCTATGCCCCATCACTACACAAACATAGTACAGGGCGGAAGATCGTGCTCCAGAAAGCCTCTACGAGTGCTAGAACGACGTTCACCTTTCCCTCTGCTATAGATGCCTCTACGAGTGCCGTAAATAGCAAGAGTTTGGAAATACACATAAACAACAACCCACGTTCGATATTTTACTTATGGAAATATCAAGGAACAACGGGCTCATCGGCAGACTCACTACACCAGAAGTATTCGGGAGTGCCTGTCGAAATTTAAAACGGTTGAAAGCAAAGTTGCGCATACAACAGGTTTAGCAAGACCTGCAACACGAGCTGATCACTCACATGATTTGCTAACCAACCAATATGCATACATTTAAAAACGAGCAACTAAGATTCGCTCAAAGTTGAAACTTGCCAACGGCAGTAACATGGTAAAAGTACATACGCATGTATATACCATATGAAAAGGCGTCATTACATAATCCAAATACTTGGATAAAGTAGCCAAACTATCTATTTACAATCAGATATTAAAACCTTGAAATCATCCTTGCGGAGCTCCTCTTTCCTCAGGTACCCTTGAATCCTTCTCGAGTCTGTCGACAATTATGTTGGCAGGCAACAATACCTTCGGATACAGCTCCTCCAAGGTCCCAGTAGCATTGGCAATCGACAGCAAACCTGCCGAAGGATAACGCGCAAGTACAAGGGCAAGCGTAAATCTGGCCCCTGCAAAAACTTGCGCACGTACCAACGCTCGGATCTTCTTGGCATTACCAAATTCAGACATCAAAGCAAGGAGAGTTGGGGGAACTGCGTTCAAGGGGAACATTGTCTTCCAAACCACCCTCATAGCCTTGTAGCACTTGTCAAAAAAGTGGTGGACCTGCTGAACTCGATCCTGAAATTGCGCCACAGTCGAAGCCTTCGAGTGCTCCCGCCAGAAAATTTCCTCGGCTGAGGATAGCTCGATCAAGGCATTCACACGCTCGTGAACCCGTTTGCTCTCCTCCGCACGGTTCAGAGCTATGACTGACAAGGAAGTAAAAAAGAGGATCAGATAAAACGCTATCGACCAAAGGGTGAAGAGATCAAAGGACTCACAGTTCAAGCTCTCGGTAGCTTTATGCAGCTCAGTAAGAGCGTACCGCTCTACGTCGGCTGCAATCTCGCTCTTCTTGTTGATAATCGCGGCCAAGGCATAAGTGCTGCGCAGGTCCTTCTCCATCTGGGTGATCCGATCCTTCATCCGTTGGATCCGATCACTTTCGGGAAGAACACCAGAGGAGTCATCAACAAACGAGGGCACTGGGAAAACCTGCAGGCAACAGCGTTAAGAGGATGATATGGTCAAATCAAGCATCCAACGAAAACTCCCATCGGGAGCAGCATAAGTAATCCCTATCAGGAGAAGCACAAGTGAAGATATTATGATAAAAACATGCTGGCAACATTGCCGGCATAGTGTTCATTACAAACTTAAAGTTCTCGCAGCAGAATAATGTTTCATACTAGCCCAAGGGTAAAATTGTTACAACAGTCAAGGAGCCTGAGTCTGAGTCGACAGGCTAGGGCCAACCGATGTTTTTCCTGAAACTAAATCGAGGAGCTGACGAGCACAAGTACGGGCGGACGCCGTAAAAGCGCTTAAATCAATAGATCGCCCATCTTTCTCTTTCGGCAGCTCCTTAGTCATTTCTTCGATGTCAGCCTTAAAGCCGTAACCCATCATAAGTTGGAAGGCAAGGAGGGCGCCATAGGTACGCGAGGTACGCTTGAATACCTCAATGACCTCCTTGGTGTCGACTGCGAAAGCGTCAATCAGCTGCCCCAGAGTCTTCTCCTGCGTGGCCTTGGGGAATATCATCGAGTGCATCCGCGCCAGAGCACCCTTTCCCTTGTCAAGAAGCCCCCGGGTGAGTTGGTGAGCGGTGAGAACCGTCGACACACCATTTGCCGGGGAATTGCTCGGAATTTTATCCAAGGCAGTAGCAGGGATGTCGGCGGCTTCTGCAAGTAGTCAAAGGAAATCGTTGACGAAGAAGCAGATCCATAAAAAAGTAATAATCTACAAGGGATATAGGAACTTACCAAGCAGGGCCAAGGCAGACTGGCGGAGGAGTTCATCCTTTTCTGCCGCCCGAGCTTCCTCCTCCTTCAGCCGCTCCTTCAGCTTGTTCAGCTCTTCTTTCAGGGAGTCGACCTCCTGGCGAGCTACGGCGGCCTTTTTGATGGCGCCGTCCAACTTTGAAGAGGAAGACTTAGCCTCCTCCTGCAGCCGAATTTTGTCCGCCTCCAGAGAGGTGAATTGAGAGGCGAAGGCCTCTAAAGAGGATATCACACCTCGTAGATCCTTGAAAAAAGGGAATGTTTGACAAGGATCGTTAAGCAAAGACACATTCCGAAAGATTCTTGTTAGATTCAACAAGGACTTACAGAAGGAGGAGCTGCGGCAGCAGCAGGAGCATCTTTCCCTTTGGAAAGAGAGGAGGCGGTCGATGCTTGCGCCACAGGAGCCGCCTTGAGAGCCGAAGCTTCGGAAGCTGCGGCGGCTGGCGAGACAGCATCAGATCTGACCCTCTTAGGTGGAGGCTCAATAAAAGCATCGTCACTACAAGAAAGATTCGATCAACCAAGTCATGAGAAGAATGTGAAAAAATCGAGAAAGTTGAAAATAGTAAGAAGAAGAAAAGCACTTACAAATCAAGGAGGTCATCTTCGTCGGCAAAACCGCCGATTGATCTCTTCATAGGTGAAGCCCTGGTCTCCTCCGCAGCTGCATTAACAAAGGCACCGTGATCAGCGTCATCATTGCGCACTGATCCCTCTGTGTCGCAAGTATCACCGGCTGATGGGGGAGATTGGCATGGGCAGTTTCAGAATCTATCGGGTCATCATGTTCGCTTGATGGGCTTGTATGCTCAACAGTACGAGAGTCAACGGGTTCTGAAGAGCCTCTTCCTTCGGAAGTTTCATTTGGCAAGTTATGTAAATCCTCGGAGGCTGCGAAGGTCTGTCGAAGGAAAAATAAATGAGAATAACAGTGATATATGTCGATAGCAGCATAACAAGAATTTGAGGAGGGAAATTACCTCTGGTGGTGGATGATCGACATCAAAAGGAGTATACGGAGATGTCAGTGGGATCAAATCCTCTTGACTAAAGAAAGTGAGGCGACGGACTTCATCGAGCAGTTCTTTTTCCGACAATTCGGCAGCATTAATTCTAGTCTCATCTTTTGGACCTGAGTACAACCACATTGGGCGAATCCTAGCCATGACTGGTTGGACTCGACGTTTCAGAAACACTGCCGCTACTTCTGTGCCGACCATGGTCTGCCCGTCAGCCTCCTTGATCCGAAGGAATCTGGCAAATAATTCATCGGCTGCTACTTTTTCGTCGGGAGAGAGAGCATTCTTCCAGGAATTCTTAGGCTTGGCCTCAAGGACGTCGACGAAGCGAGGGAGCTGAGATTCGGGTGACGAGGAATCCTTGATATAGAACCACTTCAATCTCCACCCTTGCACGGACTCTCTCATTGGGAAGTTGAAGTAACTGACATCCGAACGAGCTACAAATCCTACTCCTCCGGTGACAAAAGATCCATTGCTACTGCTATATCTCTTCACATAGAAGATCTTTTTCCACAAACCAAAATGGGGCTCAACGCCCAGATATGCTTCGCAGAGGGTAATAAACACAGCAACGTGAAGGATCGAGTTGGGAGTGAGTTGCCACAGTTGGATTTCGTAAGTTCGCAGGAGATGGAGGAGGAATTCGTGAACAGGAAGTGAAAGGCCTCGGTACAAGAACGACAAGAACATCACGGTAAAACCGGCAGGAGGGTTAGGTCGAGAAATCGCACCTGGAAAGATTACATTCCCCTCATCGGAGGAGATCAATCCCAGGCTTCGGGATCTCTTCTCGTCACGCTTGGTGACGGTCGAGGCTATCCAATCACCGGGCTTGGCTGCTGAGCTCGGTGGCGCCGGCGGCGCCGGAGCTGGGGGAGGAGCGCTGGGGGCGCCCTCCTTCGAAAGAATCGAGGAAGTTTTGGCGGCGGCACCGCCGCTCGTGGAGCTGGCGGCGGCGCTAGGGTTCTTCTTCTTCACCATTGTGAGATCTGGGAGAAATCGGAAGACAGTGGTGGCGGCGCGAGCAGTTGTGAACAGGAGAGGAACAAGAACGGCAAAGAAGATGAATGAAGGAGAATGAAAGGGATTTTTTATCTCTTGGGGAACTTAAGGAAGGTTTCGTATTGTTAATGGGCCTTTTCTCCAGTTAATGATTGCGGAAATCGAGGAGGTGCCTCGTTAACCGTGTAAAGAGGAGCAGGAATCGCTTGAAAACAGGGCTGGCAGGTCGTGTCTTATCAGTCAGAATCAAGGGGACAGAAAAACGTCATCAATGACGTCATGGAGAATGATTGCATACGAAGAGATAAGAAAGGATCGGGTGATCGACTTGAGCCTATGCGCGGATTGCGAGCATCCGCACCTAGGCTCGGGGGCTACTCCCATCGGGAGCGCTGACGCGCACCCGACAGAAAGGTTTGAAGGAAAAACAGACTCGACACGGAAACGCCCGTGCCCAGACTCGGGGGCTACTCCCATCGGGAGCGCGGACGCGCACCCGACAGAATTTTTTTCGCACTCCAGGATCATGCCCGGGGACTTGATTCTGTGTAGGGTAACGTTGTTTTGCCATCGGCAGTTAACCAACAAAAGTTGGGCACGTTATTCGTTATCCCTTGCATAAAGAAAATGTATCGGATGGACAAAGACTTGCTTCGGCAGAAGAAGATGTTCGAGTGGTACAACTTGAGTCTACGCACGGATTGCAAGCATCCGTACCTAGACTCGGGGGCTACTCCCATCGGGAGCGCTGACGCGCACCCGATAGAAGACAGAAGGAAAGCAAGAATGATCAAGGAGAAGGACTTCGGAAGAAGATATGCTTCAGTCTCTACCCGAACTATGTTCGGCTAGACACTCGGGGGCTACTGACGTGGGCATTACCCTTCGGTTAACCAATATTGCTCTACCCTATACGGTCCAGATGGAGGCCCATGAAGGTACCCGAAGGGAAGGTGGGCCACTAGGACGGTGCGGCGGAAGATTACTTGAAGTACAAGACACGGAAGAAGCCGAACAAGGAAAGATTAGAGATAGATCTACTGTAAGCCTACTCGTACTCGATTAGACCTCTCGGGACCTGGCCACCTATATAAAGGCCAGGAGAGGGGCTATCGAGGGACACAACCAATCTTAGCGATCTTAGCCAACAGAAGCTTAGAACTAGGTTACCCTAGCGATTAGCTATCTCGACGAGATCACAGCCGAACTATTCGGCACCCCATTGTAACACTGTTTCCATCATAATCAAGAACAGACAAGCAGGACGTAAGGGTTTTACCTCATCGAGGGCCCCGAACCTGGGTAAATCGCTCTCCCCGTTTGTCTGTGTACCGATGTCTCGTATCAGCTTGCAGGATTCCATCAACCCTAAGTCCCAATCGGAGGACATTGTCGAGGAACACCCCCGACAACGGTACAACGAAGAAGATCGAGAAAAGCCCCAAGGCTTTGACGGAGCTCTATCGAGAAGTTACCAATGATGATAGCCGCACCATTCAGCGCGGCAAGATAAGAAACATTCAACTTCCTGCCATTAGATATTTCGCTTACTATCTTGCTACTAGCATTCTTGGTAGGGAGAACACTAGCAACATTTCTAGTTATCATCTTGCTTTTCTTGTTGCTGCATTGACTGGTAGCACACCTTATCATCTTGGTGCTCTTATTGCTCGTCGCCTATCTAGTAGGGGACCTATCTATGGAGGAATTATTGCGTCACGTATTATGGCATATCTAGATCTTCCTCTTGATCCTACTGATGAGAAATTAACTCCTATAAGGCTTGATATTGCTGCTATGAAGAGTCACCAATTTGTCACAACTGACTCTAGTTTAGAAAATATTGTTTATAAAATGTTGTTTATTGACGGGGATGAGAGGGAAATCCCTTTGCCGCAGGCCGATTTGTTCAGTGTTCACAGGAAACCGTGGTCGCGCTCTAAGGAGGAGGTGGATGAGCAGCTGAGGATACATGGTTTCCACCAGCAGCATGACTCCGAGGACGCCGAGCCCTCCTACGGGTACACCGTCACGTATCCTGGTGCGTCTTCCAGCACATACCCAGAACAGGATCCTTCTTCGTCATACTACGGAGGTGCCACTTCGTGGGCACCATGGGATTGATCTCCACTTAGGCCAAAAGCCTAAGCTTGGGGGGAGGTATACCGGCATCACTCATTCATTGTATATTACAATTTCCGGATACTTGTACATACTTGTTTAGCTTCTTAAGGTGGTTTCTAATAAGAGGGAGATGATATTTGGGGGAAGTGCTGTTTGAAAACAGATTCTGGGCTGATACTAAAAAAATTCCTGTGCGTAGCCAGAACATTATTTTGAGCTGCCAATTTTTGTGCATGTTCCCCAGGTTGTTATCTAACTTTCATTAGTTGAACACTTTTCGAGTTGAGCAGCGGAAGATTTTCGTAAAAATAGATTACTGTACTGCTGTCAAGTTTTGGCAGATTTCTGCCACCTTGCTTTTCTGTGTTTCTTTCAGTTTTCATTCTCTTGTTTTTGCTTTGTTTCTTTCCTAAAAAACAAAAAGACCAAAAATATTTCTGTTGTTTCTCTTCACCAATTGTTTATTTGGTTTCTTGTTCTTATTTTGCTTGGTTTTGCTATTGTTGGTTTGCTATGAGAAAACCCAAAAAGATTTTGCTTTGTTTGCTTGTTTCCTTTTGTTCTTGTTTCCAATTCGAAAACACCAAAAATATTTGTTGTTCTTCTTCTGTTTTGTAAAGTTTATTAGGGAGTTCAGCGGTCTCCAGTGGTTGGAGCTTGGTTTTCATTCCATATTATTATTCAAGCTACACAACTGAAGGGCAATAATGACGATCTACGACAATCGACTGTGGTGAGAGGCTGGTATGAACTCTATTTGTTTTCATTTTTGTACATATACTCATCCATGTGAGCATGCTTAGTTGGTTCATGTGAGGTATATGTCATTTAATGAAAGTCTAGTAGTTCATGTTCTCTCATGTTTAGTTCCAATTTATTAATAATGAGTAGCATGTCATGAATATCTGCTTGCATTGTTTTATTCATAGATAGGTATGACATTGTGGTATATATCCTCCTCTAAATAATTCATTTGAATTGACTTGGCACATGCTCACGCATGCATATGACTGAAAAACAAAAGTCAATTAAGCCTTGATGATTTACTTTGCTTCAGAGTTCTTGTATCACTTTTATGCCTCCGTTAATTTTATTTTGTCGCAAGCATGATTATGACAGTTATTGCTCTCTTGATTGTCGCTTCCCAGTCTATTGCTAGCCTTCACTTGTACTGAGCGGGAACGCTGCTCGTGCTTCCAAACCCCTGAAAACCAAGTTATTCCAAAGTGTCCACCATAAATACCTATGCATGGCATTTTAAACCATTCCAAGTAAATTCTCATGTGCTACCTTTAAACTTTCAAAATACTTCTCAATTTGTGTCGATGTTTTATAGCTCATGAGGAAGTATGTGGTGTTTATCTTTCAACCTTGTCATTTACTTCTGACAAACTTTCACCAATGGACTAGTGGCACATCCGCTTATCCAATAATTTTGCAAAAAGAGCTGGCAACGGGGTTCCCAGCCCCAATTAATTAACTTTCATCAATAATTCTCTTCACATGTTTTGCCCTGATTTATCAGTAAGCAACTTAATTTGCAAATAGACACTCCTCCATGGTATGTGAATGTTGGAAGGCACCCGAGGATTCGGTTATCCATGGCTTGTGTAAGCAAAGGTTGGGGGAGTGTCATCCATAATGAAACTAAAATACATGTGTAAACAAAAGAAGAGGGATGATCTACCTTGCTGGTAGAGATAACGTCCTTCATGGGAGCCGCTCTTGAAAGTCTGGTTGACGAGGTAGTTAGAGTGCCCACTATCATTCGTTGACAACAACAAACACCTCTCAAAACAATTTTACTTCTGTCTTTAAAAAATGAAAAGCTCTAGCACATGTTAATCCCTGCTTCCCTCTGCGAAGGGTCAATCTTTTACTTTTATGTTGAGTCACCATCCTTTCTTTGAGCACCTTCTTGAGAGCATAACTATCATTCTTAGTATAATATGCTTGTCCCAAAATATAGTTAACTGTGGTATGACTTTGATGCTTTTATCTTTGATAGTCTCTATTTCTAGTCTTCCCATGAACTTCAGAGGTGCCTGGGCATTTATGTTTTGATGTACAAATACGGGCAAGCGAGATACCACTTTATCATATCTTTCTATGAACATTGCAATCCTGCTTATAGAAGTGTTTCATGATGCTTGTTATTAGTTTGTTGGTATCTCTTTCATGATTGACACAACTATTAGATGACTTTATTTGCATGTATCTTATTATGAATTGCCTAAGTACTTGTCCATATCATGAGAATATTTACATCATATGAGCAAATGTGTTCGTGAAAGTTCTTTTATCGCACTCAGTTGTTAACTGAATTGCTTGAGGACAAGCAATAAGCTAAGCTTGGGGGAGTTGATACGTCCAAAACGTATCTACTTTCCCGAACACTTTTGCTATTGTTTTGCCTCTAATTTGTGTATTTTGGATACAACTAACACGGACTAACGCTGTTTTCAGCAGAATTGCACTGGTATCTTGTTTTTGTGCAGAAACTCAACTTTCAGGAAAATCTCCAGAAATAATCGCAACGGGCCTATTTTCACAGAGAACTCACGAGGCCAAAAGGGCAAGCCAGGGGGGCCCACGGCCCCCACACCATAGGCCGGCGCGGCCTGGAGGGGGCGCGCCGCCTTATGGTGAGGGCGCCTCGGCCGCCCCCCGACGCTCTCCTCTGGACTACTTAACGCTTTCGACCTAAAAACGCCAGGGTTCGACCATATTTCCAGAAGACGTCCAGAACTCCGCCGCCATCGCGAAACTCCGCCCCGGGACCAGAAACTCCGTTCTGGCACCCTGCCGAGACGGGTAATTGGAGACATCATCGCCATCATCACCACCGATGCCTCTCCATCGACCATCCATGATTCCCCCATCCATGTGTGAGTAATTCCCCCGCTGTAGGCTGAAGGGGATGGTAGGGATTGGATGAGATTGATCATGTAATAGTCATAAGATTGTTAGGGCATAGTGCCTAGTATCCGTAGTTGGTACTTTTATGATATTGTTGCAACTTGTTATGCTTAATGCTTGTCACTAGGCCCGAGTGCCATGATTTCAGATCTGAACATGTTATTGATTCATGTTGATATTCATTGTTTTATGATCTTACCTGCAAGTTGTATACGCATTATTTGTCCGGAACCCGAGGCCCCAAAGTGACAGAAATTGGGACAACCGGAGGGAAGGCGTGATGTGGGGATCACATGTGTTCATGGAGTGTTAATGCTTTGCTCCGGTACTCTATTAAAAGGAGTACCTTAAATGCCAGTAGTTTCCCTAGAGGCCCGGCTGCCACCGGCTGGTAGGACAAAAGATGTTGTGCAAGTTTCTCATTGCGAGCACGTACGACTATATACGGAACACATGCCTATGGTTGTTTATTATCTGCAAATGCCCTGCCTTGATTATTACATGAGTTCTCTTATCCATGCAACGCCCGTTCATCCATCCCTATGCCTACAGTATTTTAATCCTGTTGTTTACTAAAATCACTACTGCTGTCTTTATTACACTGCTACTTATATTCCACTACTCCTACTGCTATAAAACTGTTGCTACTGATAAACTCTTGCGAGCAAGTCTATTTCCAGGTGCAGCTGAATTGACAACTCCGCTGTTAAGGCTTACAAATATTCTTTGGCTCCCCTTGTGTCGAATCAATAAATTGGCTTTTACTTCCCTCGAAGACTGTTGCGATCCCCTATACTTGTGGGTCATCAAGACTATTTTCTGGCGCCGTTGCCGGGGAGCATAGCTTTATTTGCAAGTTCACCTGAATTGATATTGTTCGCTGCAAATCCTCCATCATGGGTAAAACTCGCGATGCTAAAGTCGCCAGGGAAACTACTGGTAATTAAGGTACTCCTTTTAATAGAGTACCGGAGCAAAGCATTAACACTCCGTGAACACACGTGATCCTCACATCAAAGCCATCCCCTCCGGTTGTCCCGATTATTGTCACTTCGGGGCCTCGGGTTCCGGACAATGACATGTGTATACAACTTGCAGATATGATCAAGAACAATATATAAAGCATCATCATGAAAACACAATATGTTCAGATCTGAGATCATGGCACTCGGGCCCAAAGTGACAAGCATTAAGTATAACAAGTTGCAACAATGCATAAAATACTCACAACGAATACTAGGCACTATGCCCCGAACAATTCTAATGCTATTACATGAACGAACTCATCCAATCCCGACCATCCCCTTCAGCCTACAACGAGGGAACTACTCACACATGGATGGGGGAATCATGGATGGTTGATGGAGAGGCGTCGGTGATGGCGATGGCGATGATCTCCTCCAATTCCCCGTCCGGCAGGGTGCCAGAACGGAGTTCCTACCTCCGAAATAGGGTTTCGCGAGGCGGCGGCGCTACAGACTTTTCTCTGTCGAAACTTCCTGCAAACTGTGATGGTCATCCAATATATCTCCTTTCATCGGGTCTTCATTTCTTTCAAGCAAGATTTAATACGTAAAGGATATTGAGTAACGTGCCCGGTTTTTCCGGTTAACTGCCGATGGCAAAACAAGGTTACCCTACACAGAATCAAGTCCTCGGGCATGATTCTAGATCACAGAAAAAATCTTCGAGTCCCGAACTTTTATCGGGTGTGCCTTCAGCACTCCCGATGGGAGTAGCCCCCGAGTCTGGGCGCGGATGCTTGCAACCGAGCGCAGACTCGATCCGAACCACTCAAATATTCCAGTTCTTCTTCGATGCCTCTGGTGTAATTACTAGTGCAAAAAGTCTTTGAGACCAAATTCTATTGGGTGCGCGCTCAGCGCTCCCGATGGGAGTATCCCCCGATTCTAGGCATGGATGCTTGCATACGTGCGTAGACTCAGTCCGATCCACTCGATAGTTTTTAATTTCCTTCGGATGCTCCATGCGGAGTCGATACCTCTCATGACATCATTGATGATGTAGCCACTGCTCCGGTCTGATTGACAGGACATGACCTGACGGGCCGACCCTACTTCTGCGCGGTCAGTTAGGAAATGACTAGTGCTTGTGCATTGACCGAGACGCCTCCTCGATTTCCGCGCGTAGTGGGAGTAATGGGCCGCCGGTTTCATCTTTCTCACTTGGACACGTGTATGATTGGATCGTCGTCCACCTCCCCACGATTACTAGAGTTATGGTGATACGTCTCAAACGTATCTATAATTTCTTATGTTCCATGCTACTTTTATGACAATACTTGAATGTTTTATACATACTTTACATCATTATTATACATTTTCCGGCACTAACCTATTAACAAGATGCCGAAGCGCCAGTTGTTGTTTTCTGCTGTTTTGGTTTCAGAAATCCTACAAAGGAAATATTCTCGGAATTGGACGAAATCAACGCCCATGGTCCTATTTTTCCACGAAGCTTCCAGAAGACCGAGGGGGAAAGGAAGTGGGGCCACGGGGCGCCGCCACACTAGGGCGGCGCGGCCCAGGGGCCGCGCGGCCCTAGCGTGTGGGGCCCTGTGACCCCTCCGACTCCGCCCTTCCGCCTACTTAAAGCCTTCGTCGCGAAACCCTCTGTACCGAGAGCCACGATACGGAAAACCTTCCAGAGACGCCGCCTCCGCCAATCCCATCTCGGGATTCAGGAGATCGCCTCCGGCACCTGCCGGAGAGGGGAATCATTACCGGAGGGCTCTACATCATCATGCCCGCCTCCGGATTGATGCGTGAGTAGTTCATCCTTGGACTATGGGTCCATAGGAGTAGCTAAATGGTTGTCTTCTCCGCTTGTGCTATCATTGTTTAGATCTTGCGAGCTGCCTAACATGATCAAGATCATCTATTTGTAATGCTACATGTTGTGTTTGGTGGGATCCGATGAATCTAGAATACTATGTCAAGTTGATTATCAATCTATCATATATGTGTTGTTTATGTTCTTGCATGCTCTCCGTTGCTAGTAGAGGCTCTGGCCAAGTTGATACTTGTAACTCCAAGAGGGAGTATTTATGCTCGATAGTGGGTTCATGCCTCGATTGAATCTGGGACAGTGACAGAAAGTTCTAAGGTTGTGGATGTGTTGTTGCTACTAGGGATAAAACATCAATGCTTTCTCTAAGGATATTTGTGTTGATTACATTACGCACCATACTTAATGCAATTATCTGTTGTTTACAACTTAATACTGGATGCTAACCCGAAGGTGGATTATTTAGGCATAGATGCATGTTGGATAGCGGTCTATGTACTTTGTCGTAATGCCCTGATTAAATCTCATAGTAATCATCATTGATATGTATTGAATCTTTATTTGTCAATTGCCCACCTGTAATTTGTTCACCCAGCATGTTAGTTATCTTATTGGAGAGACACCACTAGTGAACTGTGGACCCGGTCCATTCTTTTACATCTGAATACAATCTACTGCAATCATTGTTCTCTACTGTTCTTTGCAAACAAACACCATCTTCCACTCGATACGCTTAATCCTTTGTTTTCAGCAACCCGGTGAGATTGACAACCTCACTGTTACGTTGGGGAAAAGTATCTTGATTGTGTTGTGCAGGTTCCACGTTGGCGCCGGTTTCGGTGTTGCGCCGCACTACACTCCTCCACCAACAACCTTCACGTGCTTCTTGGCTCCTACTGGTTCGATAACCTTGGTTTCATACTGAGGGAAACTTGCTTCTATACGCATCATACCTTCCACTTGGGGTTTCCAACGGACGTGTGCTTCGCGTATCAAGCTAAATTTCGCGCCGTTCGGGAGATCAAGACACACTGCAAGGGGAGTTTCCACATCCAATCTATTTACTTTGTTTTTGTCTTGCTTTACTTTATTTTCTGTCTTGTTTGCTTTATATCAAAAACACAAAAAAGTTAGTTGCTTTACTTCACTTTATTTTCTGTCTTGCTTTCTCTATATCAAAAACACAAAAAAATTAGTTACTTGCATTTAATTCATCAAGTTTACTTTTGGTTATTTCATCATGCTTCATCCTAAGTTTACTCTGGAAAAAATACCGGTAGGACAAGGGTCTATCATTGGAAGAGATAATATAGAAGAATTTTTCACCCATGTTAGTATGGATGAAGATTTTGAAGATATACCATTATTAAAAGTTGCTCCTACTTATGAAAGTGCTTCTGCCTGTTTAGTACACATGTTGGAAACTAGATTTGTTAATCTCAATCCCATAATACAACATATGTTTCTTACACTTTCTGATATGGAGATGGGAGAAAAGAGAGATTTTGTTTTAAAAGTCCTTGTTAGAGAATTTGAAGATATAGCTAAAGAAGCTAGAAAAGTTTTTATCAAGCATAAGAGGCTTGGTTTGTTCCCTGATTTTAAAAGAACACTTGAAAAGATGGACATGGATAGAATAAGGTACACTAGTAATGTTAATGATGGTAAGGAAATTAAAGCACCGATACCTAGTAAGCTCCTAGGGATGCATGAAGCTTTAGAAAATAACTATGCTTGGTGTGGTGACCCTGCATACCACTGCATGTTGTAGTATGCCAGTCGTTGATATAACATTCACGAAGTACCATTCCGCAAATATTACATCCCTCAGAGTAGTACAACAGAACATAGCAGGGTCCATAACTCATTCACTTATTATTACAAGCATCAAACATATATTGTCTTGGAGCTCCTCTTGGGTCCTCAGAGGAATACTCCTGGGTTCGAGGTGAACCCAACTTAGCTTACAACATAGGAGTCTCATTAAACTAAACATTTATTGCCTCGAGCGGTAAAGTACTAAGGGTTCGTACTGCTCGGTTACTACTACTACTGCTTAACAGCCTAAGCTTGTCCTTCTCCGGAAGCCTCCCCGGTTCCGTAGACTATGAGGTAGTCTACGCCTTCAACACCTCCAGAGAGGTCTGGTTCTTCATAGCCGATGAGGTCGGCTCCTTCAGGGTTGTTGTTGTCCTCCTCCAGATGATTCAGACAGTCTAAGCAGGGGTTTTAAGAGTGGTATGAGTACGAGCGTACTCAACAAGTTCATATTAGGAAAGAGGTGTTTAATGCTCTAACTACGACACCAGACCAGAATGTCTGATATCATGCAAGTTTTGATAACCATTTCTTCAAAAGGTTGTTTTTATTCAGAAGAACTATGTCCGTCAGCCTTCACCGGTTGACTAGAACTTCATGGAGTTCCTTTCCGGCAGCGTTCGCAGTTCCAAATCCCGGAACAAGGAGTGACTGGTCACGATTCGTTACACTCTGCAGAGGTGTGTTTCTTTACCCATAAGAGATCTTAACCTTGGTGCCAACCGGGCAGCTTTCCCGTCCACACTTCCTTTGGTGTGAGGCCCGGTATAAGGTCCTAGCCGCTCATATTCCTCCGCTACCTCGCACACCCACCCTTTGTTGCATACCCCGACCCTGGGTCCTCGTCGGTCCTCTTACACCACTTAAGGATGGACCCCGACCACGACAACAGTTTGGGACTCGTTAACCAAACTCCTTCGCCGGTAGCTGCAACCCATCATAGACCACTTACCGTGGGGAATTAGAATGGGATCCCCACCCCACCGCTTGCCCAACCTGGGTCAAGTGTCTACGGTAAGCGCATCCGTTGATGTACGAGAGGTGGAAATACAATTGGCTACTCCGTCCCACTCCAGATCTTATGGTGAACACGAGTTTTACGGCACAAGAATCACTGGACGACATTTGTTGTTTAATCCTAGATGGATATAAACCCTTGCAATGGAACCTCCACCATATCAACACAATCCATGGTTCCATTGCCCACCACATAGTCATATTCATAGTTATGAAAATAGTGGTTTTGTTTTTATGCAATAGTGATAAACATAGTACTTTGCAAGTAATTTGGTAAAAATACTCAAATGACATGAGCAAGCGATGAACTTGCCTGGCAAAGTGTTGCAGTTGGATGGTGTGGACTGACCCTTGTCCTCTTGTTCTGAAAAATAGCATCATTGTCCGATAAGGGCAATGGTTAAAGAAGCAATTATGCATGATTCCAGTTTTAGGGTTTGTTCCCCCCTTTCCCGGTGTTTATTATTTTTAGGTAGAAGGTTTATACTAAGAATAATTTGGGGATACATGATTTAAAGTAAAATACAACCTTGAAATGTTGTCAAGGTGTTTTTGAAGTCCCAAATTTATTAATGGACTTAATTTTTATTATAGAAAATAATATGTGTGATTTAAATGATTATTTAAATCATCATATTAAGACTTATTCTTGATTATCTTCAAAAATTCTCTTTCATATTTTATTTAGATAGGGAATTTTATGCTGATCAATTTTCATATTTTTAATTATTTTTTTAGAGCTTTTATGAATTTTCTATTGAATTTCCAATTTCCTGGTTTTTAATGAAATTTGGAAAAGTCTGTTTTGCCCCTGGGCCCACCTGTCAGTGGAGCCCAGTGGTTTGGCTAGACCAGCTCGGGTCCAACCGACCCGAGCGGTCGGTCGCTCACTCCCTCACCACGCGCCGCTCGTCCTAACCCTAATCCTCTCCCGTGCTCTGGCGACGCGCGCGTCGCCGCCCCCTACGCCGGATTGATCCGGCCGACTCCGGCCATCGCCGCCGGCGAGATGCGGTGCATCTGATCCGCCGTTCAACGGCGCTTCAGATCTTCCGCGCCGATCTGTGCTTCGCCGCTTCCCCGACTCGTCCCCATCGCCTCTGCTCGCCTACCGTGGCGTGCGCTCGATCCCGCCGCCGACGCTCCTGGTGCTTGGACTCCGCCCTGGCTTCGCCGCCGTGGTGCGGGTGTTGCCACGGTGCCGCCATGGCCTGGCTTGGCCTGGCGCCGCCGCGCTCCGGCGTGTGCCGCCGTGGTCGCCATGGCCGCGCCTGTGTACTCGACCACGGTAAGTGCGCCACCCCTCTTCTTCTCCTTGCTCTGCTTCCTCTCTTCCTTCTCCTAGCTTGGTCACTGGCCTGCCTCTACTCACAGAGGTGTGGCCGTGCCGTGATGTTGCTTGCTTGCTCTGCCTGTGCGTATGCTGCTATGCTCGTTGCTGTTGCCATGCGTATGCTGCTGCTGTGCAATTGCTATGAATTCTGGCTGCTGTGCTATGCTATTGTGCTCTGTAGCTGGCTGTTGCAACTCATGGTCTCTTGCTCATGAGCATGCTGTGATGCTCTGTGTGATTTTAGTAACTCCTGCTGCTGCTCTGTATAATATTCCTTTCGTGTATATGCCATGGATTGCCCTTGGCTTGATCATTCTGTGATGATCCTTGCCTTTGGCAAGTGCCAGTGCTCTGGATATAATTATGGAGCTCTATTCATTTATCTGTGATGCAATTGTTTAATTAAATGGTTCATGACTTGATGCCAGTGATGCCTTAGCATGCTCTGGCATGCTCTAGCCAACACCTGATGATCATATGATCATCAGTTGCTTGTAAATGCTGCTGTGTTGTGTCTGTGCTTCATGCTACACAACCTGTGATGTGTGTGTGTCACACAGGTTTGCTCTGGTGTGTGCTGGTGCTGGTTTAAACCTCACCTATTGCTTGCAATGATCCATTGGATCATCAGCAAGGCTCTGATGCTTTGATTATTTGTGTTGTTCACTTATCTATATTGCCTGGATTTACTGAAATGGATAAGTGATGTGAACTGCTTGCAGTTGTGATCATCCAATTAATTGTGACAGGGCTAGATGGATGCCAACACTTGTTGTGTACCCTAGCCCTCCTTTTGAACCCATCAGGGTGATGATATCTGTGCAAGGCTTATTGGTTTTGCTATTCTAGGGTTTGAGGTGACCCTGGCAGTACTTGTGCTGCCCTAGGGTAGCTCCCCTGTTTGTTGGTTGGCTGTGATTTGGTGGATCTCTCACTGGAAGTAACCATGTTGGTTTTCCAGTACCTTTACTGTTGACAACAGAAATAGACAGGATCTGTCTAATGTCTGATGGCTTGCTTGGCTTTAGGTGTTGGATGATTTTGGAATGGCTAGTTAGGGATTAATCCAGGTTGGATTTCTCTGGTATGTCACTTTGTTGACATGCCAATGTTCCCCTTGGAATCTCTCTCTGTCTGTTCTCTAGTTTGCTTGCACCAAAAGGCTTAGTAGCCAGATGATGATACAAACTGGGTTTCATACCCACCTTGCTTCTGTGATGCATGTGTATGCTTATTTATGAACAAAACAGAGTTTTGCTCAGGTTCTTTTATGTATACCTCACTCCAGCTCCTAGAAATTGAGTGTTGGTGTAGAGGATTGCTTCTGTGTTGTGCTTGTGGTTGATTTACTTGCCCTGCTCCTCCTGGTGATCTTGTGAGGCTTGATTCAGTGTTGTTGTGAGTGAGCAGATTGAACAGCAGTGGCTGTTCATGTGTTCTTGAGTTCTTGTGTTCTTACCAGTGAAGCCTGTCGATGAATGAGCTAGGGTTTGCTTCTGGAAAGTTTATATATGAGGTTCCCTTGCTCTCCCTGGTCGACAGCTTGGCCTGGTCGTTTTGGTGACTCTCCCTGGCTGTGTGTGCTGGTGGGCATGCACACAGCCTTGTGAGCTGCCTGTGTGGTTCCTGGTGGAAACTTGGTCCATTTGGTGGATCAGCTCGGCTGATTGATCATATCCCCTTCATTTCATTTTTCTGTTAACCTGCCAAGTGGCTTTGCCACTTGGCTTAATTCTGTTTTTGCTTTGATTTGTGCAGGGATCATCAATTGAGCAAAATGGACATCAAATCCAAGATCAAGTGAAGATGATCTTGTAGTATTTAGACTAGGATCATTTCTTGTACTTTTCTTTGTATTTTTCTTTTATTTTTTTCCAAGTTTCACCAATTCTTGTAATGTGTTGTAATTCATTTATTTTCTCTTATGAATATTGTAATGACAATGTATATTGTGTGATGATCAATAAAGCTCAAAGTTTTCCCTAATGAGCTTTACTTTATTATTATTTTTCATCTTGTTTATTATTAATTATTTACTTAATGAATTTCTTCAATTGAATTATTTAGGGTAATTATTTAATGTTTGAATTTGAAATTCAAATTCAACCTTGGTTTGAATTCAACCATGTCATATTATTTAGAACTCAATCATGCAAACTCTCCCCTCTCTTCTCAAAACCCTAAACTAGTGAAATGAGATGCAAGTTTGTCGCACTCTCGAAACCCTAACCCTGTAAGGTGTCGAGAGAGAAACTTGTCCCCCTTCAATGTAGTTTTTGTTTAAAAGCGCGAAATTTCCCCAGAATTTACTATGCAATGCACATCCCTTTCTAAAATCTACCCCTCGATCGTCACTAAACCTGGGACATTACAACCTTTCCCCCTTAAAGAAAACTTCGTCCCGAAGTTGTGGTTGTAATACCTGAACAGTTCGGGGTATGTTTCCCTCAAGTCTTCTTCCTTCTCCCAGGTGGCCTCCCTCTCGGGGTGATGCTTCCATTGTATCTTACAGTACTTGATAGCTTTATTTCTGAGTTGTTTCCAGCTCTCCTCGAGAATCTTGGCTGGCTTCTCGATATAAGTCAGATCTGGTTGTAACTCGAGCTCAGCATGTGATACTGGCTCATCTGGGGTCTTTAAGCATTTTCTGAGTTGTGATACATGGAATACATTGTGAACTTGAGCTAACCTTCCTGGTAGATCTAATTCAAAAGCTAAACCTCGGTTCTGGCTCAGTATCTTGAAAGGTCCAATGTACCTAGGGCTCAACTTTCCTTTCACTCCGAATCTCTGTAGACCTTTCATTGGACTCACCTTAAGATATACCATATCTCCAACTTGTGGCTCCCAAGTCCTTCTCTTTTGATCTGCATAGCTCTTCTGTCGACTTTGAGCAATCTTAAGTCTATCTCTTATGATGTCAATGATGTGTTGCTTTTCCTTGACATAATCTGGGTTGAACTCCTTGCTTGATCCAGCTTCATACCAGCATATCGGTGATCTACACTTTCTTCCATACAGAGCTTCGAATGGTGCCATCTTGATACTGCTTTGATAACTATTGTTGTAGGAAAACTCTGCTAATGGTAAATGTTCTTCCCATGATCCTCCGAAATCTAGGGCACAAGCCCTAAGCATGTCCTCTAGAATCTGGTTAGTTCTCTCGGTTTGTCCACCTGTCTGGGGATGATAGGCGGTACTATAGTCCAGCTTGGATCCTAAAGCTTCATGTAATTGCTTCCAGAATGCTGATGTGAACACGGATCCTCGATCTGACACGATCTTCTTGGGCACTCCATGTTTACTCACGATCTCTTTGATGTAAAGATCGATGAGTTTCTCTCCTTTGTCTTGTTGATTTACCGCTAAGAAGTGTGCACTTTTCGTCAACCGGTCCACGATTACCCATATCATGTCCTTCCCACCCGGCGTGGTAGTCAACACCGTAGAGCCGGGAACAACTAGGGCTGCGGCTGGCCCTAGTCCCTCGAGCGACGGCCCGCAAAGCCTCTGGTCGCGCGCCGATGCAAATTGCAAGGGCGTGCCACCTGACCTGGTCAGGAAGGTGTGGATGATGCCTCGCTTAGTTTCCTGCAGGGCACACACGTACACGTTAAATACGAGCCTCGATCGGCTCTCGGGTTATCCTGTGAATCGGCTCATGGAGCCGATCCACCCATGATTCGTCCAAGGTGGCCGAATATATGGTGATCCTGCTTGATCAAGATAAAGCATATGAGATCCACGACGATTTGGGGTTTTCACCGCATAATCGGATCATCCTACTCACGATTGGGCCTCGCGCTCACGCACGGTGATCGTAAGCCAGCCCTAAACAAGGCCTAAAAACCAACACTAGGTTGATCCTCGGAACATCCTGTCTAGGGGCAGCAAACTACACCCTACATGCCGCTGGATCCTCCAACCCTTTGTAAGGCCTAACTATTGCAGATATTAAACTAATCCTTGATGAATCAAGGAGCAATCGTAACGGATCAGATCTACTAAATAATGATCAAGCGGGGTGCCGCCCCTGCACCCATGATGAGGTACAAGGACGGCTAGATGCGCAAGGGTTGCACTACGACAGCATATGATACTAAGAACAATGCTAACCCTAACACATCTATGATAACTACGTTGCCCGCCATCAAAAAGGCTTCAGTACGAGCAACGCATGAACAACGTGGGCAGGCTCGTGCTGCCTAGATCGCGAGATGCGATCTAGGCAGCATGGTGCTTACCGGAGAAACCCTTGAGACGAAGGGGTTGGCGATGCGCCGAGATTAGTTTGTGTTGAACGTTGGTTGTTGTTTATTCCATAAACCCTAGATACATATTTATAGTCCAGGGGACTTTCTAATGTGGGTGTGCACCAAACCGTGCACGGGTAAAACTCTAACTTCTAAACTAAGATGCGATCTAATATGTTACAGATACATGGGCAGTTTAGCCCAACTTGGTATAAAAGGCCGATTCACGTATTTCTTCCACGTACAATCTTCACGTCCATCTTGATCGCGGCCCACCTCTGACTCGGTCAAATTCTGGTGATAACACATGCCCCCTGGTTTTGGAAATGACATTTCCAAAATCATTACGCTTTTCCTTCGTAGGGTCATGTCGTGGCAGAGCAGAACCGTTGTAGTATCCTTCACCATGATGCCCTGCCTCCTCGCCTTCTCTGCACGATTTGACGGTTCTGGCACCACGTCCTCGGAAACTGCTTGGGCATTAAACTTCCACTATATCCCCTTTTATTTAACCACTCCGCACAGTTTATTCCTGCATCTCCTTCGCATTAGCACCCCAAAAGCCCTCCTGCGCCACCATGTCCTCTTCTTCCTCCGCCTCATCGGGCTTTCCCATCGAGTCCTCCTCTTCCCGCGAGCCGACGCCGGAGTGGAACCCAGCGGAGGTCCACGCGGCCAACACTCGCCGCGCCATCGAGGCCGGGAATGAGCCCAGCCATGATTTCTCCATCTGGTCAGAGGACGACAAGTCCCTGACTGATGGGGAGAGCGATCTCCGCTTCCTCGCCGACAAGGAAGCGGTGGAAGAAAGCGAGGATGATCGCTTCCCCTGGGATGGGGCCACCTCCGAGGAGGTGAAGGAGGAGGAAGAGGAGGACGACGACGACGACAGCTCCCCCGACGAGCCGCCGGCCAAGCGCCATTGCCCCTGGCCGGGGAATCTGAGTGACTTCGACAGCGACGACGACGACGACGACGAGGAAGATGAGGACAATGAAGGTCCTGCCGGCGGCCGCTGGAGCAGCGACGACGAGCCGGCCGGGAGCAGCGCCGACAGCGGTGATGACGGCGACGACGAGGGCAGCAATGGCCCGTAGATAGGGCCCTTAGCATAGGATCCGTAGAAGTAGACGGGGCAATGTACCCCCTTAGTACTCCCTTTTGAGGGCAATCAGCTCTACTATGTAAGAAATCTCTCCTATTAATGAAGAACTTTTCCCCAATTTGATTTGCCGATTTCTTCTGAGTTCAATTGAGCCGATTCCCTCTTCTACTGACCTTGCCGATTCGTTTCCTTTGCCAATGCGTGATGAGCCGATAGCACCGCATCGGTCCTTCAAAATTCGCCCTTCCCTTCTTCAACTGATGATTTTCTTTCCGGTAGATACTGTGGGATCTCCAGGAGAGCCCTTAAAATTCCCGCTACCGTTTTCAGCGGTCCTTTCCAGCGAGCGCTCATCATATTGCGAAGAAGGTTGCGACGAAAGATCAGCCGATGGTGCCCCAATCGGCTCCTCCATAGAACATCTACCAGGCCTGTCGCCCCCCGAGTCTTTAGCCAAGGCAAAAACAGAAACGAGGACGCGCAAATTAGCGGAATGAGCCTAGGCTTGATCATGCAGAGCCAGCCGATTTGCACATAAATCGGCTTCCCAGAGCAGAGAGCCTTCAAGGTGAGCTGCCCCCCGAGTTTCTTCAGTCCGCTCTTAGCGCCCTGCTGGTCAGATCGGCTCCTTTCCTTTGGCGGATCTAATGCGATCCATCCTTGACCTGATCATGCAGATTGACCCTCTGATCGTAACAGCTATTCCTCTTGAGTCGATGGCTGCGCATCGGCTACTTCTCAATTTTTTTGAATTTTTTAGGCCGATTTGTGTGTCGGCCCCCATATTTGATAGTACTATCTCATATCCTCATGTTTTATCCACCTAGGTGCCCCCCGAGCCGATTCTGTCAAGAGAATTGATGGTATCGGCTCTTCAGGTAGTCCCTGTTGGGTCAAACGTTGATCCCAGGCAAAATAGATGGTGAGGATAATTTTGGCCGATTGCTGGAATCGGCCTCCATGTTGCTTGCTCGGTGAAGGTTTTGTAACATCCCTTCATAAATCTTTGGAGGGCCGATCGCAAGGATCAGCCTCGCCACCTTTGCTTATTGACGTAGTCTTGCTACTCGTCCATGTCGGTGGATAAAACCAGCCCAATCTCCGATTTTATCACGTTGGTGCGTTTGCTGTTGTCCACCTCGGGCGCATCGTGTAATCGTGGAGCTCTACACTTCGCCGGACGAACGAACACCATGTTGGTGCCAGCCGATGTTTCCTCATCGGCTTTCCTTTGCTTGGGGCGCCACTCTTTTCTTTGCGGCAGTCCCTCTTCATCCAGGGTCCTCTGGACTTTCGCAGCCAAATCAGGTCGTGCCTTCCTCAGCGTATGCAAGTATAACCTTTCGGCTTCCTCCAGACCGCGTAATCGCTGAACCCTGCGCTTTTGTGAATGGCTGAGACCATCAGGGCACCATCTTGGACGGTGGCACCTATCTTCTTCGTCTTCCCCCTCGTCTTCCGAATCCTCGAGATTTTCCAACAGAGGGGTCTCAGCACGTCTGTTTTGTGGTGGGAGAGGCCCTAAGCGCTCGAACACAGACACCTTCTTTTTCTGGTTGCATTCTGGCAGTTGCCGATCGTTGGTAATCGGCTCATTCCTGAATCCCAGCAGTGTCTGAAGAAGGGGCAGTCCCAATGTCTGCCCGTGTCGTCTTGCTCCCTTGCGTGGCGCTCCTGTCGCTCCTCATCGTGATTATGCCGACGATGCCTTCTGTCGTTTCTGGCCAAACGATCTCTTTCATCATCGTCGCCGTGTCGCCGGTGTTGGTCATACCGACTCACATACTTGTTGAGGAGGTGATCAGAGAGGGGTCGTTGATATCTTATGTTCTTCACTTCTCCCTCTGTGACGTAGCGCTTGCCATCTTGACGGAGCCGATCGCATGGAGCGGCCTCCTCTGTGTCTTTGCTATGAGAGTAGCAGTCCTCATCCCCGCCCTTCTCAGAGGGGTGTCCAAGCTCCACCATGTTGATGCTGGCTGAGAAATCTGGCTGGCACCCTCCGAGGTGAGTAAACTCCACCATGTTGACGGCGGGAAAGGGGTGTGTGTCGACCTTCATGGCGTATTGGTTAAAAATTAGTCGCCCATTTTCTATCGCCATTTGGATCTGCTGACGCCACACCCTGCAGTCGTTAGTGGTGTGGGTGAACGTGTTATGCCACTTGCAGTATGGCTTTCCGTTCAGCTCTTGCACTGTAGGGACCTTGTGGCCTTCGGGTACCTTTATGTGCTTCTCCGTGAGTAAGAGATCGAAAATCTGCTCGGTTTTCGTCACGTCGAAGTCGAACCCTCTTGGAGGCCCTGGTGGCTTCACCCATTTGCAGGTTACTGGGCCTGCAGCTCGAGTCCACTCAGCCACCGCGACCTCTTGTTCTCCCGTAGCACCTTCATCTTCGCATGTGTCAACCATGGTAACCACGCGCTTGAATTTGTCCTGGTAGACATCTGGGTGGCGCTGTTCATACGCTGACAGCTTCTGCACCATGTGTGCTAATGAAGGGTAGTCCGCTTGGGAGGCCACGTCCTTGATCGATGATGATAGACCCACCACCGCCAACTCGACTGCTTCTTTTTCGCTCACGTGAACCGAATAGCATCGGTTCCTAACGGTCCTGAAGCGCTGGATGTATTCCGCCACTGTTTCCCCGCGCTTCTGTCGTACTTGTGCCAAATCGGCAATGCCAGCCTCGGAAGCCTCTGAGTGATATTGCTCGTGGAACCGTTCTTCCAACTGCTTCCAAGTCTGGATCGAGTTCGGTGGCAGCGATGTGTACCAACCGAAAGCCGATCCTGTGAGGGACTGTGAGAAGTACCTCACACGCAGCTCGTCTGACGCTGAGATCATGCCCAGCTGTGCCAAATATCGGCTCACATGTTCGATGGAGCTGGAACCATCTGATCCGCTGAACTTTGTGAAGTCCGGGAGCCGATACTTGGGTGGTAGCGGGATCAATTCGTACTCGTTGGGGTACGGCTTGGTATAGCCGACCGTCTTCCTTTTCGGCATCATGCCGAACTGATCTTTCAGAATCGTACAAATCTGATCCGCGGTGATGGCTGAAGGTGCCGAACCTTGAAGATTCGTCGGAGTGGCGTACTTAACCAGCCATGCTTGTTTTTCCGGTTCTGAGCCAACTGCAGGAGCTGGGCTCGGGGGTGGCGTATTTAGCTAGCCACGTTTGCTTCTCAGGGTCTGCCTCCGACGTTCCTCCTGTTGCTCCAGAAGTTCCCGCTGTTGCAACCTGGTTCGAGGGTGCCCAGGCGCTGCAGTCTGGCACGTATGCGCATGCGTATCCGTGCGGGATCTCCTTGGGCGCGTCCTGTAGGAATTGGTAGTCACTGGGGTCACCACCAATCTTGTAGACGACGTAGGCCGATGAATTCGGCGCCTCGGGCGCTGCCAACGCGAACGGCAGCGGTGGACGGGACTGGAGTAGCAATTCCCCTTGGTGAGTCCCTAGGGCTGGTCCTGACGGAGAGTACTGGCGGCTCATGATCTCCTGGATCACGCGCAGAGCGACGCGCTCCAACGTATTCACCAGGCTCTCAGAATGGCGGTGCAGAGAATGAGCCACCATGAAGTTGATCTCCTGACGCAGCGACCTGGTGCGTTCTTCTGACGGGGTGGATAGGTCCACTCCATCAAGCGCGCCTTCAGGTGAGAACCCCTTCCATCTGATGCCATGGGAACGGGTCCTGTGGAAAGAGCCGATGAGGTCGGCTTCGAGGAAGGCTTTGACCTCGTCATACTTCTTCTTGAGCTCGCCATTGAGCTCCTCGTAGGTGACCGGAGTTTCTTCCGCCATCTCCGATGTAGACGGCGATGTGGTTGATGTTGAGGATGGTCCCACCGGGCGTGCCAGAATGTGTTGACGTCAGAAACCCACCGGCGGGCAGTGACTGGTCAACACCGTAGAGCCGGGAACAACTAGGGCTGCGGCTGGCCCCAGTCCCTCAGAGCGACGGCCCGCAAAGCCTCCTGGTCGCGCGCCGATGCAAATTGCAAGGGCGTGCCACCTGACCTATACCTGGTCAGGAAGGTGTGGATGATGCCTCGCTTAGTTTCCTGCAGGGCACACACGTACACGTTAAATACGAGCCTCGATCGGCTCTCAGGTTATCCTGTGAATCGGCTCATGGAGCCGATCCACCCATGATTCGTCCAAGGTGGCCGAATATATGGTGATCCTGCTTGATCAAGATAAAGCATATGAGATCCACGACGATTTGGGGTTTTCACCGCATAATCGGATCATCCTACTCACGATTGGGCCTCGCGCTCACGCACGGTGATCGTAAGCCAGCCCTAAACAAGGCCTAAAAACCAACACTAGGTTGATCCTCGGAACATCCTGTCTAGGGGCAGCAAACTACACCCTACATGCCGCTGGATCCTCCAACCCTTTGTAAGGCCTAACTATTGCAGATATTAAACTAATCCTTGATGAATCAAGGAGCAATCGTAACGGATCAGATCTACTAAATAATGATCAAGCGGGGTGCCGCCCCTGCACCCATGATGAGGTACAAGGACGGCTAGATGCGCAAGGGTTGCACTACGACAGCATATGATACTAAGAACAATGCTAACCCTAACACATCTATGATAACTACGTTGCCCGCCATCAAAAAGGCTTCAGTACGAGCAACGCATGAACAACGTGGGCAGGCTCGTGCTGCCTAGATCGCGAGATGCGATCTAGGCAGCATGGTGCTTACCGGAGAAACCCTTGAGACGAAGGGGTTGGCGATGCGCCGAGATTAGTTTGTGTTGAACGTTGGTTGTTGTTTATTCCATAAACCCTAGATACATATTTATAGTCCAGGGACTTTCTAATGTGGGCGTGCACCAAACCGTGCACGGGTAAAACTCTAACTTCTAAACTAAGATGCGATCTAATATGTTACAGATACATGGGCAGTTTAGCCCAACTTGGTATAAAAGGCCGATTCACGTATTTCTTCCACGTACAATCTTCACGTCCATCTTGATCGCGGCCCACCTCTAACTCGGTCAAATTCTGGTGATAACAATATCATGTCCTTCTTTTTATTGGTCATGGGTAGTCCGGTGATGAAATCCATTCCTATCTCCTCCCATTTCCATTCACGAATAGGTAAAGGTTGTAGTTTTCCTGCCGGACTCTGGTGTTCGGCCTTCACTCTTTGGCAGGTATGGCATTCCGCCACATACTGTGCTATTTCTCTCTTCATATTGTTCCACCAGAATAGCTCCTTTAGATCCATGTACATCTTCGTACTTCCCGGATGAATGGAATAAGGTGTTTGATGGGCTTCCCGGAGTATTACTTCCTTGATCTCGGCAATATCCGGAACACATATCCTCTTCTGGAACCATAATGATCCCATCTCTCCACGGTGAAATTCTGATGGTCTTCCTTCGTCAATCCTCCTCATCTCCTCCACGATGAATGGATCATCTAGTTGGCCCATGATTATTTCATTCTTGAGGTTGACATTCATTTCATCGGCTACTTGTAAGGCTGATAGTCCTTCGTGAGCTTCTTTCTCCCAAAGTTGTATTTGGGCTTGGCTTATTTCCTTCTTCAACTCTGGTGAAATTTCTGGTTCTAGTCCGCCAGTACTCTTTCTACTCAAGGCATCTGCTACAACATTAGCCTTTCCTGGAGTATAGTTGATGGTTAGATCATAGTCCTTGATCAACTCGAGCCATCTTTTCTGCCTCATATTGAGTTCCTTTTGAGTGAAGAAGTACTTGAGACTCTTATGATCAGTATAGAGCTCACACTTGGCTCCATAGAGAAAATGTCTCCAAGTCTTAATTGCAAAAACAACTGCTGCTAACTCTAAATCATGAGTTGGATAGTTCACTTCATGAGGTCTGAGTTGCCTCGATCCATAGGATATTACTTTCCGATCTTGCATGAGTACACATCCCAATCCATGTTTGGATGCATCACAGTACACGGTGTAATCCTTGCCATCTTCCGGAACTGCTAACACCGGTGCTGTGGTGAGTTTTTCTTTCAGAGTTTGAAAACTCTTCTCACACTCATCAGACCACACAAAAGGTGTGTTCTTCCTAAGCAGCTTGGTCATTGGTCCTGCTATCTTGGAGAATCCTTCAATGAATCTTCGATAGTATCCTGCCATTCCCAAGAATCCTCGGATTTCCTTGACATTCTTGGGTGCTTCCCAGTCCAGAACTGAGGCTACTTTGCTTGGGTTTACTGCTATCCCATCCTTGCTAATGACATGACCAAGAAATTCTACTTGATCAAGCCAAAACTCACACTTACTGAACTTGGCGTACAGTTGGTGTTCCCTTAGTGTTTGCAACACTATCCTAAGATGTTCAGCATGTTCAGCTTTGTCCTTGGAATAGATCAAGATATCATCGATGAATACGATGACAAACTTGTCAAGACATGGCATAAAGATCTTATTCATGAGATTCATGAATATTGCTGGGGCATTGGTTAGTCCAAAAGGTACTACGAGATACTCATGATGTCCGTATCTCGAGACAAAGGCTGTTTTCGGAACGTCTTCCTTCTTGATCTTTATCTGGTGATAACCGGATCTTAGATCAATCTTGGAAAAGACTCCCGCGCCTCTAACTTGATCAAAAAGATCTTGGATTCTAGGAAGTGGGTACTTGTTCTTGATTGTAACATTATTCAGATTTCTGTAGTCTCCGCACATCCGTCGACCTCCATCTCTTTTATCCACAAATATCACAGGTGATCCCCATGGTGAGACACTCTCCTGTATGAATCCTTTCTGTTCTAGGTCATCCAATTGTTCCTTGAGTTCCTTCAACTCTTTAGGCCCCATCTTGTATGGTGCTTTAGCAATCGGAGCTGTTCCTGGAATTAGGTCGATAGTAAATTCTATCTCCCTATCTGGTGGCATTCCAGGTAATTCCTTAGGGAATACATCTTGGAATTCATTGACTACTGGAATATCTTCTAACTTCACCTCCTTCATGCTGTTCAGCTTTAACTCCACTTCAATCTGAGTATGCTTATCTCCTTGGTAAATGATTCTATCTCCACCTGGGCTTTTCAAGGATACTGTTTTGTGGGTACAATCTATAAGTGCGCCATTTTCCTCTAACCAATTCATACCAAGAATGACATCAATGTCCTTCATCGGTAAAATGAACAGGTCTGCGTCAAACGCACACTTATTGATCATGATGACTTGTCCAGGTTTAGTGTGGGTTACTAATATCGTTCCCCCCGCAGAAAGTATGGTGATTGGTTTATCTAATTTATTGCATCTAATCCCATGTTTGATGATGAATTGCTGGGAAATAAATGATGTAGTGGCACCAGTATCAAAGAGTACTTTGCCAGGATGGGTGAGTATCTGAAGCGTACCTATTACTGCTTGATCGGAGTTAATCACCTCCTCCAAGCTGGTGCAGTTTAACTTGCCGAAGGGTTTCTTGTTCTTCCAACCCCCTCCGGTGTTTCCTCCTCGGCTTCCTCCTCCTCCTGACTGGCCTCCTCCGGAATTCCTCTTGGGGCAATCTTTCAGCATATGCCCCTCCTGGCGACAACCAAAGCATATTATCTTTGGTTTCTTACAATCCTTAGCGACATGTCCTTTAAATCCACAGCTATGACAAATGATCTGGTTTGCCGCTTGGAACCCTTGATTCCTTCTGTTGTTATTGTTGTTGTTGTTGTTGTTGTTGTTGTTGTTGTACCTTGGTTTGAAACTCAAGCCAGTACTAGGCTTGTTGGTAATATACCTCTTAGGCTCATATTTGGCCTTCTTCCTCTTCTCCTCCTGCAGTTGCTTGAAGTCATCTTCCAGGGTGATGGCTGCATCCACCAACTCCTGGAACTCTGTTGCTCTCATCATTCTGAGTTGTACCTTAAACTGGGGACTTAATCCCCGCAAGAACCTCTTCTTCTTTTTATCCTCAGTATTGACCTCCTCAACGGCATACCGAGACAGCTTCGAGAACTCTCTGACATAAGTCAGAATAGCATTGTCTTTCTGCTCAAGACTCTCAAATTCTCGACGCTTTAACTCCACAATGCTTTCAGGGACATTGGACTCCCTGAACTTCCTCTTGAACTCTTCCCAGGTAAATACCTTCTCTGCCGGATACACGGCTACTATATTGTCCCACCATGATGCGGCAGGTCCACACAGCAAGTGCGTAGCATAACGGACCTTCTCCAGGTCGTTGCAACCAACAGTATTGAGCTTTCGCTCGGTGTCCATAAGCCAGTCTTCCGCGTCCATTGGCTCGGGCGCGTAAGCAAAAGATATTGGCTTTGTGTTCTGGAAGTCTGCCAAAGTGACTCCCTGGTTCTCATGTCTCTCAACTCTGTTCTGTTGCAGCAGCTCTTGGAAGAATCTATTCTGCTGCTCCAGCGTCACACGCTGTCTCTCTTCCAGCATCTGCATGTACTGGACAAAGTTCTGCTGCGTCATGGGTGGTGGTGGTGGTGGAAACTGAGTTCTGGCTGCTTCATCAGCCTCCGCCTTCTGTCTGGCCTCGCGCTCAATGCGCTGTTCTTCACTCTCCTCACCCGACGTTCCCGACATAACCCCCTAGTTCTGCAACACAAGATGATACTCATAATTACTCCATGCGCAAGTTTTCTGAGCTCAACATTGTGCACAGAACTAGTCACGCAATGGAAATCAAGAAGCAAATCCAAATCATACAAAACATATACCCTGTATATACATACATAAGTGGTCTTATTACAATACTCAAGTCGATGTGAGTATGCAAACTCACTTATTAAAGTATATGTACAAATTTATACAAATATTACAAACTATAATACACGTGGTACTTGTGTATTATAGCCACGCCTCCCTTGGTGGACTTCTAATCGGTCTTCACTCCCGGTACATTCCAGGCTTCCATCCGGTCGAACGTGTCGTCCTCCTGATAGACCCTGGAACATAAGGTCTCCCCGTTGGCTTGTAATCCGAATCCGATGATGATCCTAAGGAGAAATCAGTGTTCACAAACTGATCGTTGAGTGCATCATAGTCCACCCATCGGGTGTACTCTCCTGTAGCCACACCATAAGGGTTACCAAAACCCATACCCGTCTCAACTTGGGTCGGATATCCTTCATCCACTCCTTCATTACTAGGATAGCTCTGGTTCTGGGTTGTTGCGTCATCATTCATCTCCCCACCATAATACTCAGTAGTACTATGGGTTCCAGTATCACATCCCCAACGCCAACCCCTGGAATTCTCGATAGGAGTCTCGGAACGCTGCATGTTTCCGGATTCCTCTCCGCCCTCGTATCCCCCATAGGAACTACCCAGGTAGTTCCCAGGTGTAGCAGGTGTAGTTTCACGTGCAAGTGGATCAATACTGATGTAGTCACCAGCTGAATAAACTGGTGTCTGCACCACATTCTCCATAGGTTCTTTCCCCCTACTGCCCTCCTTGGGTTCAGTGAACTCTTCTAGCATTGTATCAATTGCTCCCGTCAAATGACGGTTCAACTGAAATAACAATGATAGCAAGTTACGGCTATTGTCCATATATTTTGCCGCTTCGGCTGGTTTGCGTCTGGCGTATTTAAAATGGTCCAGCATGAGATCTTCCTCTTCCTCAAGGTGAGGAATGTGGGTGAATTCGGAACCCATAAGCTCTTTCGTCTTATGTTCCCGGATGTCTGTTATGGCTCTCATAACAGCAATATGATAGGCTGTGTTGATGGTTCGGGCTTCTCCTGCGGGCATAACTACGCTCATTCCCAAAGATTCGGGAAGTCGTAGCCCTACTCTACACTTTGCCAATACTGGTCCATCATAGAACCAGTATTTCGTCGCTTGGATTTGGGGATCGCACCCCAATTCAAGTAACATGGCACGTAGGATGTCTGCAAGTCCTCCGTCGTATTCACTCAAGTTTGAAGTCTTCACTTTCACATTTCGTCCCGGGCGTGAACTTGCCATTGTTGGCTGTAGAAATAGAGAGAATATAAGATTAGTATTAATAATGCATCATAATAGAGATAATAAAGAATTATCGCACTAAAACATATGATTGTTATATTCTCAAGTGAATATACACCATATTTTTAGAGAATTCTTTACTAGTCCTATTTGACTCCTAACGTTTTCGTCCCATTTACTAGGTTCCAACCTAAGGTCAAAGCTTTTGCTCTGATACCAACTGTGGTGACCCTGCATACCACTGCATGTTGTAGTATGCCAGTCGTTGATATAACATTCACGAAGTACCATTCCGCAAATATTACATCCCTCAGAGTAGTACAACAGAACATAGCAGGGTCCATAACTCATTCACTTATTATTACAAGCATCAAACATATATTGTCTTGGAGCTCCTCTTGGGTCCTCAGAGGAATACTCCTGGGTTCGAGGTGAACCCAACTTAGCTTACAACATAGGAGTCTCATTAAACTAAACATTTATTGCCTCGAGCGGTAAAGTACTAAGGGTTCGTACTGCTCGGTTACTACTACTACTGCTTAACAGCCTAAGCTTGTCCTTCTCCGGAAGCCTCCCCGGTTCCGTAGACTATGAGGTAGTCTACGCCTTCAACACCTCCAGAGAGGTCTGGTTCTTCATAGCCGATGAGGTCGGCTCCTTCAGGGTTGTTGTTGTCCTCCTCCAGATGATTCAGACAGTCTAAGCAGGGGTTTTAAGAGTGGTATGAGTACGAGCGTACTCAACAAGTTCATATTAGGAAAGAGGTGTTTAATGCTCTAACTACGACACCAGACCAGAATGTCTGATATCATGCAAGTTTTGATAACCATTTTTCTTCAGAAGAACTATGTCCGTCAGCCTTCACCGGTTGACTAGAACTTCATGGAGTTCCTTTCCGGCAGCGTTCGCAGTTCCAAATCCCGGAACAAGGAGTGACTGGTCACGATTCGTTACACTCTGCAGAGGTGTGTTTCTTTACCCATAAGAGATCTTAACCTTGGTGCCAACCGGGCAGCTTTCCCGTCCACACTTCCTTTGGTGTGAGGCCCGGTATAAGGTCCTAGCCGCTCATATTCCTCCGCTACCTCGCACACCCACCCTTTGTTGCATACCCCGACCCTGGGTCCTCGTCGGTCCTCTTACACCACTTAAGGATGGACCCCGACCACGACAACAGTTTGGGACTCGTTAACCAAACTCCTTCGCCGGTAGCTGCAACCCATCATAGACCACTTACCGTGGGGAATTAGAATGGGATCCCCACCCCACCGCTTGCCCAACCTGGGTCAAGTGTCTACGGTAAGCGCATCCGTTGATGTACGAGAGGTGGAAATACAATTGGCTACTCCGTCCCACTCCAGATCTTATGGTGAACACGAGTTTTACGGCACAAGAATCACTGGACGACATTTGTTGTTTAATCCTAGATGGATATAAACCCTTGCAATGGAACCTCCACCATATCAACACAATCCATGGTTCCATTGCCCACCACATAGTCATATTCATAGTTATGAAAATAGTGGTTTTGTTTTTTATGCAATAGTGATAAACATAGTACTTTGCAAGTAATTTGGTAAAAATACTCAAATGACATGAGCAAGCGATGAACTTGCCTTTCTTGTTGCAGTTGGATGGTGTGGACTGACCCTTGTCCTCTTGTTCTGAAAAATAGCATCATTGTCCGATAAGGGCAATGGTTAAAGAAGCAATTATGCATGATTCCAGTTTTAGGGTTTGTTCCCCCCTTTCCCGGTGTTTATTATTTTTAGGTAGAAGGTTTATACTAAGAATAATTTGGGGATACATGATTTAAAGTAAAATACAACCTTGAAATGTTGTCAAGGTGTTTTTGAAGTCCAAATTTATTAATGGACTTAATTTTTATTATAGAAAATAATATGTGTGTTCTAAATGATTATTTAAATCATCATATTAAGACTTATTCTTGATTATCTTCAAAAATTCTCTTTCATATTTTATTTAGATAGGGAATTTTATGCTGATCTATTTTCATATTTTTAATTATTTTTTTAGAGCTTTTATGAATTTTCTATTGAATTTCCAATTTCCTGGTTTTTAATGAAATTTGGAAAAGTCTGTTTTGCCCCTGGGCCCACCTGTCAGTGGAGCCCAGTGGTTTGGCTAGACCAGCTCGGGTCCAACCGACCCGAGCGGTCGGTCGCTCACTCCCTCACCACGCGCCGCTCGTCCTAACCCTAATCCCCACTCGCTCTGGCGACGCGCGCGTCGCCGCCCCCTTCGCCGGATTGATCCGGCCGACTCCGGCCATCGCCGCCGGCGAGATGCGGTGCATCTGATCCGCCGTTCAACGGCGCTTCAGATCTTCCGCGCCGATCTGTGCTTCGCCGCTTCCCCGACTCGTCCCCATCGCCTCTGCTCGCCTACCGTGGCGTGCTGTGGCGAGCTCGTCGCCGCCGACGCTTCTGGTGCTTGGACTCCGCCCTGGCATGGCCGTGCCTGTGTACTCGACCACGGTAAGTGCGCCACCCCTCTTCTTCTCCTTGCTCTGCTTCCTCTCTTCCTTCTCCTAGCTTGGTCACTGGCCTGCCTCTACTCACAGAGGTGTGGCCGTGCCGTGATGTTGCTTGCTTGCTCTGCCTGTGCGTATGCTGCTATGCTCGTTGCTGTTGCCATGCGTATGCTGCTGCTGTGCAATTGCTATGAATTCTGGCTGCTGTGCTATGCTATTGTGCTCTGTAGCTGGCTGTTGCAACTCATGGTCTCTTGCTCATGAGCATGCTGTGATGCTCTGTGTGATTTTAGTAACTCCTGCTGCTGCTCTGTATAATATTCCTTTCGTGTATATGCCATGGATTGCCCTTGGCTTGATCATTCTGTGATGATCCTTGCCTTTGGCAAGTGCCAGTGCTCTGGATATAATTATGGAGCTCTATTCATTTATCTGTGATGCAATTGTTTAATTAAATGGTTCATGACTTGATGCCAGTGATGCCTTAGCATGCTCTGGCATGCTCTAGCCAACACCTGATGATCATATGATCATCAGTTGCTTGTAAATGCTGCTGTGTTGTGTCTGTGCTTCATGCTACACAACCTGTGATGTGTGTGTGTCACACAGGTTTGCTCTGGTGTGTGCTGGTGCTGGTTTAAACCTCACCTATTGCTTGCAATGATCCATTGGATCATCAGCAAGGCTCTGATGCTTTGATTATTTGTGTTGTTCACTTATCTATATTGCCTGGATTTACTGAAATGGATAAGTGATGTGAACTGCTTGCAGTTGTGATCATCCAATTAATTGTGACAGGGCTAGATGGATGCCAACACTTGTTGTGTACCCTAGCCCTCCTTTTGAACCCATCAGGGTGATGATATCTGTGCAAGGCTTATTGGTTTTGCTATTCTAGGGTTTGAGGTGACCCTGGCAGTACTTGTGCTGCCCTAGGGTAGCTCCCCTGTTTGTTGGTTGGCTGTGATTTGGTGGATCTCTCACTGGAAGTAACCATGTTGGTTTTCCAGTACCTTTACTGTTGACAACAGAAATAGACAGGATCTGTCTAATATCTGATGGCTTGCTTGGCTTTAGGTGCTGGATGATTTTGGAATGGCTAGTTAGGGATTAATCCAGGTTGGATTTCTCTGGTATGTCACTTTGTTGACATGCCAATGTTCCCCTTGGAATCTCTCTCTGTCTGTTCTCTAGTTTGCTTGCACCAAAAGGCTTAGTAGCCAGATGATGATACAAACTGGGTTTCATACCCACCTTGCTTCTGTGATGCATGTGTATGCTTATTTATGAACAAAACAGAGTTTTGCTCAGGTTCTTTTATGTATACCTCACTCCAGCTCCTAGAAATTGAGTGTTGGTGTAGAGGATTGCTTCTGTGTTGTGCTTGTGGTTGATTTACTTGCCCTGCTCCTCCTGGTGATCTTGTGAGGCTTGATTCAGTGTTGTTGTGAGTGAGCAGATTGAACAGCAGTGGCTGTTCATGTGTTCTTGAGTTCTTGTGTTCTTACCAGTGAAGCCTGTCGATGAATGAGCTAGGGTTTGCTTCTGGAAAGTTTATATATGAGGTTCCCTTGCTCTCCCTGGTCGACAGCTTGGCCTGGTCGTTTTGGTGACTCTCCCTGGCTGTGTGTGCTGGTGGGCATGCACACTGCCTTGTGAGCTGCCTGTGTGGTTCCTGGTGGAAACTTGGTCCATTTGGTGGATCAGCTCGGCTGATTGATCATATCCCCTTCATTTCATTTTTCTGTTAACCTGCCAAGTGGCTTTGCCACTTGGCTTAATTCTGTTTTTGCTTTGATTTGTGCAGGGATCATCAATTGAGCAAAATGGACATCAAATCCAAGATCAAGTGAAGATGATCTTGTAGTATTTAGACTAGGATCATTTCTTGTACTTTTCTTTGTATTTTCTTTTATTTTTTTCCAAGTTTCACCAATTCTTGTAATGTGTTGTAATTCATTTATTTTCTCTTATGAATATTGTAATGACAATGTATATTGTGTGATGATCAATAAAGCTCAAAGTTTTCCCTAATGAGCTTTACTTTATTATTATTTTTCATCTTGTTTATTATTAATTATTTACTTAATGAATTTCTTCAATTGAATTATTTAGGGTAATTATTTAATGTTTGAATTTGAAATTCAAATTCAACCTTGGTTTGAATTCAACCATGTCATATTATTTAGAACTCAATCATGCAAACTCTCCCCTCTCTTCTCAAAACCCTAAACTAGTGAAATGAGATGCAAGTTTGTCGCACTCTCGAAACCCTAACCCTGTAAGGTGTCGAGAGAGAAACTTGTCCCCCTTCAATGTAGTTTTTGTTTAAAAGCGCGAAATTTCCCCAGAATTTACTATGCAATGCACATCCCTTTCTAAGATCTACCCCTCGATCGTCACTAAATAACTATGCTTGGCTTGTTCCTGAAAATTTGTTTGATGAGAATAGTAAGCCTAGGAGCAATGAAAGAGGAGTTACTTATATAGACCAGATACAATGCATTGTTGAGAAAACTCCCGACTCCTCAGGTAATGATGTTGATGCTTCATCTCTTGATGTTACTTGATTTGCACTTTCTGCGCCTAGCTGAAAGGCGTTAAAGAAAAGCACTTCTTGGGAGATAACCCATGTTTTATTTTTACTACTGTATTGTTGAGTCTTGGAAGTTGTTTACTACTGTAGCAACCTCTCCTTATCATGTTTTTGTGCCAAGTAAAGTCTCTATGGTAAAGTTGATGCTAGATTTGGATTGCTGCGCAGAAACAGAATTGCTGTCTGTCACGAATTTGCGCAGAACTCTCTGTAAAAAAATCAAAAAATCTGCCAATTTACGTGCGTGATCCTAAGATATGTACGCAACTTTCATTAGTTTTGAGTTTTTCCGTTTGAGCAAGTTAAGTGCCCCTGCAAAATTCGTCTTTACGGACTGTTATGTTTTGACAGATTCTGCCTTTTATTTCGCATTGCCGCTTTTGCTATGTTGAATGAGTTTCTTTGTTACATTAACTTTAAGAAGCTTTGTGCAATGTCCAGAACTGTTAACAATGATTATGTCACCTCTTAATGTATGAATTTTTGATTATGCACTAACCCTCTAATGAGTTTGCTTGAAGTTTGGTGTGGAGGAAGTTTTCAAGGGTCAAGAGAAGAGGATGATACATTATGATCAAGAAGAGTGAAAGGTCTAAGCTTGGGGATGCCCCGGTGGTTCATCCCTGCATATTTTAAGAAGACTCAAGCATCTAAGCTTGGGGATGCCCAAGGCATCCCCTTCTTCATCGACAACTTATCAGGTCACTTCTAGTGAAACTATATTTTTATTCCATATCACATCTTATGTTCTTTACTTGGAGCGTCTGTTTGCTTTTATTTTTGTTTTGGTTTGAATAAAGTTGGATCCCACCATCCTTATATTGGATATATTACGCTCCGCTTTTTCATATGGAACACTTGTGTTCTTAATTGTGCTTTAATGTTCATGGCGAAGGCTGAAAATTGCTTCGTTAAATTGCTATTTGGTTGGAATCAGAAAATGTTGCATATGGTTTGGAATAACTGGGCAATTGTTTTGAGCTCTCATAGATCATGTTTAAGCTCTTGCATCATGTAGTTTAATCTATTAATGGAGAACTACCGTAGATCTTGTTAAAATTTGGTTTGCATGATTGGTCTCTCTAAGTCTAGATATTTTCTGGTAAAGTGTTTGAACAACAAGGAAGACAGTATAGAGTCTTATAATGCTTGCAATATGTTCTTGTGTAAGTTTTGTTGTACCTGTTCATACTTGTGTTTGCTTCAAACAACCTTGCTAGCCAAAACCTTGTACTGAGAGGAAATGCTTCTCGTGCATCCAAACACCTTGAGCCAAAACCCATGCCATTTGTGTCCACCATATCTACCTACTATGTGGTATTTTTCTGCCATTCCAAAGTAAATTACTTGAGTGCTACCTTTAAAATTTCATTCCTTTATCTTTGCAATATATAGCTCATGGGACAAATAGCTTAAAAACTATTGTGGTGATGAATATGTAGGTATGTGTCTTAGTTCTTATAAGTTGCTTGTTGAGCGGTAACCATGTTTCTGGGAGACGCCATCAACTTTTTACCTTTGTTGGATATCATGTGAGATGCTATGCATGTTCGTCTTGTCTGAAGTAAGTGCGATTTCATGATCAAATGGTTTGAGTATGCATGTGTTAGAGAAGAACATTGGGCCGCTAACTAAAGCCATGTATCATGGTGGAAGTTTCAGTTTGGACATACAACCTCAATCTCTTATGAGAATATTATTTGTTGTTGAATGCTTAAGCATTAAAAGAGGAGTCCATTATTTGTTGTCTATGTTGTCCCGGTATGGATGTCTAAGTTGAGAATAATCAAAAGCGAGAAATCCAATGCGTGCTTTCTCCTTAGACCTTTGTACAGGCGGCATAGAGGTACCCCTTTGTGACACTTGGTTGAAACATATGTCATGCAATGATAATCCGTGTTATCCGAGCTGATTAGGACAAGGTGCGAGCACTATTAGTACTCTATGCATGAGACTTGCAACTTGTAGGAAGTATTATGTATAGCACATATGAATTATTACTACCGTTGACAAAATTGTTTCTATGTTTTCAAAATAAAAGCTCTAGCACAAAAATAGTAATCCATGCTTCCCTCTGCGAAGGGCCAATCTTTTACTTTATGTTGAGTCAGTCTACCCACTCCTTTCTATCTTAGAAGCAAACACTTGTGTTAACTGTGTGCATTGATTCTTACATGTTTACTTATTGCACTTGTGATACGCGTAGATGCACACGTCCGTTGGGAACCCCAAGTGGAAGGTATGATGCGTATAGAAGCAAGTTTCCCTCAGTATGAAACCAAGGTTTAATCGAACCAGTAGGAGCCAAGAAGCACGTTGAAGGTTGATGGTCGCGAAATGTGATGCGGCGCAACACCAGGGATTCCGGCGCCAACGTTGCACAACACAACCCAAGTACTTTGTCCCAACGAAACAGTGAGGTTGTCAATCTCACCGGCTTGCTGTAACAAAGGATTAAACGTATCGAGTGGAAGATGTTTGCAAAGAAAACATAAACACAATTGCAGTAGATTGTATGCTATGTAAAGAATAGGACCGGGGTCCACAGTTCACTAGAGGTGTCTCTCCCATAAGATAAAAGCATGTTGGGTGAACAAATTACAGTCGGGCAATTGACAAATAGAGAAAGGCATAACAATGCATATACATGATATGATAAATATAGTGAGATTTAATTGGGCATTACGACAAAGTACATAGACCGCCATCCAATGCATCTATGCCTAAAAAGTCCACCTTCAGGTTATCATCCGAACCCCCTCCAGTATTAAGTTGCAAAGCAACAGACAATTGCATTAAGTATGGTGCGTAATGTAATCAACAACTACATCCTTAGACATAGCATCAATGTTTTATCCCTAGTGGCAACAGCACATCCACAACCTTAGAACTTTCTGTCACTGTCCCAGATTCAATGGAGGCATGAACCCACTATCGAGCATAAATACTCCCTCTTGGAGTTAAGAGTAAGAACTTGGCCAGAGCCTCTACTAATAACGGAGAGCATGCAAGATCATAAACAACACATGAACAATAGATTGATAATCACCATAATCATAGTACTCTCTATCCATCGGATCCCGACAAACACAACATATAGAATTACAGATAGATGATCTTGATCATGTTAGGCAGCTCACAAGATCCAACAATGAAGCACAACAAGGAGAAGACGACCATCTAGCTACTGCTATGGACCCATGGTCCAGGGGTGAACTACTCACTCATCACTCCGGAGCGACCATGGCGGTGTAGAGTCCTCGGGAGATGAATCCCTCTCCGGCAGGGTGCGGAGGCGATCTCGAATCCCCCGAGATGGGATTCGCGGCGGCGCGTCTCTGTGGGTTTTCCGTATCGTGGCTCGATCTGGGGGTTTCGCGACGGAAGCTTTAAGTGGCGGAGGGTCAACGCGGGGGCCACACGAGGGGCCCGGGGATAGGTCGGCGCGGCCGGGGCCTGGGCGCGCCGGCCACCCTCTGGCCTCCTCGTGGCCCCACTTCGTTAGGTCTTCGGTCTTCGGAAGCTTCGTGCAAAAATAGGACCCTGGGCGAAATTTCGTCCAATTCCGAGAATATTTCTTTACTAGGATTTCTGAAACCAAAAAAAACAGCAACTGGCTCTTCGGCATCTTGTTAATAGGTTAGTTCAGAAAATGCATAAATATGACATATAATGTGCATAAAACATGTAGGTATCATCAATAAAGTAGCATGGAACATAAGAAATTATCGATACGTTGGAGACGTATCAGCATCCCCAAGCTTAGTTCTGCTCGTCCCGAGCAGGTAAAACGATAACAAAGATAATTTCTGAAGTGACATGCCATCATAATCTTGATCATACTATTTGTAAACATATGTAATGAATGCAGCGATCAAAGCAAAGGTAATGACATGAGTAAACAAATGAATCATATGACAAAGACTTTTCATGAATAGTACTTCAAGACAAGCATCAATAAGTCTTGCATAAGAGTTAACTCATAAAGCAATAAATCAAAGTAAAGTTGTTGAAGCAACACATAGGAAGATTAAGTTTCAGCGGTTGCTTTCAACTTGTAACATGTATATCTCATGGATATTGTCAACATAAAGTAATATAACAAGTGCAATATGCAAGTATGTAGGAATCAATGCACAGTTCACACAAGTGTTTGCTTCTTAAGGTGGAAGGAGATAGGTAAACTGACTCAACAATAAAAGTAAAAGAATGGTCCTTCAAAGAGGAAAGCATCGATTGCTGTATTTGTGCTAGAGCTTTTATTTTGAAAACATGAAACAATTTTGTCAACGGTAGTAATAAAGCATATGAGTTATGAAAATTATATCTTACAAGTTGCAAGCCTCATGCATAGTATACTAATAGTGCCCGCACCTCGTCCTACTTAACTTGGACTACCGGATCTTCGCATGCCATGTTTCAACCAAGTGTCACAAAGGGGTACCTCCCGCCTGTACAAAGGTCTAAGGAGAATGCTCGCATTTCGGATTTCTCGCTTTTGATTATTCTCAACTTAGACATCCATACCGGGACAACATGGACAACAGATAATGGACTCCTCTTAAATGCATAAGCATGTAGCAATGATTATTGTTCTCATATGAGATTGAGGATATATGTCCAAAACTGAAACTTCAACCATGATTCATGGCTTTAGTTAGCGGCCCAATGTTCTTCTCTAACAATTTTGCATGCTCCAACCACTAAAATGATAGATCCTTCAGACAAGACGGACATGCATAGCAACTCACATGATATTCAACAATAGTTGATGGCGTTCCCCAGAAGCATGGTTATCGCACAACAAGCAACTTAATAAAATGTAAAGTGCATAAGTACATATTCAATACTACGATAGTTTTTAAGGCTATTTTGTCCCATGAGCTATATATTGCAAAGGTGAATGATGGAATTTTAAAGGTAGCACTCAAGCAATTTACTTTGGAATGGCGGAGAAATACCATGTAGTAGGTAGGTATGGTGGACACAAATGGCATAGTAGTTGGCTCAAGGATTTTGGATGCATGAGAAGTATTCCCTCTCGATACAAGGTTTAGGCTAGCAAGGTTATTTGAAGCAAACTCAAGGATGAACAAGTGCAGCAAGACTCACATAAAAGACATATTGTAAACATTATAAGACTCTACACTGTCTTCCTTGTTGTTCAAAACTCAATACTAGATATTATCTAGACCTTAGAGAAACCAAATATGCAAATCAAATTTTAGCAAGCTCTATGTATTTCTTCATTAATGGGTGCAAAGCATATGATGCAAGAGCTTAAACATGAGCACAACAATTGCCAAGTATCACATTATCCAAGACATTTTTAGAATTACTACATGTAGCATTTTCCAATTCCAACCATATAACAAATTAACGAAGAAGAAACTTCGCCATGAACATTATGAGTAAAGCCTAAGGACACATGTGTCCATATGCAACAGCGGAGCGTGTCTCTCTCCCACAAAGTGAATGCTAGGATCCATCTTATTCAAACAAAAACAAAAACGAAAACAAACCGACGCTCCAAGTAAAGAACACAAGATGTGACTGAATAAAAATATAGTTTCGGGAGGAACCTGATGATGTTGTCGATGAAGAAGGGGATGCCTTGGGCATCCCCAAGCTTAGACGCTTGAGTCTTCTTAAAATATGCAGGGGTGAACCACGGGGGCATCCCCAAGCTTAGAGCTTTCACTCCTCTTGATCATAGTATATCATACTCCTCTCTTGACCCTTGAAAACTTCCTTCACACCAAACTTCAAGCAAACTCATTAGAGGGTTAGTGCATCATTAATAATTCACTCATTCAGAGGTGACACAATCATTATTTTCACTTCTGGACATTGCATAATGCTACTGGACATTAGTGGATCAAAGAAATAAATCCAACATAGCAAAAGAGGCAATGCGAAATAAAAGGCAGAATCTGTCAAAAACAGAACAGTCCGTAAAGACGAATTTAGAAATGGCACCAGACTTGCTCAAATGGAAAAACTCAAAACTAATGAAAGTTGCGTACATATCTGAGGATCACGCTCGTAAATTGGCAGATTTTTTCGAATTTTCTACAGGGAATTGTGCCCAGATTCGTGACAGACAGCAATGCTGTTTCTGCGCAGCGATCCCAAATATAACATCAACTTTGACATAGAAACTTTACTTGGCACAAAAACATGATAAGGAGAGGTTGCTACAGTAGTAAACAACTTCCAAGACTCAACAAAACAAAAAATTGCTGTAGGTAAAAACATGGGTTGTCTCCCATAAGCGCTTTTCTTTAACGCCTTTCAGCTAGGCGCAGAAAGTGCAAATCAAGTAACATCGAGAGTAGAAGCATCAACATCATAGCTTGTTCTAATAATAGAATCAAAAGGCAACTTCATTCTCTTTCTAGGGAAGTGTTCCATACCTTTCTTGAGAGGAAATTGATATTTAATATTACCTTCCCTCATATCAATAACAGCACCAACAGTTCGAAGAAAAGGTCTTCCCAACACAATTGGACAAGATGCATTGCATTCGATATCCAAGACAACAAAATCAACGGGGACAAGGTTATTGTTAACCGTAATATGCACATTATCAATCCTCCCCAAAGGTTTCTTTTTGACATTATCAGCAAGATTAACATCCAAATAACAATTCTTCAATGGTGGCAAGTCAAGCATATCATAAATCTTTTTAGGCATAACAGAAATACTTGCACCAAGATCACATAAAGCATTACATTCAAAGTCATTGAATTTCATTTTAATGATGGGCTCCCAACCATCTTCTAACTTTCTAGGAATAGAAGTTTCAAGTTTTAGTTTCTCTTCTCTAGCTTTTATGAGAGCATTTGTAATATGTTTTGTAAAGGCTAAATTTATAGCACTAGCATTAGGACTTTTAGCAAGTTTTTGTAAGAACTTTATAACTTCAGAGATGTGGCAATCATCAAAATCTAAATCATTATGAGCTACAGCAATGGGATCATTGTTCCCAAGGTTGGAAAAAATTTCAGCAGTTTTATCACAAGCAGTTTCAGCAGTTTTAGCAATTTCAGGCAGTTTTGTACGCTTTGCACTAGGAGTAGAAACATTGCCAACACCAATTATTTTACCATTGATAGTAGGAGGTGCAGCAACATGTGAAGAATTAGCATTACTAGTGGTGGTAATAGTCCAAACTTTAGCTACATTATTCTCTTTAGCTAGTTTTTCATTTTCTTCTCTATCCCACCTAGCACGCAGTTCAGCCATTAATCTTATATTCTCATTAATTCTAACTTGGATGGCATTTGCTGTAGTAGTAATCTTATTATCAATATCATTATTAGGCATAACTTTCAATTTTAAAAGATTTACATCAGAGGCAAGCCTATCAACTCTAGAAGCAATAGTATCAATTTTATCAAGCTTTTCCTCAACAGATTTGTTAAAAGCAGTTTGTGTACTAATAAATTCTTTAAGCATAGCTTCAAGACCAGAGGGTACACTCCTATTATTGTTGTAAGAATTCCCATAAGAATTACCATAACCATTACCATTAGCAGAAGGATATGGCCTATAGTTATTACCAGAGTTGTTCCTATAAGCATTGTTGTTGAAATTATTATTTTTAATGAAATTCACATCAACATTTTCTTCTTGAGCAACCAATGAAGCTAAAGGAACATTATTTGGATCAACATTAGATCTACCATTCACAAGCATAGACATAATCGCATCAATCTTATCACTCAAGGAAGAGGTTTCCTCAACAGAATTTACCTTCTTACCTTGTGGAGCTCTTTCCGTGTGCCATTCAGAGTAATTTATCATCATATCATCAAGAAGTTTTGTAGCCGCCCCCAATGTGATGGACATAAAGGTACCTCCAGCAGCTGAATCCAATAAATTCCGCGAAGAAAAATTTAGTCCTGCATAGAAGGTTTGGATGATCATCCAAGTAGTCAGTCCATGGGTTGGGCAATTCTTTACCAAAGTTTTCATTCTCTCCCAAGCTTGAGCAACATGTTCAGTATCTAATTGTTTAAAATTCATTATGCTACTTCTCAAAGATATAATTTTAGCGGGAGGATAATATCTACCAATAAAAGCATCCTTGCATTTAGTCCATGAATCAATACTATTCTTAGGCAAAGATAGCAACCAATCTTTAGCTCTTCCTCTTAATGAGAAAGGAAACAATTTCAATTTAATAATATCACCATCTACATCCTTGTACTTTTGCATTTCACAAAGTTCAACAAAATTATTGAGATGGGCAGCAGCATCATCAGAACTAGCACCAGAAAATTGATCTCTCATAACCAAATTCAGTAAAGCAGGTTTAATTTCAAAGAATTCTGCTGTAGTAGCAGGTGGAGCAATAGGTGTGCATAGGAAATCATTATTATTTGCATTTGTGAAGTCACACAATTTAGTATTTTCATGGTTGGCCATTTTAGCAACAGTAAATAAAACAAACTAGATAAAGTAAATGCAAGTAACTAATTTTTTTGTGTTTTCGATATGGAGAGCAAGACAGTAAATAAAGTAAAACTAGCAACTAATTTTTTTGTGTTTTGTTTTAGTGCAGCAAACAAAGTAGTAAATAAAATAAAGCAAGACAAAAACAAAGTAAAGAGATTGAGAAGTGGAGACTCCCCTTGCAGCGTGTCTTGATCTCCCCGGCAACGGCGCCAGAATTTAGCTTGATACGCGTAGATGCACACGTCCGTTGGGAACCCCAAGTGGAAGGTATGATGCGTATAGAAGCAAGTTTCCCTCAGTATGAAACCAAGGTTTAATCGAACCAGTAGGAGCCAAGAAGCACGTTGAAGGTTGATGGTCGCGAAATGTGATGCGGCGCAACACCAGGGATTCCGGCCAACGCGGAACCTGCACAACACAACCCAAGTACTTTGTCCCAACGAAACAGTGAGGTTGTCAATCTCACCGGCTTGCTGTAACAAAGGATTAAACGTATCGAGTGGAAGATGTTTGCAAAGAAAACAGTAAACACAATTGCAGTAGATTGTATGCTATGTAAAGAATAGGACCGGGGTCCACAGTTCACTAGAGGTGTCTCTCCCATAAGATAAAAGCATGTTGGGTGAACAAATTACAGTCGGGCAATTGACAAATAGAGAAAGGCATAACAATGCATATACATGATATGATAAATATAGTGAGATTTAATTGGGCATTACGACAAAGTACATAGACCGCCATCCAAGTGCATCTATGCCTAAAAAGTCCACCTTCAGGTTATCATCCGAACCCCCTCCAGTATTAAGTTGCAAAGCAACAGACAATTGCATTAAGTATGGTGCGTAATGTAATCAACAACTACATCCTTAGACATAGCATCAATGTTTTATCCCTAGTGGCAACAGCACATCCACAACCTTAGAACTTTCTGTCACTGTCCCAGATTCAATGGAGGCATGAACCCACTATCGAGCATAAATACTCCCTCTTGGAGTTAAGAGTAAAAACTTGGCCAGAGCCTCTACTAATAACGGAGAGCATGCAAGATCATAAACAACACATGAACAATAGATTGATAATCACCATAATCATAGTACTCTCTATCCATCGGATCCCGACAAACACAACATATAGAATTACAGATAGATGATCTTGATCATGTTAGGCAGCTCACAAGATCCAACAATGAAGCACAACAAGGAGAAGACGACCATCTAGCTACTGCTATGGACCCATGGTCCAGGGGTGAACTACTCACTCATCACTCCGGAGGCGACCATGGCGGTGTAGAGTCCTCCGGAGATGAATCCCCTCTCCGGCAGGTGGGAGGCGATCTCCAATCCCCCGAGATGGGATTCGCGGCGGCGGCTCGTAAGGTTTTCCGTATCGTGGCTCTCGGTACTGGGGGTTTCGCGACGGAAGCTTTAAGTAGGCGGAGGGTCAACGCGGGGGCCACGAGGGGCCCAGGGGATAGGTCGGCGCGGCCGGGGCACGGGCCGCGCCGGCCACCCTCGGCCTCCTCGTGGCCCCCTTCGTTAGGTCTTCGGTCTTCGGAAGCTTCGTGCAAAAATAGGACCCGGGCGAAAGTTTCGTCCAATTCCGAGAATATTTCTTTACTAGGATTTCTGAAACCAAAAACAGAAAACAGCAGCTGGCTCTTCGGCATCTTGTTAATAGGTTAGTTCCAGAAAATGCATAAATATGACATATAATGTGCATAAAACATGTAGGTATCAACAATAAAGTAGCATGGAACATAAGAAATTATCGATACGTTGGAGACGTATCAACTTGTTATATTACTCTATGTTGAAAAATATCCATGAGATATACATGTTACAAGTTGAAAGCAATTGCTGAAACTTAATCATCCTTTGTGTTGCTTTAATGCATTCTACTAAGAATTTATTGCTTATGAGTTAGCTCTTATGCAAGTCTTGTTGATACTTGTCTTGAAAGTACTATTCATGAAAAGATTTGCTATATGATTCATTTGTTTAGTCATCATCTTTTGTTAGCAATCTTTTGCTTCAGATCACTCCATTCATCTCATATGCTTTACAATAATGTTGATCAAGGTTATGTTGGTAGCATGTCACTTCAGAAATTATTTGTGTTATCGTTTACCTACTCGAGGGCGAGTAGGAACTAAGCTTGGGGATGCTTGATACGTCTCAAACGTATCTATAATTTCTTATGTTCCATGCTACTTTTATGACAATACTTGAATGTTTTATACATACTTTACATCATTATTATACATTTTCCGGCACTAACCTATTAACAAGATGCCGAAGCGCCAGTTCCTGTTTCTGCTGTTTTTGGTTTCAGAAATCCTACAAAGGAAATATTCTCGGAATTGGACGAAATCAACGCCCAGTGTCCTATTTTTCACGAAGCTTCCAGAAGACCGAGGGGAAAGGAAGTGGGGCCACGGGGCGCCGCCACACTAGGGCGGCGTGGCCTGAGGGGGGCCCGTGCGGCCCTAGCGTGTGGGGCCCCCGTGACCCCTCCGACTCCGCCCTTCCGCCTACTTAAAGCCTTCGTCGCGAAACCCTCCGAGAGCCACGATACGGAAAACCTTACTGAGACGCCGCCGCCGCCAATCCCATCTCGGGGGATTCAGGAGATCGCCTCCGGCACCCTGCGGAGAGGGGAATCATCACCGGAGGGCTCTACATCATCATGCCCGCCTCCGGATTGATGCGTGAGTAGTTCTTCCTTGGACTATGGGTCCATAGCAGTAGCTAGATGGTTGTCTTCTCCGCTTGTGCTATCATTGTTTAGATCTTGTGAGCTGCCTAACATGATCAAGATCATCTATTTGTAATGCAACATGTTGTGTTTGGTGGGATCCGATGAATCTAGAATACTATGTCAAGTTGATTATCAATCTATCATATATGTGTTGTTTATGTTCTTGCATGCTCTCCGTTGCTAGTAGAGGCTCTGGCCAAGTTGATACTTGTAACTCCAAGAGGGAGTATTGATGCTCGATAGTGGGTTCATGCCTCCATTTAATCTGGGACAGTGACAGAAAGTTCTAAGGTTGTGGATGTGTTGTTGCTACTAGGGATAAAACATCAATGCTTTGTCTAAGGATATTTGTGTTGATTACATTACGCACCATACTTAATGCAATTATCTGTTGTTTACAACTTAATACCGGAGGGTGCGGATGCTAACCCGAAGGTGGATTATTTAGGCATAGATGCATGTTGGATAGCGGTCTATGTACTGTAATGTGATTAAATCTCATAGTAATCATCATTGATATGTATTTAATCTTTATTTTCAATTGCCCACCTGTAATTTGTTCACCCAGCATGTTAGTTATCTTATTGGAGAGACACCACTAGTGAACTGTGGACCCGGTCCATTCTTTTACATCTGAATACAATCTACTGCAATTGTTCTCTACTGTTCTTTGCAAACAAACACCATCTTCCACTCGATACGCTTAATCCTTTGTTTTCAGCAAGGTGAGATTGACAACCTCACTGTTACGTTGGGGCAAAGTATCTTGATTGTGTTGTGCAGGTTCCACGTTGGCGCCGGTTTCATGGTGTTGCGCCGCACTACACTCCTCCACCAACAACCTTCACGTGCTTCTTGGCTCCTACTGGTTCGATAACCTTGGTTTCATACTGAGGGAACTTGCTTCTATACGCATCATACCTTCCACTTTGGGTTCCCAACGGACGTGTGCTTCGCGCGTATCAATGGCCACGATTACCCAACCGTCCTTTCTATCTATAAATAAAGAACCTTTCGCCATTTTCACTTTTTACGCCTCCATACTTCTCGCCTTCCTCAGTTCTTTCTCACCATTGTTCCTGCTTTCAAGAGCTCGAGCACCATGGGCAAGAAGAAGGGAACCACCGGTTCAGTGCTTCCTCGGGCTCTTGCAAGGTCGACGTGACCGGTGCGCCTCCACCATTTCCAACCGCGAGATGAACAGGCGCATACACTCGGCTTCATCCCATCGCCGATCCCGATATCCGCCTCCCAGGTTCATCCTCTCGCCAAAACCTCCTAAAGGCTTTACATTTATGTTCGTTGCCTTCTTGTTTCGTGGGCTTTCTCTCCCTGCCCACGAATTCCTTCATCCCCTTCTTTTCTTCTACGGGATCCAGCTCTGGCAGCTGACCCCTAATTCCATTCTTCATCTTTCTATCTTCGTCACTCGGTGCGAGGCCATCCCATTGGGGTTTGTGGCGAAAGATCTTCTACGTTAAACGCCACAACGGCAATGACGGTCCCCCCCATCGTTGGCGGCGTTGGTTTTGTCGTCAGAAAGGAGGTCAACTACTTAGATTACCCGATGAAGGAATCAATCCAGGCGCGACAGAAATGGTTCTATCTGCGACGCCCCAACATCCGGACATCGCTCCAACCTGCCTCCGTTCGAAGATGTCTTTGTGGCTACGCGAAGAAATCCCGCGGAACACTTTGACGCCGAAGAAAGTACCATAGCCGATCAATCGTATGAAAAGGTCATGGACCTAAAGAATGCGAGGAGGTCGACAATGTGTGTGCGAGGTGGTCTCGGTATTTCTAAGGCGTCGGGTGCAACCACTAATGTCTCGGCCTCATCATTGTGGATGTACACCGCCGAAAATGATAAGTCAAGGGTCGGCTTAGTCGACTGTCGATGAAGAACTTCGTGACGAGGTGCGGCACCTCACTCGTCTCAGCCGGAAGGACAATATTGTCCGACTTCGGCCCGCCCTCCTTTTGATCTTAAGCACCTTCCAGCCGAGGTAATTTTCATTGCTTTTGCTTCAAGGGTTGTTTCTATTTCTTCATCCAAACTTAATAGCTTCTTTATCTATCTACAGCTTCCACCGTTGTTCAATGTTATCCACCTATACCCGAAAGTGGGGTAGAGCCAGAGGATGATGATGATTCGGAGGAGACCGAAGATGGGCAGCATACTCTCGAGGACAGCAACGTCCAAGAAAATGAAGCCCCTGAAGAAGATGCTCGCACTAGGGCTATGCGGCGCGGGAGACCAACGAAGAATTAATGACAATCGCTGAATCGAGTCCTAGCGGACAAGATGATGATGCCGATGAAACCGCGTCCCCCAGCTGCAAAGGGCTCAACAAGCCTCTTCGCTGCCGAAGATGATTTGGATCTGTAAGTTTCCACCTTTCCTTTGCAGCCAAATTCCTTCAATTCATTTGATACACATTCTTTGTTTTCAACCAGCTCTGACGATGATGATGAAGTCCCTCTTGCAAAGAGGGCTAAATTACTTTCGAAAGAACTGAATCAGCAAGGAGTCGAATCACCGGCCGGTGAGCCAACGCCACCTCCAAGAACAGTTGTGGCTAAGGTTCTGTGTCGAAGGTTAACCCTTCTACCGGCACCTCCGTCCCTCCAATTGCTTGTGATCATGTAAGTGTACCTTTTGGCACAATATCCTTCTAGTTTCCAGGACGATGACTGATTCTTGGATTAATTGGAATTTTACTTTCCACGCTGTCACAACATTTCATTTTCTTTCTCAGCCAATTTTTGCCACGATTGATGCCGTGTGGAGACTTTGTGACTAATTCACCCGCTGAATCCGAGAACGTCCAGCCGCAAGGCCGTCAAGATTTCGACCGATCAAGTGTTCGAAGCCAATAGGCTCACAGCCGAAGTTCACCGAGAATACACTTCTAAAGGATGGGCTAAAGAAGCCGAAGAAGAAAATCAAAGACGAACAAGAAGCCAGACGCGAAGCTGCCATCATAGCTGATGAAAAAGAAGGCGCTCTTCGAGAGTGCATCACGGACTTGCTAGGTAAGTTTCTTTTTATCCATTGCACGGTGTTCTTCCAATACTATCTTCTGAGTTGCTTACTCGTAACTTTCCCGGATGTTGCCGATATGCTTGTCGACCGTACACGCAAGCTTCGAGAGGACTCGATGTCCGATGCTCTTTCGCACTGCGATTCCAATAACCAAGTCCACGGTCTTTTGCAAAAAACCAAGGGGGCTTTGTCGAGTTATTTTCGATGATGTTCCCAAAGTTGAGCCAAAACAAGACCCTTGGCGAGATGGCGGATACCTTCTTCCTTGAATCTTCCGAGCCATAGAGGTACTGAACGCGCTCCCGTCTCTTTGGGGCGGTTCTTACTTTCCAATTGTTAATGGGACACGGGCTAGGTTCTGAGTTGGAAAAGTTGTCCAAGGCGTTGCTAGTAGATGCCAACAAATGCCTAGTCAGTCTTGAGCGTTTCAAGCAATCGGCACTGATATGCGCCAATCAGCTCCTCAAGTTAGCTGATGAAGAAAAGAACACAGCTGCGTCTAAGGATGCTCCTGATTCATCGTCGGGTCAACCTTGAAATAATTTTTGCTTCGCCCTTGTAATGTTAGATACAATTTAATCTATCCTTGACTTGTACTAGCTTTGTTGCTAGTATCAACAATCTTTTGAATGTAATATAGGCTCCCGATGGGAGTTTTTTTCGTTTTTTCATCCATGCTTTTCGAATTAAGAATTGTGTTGCGATTCCTTCAACTTCTTCTCATGCCGAACCTTTCGATCCTTCGTCTAGTGATGAATCAGATCTTCTTCATCGATTACGTGATCAAATATCTCGATTGAACAAAGACATATCTAATCTTCATGCTATGGCGGCACTAGTGAAAAGGAAAAGCGAGATTGCTACCGCAGTTGAACAACATGCTCTGGATCGCCTCGTGTTGCTTTGAAAGCTTAGGTGTAAGCAACTAACCACCTTTTGACTTCGTCGAATTTTTTGCTAAATAACTTTTGCGACTAGCTTTTTTATTTCAAATGTAGCTTTTGACGAATAAAAAGAGAACAGGAAAATCCATGAAAAGATCACAGTAATGACCGATGTTGCTCATTCGAAACATGAATTGTGGTCCAATCGGTCAAAAGTCGTAGCCATGGCTAAGTTTGAGCATCAAGCGGAAAAGGTGCATTATTAATTTGACAAATACCACGCTCATCTCTCGATGGTATGAAAAACCATGTTTCCATTGGATCAAGCACCCGAGACTTTATCTACTTTATTCAACCGGTTCAAGACTCGGAGAGAATTCGATTGCTGGTGCGGAAGGAACTTCTTGCCGGAGCCGAACTTGCACTTGCTTCAGTTTTAGCGTGCCACCCGACCTTAGATTTGGAGGTCATAGCGAATGCCAATAGAAGATTAGACCAATATTATTTCATAGCCAGACATCCTGCATATGTTATTATCTCTCGGATGGAAACATGAATCGAAAGAGATTTGAAGGCCCGAGAAGATCAAGAAGTCATGCCATGAAGTTATGTATATATATATTTTATATGATGACCTTGAGCCAAGGAGTAATCATGTATGTACTTTGATGTGTGTTTTTAAACATCATTTGTTTTTGAACTTGTTAGTTCGATTAGAAAGTTTTTGCGAGGGCGGCTGAGTGATCAAGTCAGCCTGCTCACCCGACGACTTCGTAGTAATTGCATTATTTGAAGATTCGATTTGTAAGTTTCGTAAGAGCGACACCCATCGAGTAAACGAGGGATTTAGGCGCTTTATTTATTTGGCTTCATCACACGGTGCACCGGTATGAGCCCTTTTATAAGTAATATTATTTCCATCAACTCACTGCGAATTATCTTGAGGCTTGCATGGTTTATTGCGTATCGATAACCATAGCTCCCGATGGGAGTATTAATTAATCACTGTAATGTCTAATTCCAGTGCTATCGATGGCTAGTAAAGCCGAATGTAAGGGCCGAGAGATGTTCGAGTGATGAATTAATAAAGATGGGAACCCAATCAAGAATTTTATTCATAATATGTGAGCTAAGAAGCCTTCATGTATCAAATAAGGAATAGGTGAGTCCTATGCATAGAATCATCGAAAATGTGCAATGTTCCATGGATTTTCAACGTCTTGCCCAAGCGGGGTTTTGAGACGATAAGCTCCTCCTGGTATCACTTCGGTTACTATGAACGGTCCTTCCCATGGAGATTCGAGTTTCAAGGGCCTCTCTTGCTTTAATCGTAATACCATGTCACCGACGTTGACACTACAAGAAAAGTTCTGATAGACAACGTCCCAAAATCGTCAACTAAGGGGCATTTTTCGTCGCCTATGGGCCTAACCCGACGATATGGGTTCCGTTGTCGAAACTGCGTCAGGCAAAGTCCAACGACGATTTTTTCGGTCCGTCGCGCTTGGGCGCCCTTCCGCCACGGAAAATCGGACCGTTGCGGAAGTGTTTTCGGGAGCCGTTGACTGCACGTCATGCAAGCGACACGTGGCAGACGCCGTTAACGCGTTAACGGCGTTAACCGGCTGAAACCCCGTGGTAGATGGTAGGTCCACACGAGGCCTGCCACGTCTTAAGCGGGCCGGGCCGGATGACATAGTTTGACCGGTCAACTATATAGCTGGGCTGGTCCATTAGTTACGTGGGCCGGGCCTAACCTCTAATGTTGACTGGTCAAAAGTTAAATGGGCCGGCCCATTTAACATGTGGGTCCCCCTTACAGCAACTGGGCCGGCCCAAGAAGCAAGTGGGCCGGGCCAAAACACAGTGGGTCCCACTATCCTATTAAAAGGCCGGCCCATTTGATGTGTGGGGTCCACCATATAGCAAGTGGGCCGGCCCAACAAGCTAGTGGGCCGGGCCAAAAACACATGGTGGGTCCCACTATCCTTAAAGGGCCGGCCCATTTAGTATGTGGGGTCCACCATATAGCAAGTGGGCCGGGCCAAAAACACAGGTGGGTCCCACCTTCCGGTAAAGGGCCGGCCCATTTAGTATGTGGGGTCCACCATATAGCAAGTGGGCTGGCCCACCAAGCTAGTGGGGCGGGCCAAAAACACAGGTGGGTCCCACATTTCTTTTAATGGGCCGGCCCATTTGGTATGTGGGGTCCACCATATAGAAAGTGGGGCGGCCCAACAAGATGGTGGGCCAAAAACACGGTGGGTCCCACCTTTATTAAAAGGCGCGTTTACCATGTGGGACCACCATATAGCAAGTGGGCTGGCCCAACAAGATAGTGGGCCGGGCCAAAAGCACGGTGGGTCCCACTTTCTGTTAAAGGCCGGCCCAATTAGTGTGTGGGGTCCACCATATAGCAAGTGGGCCGGCCCAACAAGATAGTGGGTCGGGCCAAAAACACGGGTGGGTCCCACTTTCTCTTAAAGGGCGGCCCATTTAGTATGTGGGGTCCATCACAAAAGCAATTGGGCTGGCCCAACTAAGTAGTGGGAGGGGTCCACCTAAAAGCAAGTGGGCCAGCCCAATTAGAGTGTGGGGTCCACCTTCAATCAAATGGGCTGGCCCAATAAGTAAGTGGGCCAGCCCGTTTAGTTGCTGTTTATATGCCGGCATAATAGGCGCTATAGGAATTTGCGGGCAGGCACATATGTGATTTCGCTTAATTGGGCCGTTTAAGGGATGGGAATTCGTGATTTAGATACTGAGAATATTTACGCAGCATTGATTTCTGTCGGATAGCCTCACTTACCACAAGCACCAAAGAAAAAATGCGCGAAAGAACTATAAAAACTAACTAAATATTACATCAGCTGCAAGGCATTGAAAAAATATTACAGAACCCAGAGAAATTGAATGGTAATTAAACCTAGCAATACAAGAAGCGATCCGGCAATCTTTTAAGTTGTCCATGCAGCACCTATATCTGAAACAAAGACATTACAAGTTAAGACAACAACAATGGAAAGGCAAAGACACTACAATATTGTTTGGCAAAGAATTTGGAACTCATCATTTCGTCGTTATAACAAGATCATTGTAATGCGCACAATAAGCAAACAAAGAGTGCATGCCGCATACCAACAACCAATATAACAGAGCATGTTAGAATGAAACAGCAGACTTACTACTGTCGAGTCCCATGCAAACCAACATGTTCAGGGTGTACAAAATTGGCATGAACAACATAGTAGCAGGCTATAAATTTTGTAACAACGACTGAGCAAGATGAAGTTATGATGGCTACATCTACAGAGCAGGGAATGTAAACCAAAAATAGAAGTTACGATGGCAAAAGCTAAAGAGGAGGGAATGTGAACCAACATGTGCCAAGTGCAATTACTTCATTTTGGCCGTGAACTAAATAATACTCCTGAACTTATAGTGAAGGGGATGCAAATCAAGATGTTTCGGGATATAAACTTGTAATGAGCAACACATAGAGGATAGTTAATGCTGGAGCTTAGGATGGACCAGATACAGAATATAGTGGGATCACCTGTGAACTTGTATAAGAGGGAATGCAAACCAATATGTTCAGCTTTCCATATGTGAGCGTCATGCCAAGTCAGAGAAACAAGTCAATAATGCAGCTTTTGAAGAACAAGATGGCACGCAAAATTATTATCTAGTAGTATGACAAGTTTATTTGTACTACAGGCTAGATAGCAGAGTGATAGCATGCCAAACTAAGTCCTTACTTTGTTAGCTTACAATGAACTAGATACAAAACAATGGCATCACCTGTAGTACAGGGAATGCAAGCCAACATGTTCATGGAGTAAAAAATTGGCACAAACAACATAGTAGCAGGCCATAATTTTTGTAACAACGACTGAGCAAGATAAAGTTATGATGGCTAGATCTACAGAGCAGGGAATGTAAACCAAATATAGAAGTTACGATGCCAAAAGCTATAGAGCAGGGAATGCGAACCAACATGTGCAATTACTTAAAATTGGCCATGAACTAAATAATAGCAGGATGTTACTATAATACCTATAATTTTTGTAACAACGACTGAGCAAGATAGAAGTTATGATGGCTACATCTACAGAGCAGGGAATGCAAACCAAAATGTTCAATCGCTTAAAGTTAGCAATGAAGTAGAAAATAGCAAGATGTTACGGTCATAGCTAGGAATGAACTAAAAGAGCTTCAGACAAACAAGCATCTGAACCCAGAACATGGCGCTAAAACAAGGGACTTACATTAGGAGAAGCACTCTGTGGGAGTCACAGAGATCTTCCTGGGGTTGATAGATCCGGTGATGAAGTACGCTACATGTGCTACTTGGGGTTGGAGAGACGGCCATTACACTTCATGGTTACTCATCTCATCTGCAAAAACGTAACGGCGCGTCGTTAGCACAAACAGGTTCCCCCAAGATTAAACAAGAACTTGCAGGCAAGCAATAGAAAAGCGACAGTAGAAGAGTTTAGATCATGCACGGCGCCGGTGAAGCAGATCCGGTTCATGCACAGCGGTGTCGGTGAGCAAGATCCGATGCGGTGGACGACGGATCCGGCGAAGCGGCTCCGGTGGGGTGGACGATACCGCAGCTGAAGCGACTGCGGTAGACTGCTGGATGAGTATATGGTTTCGAGGTTCGGCGGGGATGATCCATCCGGTTGATGACGGCGTCGATGAAGCGGCTCCGGCAGCAGCCGGATGACGAGGATCGCGAGGGCTCGGGTAGGCCAGGGAAGTCCGGCGGGGATGTTCCGGTGCGGTGGTCGTGGAGGTGGAGAGAGAGGGACTTGGGAAGTTCCGGTGGGTGGTCTCAGAGGAGAGAGTGAGGGAAATGAATTTTTTTTCGGGGAGTTTCGGAGCTAGGGAGGTGGTGATCGAAAAAAATGACGGGTAGACCCCCCACCAACCGACTTATGCATGGACATTGTTGTCATCTTTACGAGGGTAGAATGGGAAGTTAGAGGCGTGTGAAATATTTGTATTTTTCGAGCGGGAAGTTTTGCCGCTGGAATGAGATTTCGAATTTGGCTATAGTCCAAGTAATACAAAAATATGAGACCGTACTAGTACGGTCAAGTGTCACATCAAGTCATCATCACGTTGAAAATCGGTTACCACGAGCATAATCATGATATATCTTGAAAATCAATTTTGAAAAGCCCTTCTGAAATATTTCGGGATTGGTACTAGGAGATTTTGCAGCTTGACTAAGTAATTTTTTTTCTTCGAAAAGGGGATATGACCCCAGCCTCTGCATCGTGGTGATGCACACGGCTTTTATTAATAATCCAGTCGCAACAAATGTATGTTTTTTTTTGCAAGGAGCAACAAAAGTATGTTGTACAGATGGTCCAAGTAATATAGACTCGTGATTGTAATATAAGGCCAGGGGTAGACCGGAACCATATCCTCTAACGTAGAGATGACAAGTCAGGTAAGCACAGTGCTTAAGTAGTGCAAAACGTAGAAGAAAAATCAGGAAAATGTAACAAATACTGTACGTATTTACTGTAGCAACCACTGTATATTTTTACTGTATAAAAAATCGTATAAATATTTAAAAAAGATAGTCATAATTTTGATTGTTACTAATTATCGTAAATGCATATGGCTTACATATATTATGGAAGTTAATTTAGATCAAATTAGACGTAATCATGTAGATGTGGAGAAGGAAAATTAGAGAGGTGTAGCTTACCCGACTTGTCTATTGCACGTTAGAGGATCTACTTCCGGGGTAGACCATGCTACTTAGACTACTCATAGTGGGAGTAACTAAGGAGTATTAACATAGAGCTGGTTGTGGTAACTAGCTATGTTACCATAACACTTTTCAAGATAGAATGAGTCTACATACTAACTAAAACAATCATGCATGATAGTACTACATCTAAGTTACTATGCATTATGAAGGTAGTAACATAGAGTAGTGTCATATGCATGCGGAAATTCAATTTGGCTCCCGGGTGCATATGCTCCCTCTACCAAAAAATCATATTTTAAAATGTCGAAAAAAATTAGCAAAAAATTTACATGTACATATTCATAATATATGTTCGTTCGTCAAGTTTCACGAAAAACCAATATTTTTTGTGGTCTATGTAAAAAAGAGAAAACTTATCTTGTGAAAAGCATTATTTTTAGTACTGTGTTTTATCTTTTTACACACGTCACACGACAAGTCGCAACTTTTTAAGGGCGTAGCACGAGAAGATGTACATGCGAATTTTTTGTTTCATTTTTTTTGAAATTCAAAATATGTGTAAGATGCATTTCAAAATGGAGGGAGCATATGCTCCTATGTTTCAAAACACCAGTCCCGCATGCGCATGACACTACTATACGGTCACATCAAGTCATAATCACAACCAAAATCAGTTCCCATGTACAAATATTTTGGATTTTATTGGCGGGAGATTGTAGCGCTTGACAGATATTTTCAATTTAGCTGGCGCTAAAAAAATACTGTACTAGCAAAATTGGTAGCTTACTGTAGTACTGCCTCCTTTCAGGGATACAAGGACAAGGACCAATCAACTAAAATAATGTATGAAAATGGTCACCAATGGGCCAACTAATAGTTATACTTTTCCCATGCAGCGCAATATAAAAAATACTACAAATCAGATTAAACCTTGATTAAATATTGGTGCATCCAATCCATTCAGTTTTCATTTAATCCACATCACCAAGGAAACAACCACCAGGTACATAACAAGTGCAGATAGAAGCACCAACAAAATAGTTCAGCATCACAAACCCTTTCACACAACCAAGGGACACCTTTGACTGTCAGTGTTCACTGTGGTATTCAGCATCTCCCACACTTTCTCAGGATGTTGCCCAGGTGGGCTTGACTTGCTTCTAATCCTGCAGTTATACGGTGGATGACTACTCTTTGTGCAGCCACTATTGCTCGTTCCTCTTTGAGTAGTTCCTCGAGAACATAAAAAGACAATGACTTGGACCTCAACCTGCGCTTGGGCTTTGACTTGGACTTGGACCTCGACAAATTAGTTGTGAACCCAGCATTACGCAGGAATGTGTTGTTGGCTATACCATGACATTGTAGTACCTTGGAAAATGAATTCAGACATTCTTCCTGGGTTTTTTCTATACCATCTTTCTTTGGTTTTGCCAGCTCCACTTTCATGTCAGACTGAGGAGTTTTCAGTTGTTACACATGTGTAAGAGAAGAGATTATAATGTGAAGACATGTGTATGAACTACCTCTAATAATCCTACAAACTGGCATGGCTGATTACCGCATATACATTTTAGTAAGAGCATGTTACATCATATTGACATGTCTTCTATTGCTAACACGTAATAGCAGGACTATAAAAATATGCATGGATCCATGTGTAGAATTCGTAATGTGCATGATATTGCTGAGAAGTATATAAGTGAATTGTACTAGCCCTTTCCAGCAGTTCAGACATTTGGTTGTGTTGGCTAGTGCATGAAGCTTGACAAATATGACAAGATATTTCTGAATACAATTGAAAACCATAACTGACATTAGTAGAGAATACTTACAATAACACTCTGTGCAAAATGTCCAGTCAAACCATTTCTGCTCGTCTGGCACACCTTGAATTGCTCAAGTAGACTCATCTCTCTGTCTGTACTCTCACAGTATGCTTGCCTTGCCTTCTGATATTTTCGCAAGAGAAAATATAAATTAGTTTCACAACCACGTCACATGCCGACATGCGACAATTGAAAGTTTTCAAAAAAAAAAAAAACAGAGACATCAATTTACGATGTATATTGTGCATCTATAAATTCTAAATGATTTACTAATTTAAATATAGTTGTACAGATAACATTCCTTACCATACAGTAGAGGTGTCCAATCAAGCTACGAGATCCTGTACGCTGTTGTAAACGTACATTATTACGAGCACGCATGTTACTTCGAGCGATGAACTACAAATGAAGACTTGTGAGACACATGCTTAAAAAGGAATCAGTAATGTGATCTTGTCTCACTGTCTTCACAGAACATACCAAATTCTTTTGAGCAGACCAATACTCAACAAGATCACACCATTGATCATCAGTCATCTGTAGTATAGGAGAGGTTGTTGGAATATCGCTAGGAGTCCTCCCAGCAAAGTATCTCATCTTTAGCCTATGGCGCTCCTGGCGCAACGCTGAAGAGAATATGCTCCTGATAACAGTGATTACATTCTTCATGTCATCATCAAACTCAAGACATGTCTGTTTACAACAATGGGAACCGTTCATGTGTTAGATAGCTAGCCAACAGAAAGCTAGAGGGAATGTGAACGAGCAACATGGTATTGTTTACGAAAATGACTTACATGTAACATGTGCAGTAAACCTTCAAAATGAGAAGGGGTGTTTACGTGTTGTTTCCATGATGGAAAGATAGGAATTTGAGTCCTGACAAAAACGCCTGTGATCGATGCTATATTAGATGATTCTTGTGGATCCAGTGGCCTTCTGATACCTGCTATAACTGATGTGATGGGAAATCTTGTTCCCATTCGGGCAATCTTATTTTTAAGTGATTTCAAAGTCGTTGGCCCCCTTCGTTTTCTTGGTCGTGGTGGAACTGCAAATTTAAGCATTACATCAAGCTATCAAGGTATTTATGTAACGGAGCATGTAAGGGAACACGTACCTAATTCGGCCCCACCATCATCTTTAAGGAAGAAGTTGTCTCTGGCAGGACTAAATGTCAGCGGGCGATCGTGATTAGTTAGGTGTTGAGAACCTGCTGTTGAAACTGGGTCTGCTGTGAATTGTTCTTGGGTAACTGGATTGGCAACAGGTGGCTGGGGAACATGTGGTTTGGTATTTGCTCCGTCTACAGCTTTTAGACCAACCGATGTGGGGTTAGGTCGAAGCTTTTTATGTTGGTGTTTCGCATTACAATATTTTTTTGCCTGGTCATCATTTTCAACTAGATTAGAGTGACTCTGAGTCTGAGACCTTGTTTTTACTCTGTTCACTGCATTTGTTTGTGATCTGACATGACCAGCTTGAACCCTTTTTATTTTTAGGTGAGCTGTCAGATATTGATCTTCCTGTTGAACTATGTTCTTCACCTTGTTGGTATTTGAAACGTCCTTACGTGAAGTCCCTGATGCCTGCCAGAGATAAACGGTACTTCAATCAACAAAATCATATACATGCTTGATACGATTATGGAACATAAGAACAGCAAGCCAAGACATGATGAAACATATGTTATTATTATGTGTTAACTGAGCAGATGATAATGCTATAACTTGGGCTGGGTTGGACAGATACATCACAGTTATTGAAGATGCAACAATAATGCCAATGAAAAGAGCGAGCAATCACCTTGGGTGGTGGAGTAGGGTGCTTGACAAGGGCATCCTCTTTACTCAGGTCTCCCTCAGACTCTTGTTCAGTAGGATCAAGTTCTGAATAAGAAAATGATTGTTATCGATGGAGACAGGAGAGGTGTTTGATTGTTCACTGGTGATGCCTATATTTTCTCTCCGGCCCTCTTTGTACTCTACTACAGTATCTTTAGCATGCATTAGAAAAAAATGCTAACGAGATTTATCATGGAACTTTGAGTAGAGCAGTAGAAGGGCAAATTAGTAGTAGCAAGTAGATGATAGCTCAAAAAGGAATAAAGCGTAGATCAAAAATAAATGATTTCCCTGTGCATGCCAATTGATGATTACAAGATTTATAAACATGCAGTTTAATAATGTCGACTAATCACTCTGCAGGCTTGACTTCTACTACAGTCATACCAGATAGCACCAAACAGATTGTAGGAAAAGTAAACTTGAAACCCCAGATCGCACGAAACTGATGTTCGGAAATGAAATGCATAACGGAAGCGGCTAAACACCAACCTTCGCATGGGGAGTGGACGGCTTTACGCTTTGGTTTCGCGCGGTGGACCGGTTGGGCGCGGGGTCTACCCATTTCACCGTGCGGTAGACCAGGGAGTCGGGAAGCAGATCCGACGCAGCGGCGGAGGTGGACGGCGTCCCTGAGCAGGATCCGGCGCGGTGGGCGTCGGCTACGGTGGAGCACAAATGGTGCGGTGTGCGCCTTCGTAGGGGAAGCGGCTCCGGCTTGCTTGACAACGTCTTCTCGGACACTACAGCGTCTGGTCAGGAGGCTGTGGTGGCGAGGTGGGACGGTGGTGCACTGCCGTCGTCGGGCGAGATGCTCCGATTCGGTGTGTGACGCGTGAGAGATGTGGGATTCGGCGCCTGTGCCGGTGGTATGTTTTAATGGCTGGGGTGAGATTGGCCTTGGCCAAGAGAAGAACCGCTGGGGACGTTTTTGATGAAAGGATAAGATCGGAAATTCGAACATTTGAAAATTGGAGGCGGCAACCCGAGCTATTTTCGCCGCTGTTTTGGCGCTTCGTTGAAATGGTTTGGTGGATGCGCGAAAAAAAATGGACGCGGTCCGACCCCATCAAGGTCTCATTTGTAAGCATGGGCGGTACGGCAGCCATCCTACCTTGATTTTTAGTGAATATCCATCCATTCATATATATGTGTTTTTTTCTGAATATTTGAGTACTTAAAACGGACTTCATATGACAAAGTTGCGCCTATTTTAGTGAACACTGCGTGGAGCCGATTTCGAAAACAAAACATGGACTAGGTACCAAAAAACATATATAGACTCGTTCTCCGCATTAAAAAGATTGATGTATCATGGATCTTAGTATATGTAAAATAACCTTGAGCTATTCATTATCATACGCGTAGAATTGAAGACTTCAGATATTTCTTTATATTTGAAAGAAACGCCATGTTTCATCCGACAACATTTATCATCTCATTGAGTTGGCGCTGATTTTATATGTGGTGACGAAAACAACTGAGGCTCCTTTGATTTATAGGATTTAGATCCTACGGGAATTATTCTACACTATTGGTTATATTCAAAGGGAACATATCCCATATGAATCTTGTACTACAAATCCTATATGAACAAAACATTAGGTCATCCCTCATGGAAAAATCCCTTTGGTACAATCAAAGAAACTCATATTCCCATAGGATTCAAATAGACAAGATGTACATACGTTTTTCCTATCCTATGACTTAAAGGACTCCTGAAATGGCTCGACAACAAAGATCATAAATTCCGAGTTGTGCATCGAGCAAAAGATATTGAAAAAATTCTTGATCGATCCAATTACAAAATGATTTTCAAAAGAACTAAAGTTTTGCCATTGATCACATAATTGGTATGTATATAGGTTCTACTTATAATAAAATATGTTTTGGTTTATTGGGATTGCGTTAGAATTACATGCATCACAATGTCTCGGGACTATTTCGGTATTTACCTCTTCTTTTAGAGTTCGCCCTATCTAAGATTATTTCCGACATTCGCCAATGTTTGCAAGGAATGGCATGCAGTCGATTCCCACCCTGTTTCAGAAAAAAATGAAGAAAAAAAAGTGAACTTGTGGCTATAAAATGATAAGCTTGAATTTTGATATGTTTTTTTTTTAAAAAAACTAACTTCAAAATATGGCCTACCATTTTATATAAAAAACCATGGGTCTTAACAAAAATGCCCAAGGTAAAATGTGCATTAACATTTTGGGGAAAGGTGCAATAAGATTTCATTTTATTGTGGGAAACAAATTGTTGTTGTTTTTTTGCCTTTTCTGAATAGCTAAAAAGGTGTCATCTTTTTTCCATACATTCCATAATGTCATAGAACATAAGCATCCGGTGTCCAGATATAGCAACAATTCAGTATAAGACAATACTAACATAGTTTCCATAAAGTACTGCTAACACATAAGAAAACAAAAGATCTAGATGATGACCCAAGAAACATCCTTGTATATAATAACAATCTATTGACCATATGGCGGCTTTTGCATCACCCTATCAAAATCATCTGCCTTCAAGCACGAGAGCAGAATGTCGACACGTGCTTCAACATGTTCCAAGATCCTCTTGATGATCTCATGGATATCTGCATCAGCCGAATAGGAATCAAAGTTGTCAGCCACTAGCTTCTGATAGAAAGAAACATCAGTGTTGAAGGCGTCGATCTTAGGAGTCCCCACATTTCATTACTTGCAAGACCAAGATGATCAAATTCCCTTTACTTCATAAGAATGTCTGGATCGCTGACACGATCGAAATCTTTGCTAGTACCCTCCTTTGGCCGAATTCAAATTTGCATCAGATCTTGGTGCCCATGCCTTTGGTACATGCGGGTAATTTTTTGCCAATATGTCGTGCATTGCACATAGCGTCCTACTGTACAGGGGTATTTCTACATATCTTCTTCCAAATATAATTTAATTTATTTCGGGTTGGATTCAATTTGTTTCAAAATTGTCTGATATACCATTTGTATTGGTAGGAGATGCAGCTTTGAATTTTAATCATTGTTTCTAGGTGCCACACTTGCAGGGTACAGTCAAAGATTTTATCCAATGTTTCATGTCTTGACAAATCCTTTTCGTAATGGAAGTTGAGACCCCCAGCCTCTGCATCAAAATGATGCACATGGAATTTTTTAGTATGGTATTCAACAAAATATGATAATATGCAAAAATCAAACCTTGGACAAATATGACACATGCTCACTTGGGTAGAAAGCCAATCAAACTGATACAAATTACATTGCAGAGTCCTTGCATGTTAAACTATATATTGCCAAACACCACATATATTAAGGGATACATATTAATTTCGATACTACTACTTTTACGATAGAAGATTTGTAACTACAAACGTTGTGGGTTGTGGCTGCCCTCCTCAATCTACTCACTTGTCTCATCGGCAACCGTCTCCACCTCTCTACATGCACATATGGGTACAACTTCTTCACACCCGAAGAAGATTACTTGTTTCCTGTCATGCTCCGCCACTTGTAGTAGGTGTGCTCCTTTTTCAGAGATGAATTCTCTTTTAGGATGGAGATGTTCTCCTTTTTCAGAGATGAGTTCTCTTTTAGGATGGAGATGTTCTCCTTCGTTAGAGACCCGTTCTGATTTACCATGGAGAGGTTCTCCTTCGATAGAGATGAGTTCTCCTTTGATAGAGATGAGTGCTCATTCAAGAGTACGGCATACTCATTCCATAGCTTCATAGCACGGTTTACCAGATGTGCGTTCACATCTCGGAGCTTGGACGCATGGTCAATCAACTCGCGCGACTCATCCAGGAGCGACCGCCGGATTACTTGCAGAGACGCTTCATGTTGTCGTCCTTCATTAGATGGTAGATTCACAGAGCGACCCTGTGTGACACATGATATTATACTAATAAAGTGCAAGAGTGTAACTTCAATAGTAAAAATATAGTACTCCGAAAGTTTGCAGGACTTAAACTTCAATACTCATAGTAATATGTACAAGACTAACTTCAATAGTAATTGTAATATGTATAAATTTCAATTGCAATACTGTAGTAATATGAGTACTCCGGAGCTTGGAGTAATAAAGTTTCAAACTAAGAACGAAACATGAACTAATAAAGTTTGCCCTATGCATCAATCGATGGAGAGGCTGGATCTCAAGTTCGAAAGGGGGAAAAAGACTGCAGTGAAGTTTCAAGTTTGCATTGAAGTTCGAAAGTGGTAATGCAGCTAGTATTAGTGCAGTAGAAATCCCTTGTGCCTTGTTTGGTTGACGTGTTTTCACATGGTTCAGTGAGTAATATCTGGGTCTTTCTTAATAAGAACACATTTTATCTGTTTGGCAGAAGAGTATTGGACAGGATCAGAGTCGCGGGGATCCTCAGGAAACACTTCCGCGCACGTCGGGTGGACGTGGAACCGCAACACCTCTATGCTCTCGCGTTTCTGGTCGTTCCGCATACGTGCTCCGATTGCTGCTTCTCCTTCCAGGCATCCACCCCGTTCCAGCATGGATCAGGCTGAGGGATTGATTCCAATGCAAAATTACAAGTCCTGAGGCCTGCTGGCATGGATTACGTGAATAGAAATTGGACGCTTCACTAATAAGGCCCGAGGAACCCCTCAAAAAAAAACTAATAATGCCCCAGGACAGGCTATCTCTCAGGTTGTCCTGATCTGCCGCAAATACTCACGCCAAAACATGGTGAATGAAGTATTTTGCATCAAATCCCCTCCGAATAATACTCAGTAGGGGGCTAACTAGTTTTAAACCAATGATTAAACTACATTAACCACTGACCTCGAAGCTCTCCTCCTTGGAGAGGACCGACTCCCCGGCGACGGCGAGGTTGTCTTGCAGCTGCAGCAGGACTGTCACGTCTGAGCCCACGGAGAGGTCGTTGATCCGCTGCCGCTTGGTGGGCACATCAGACTCAACGGCGAGGCCGCCATGCGCCTGCTGCAGCAGCTGTAGGGGGGCGTGCGAGTTGGCGGCGAGGTCCTGTAGTTGCTGCTGGGGGATTACGACGGTGGGCCGCACACCTAACAGGCCCCCTTGTCCACTCGTGGGATTCATCGCCGGAAGATGGGGGTGCAGGGAGGCGCTAATACAGAGGTTGTGGATGGTACAGCCGCCGACGAGCACTGTACAGGTTGGGGCTATAGGATTTTGAAGATGAATGGGGAGAGGCGGCAGGGGCCTATATAAATCGAGAGGAGTGAGGTAGCGAGAAGTGAAGTGAATGGGGAGAGGCGGCAGGGGCCTATAAATCGAGAGGGCTATAGGTTGGGACATGATTTTTACGCAATATTTAAATTTAGATTTAAGCCGCATGTCACCAGGTGACATGCGAAAGGTGCATGTCACCTGATCTCTATCCGTGAAGGACACAGGTCACTCGCAACACTGTACATGGTGTACTGTAGGGACGCGAAACAGTATTGTTCACTGTTCGTAGTGTTTTTCATTTTTCTGATTTTTTTGAATTTTATGCCCATTTGAATCTTTTGGTCAAATCCTAGGTTTGACAAAGATTTAAACAAGTTTAAAATATATGAAAAGGTAAGCATGGATCCTTCTTAGTCACTCTAAAATGAAGCTTTTGGGATGTTCTTGAAATTTCCATGCTTGACTTCATAAGACAGAGTTTAGGGTTAGGGGTAGATATATACATGATTTGTTTGGTTTGAATATGTCTAGACCTTGTTTATCAACTTTAATTCTTACTATATGACATAAGAAAACTATTTGCTTTGGTTTTTCATTTTTCTGATTTTTTTTGAATTTTGATGCCCATTTGAATCTTGTCAAATCCTAGGTTTGACCAAGATAATTTAAACAAGTTTAAAACATGGAAATGAAAAGGGAAGCATGTATCCTTCTTAGTCACTCTAAAATGAAGTTTTTGGGAGGTTTTTGAAATTTCCATGTCTGAAACCCAAAACCACTTCTCTTCATGCTTGACTTCATAAGACAGAGTTTAGGGGTTAGGGGGTAGATACATGGTTTGTCTAGTTTGAAACTTTGAATATGTCTAGACCTTGTTTATCAACTTGAATATGCTTACTATATGACATAAGAAGACTATGTACTTTGGTTTTTCATTTTTCTGATTTTTTAATTTTCTGCGCATTTGAATCTTGGTCAAATCCTAAATTTGACCAAGATTTAGACAAGTTTAACACGTGAAAACGAATAAGTAAGCCTGGATCCTTCTTAGTCACTCTAAAATGAAGCCTTTGGGAGGTTCTTGAAATTTCCATGTTTGAAACCCAAAACCACTTCTCTTCATGATTGACTTCATAAGATCGACAGATTAGTTTAGGGTTAAGGGTAGATATATACATGATTTTTCTGGTTTTAATATGTCTAGACCTTGTTTATCAACTTGAATGCTTACTATATGACATAAGAAAACTATTTGCTTTTGTTTTCATTTTTCTGATTTTTTTTGAATTTTGATGCCCATTTGAATCTTGTCAAATCCTAGGTCGTTTGACCAAGATAATTTAAACAAGTTTAAAACATGAATATGAAAAGGGAAGCATGTATACTTCTTAGTCACTCTAAAATGAAGTTTTTGGGAGGTTTTTGAAAATTCCATGTTTGAAACCCAAAACCACTTCTCTTCATGCCTGACTTCATAAGATAGAGTTTAGGGGTCAGGGGGTGTAGATACATTTGGTTTGTCTAGTTTGAATATGTCTATACCTTGTTTAACAACTTTAATGCTAACTATATGACATAAGAAGACTATGTGCTTTGGTTTTTCATTTTTCTGATTTTTTTGAATATTGTGCCCACCCATTTGTATCTTCATGAAATCCTAGGTTTGACCAAGATAATTTAAACAATTTTAAAACATGAAAATGAAAAGGGAAGCCTGGATCCTTCTTAGTAACTCTAAAATGAAGCTTTTGGGAGGTTCTTGAAATTTCCATGTTTGAAACCCAAAACCACTTCTCTTCATGATTGACTGAGTTTAATTAGGGTTTTAGGGGTAGATATATACATGATTTTTCTGGTTTTTCATTCTTTTGATTTTTTTCTGAATTTTTAGGGCCATTTGAATCTTGGTCAAATCCTTGGTTTGACCAAGATTTAAACAAGTTTAAAACATGAAAATGAAAAGGGAAGTCTGTATCCTTCTTAGTCACTCTAAAATGAAGCTTTTGGGATGTTCTTGAAATTTCAATGTTTGAAACCCAAAACGACTTCCCTTCATGCTAGACTTCATAAGATCGAAAGGGGGTAGATACACGATTTGTCTGGTTTGGATATATCTAGACCTTGTTTATCAACTTGATTGCTTACGATATGACATAAGAAGACTATGTGATTTGGTTTTCCATTTTTCTGAATTTTTTAATTTTTTGCCCACCCATTTGTATCTTCGTCAAATCCTAGGTTTGACCAAGATAATTAAAACAAGTTTTATAAAACATGAAAATGAAAAGGGAAGCATGTATCCTTCTTAGGCACTCTAAAATGAAGCTTTTGGGAGTTTTTTGAAATTTCCATGTTTGAAACCCAAAACCACATCTGTTCACATGCTTGACTTCATAAGACAGAGTTTAGGGGTTAGGGGTATAGATACATGATTTGTCTGGTTTGAATATGTCTAGACATTGTTTATCAACTTTAATGCTTACTATATGACATAAGAAAAATAATGTCATGTAAATGAGTTAACTTGGATTTCCTACCCTTGAATCCATAGGAAACTTTGTTCTAATGCACTATAATAATCAACCGAGTTTTTACACCAACAGGTCTGTCACTTACGTGTGGTGCCCATGCGTGAGGTCCCACACTTCAGTGAGCACAAGTCACGTGCAATAGGTACGCAAACTCCCAGCCATCTTCTTTGTCAAGAGAAGACGCATCAGGATGCGTATTGGAAGTCTGGGTCCTTCTGGATCCTTCGGTTGTCCCTCTCACAAAAAAACAAATCTCTCTCATTCTCGGCCTCGCTCGACTCGCTCGCTCGCTCGCACCTCCTGCGCACTGACAAACCCTGCACAAAAGTCAACATCATCACCCGAAAAAGGGGAGACACCATAATTCTCTCCCTTCTTCTCTCCTTCCGAGTGATCCCTCTTCCTCCGAGTTTCACTCGACGGGCAAACACACTTTTTTTAATTTTCTGCCCATTTGAATCTTGGTCAAATCCTAGGTTTGACCAAGATTTAAACAAGTTTAAAACATGAAAATAAAATGGTAAGCATGGATCCTTCTTAGTCTCCCGAAAATGAAGTTTTTTTTTTTTTTTGAAATTTCCATGTTTGAAACCAAAAACCACTTCTCTTCATGCTTGACTTCATAAGACATAGTTTAGGGTTAGGGGTAGATATATACATGATTTTTCTGGTTTGAATATGTCTAGACCTTGTTTATCAACTTGAATGCTAGCTTACTATATATGACATAAGAATGCTATGTGCTTTGGTTTTTCATTCTTTTGATTTTTTTCTGAATTTTTATGCCCATTTGAATCTTGGTCGAATCCTAGGTTTGACCAAGATTTAAACAAGTTTAAAACATGAAAATGAGAAGGGAAGCATGTATCCTTCTAGTCACTCTAATTAAAATGAAGATTTTGGGAGGTTTTTGAAATTTCCATGTTTGAAACCAAAAACCACGTCTCTTCATGCTTGACTTCATAAGATATATAGAGTTTAATTAGGGGTTAGGGGTATAGATACATGATTTGTTTGGTTTGAATATGTCTAGACCTTGTTTAACAACTTGAATGCTTACTATATGCCATAAGAAGACTATGTACTTTGGTTTTTAATTTTTTTGATTTTTTAAAATTTTCTGCCAATTTGAATCTTGGTCAAATCATAGGTTTGACAAAGATTTAAACAAGTTTAAATTGTGAAAATGAAAAGGTAAGCATGGATCCTTATTAGTCACTCTAAATTAAATCTTTTGGGAGGTTCTTGAAATTTCCATGTTTGAAACCCAAAACCACTTCTCTTCATGATTGACTTCATAAGAAAGAGTTTAGGGTTTTAGGGGTAGATATATACATGATTTTTCTGGTTTGAATATGTCTAGACCTGGTTTATCAACTTGAATGCTTACTATACATATGACATATATAAGAATGCTATGTGCTTTGGTTTTTCATTCTCTTTTGATTTTTTTCTAAATTTTTATGCCCATTTGAATCTTGGTCAAAATCTTTGGTTTGACAAGGATTTAAACAAGTTTAAAACATGAAAATGAAAAAGGGAAGTCTGTATATCCTTCTTTTAGTAACTCTAAAATGGAAGCTTTTGGGATGTTCTTGAAATTTCCATGTTTGAAACCGAAAACAACTTCCCTTCATGCTAGCTTCATAAGATCGACAGGGGGTAGATACATGATTTGTCTGGTTTGAATATGTCTAGACATTGTTTATCAACTTTAATGCTTACTATATGACATAAGAAAAATAATGTCATGTAAATGAGTTAACTTGGATTTCCTACCCTTGAATCCATAGGAAACTTTGTTCTAATGCACTATAATAATCAACCGAGTTTTTACACCAACAGGTCTGTCACTTACGTGTGGTGCCCACGCATGAGGTCCCACACTTCAGTGAGCACAAGTCACGTGCAATAGGTACGCAAACTCCCAGCCATCTTCTTTGTCAAGAGAAGACGCATCAGGATGCGTATTGGAAGTCTGTGGGTCCTTCTGGATCCTTCGGTTGTCCCTCTCACAAAAAAAAACAAATCTCTCTCATTCTCGGCCTCGCTCGACTCGCTCGCTCGCCGCTCGCACCTCCTGCGCACTGACAAACCGTGCACAAAAGTCAACATCATCACCCGAAAAAGGGGAGACACCATAATTCTCTCCCTTCTTCTCTCCTTCCTCCGAGTGATCCCTCTTCCTCCGAGTTTCACTCGACGGGCAAACACACTTGTGCTGCATAGTAATAATAAAAAGGTATAGAAAAATCAACCTACGAATCTATAATTAAATAGGTTAGTAATAATAAAAATGTAGAAAAATCAACCTACGAATCTATAATTAAATAGGTTAAACTAGGGTTTTGCCCACTACTACAGATCAAGGTTCAAACCTTGTTTATCAACTTGAATATGCTTACTATATGACATAAGAAGACTATGTACTTTGGTTTTCATTTTTCTGATTTTTTAAATTTTCTGCGCATTTGAATCTTGGTCAAATCCTAGGTTTGACCAAGATTAGACAAGTTTAATTAACACGTGAAAACGAATAAGTAAGCCTGGATCCTTCTTAGTCACTCTAAAATGAAGCATTTTGGGATGTTCTTGAAATTTCCATGTTTGAAACCCAAAACGACCTCTCTTCATGCTACACTTCATAAGATCGACCGAGTTTAGGGTTAGGGGTAGATACATGATTTGTATGGTTTGAATATGTCCAAACCTTGTTAATTTATCAACTTGAATGCTTACTATATGACATAAGAAGACTATATGCTTTTGTTTTTCATTTTTCTGATTTTTTTTGAATTTTATGCCCATATATTTGAATCTTGGTCAAATCATATGTTTGACAAAGATTTAAACAAGTTTAAATTGTGAAAATGAAAAGGTAAGCATGGATCCTTATTAGTCACTCTAAATTAAATCTTTTGGGAGGTTCTTGAAATTTCCATGTTTGAAACCCAAAACCACTTCTCTTCATGATTGACTTCATAAGAAAGAGTTTAGGGTTTTAGGGGTAGATATATACATGATTTTTCTGGTTTGAATATGTCTAGACCTGGTTTATCAACTTGAATGCTTACTATACATATGACATATATAAGAATGCTATGTGCTTTGGTTTTTCATTCTCTTTTGATTTTTTTTCTAAATTTTTATGCCCATTTGAATCTTGGTCAAAATCTTTGGTTTGACAAGGATTTAAACAAGTTTAAAACATGAAAATGAAAAAGGGAAGTCTGTATATCCTTCTTTTAGTAACTCTAAAATGGAAGCTTTTGGGATGTTCTTGAAATTTCCATGTTTGAAACCGAAAACGACTTCCCTTCATGCTAGACTTCATAAGATCGACAGGGGGTAGATACATGATTTGTCTGGTTTGGATATATCTAGACCTTGTTAATTTATCAACTTGAATGCTTACGATATGACATAAGAAGACAATGTGATTTGGTTTTTCAATTTTCTGATTTTTTTGAATATTGTGCCCACCCATTTGTATCTTCATGAAATCCTAGGTTTTACCAAGATAATTTAAACAAGTTTAAAACATGAAAACGAAAAGGGAAACATGTAACCTTCTCAGTCACTCTAAAATGAAGTTTTTGGGAGGTTTTTGAAATTTCCATGTTTGAAACCCAAAACCACTTCTCTTCATGCTTGACTTCATAAGACAAAGTTTAGGGTTAGGGGGTATAGATACATGATTTGTATGGTTTGAATATGTCCAAACCTTGTTTATCAACTTGAATATGCTTACTATATGACATAAGAAGACTATGTACTTTGGTTTTTCATTTTTCTGATTTTTTTTTATTTTCTGCACATTTGAATCATATCTTGGTCAAATCCTAGGTTTGACCAAGATTTAGACAAGTTTAACACGTGAAAACGAATAAGTAAGCCTGGATCCTTCTTAGTCACTCTAAAATGAAGCTTTTGGGAGGTTCTTGAAATTTCCATGTTTGAAACCCAAAACCACTTCTCTTCATGATTGACTGAGTTTAATTATATAGGATTTTAGGGGTAGATATATACATGATTTTTCTGGTTTGAATATATATGTCTAGACCTTGTTTATCAACTTGAATGCTTACTATACATATGACATATCTAAGAATGCTATGTGCTTTGGTTTTTCATTCTTTTGATTTTTTTCTGAATTTTTAGGGCCATTTGAATCTTGGTCAAATCATTGGTTTGACCAAGATTTAAACAAGTTTAAAACATGAAAATGAAAAGGGAAGTCTGTATCCTTCTTAGTCACTCTAAAATGAAGCTTTTGGGATGTTCTTGAAATTTCAATGTTTGAAACCCAAAACGACTTCCCTTCATGCTAGACTTCATAAGATCGAAAGGGGGTAGATACATGATTTGTCTGGTTTGGATATATCTAGACCTTGTTTATCAACTTGATTGCTTACGATATGACATAAGAAGACTATGTGATTTGGTTTTTCATTTTTCTGATTTTTTTGAACATTGTGCCCACCCATTTGTATCTTCATGAAATCCTAGGTTTGACCAAGCTAATTTAAACAAGTTTAAAACATGAAAATGAAAAGGGAAGCATGTAACCTTCTCAGTCACTCTAAAATGAAGTTTTTGGGAGGTTTTTGAAATTTCCATGTTTGAAACCCAAAACCACTTCTCTTCATGCTTGACTTCATAAGACAAAGTTTAGGGTTAGGGGGTATATATAGATACATGATTTGTATGGTTTGAATATGTCCAAACCTTTTGTTTATCAACTTGAATATGCTTACTATATGACATAAGAAGACTATGTACTTTGGTTTTTCATTTTTCTGATTTTTTTTAATTTTCTGCGCATTTGAATCATATCTTGGTCAAATCCTAGGTTTTACCAAGATTTAGACAAGTTTAACACGTGAAAACGAATAAGTAAGCCTGGATCCTTCTTAGTCACTCTAAAATGAAGCTTTTGGGAGGTTCTTGAAATTTCCATGTTTGAAACCCAAAACCACTTCTCTTCATGATTGACTGAGTTTAATTAGGGTTTTAGGGGTAGATATATACATGATTTTTCTGGTTTGAATATATATGTCTAGACCTTGTTTATCAACTTGAATGCTTACTATACATATGACATAAGAATGCTATGTGCTTTGGTTTTTCATTCTTTTGATTTTTTTCTGAATTTTTAGGGCCATTTGAATCTTGGTCAAATCCTTGGTTTGACCAAGATTTAAACAAGTTTAAAACATGAAAATGAAAAGGGAAGTCTGTATCCTTCTTAGTCACTCTAAAATGAAGCTTTTGGGATGTTCTTGAAATTTCAATGTTTGAAACCCAAAACGACTTCCCTTCATGCTAGACTTCATAAGATCGAAAGGGGGTAGATACACGATTTGTCTGGTTTGGATATATCTAGACCTTGTTTATCAACTTGATTGCTTACGATATGACATAAGAAGACTATGTGATTTGGTTTTCCATTTTTCTGATTTTTTTAATTTTTTGCCCACCCATTTGTATCTTCGTCAAATCCTAGGTTTGACCAAGATAATTAAAACAAGTTTTATAAAACATGAAAATGAAAAGGGAAGCATGTATCCTTCTTAGGCACTCTAAAATGAAGCTTTTGGGAGTTTTTTGAAATTTCCATGTTTGAAACCCAAAACCACATCTCTTCACATGCTTGACTTCATAAGACAGAGTTTAGGGGTTAGGGGTATAGATACATGATTTGTCTGGTTTGAATATGTCTAGACATTGTTTATCAACTTTAATGCTTACTATATGACATAAGAAAAATAATGTCATGTAAATGAGTTAACTTGGATTTCCTACCCTTGAATCCATAGGAAACTTTGTTCTAATGCACTATAATAATCAACCGAGTTTTTACACCAACAGGTGTCACACGTGTGGTGCCCACGCGTGAGGTCCCACACTTCAGTGAGCACAAGTCACGTGCAATAGGTACGCAAACTCCCAGCCATCTTCTTTGTCAAGAGAAGACGCATCGGATGGAAGTCTGTGGGTCCTTCTGGATCCTTCGGTTGTCCCTCTCACAAAAAAACAAATCTCTCTCATTCTCTCGCTCGACTCGCTCGCTCGCTCGCTCGCTCACCTCCTGCGCACTGACAAACCGTGCACAAAAGTCAACATCATCACCCGAAAAAGGGGAGACACCATAATTCTCTCCCTTCTTCTCTCCTTCCTCCGAGTGATCCCTCTTCCTCCGAGTTTCACTCGACGGGCAAACACACTTGTGCTGCATAGTAATAATAAAAAGGTATAGAAAAATCAACCTACGAATCTATAATTAAATAGGTTAGTAATAATAAAAATGTAGAAAAATCAACCTACGAATCTATAATTAAATAGGTTAAACTAGGGTTTTGCCCACTACTACAGATCAAGGTTCAAACCTTGTTTATCAACTTGAATATGCTTACTATATGACATAAGAAGACTATGTACTTTGGTTTTCATTTTTCTGATTTTTTAAATTTTCTGCGCATTTGAATCTTGGTCAAATCCTAGGTTTGACCAAGATTAGACAAGTTTAATTAACACGTGAAAACGAATAAGTAAGCCTGGATCCTTCTTAGTCACTCTAAAATGAAGCATTTTGGGATGTTCTTGAAATTTCCATGTTTGAAACCCAAAACGACCTCTCTTCATGCTACACTTCATAAGATCGACCGAGTTTAGGGTTAGGGGTAGATACATGATTTGTATGGTTTGAATATGTCCAAACCTTGTTAATTTATCAACTTGAATGCTTACTATATGACATAAGAAGACTATATGCTTTTGTTTTTCATTTTTCTGATTTTTTTTTGAATTTTATGCCCATATATTTGAATCTTGGTCAAATCATATGTTTGACAAAGATTTAAACAAGTTTAAATTGTGAAAATGAAAAGGTAAGCATGGATCCTTATTAGTCACTCTAAATTAAATCTTTTGGGAGGTTCTTGAAATTTCCATGTTTGAAACCCAAAACCACTTCTCTTCATGATTGACTTCATAAGAAAGAGTTTAGGGTTTTAGGGGTAGATATATACATGATTTTTCTGGTTTGAATATGTCTAGACCTGGTTTATCAACTTGAATGCTTACTATACATATGACATATATAAGAATGCTATGTGCTTTGGTTTTTCATTCTCTTTTGATTTTTTTCTGAATTTTTAGGGCCATTTGAATCTTGGTCAAATCATTGGTTTGACCAAGATTTAAACAAGTTTAAAACATGAAAATGAAAAGGGAAGTCTGTATCCTTCTTAGTCACTCTAAAATGAAGCTTTTGGGATGTTCTTGAAATTTCAATGTTTGAAACCCAAAACGACTTCCCTTCATGCTAGACTTCATAAGATCGAAAGGGGGTAGATACATGATTTGTCTGGTTTGGATATATCTAGACCTTGTTTATCAACTTGATTGCTTACGATATGACATAAGAAGACTATGTGATTTGGTTTTTCATTTTTCTGATTTTTTTGAACATTGTGCCCACCCATTTGTATCTTCATGAAATCCTAGGTTTGACCAAGCTAATTTAAACAAGTTTAAAACATGAAAATGAAAAGGGAAGCATGTAACCTTCTCAGTCACTCTAAAATGAAGTTTTTGGGAGGTTTTTGAAATTTCCATGTTTGAAACCCAAAACCACTTCTCTTCATGCTTGACTTCATAAGACAAAGTTTAGGGTTAGGGGGTATATATAGATACATGATTTGTATGGTTTGAATATGTCCAAACCTTTTGTTTATCAACTTGAATATGCTTACTATATGACATAAGAAGACTATGTACTTTGGTTTTTCATTTTTCTGATTTTTTTAATTTTCTGCGCATTTGAATCATATCTTGGTCAAATCCTAGGTTTGACCAAGATTTAGACAAGTTTAACACGTGAAAACGAATAAGTAAGCCTGGATCCTTCTTAGTCACTCTAAAATGAAGCTTTTGGGAGGTTCTTGAAATTTCCATGTTTGAAACCCAAAACCACTTCTCTTCATGATTGACTGAGTTTAATTATATAGGATTTTAGGGGTAGATATATACATGATTTTTCTGGTTTGAATATATATGTCTAGACCTTGTTTATCAACTTGAATGCTTACTATACATATGACATATCTAAGAATGCTATGTGCTTTGGTTTTTCATTCTTTTGATTTTTTTCTGAATTTTTAGGGCCATTTGAATCTTGGTCAAATCATTGGTTTGACCAAGATTTAAACAAGTTTAAAACATGAAAATGAAAAGGGAAGTCTGTATCCTTCTTAGTCACTCTAAAATGAAGCTTTTGGGATGTTCTTGAAATTTCAATGTTTGAAACCCAAAACGACTTCCCTTCATGCTAGACTTCATAAGATCGAAAGGGGGTAGATACATGATTTGTCTGGTTTGGATATATCTAGACCTTGTTTATCAACTTGATTGCTTACGATATGACATAAGAAGACTATGTGATTTGGTTTTTCATTTTTCTGATTTTTTTGAACATTGTGCCCACCCATTTGTATCTTCATGAAATCCTAGGTTTGACCAAGCTAATTTAAACAAGTTTAAAACATGAAAATGAAAAGGGAAGCATGTAACCTTCTCAGTCACTCTAAAATGAAGTTTTTGGGAGGTTTTTGAAATTTCCATGTTTGAAACCCAAAACCACTTCTCTCTTCATGCTTGACTTCATAAGACAAAGTTTAGGGTTAGGGGGTATATATAGATACATGATTTGTATGGTTTGAATATGTCCAAACCTTTTGTTTATCAACTTGAATATGCTTACTATATGACATAAGAAGACTATGTACTTTGGTTTTTCATTTTTCTGATTTTTTTAATTTTCTGCGCATTTGAATCATATCTTGGTCAAATCCTAGGTTTTACCAAGATTTAGACAAGTTTAACACGTGAAAACGAATAAGTAAGCCTGGATCCTTCTTAGTCACTCTAAAATGAAGCTTTTGGGAGGTTCTTGAAATTTCCATGTTTGAAACCCAAAACCACTTCTCTTCATGATTGACTGAGTTTAATTAGGGTTTTAGGGGTAGATATATACATGATTTTTCTGGTTTGAATATATATGTCTAGACCTTGTTTATCAACTTGAATGCTTACTATACATATGACATAAGAATGCTATGTGCTTTGGTTTTTCATTCTTTTGATTTTTTTCTGAATTTTTAGGGCCATTTGAATCTTGGTCAAATCCTAGGTTTGACCAAGATTTAAACAAGTTTAAAACATGAAAATGAAAAGGGAAGTCTGTATCCTTCTTAGTCACTCTAAAATGAAGCTTTTGGGATGTTCTTGAAATTTCAATGTTTGAAACCCAAAACGACTTCCCTTCATGCTAGACTTCATAAGATCGAAAGGGGGTAGATACACGATTTGTCTGGTTTGGATATATCTAGACCTTGTTTATCAACTTGATTGCTTACGATATGACATAAGAAGACTATGTGATTTGGTTTTCCATTTTTCTGATTTTTTTAATTTTTTGCCCACCCATTTGTATCTTCGTCAAATCCTAGGTTTGACCAAGATAATTAAAACAAGTTTTATAAAACATGAAAATGAAAAGGGAAGCATGTATCCTTCTTAGGCACTCTAAAATGAAGCTTTTGGGAGTTTTTTGAAATTTCCATGTTTGAAACCCAAAACCACATCTCTTCACATGCTTGACTTCATAAGACAGAGTTTAGGGGTTAGGGGTATAGATACATGATTTGTCTGGTTTGAATATGTCTAGACATTGTTTATCAACTTTAATGCTTACTATATGACATAAGAAAAATAATGTCATGTAAATGAGTTAACTTGGATTTCCTACCCTTGAATCCATAGGAAACTTTGTTCTAATGCACTATAATAATCAACCGAGTTTTTACACCAACAGGTCTGTCACTTACGTGTGGTGCCCACGCGTGAGGTCCCACACTTCAGTGAGCACAAGTCACGTGCAATAGGTACGCAAACTCCCAGCCATCTTCTTTGTCAAGAGAAGACGCATCAGGATGCGTATTGGAAGTCTGTGGGTCCTTCTGGATCCTTCGGTTGTCCCTCTCACAAAAAAACAAATCTCTCTCATTCTCGGCCTCGCTCGACTCGCTCGCTCGCGCACTCTCCTGCGCACTGACAAACCGTGCACAAAAGTCAACATCATCACCCGAAAAAGGGGAGACACCATAATTCTCTCCCTTCTTCTCTCCTTCCTCCGAGTGATCCCTCTTCCTCCGAGTTTCACTCGACGGGCAAACACACTTGTGCTGCATAGTAATAATAAAAAGGTATAGAAAAATCAACCTACGAATCTATAATTAAATAGGTTAGTAATAATAAAAATGTAGAAAAATCAACCTACGAATCTATAATTAAATAGGTTAAACTAGGGTTTTGCCCAGTACTACAGATCAAGGTTCAAACCTTGTTTATCAACTTGAATATGCTTACTATATGACATAAGAAGACTATGTACTTTGGTTTTCATTTTTCTGATTTTTTAAATTTTCTGCGCATTTGAATCTTGGTCAAATCCTAGGTTTGACCAAGATTAGACAAGTTTAATTAACACGTGAAAACGAATAAGTAAGCCTGGATCCTTCTTAGTCACTCTAAAATGAAGCATTTTGGGATGTTCTTGAAATTTCCATGTTTGAAACCCAAAACGACCTCTCTTCATGCTACACTTCATAAGATCGACCGAGTTTAGGGTTAGGGGTAGATACATGATTTGTATGGTTTGAATATGTCCAAACCTTGTTAATTTATCAACTTGAATGCTTACTATATGACATAAGAAGACTATATGCTTTTGTTTTTCATTTTTCTGATTTTTTTTGAATTTTATGCCCATATATTTGAATCTTGGTCAAATCATATGTTTGACAAAGATTTAAACAAGTTTAAATTGTGAAAATGAAAAGGTAAGCATGGATCCTTATTAGTCACTCTAAATTAAATCTTTTGGGAGGTTCTTGAAATTTCCATGTTTGAAACCCAAAACCACTTCTCTTCATGATTGACTTCATAAGAAAGAGTTTAGGGTTTTAGGGGTAGATATATACATGATTTTTCTGGTTTGAATATGTCTAGACCTGGTTTATCAACTTGAATGCTTACTATACATATGACATATATAAGAATGCTATGTGCTTTGGTTTTTCATTCTCTTTTGATTTTTTTTCTAAATTTTTATGCCCATTTGAATCTTGGTCAAAATCTTTGGTTTGACAAGGATTTAAACAAGTTTAAAACATGAAAATGAAAAAGGGAAGTCTGTATATCCTTCTTTTAGTAACTCTAAAATGGAAGCTTTTGGGATGTTCTTGAAATTTCCATGTTTGAAACCGAAAACGACTTCCCTTCATGCTAGACTTCATAAGATCGACAGGGGGTAGATACATGATTTGTCTGGTTTGGATATATCTAGACCTTGTTTATCAACTTGATTGCTTACGATATGACATAAGAAGACTATGTGATTTGGTTTTTCATTTTTCTGATTTTTTTGAACATTGTGCCCACCCATTTGTATCTTCATGAAATCCTAGGTTTGACCAAGCTAATTTAAACAAGTTTAAAACATGAAAATGAAAAGGGAAGCATGTAACCTTCTCAGTCACTCTAAAATGAAGTTTTTGGGAGGTTTTTGAAATTTCCATGTTTGAAACCCAAAACCACTTCTCTTCATGCTTGACTTCATAAGACAAAGTTTAGGGTTAGGGGGTATATATAGATACATGATTTGTATGGTTTGAATATGTCCAAACCTTTTGTTTATCAACTTGAATATGCTTACTATATGACATAAGAAGACTATGTACTTTGGTTTTTCATTTTTCTGATTTTTTTAATTTTCTGCGCATTTGAATCATATCTTGGTCAAATCCTAGGTTTTACCAAGATTTAGACAAGTTTAACACGTGAAAACGAATAAGTAAGCCTGGATCCTTCTTAGTCACTCTAAAATGAAGCTTTTGGGAGGTTCTTGAAATTTCCATGTTTGAAACCCAAAACCACTTCTCTTCATGATTGACTGAGTTTAATTAGGGTTTTAGGGGTAGATATATACATGATTTTTCTGGTTTGAATATATATGTCTAGACCTTGTTTATCAACTTGAATGCTTACTATACATATGACATAAGAATGCTATGTGCTTTGGTTTTTCATTCTTTTGATTTTTTTCTGAATTTTTAGGGCCATTTGAATCTTGGTCAAATCCTTGGTTTGACCAAGATTTAAACAAGTTTAAAACATGAAAATGAAAAGGGAAGTCTGTATCCTTCTTAGTCACTCTAAAATGAAGCTTTTGGGATGTTCTTGAAATTTCAATGTTTGAAACCCAAAACGACTTCCCTTCATGCTAGACTTCATAAGATCGAAAGGGGGTAGATACACGATTTGTCTGGTTTGGATATATCTAGACCTTGTTTATCAACTTGATTGCTTACGATATGACATAAGAAGACTATGTGATTTGGTTTTCCATTTTTCTGATTTTTTTAATTTTTTGCCCACCCATTTGTATCTTCGTCAAATCCTAGGTTTGACCAAGATAATTAAAACAAGTTTTATAAAACATGAAAATGAAAAGGGAAGCATGTATCCTTCTTAGGCACTCTAAAATGAAGCTTTTGGGAGTTTTTTGAAATTTCCATGTTTGAAACCCAAAACCACATCTCTTCACATGCTTGACTTCATAAGACAGAGTTTAGGGGTTAGGGGTATAGATACATGATTTGTCTGGTTTGAATATGTCTAGACATTGTTTATCAACTTTAATGCTTACTATATGACATAAGAAAAATAATGTCATGTAAATGAGTTAACTTGGATTTCCTACCCTTGAATCCATAGGAAACTTTGTTCTAATGCACTATAATAATCAACCGAGTTTTTACACCAACAGGTCTGTCACTTACGTGTGGTGCCCACGCGTGAGGTCCCACACTTCAGTGAGCACAAGTCACGTGCAATAGGTACGCAAACTCCCAGCCATCTTCTTTGTCAAGAGAAGACGCATCAGGATGCGTATTGGAAGTCTGTGGGTCCTTCTGGATCCTTCGGTTGTCCCTCTCACAAAAAAAACAAATCTCTCTCATTCTCGGCCTCGCTCGACTCGCTCGCTCGCTCGCTCGCTCGCACCTCCTGCGCACTGACAAACCGTGCACAAAAGTCAACATCATCACCCGAAAAAGGGGAGACACCATAATTCTCTCCCTTCTTCTCTCCTTCCTCCGAGTGATCCCTCTTCCTCCGAGTTTCACTCGACGGGCAAACACACTTGTGCTGCATAGTAATAATAAAAAGGTATAGAAAAATCAACCTACGAATCTATAATTAAATAGGTTAGTAATAATAAAAATGTAGAAAAATCAACCTACGAATCTATAATTAAATAGGTTAAACTAGGGTTTTGCCCACTACTACAGATCAAGGTTCAAACCTTGTTTATCAACTTGAATATGCTTACTATATGACATAAGAAGACTATGTACTTTGGTTTTCATTTTTCTGATTTTTTAAATTTTCTGCGCATTTGAATCTTGGTCAAATCCTAGGTTTGACCAAGATTAGACAAGTTTAATTAACACGTGAAAACGAATAAGTAAGCCTGGATCCTTCTTAGTCACTCTAAAATGAAGCATTTTGGGATGTTCTTGAAATTTCCATGTTTGAAACCCAAAACGACCTCTCTTCATGCTACACTTCATAAGATCGACCGAGTTTAGGGTTAGGGGTAGATACATGATTTGTATGGTTTGAATATGTCCAAACCTTGTTAATTTATCAACTTGAATGCTTACTATATGACATAAGAAGACTATATGCTTTTGTTTTTCATTTTTCTGATTTTTTTTTGAATTTTATGCCCATATATTTGAATCTTGGTCAAATCATATGTTTGACAAAGATTTAAACAAGTTTAAATTGTGAAAATGAAAAGGTAAGCATGGATCCTTATTAGTCACTCTAAATTAAATCTTTTGGGAGGTTCTTGAAATTTCCATGTTTGAAACCCAAAACCACTTCTCTTCATGATTGACTTCATAAGAAAGAGTTTAGGGTTTTAGGGGTAGATATATACATGATTTTTCTGGTTTGAATATGTCTAGACCTGGTTTATCAACTTGAATGCTTACTATACATATGACATATATAAGAATGCTATGTGCTTTGGTTTTTCATTCTCTTTTGATTTTTTTTCTAAATTTTTATGCCCATTTGAATCTTGGTCAAAATCTTTGGTTTGACAAGGATTTAAACAAGTTTAAAACATGAAAATGAAAAAGGGAAGTCTGTATATCCTTCTTTTAGTAACTCTAAAATGGAAGCTTTTGGGATGTTCTTGAAATTTCCATGTTTGAAACCGAAAACGACTTCCCTTCATGCTAGACTTCATAAGATCGACAGGGGGTAGATACATGATTTGTCTGGTTTGGATATATCTAGACCTTGTTAATTTATCAACTTGAATGCTTACGATATGACATAAGAAGACAATGTGATTTGGTTTTTCAATTTTCTGATTTTTTTGAATATTGTGCCCACCCATTTGTATCTTCATGAAATCCTAGGTTTTACCAAGATAATTTAAACAAGTTTAAAACATGAAAACGAAAAGGGAAACATGTAACCTTCTCAGTCACTCTAAAATGAAGTTTTTGGGAGGTTTTTGAAATTTCCATGTTTGAAACCCAAAACCACTTCTCTTCATGCTTGACTTCATAAGACAAAGTTTAGGGTTAGGGGTATAGATACATGATTTGTATGGTTTGAATATGTCCAAACCTTGTTTATCAACTTGAATATGCTTACTATATGACATAAGAAGACTATGTACTTTGGTTTTTCATTTTTCTGATTTTTTTAATTTTCTGCACATTTGAATCATATCTTGGTCAAATCCTAGGTTTGACCAAGATTTAGACAAGTTTAACACGTGAAAACGAATAAGTAAGCCTGGATCCTTCTTAGTCACTCTAAAATGAAGCTTTTGGGAGGTTCTTGAAATTTCCATGTTTGAAACCCAAAACCACTTCTCTTCATGATTGACTGAGTTTAATTATATAGGATTTTAGGGGTAGATATATACATGATTTTTCTGGTTTGAATATATATGTCTAGACCTTGTTTATCAACTTGAATGCTTACTATACATATGACATATCTAAGAATGCTATGTGCTTTGGTTTTTCATTCTTTTGATTTTTTTCTGAATTTTTAGGGCCATTTGAATCTTGGTCAAATCATTGGTTTGACCAAGATTTAAACAAGTTTAAAACATGAAAATGAAAAGGGAAGTCTGTATCCTTCTTAGTCACTCTAAAATGAAGCTTTTGGGATGTTCTTGAAATTTCAATGTTTGAAACCCAAAACGACTTCCCTTCATGCTAGACTTCATAAGATCGAAAGGGGGTAGATACATGATTTGTCTGGTTTGGATATATCTAGACCTTGTTTATCAACTTGATTGCTTACGATATGACATAAGAAGACTATGTGATTTGGTTTTTCATTTTTCTGATTTTTTTGAACATTGTGCCCACCCATTTGTATCTTCATGAAATCCTAGGTTTGACCAAGCTAATTTAAACAAGTTTAAAACATGAAAATGAAAAGGGAAGCATGTAACCTTCTCAGTCACTCTAAAATGAAGTTTTTGGGAGGTTTTTGAAATTTCCATGTTTGAAACCCAAAACCACTTCTCTTCATGCTTGACTTCATAAGACAAAGTTTAGGGTTAGGGGGTATATATAGATACATGATTTGTATGGTTTGAATATGTCCAAACCTTTTGTTTATCAACTTGAATATGCTTACTATATGACATAAGAAGACTATGTACTTTGGTTTTTCATTTTTCTGATTTTTTTAATTTTCTGCGCATTTGAATCATATCTTGGTCAAATCCTAGGTTTTACCAAGATTTAGACAAGTTTAACACGTGAAAACGAATAAGTAAGCCTGGATCCTTCTTAGTCACTCTAAAATGAAGCTTTTGGGAGGTTCTTGAAATTTCCATGTTTGAAACCCAAAACCACTTCTCTTCATGATTGACTGAGTTTAATTAGGGTTTTAGGGGTAGATATATACATGATTTTTCTGGTTTGAATATATATGTCTAGACCTTGTTTATCAACTTGAATGCTTACTATACATATGACATAAGAATGCTATGTGCTTTGGTTTTTCATTCTTTTGATTTTTTCTGAATTTTTAGGGCCATTTGAATCTTGGTCAAATCCTTGGTTTGACCAAGATTTAAACAAGTTTAAAACATGAAAATGAAAAGGGAAGTCTGTATCCTTCTTAGTCACTCTAAAATGAAGCTTTTGGGATGTTCTTGAAATTTCAATGTTTGAAACCCAAAACGACTTCCCTTCATGCTAGACTTCATAAGATCGAAAGGGGGTAGATACACGATTTGTCTGGTTTGGATATATCTAGACCTTGTTTATCAACTTGATTGCTTACGATATGACATAAGAAGACTATGTGATTTGGTTTTCCATTTTTCTGATTTTTTTAATTTTTTGCCCACCCATTTGTATCTTCGTCAAATCCTAGGTTTGACCAAGATAATTAAAACAAGTTTTATAAAACATGAAAATGAAAAGGGAAGCATGTATCCTTCTTAGGCACTCTAAAATGAAGCTTTTGGGAGTTTTTTGAAATTTCCATGTTTGAAACCCAAAACCACATCTCTTCACATGCTTGACTTCATAAGACAGAGTTTAGGGGTTAGGGGTATAGATACATGATTTGTCTGGTTTGAATATGTCTAGACATTGTTTATCAACTTTAATGCTTACTATATGACATAAGAAAAATAATGTCATGTAAATGAGTTAACTTGGATTTCCTACCCTTGAATCCATAGGAAACTTTGTTCTAATGCACTATAATAATCAACCGAGTTTTTACACCAACAGTCTGTCACTTACGTGTGGTGCCCACGCGTGAGGTCCCACACTTCAGTGAGCACAAGTCACGTGCAATAGGTACGCAAACTCCCAGCCATCTTCTTTGTCAAGAGAAGACGCATCAGGATGCGTATTGGAAGTCTGTGGGTCCTTCTGGATCCTTCGGTTGTCCCTCTCACAAAAAAAAACAAATCTCTCTCATTCTCGGCCTCGCTCGACTCGCTCGCTCGCTCGCACCTCCTCCCACTGACAAAGTGCACCAGTCAACATCATGGGGAGACACCAAATAATCCCTTCTTCTCTCCTTCCTCCGAGTGATCCCTCTTCCTCCGAGTTTCACTCGACGGGCAAACACACTTGTGCTGCATAGTAATAATAAAAAGGTATAGAAAAATCAACCTACGAATCTATAATTAAATAGGTTAGTAATAATAAAAATGTAGAAAAATCAACCTACGAATCTATAATTAAATAGGTTAAACTAGGGTTTTGCCCACTACTACAGATCAAGGTTCAAACCTTGTTTATCAACTTGAATATGCTTACTATATGACATAAGAAGACTATGTACTTTGGTTTTCATTTTTCTGATTTTTTAAATTTTCTGCGCATTTGAATCTTGGTCAAATCCTAGGTTTGACCAAGATTAGACAAGTTTAACACGTGAAAACGAATAAGTAAGCCTGGATCCTTCTTAGTCACTCTAAAATGAAGCATTTTGGGATGTTCTTGAAATTTCCATGTTTGAAACCCAAAACGACCTCTCTTCATGCTACACTTCATAAGATCGACCGAGTTTAGGGTTAGGGGTAGATACATGATTTGTATGGTTTGAATATGTCCAAACCTTGTTAATTTATCAACTTGAATGCTTACTATATGACATAAGAAGACTATATGCTTTTGTTTTTCATTTTTCTGATTTTTTTTGAATTTTATGCCCATATATTTGAATCTTGGTCAAATCATATGTTTGACAAAGATTTAAACAAGTTTAAATTGTGAAAATGAAAAGGTAAGCATGGATCCTTATTAGTCACTCTAAATTAAATCTTTTGGGAGGTTCTTGAAATTTCCATGTTTGAAACCCAAAACCACTTCTCTTCATGATTGACTTCATAAGAAAGAGTTTAGGGTTTTAGGGGTAGATATATACATGATTTTTCTGGTTTGAATATGTCTAGACCTGGTTTATCAACTTGAATGCTTACTATACATATGACATATATAAGAATGCTATGTGCTTTGGTTTTTCATTCTCTTTTGATTTTTTTTCTAAATTTTTAGGCCCATTTGAATCTTGGTCAAATCTTTGGTTTGACAAGGATTTAAACAAGTTTAAAACATGAAAATGAAAAGGGAAGTCTGTATCCTTCTTAGTCACTCTAAAATGAAGCTTTTGGGATGTTCTTGAAATTTCCATGTTTGAAACCCAAAACGACTTCCCTTCATGCTAGACTTCATAAGATCGACAGGGGGTAGATACATGATTTGTCTGGTTTGGATATATCTAGACCTTGTTTATCAACTTGATTGCTTACGATATGACATAAGAAGACTATGTGATTTGGTTTTTCAATTTTCTGATTTTTTTGAACATTGTGCCCACCCATTTGTATCTTCATGAAATCCTAGGTTTGACCAAGCTAATTTAAACAAGTTTAAAACATGAAAATGAAAAGGGAAGCATGTAACCTTCTCAGTCACTCTAAAATGAAGTTTTTGGGAGGTTTTTGAAATTTCCATGTTTGAAACCCAAAACCACTTCTCTTCATGCTTGACTTCATAAGACAAAGTTTAGGGTTAGGGGGATACATGATTTGTATGGTTTGAATATGTCCAAACCTTTTGTTTATCAACTTGAATATGCTTACTATATGACATAAGAAGACTATGTACTTTGGTTTTTCATTTTTCTGATTTTTTTTAATTTTCTGCGCATTTGAATCATATCTTGGTCAAATCCTAGGTTTTACCAAGATTTAGACAAGTTTAACACGTGAAAACGAATAAGTAAGCCTGGATCCTTCTTAGTCACTCTAAAATGAAGCTTTTGGGAGGTTCTTGAAATTTCCATGTTTGAAACCCAAAACCACTTCTCTTCATGATTGACTGAGTTTAATTATATAGGATTTTAGGGGTAGATATATACATGATTTTTCTGGTTTGAATATATATGTCTAGACCTTGTTTATCAACTTGAATGCTTACTATACATATGACATATCTAAGAATGCTATGTGCTTTGGTTTTTCATTCTTTTGATTTTTTCTGAATTTTTAGGGCCATTTGAATCTTGGTCAAATCATTGGTTTGACCAAGATTTAAACAAGTTTAAAACATGAAAATGAAAAGGGAAGTCTGTATCCTTCTTAGTCACTCTAAAATGAAGCTTTTGGGATGTTCTTGAAATTTCAATGTTTGAAACCCAAAACGACTTCCCTTCATGCTAGACTTCATAAGATCGAAGGGGGTAGATACATGATTTGTCTGGTTTGGATATATCTAGACCTTGTTTATCAACTTGATTGCTTACGATATGACATAAGAAGACTATGTGATTTGGTTTTTCATTTTTCTGATTTTTTTGAACATTGTGCCCACCCATTTGTATCTTCATGAAATCCTAGGTTTGACCAAGCTAATTTAAACAAGTTTAAAACATGAAAATGAAAAGGGAAGCATGTAACCTTCTCAGTCACTCTAAAATGAAGTTTTTGGGAGGTTTTTGAAATTTCCATGTTTGAAACCCAAAACCACTTCTCTTCATGCTTGACTTCATAAGACAAAGTTTAGGGTTAGGGGGTATATATAGATACATGATTTGTATGGTTTGAATATGTCCAAACCTTTTGTTTATCAACTTGAATATGCTTACTATATGACATAAGAAGACTATGTACTTTGGTTTTTCATTTTTCTGATTTTTTTAATTTTCTGCGCATTTGAATCATATCTTGGTCAAATCCTAGGTTTACCAAGATTTAGACAAGTTTAACACGTGAAAACGAATAAGTAAGCCTGGATCCTTCTTAGTCACTCTAAAATGAAGCTTTTGGGAGGTTCTTGAAATTTCCATGTTTGAAACCCAAAACCACTTCTCTTCATGATTGACTGAGTTTAATTAGGGTTTTAGGGGTAGATATATACATGATTTTTCTGGTTTGAATATATATGTCTAGACCTTGTTTATCAACTTGAATGCTTACTATACATATGACATAAGAATGCTATGTGCTTTGGTTTTTCATTCTTTTGATTTTTTTCTGAATTTTTAGGGCCATTTGCATCTTGGTCAAATCCTTGGTTTGACCAAGATTTAAACAAGTTTAAAACATGAAAATGAAAAGGGAAGTCTGTATCCTTCTTAGTCACTCTAAAATGAAGCTTTTGGGATGTTCTTGAAATTTCAATGTTTGAAACCCAAAACGACTTCCCTTCATGCTAGACTTCATAAGATCGAAGGGGTAGATACATGATTTGTCTGGTTTGGATATATCTAGACCTTGTTTATCAACTTGATTGCTTACGATATGACATAAGAAGACTATGTGATTTGGTTTTCCATTTTTCTGATTTTTTTAATTTTTTGCCCACCCATTTGTATCTTCGTCAAATCCTAGGTTTGACCAAGATAATTAAAACAAGTTTTATAAAACATGAAAATGAAAAGGGAAGCATGTATCCTTCTTAGGCACTCTAAAATGAAGCTTTTGGGAGTTTTTTGAAATTTCCATGTTTGAAACCCAAAACCACATCTCTTCACATGCTTGACTTCATAAGATGAGTTTAGGGGTTAGGGGTATAGATACATGATTTGTCTGGTTTGAATATGTCTAGACATTGTTTATCAACTTTAATGCTTACTATATGACATAAGAAAAATAATGTCATGTAAATGAGTTAACTTGGATTTCCTACCCTTGAATCCATAGGAAACTTTGTTCTAATGCACTATAATAATCAACCGAGTTTTTACACCAACAGGTCTGTCACTTACGTGTGGTGCCCACGTGAGGTCCCACACTTAATGAGCACAAGTCACGTGCAATAGGTACGCAAACTCCCAGCCATCTTCTTTGTCAAGAGAAGACGCATGCGTATGGAAGTCTGTGGGTCCTTCCGGATCCTTCGTTGTCCCTCTCACAAAAAAAACAAATCTCTCTCATTCTCGGCCCGCCGACTCGACTCACCTCCTGCACTGACAAACCGTGCACAAAAGTCAACATCATCACCCGAAAAAGGGGAGACACCATAATTCTCTCCCTTCTTCTCTCCTTCCTCCGAGTGATCCCTCTTCCTCCGAGTTTCACTCGACGGGCAAACACACTTGTGCTGCATAGTAATAATAAAAAGGTATAGAAAAATCAACCTACGAATCTATAATTAAATAGGTTAGTAATAATAAAAATGTAGAAAAATCAACCTACGAATCTATAATTAAATAGGTTAAACTAGGGTTTTGCCCACTACTACAGATCAAGGTTCAAACCTTGTTTATCAACTTGAATATGCTTACTATATGACATAAGAAGACTATGTACTTTGGTTTTCATTTTTCTGATTTTTTAAATTTTCTGCGCATTTGAATCTTGGTCAAATCCTAGGTTTGACCAAGATTAGACAAGTTTAATTAACACGTGAAAACGAATAAGTAAGCCTGGATCCTTCTTAGTCACTCTAAAATGAAGCATTTTGGGATGTTCTTGAAATTTCCATGTTTGAAACCCAAAACGACCTCTCTTCATGCTACACTTCATAAGATCGACCGAGTTTAGGGTTAGGGGTAGATACATGATTTGTATGGTTTGAATATGTCCAAACCTTGTTAATTTATCAACTTGAATGCTTACTATATGACATAAGAAGACTATATGCTTTTGTTTTTCATTTTTCTGATTTTTTTGAATTTTATGCCCATATATTTGAATCTTGGTCAAATCATATGTTTGACAAAGATTTAAACAAGTTTAAATTGTGAAAATGAAAAGGTAAGCATGGATCCTTATTAGTCACTCTAAATTAAATCTTTTGGGAGGTTCTTGAAATTTCCATGTTTGAAACCCAAAACCACTTCTCTTCATGATTGACTTCATAAGAAAGAGTTTAGGGTTTTAGGGGTAGATATATACATGATTTTTCTGGTTTGAATATGTCTAGACCTGGTTTATCAACTTGAATGCTTACTATACATATGACATATATAAGAATGCTATGTGCTTTGGTTTTTCATTCTCTTTTGATTTTTTTTCTAAATTTTTATGCCCATTTGAATCTTGGTCAAAATCTTTGGTTTGACAAGGATTTAAACAAGTTTAAAACATGAAAATGAAAAAGGGAAGTCTGTATATCCTTCTTTTAGTAACTCTAAAATGGAAGCTTTTGGGATGTTCTTGAAATTTCCATGTTTGAAAACAAAACGACTTCCCTTCATGCTAGACTTCATAAGATCGACAGGGGGTAGATACATGATTTGTCTGGTTTGGATATATCTAGACCTTGTTAATTTATCAACTTGAATGCTTACGATATGACATAAGAAGACAATGTGATTTGGTTTTTCAATTTTCTGATTTTTGAATATTGTGCCCACCCATTTGTATCTTCATGAAATCCTAGGTTTTACCAAGATAATTTAAACAAGTTTAAAACATGAAAACGAAAAGGGAAACATGTAACCTTCTCAGTCACTCTAAAATGAAGTTTTTGGGAGGTTTTTGAAATTTCCATGTTTGAAACCCAAAACCACTTCTCTTCATGCTTGACTTCATAAGACAAAGTTTAGGGTTAGGGGTATAGATACATGATTTGTATGGTTTGAATATGTCCAAACCTTGTTTATCAACTTGAATATGCTTACTATATGACATAAGAAGACTATGTACTTTGGTTTTTCATTTTTCTGATTTTTTTTTATTTTCTGCACATTTGAATCATATCTTGGTCAAATCCTAGGTTTGACCAAGATTTAGACAAGTTTAACACGTGAAAACGAATAAGTAAGCTTGGATCCTTCTTAGTCACTCTAAAATGAAGCTTTTGGGAGGTTCTTGAAATTTCCATGTTTGAAACCCAAAACCACTTCTCTTCATGATTGACTGAGTTTAATTATATAGGATTTTAGGGATATATACATGATTTTTCTGGTTTGAATATATATGTCTAGACCTTGTTTATCAACTTGAATGCTTACTATACATGTGACATATCTAAGAATGCTATGTGCTTTGGTTTTTCATTCTTTTGATTTTTTTCTGAATTTTTAGGCCATTTGAATCTTGGTCAAATCATTGGTTTGACCAAGATTTAAACAAGTTTAAAACATGAAAATGAAAAGGGAAGTCTGTATCCTTCTTAGTCACTCTAAAATGAAGCTTTTGGGATGTTCTTGAAATTTCAATGTTTGAAACCCAAAACGACTTCCCTTCATGCTAGACTTCATAAGATCGAAAGGGTAGATACATGATTTGTTCTGGTTTGGATATATCTAGACCTTGTTTATCAACTTGATTGCTTACGATATGACATAAGAAGACTATGTGATTTGGTTTTTCATTTTTCTGATTTTTTTGAACATTGTGCCCACCCATTTGTATCTTCATGAAATCCTTGTTTGACAAGCTAATTTAAACAAGTTTAAAACATGAAAATGAAAATGTAAGCATGTAACCTTCTCAGTCACCAAAATGAAGTTTTTGGGAGGTTTTTGAAATTTCCATGTTTGAAACCCAAAACCACTTCTCTTCATGCTTGACTTCATAAGACAAAGTTTAGGGTTAGGGGGTATATATAGATACATGATTTGTATGGTTTGAATATGTCCAAACCTTTTGTTTATCAACTTGAATATGCTTACTATATGACATAAGAAGACTATGTACTTTGGTTTTTCATTTTTCTGATTTTTTTTAATTTTCTGCGCATTTGAATCATATCTTGGTCAAATCCTAGGTTTTACCCTATGACATAAGAATGCTATATATGTGCTTTTGGTTGTTCATTCTTTTGATTTTTTCTGATTTTTTAGGCCCATTTGAATCTTGGTCAAATCCTAGGTTTGACCATGATTTAAACAAGTTTAAAACATGAAAATGAAAAGGTAAGCATGGATCCTTCTTAGTCACTCTAAAATGAAGCTTTTGGGATGTTCTTGAAATTTCCATGTTTGAAACCCAAAACGACTTCGATCTCTTTATGCTAGATTTCATAAGACTGAGTTTTAGGGTTAGGGGGTAGATACATGATTTGTCTAGTTTGAATATGTACATAGTACTCCCTCTATAGGAACTTGGAGAAAGCAACTGTTGTGCCACACAATTTTGTTGTTTTCCTATTTTTCTTTCATGAAGCTTTACGATGTGGTTCGTGTGTGGGGATCAAGCTCGTAATCTCGTTTCAATTACACAACCAACTACTCTGCTCATCCTTGCATGTAATTAACCAATATAGGAATTTGATTCCATGGAACTTTTTCAGTACATAAGTCTCCTCCTTAACTCCTCTAGTCTCTACCAAGCCGGCCGCCTCGCTACTTCCCTAGCTTCCTCCCTACAGCACACCTCGCCCCGTACGCGAGCTAGGTCCAGCCGGAGATGGGGCACAGCCGCCCCGCTGGAAGAATGCTCAGAGGAAGTCCGGGCAGGAGGACAAGGGTGACGCCATCCCGGATGAACTTCTCGGGCTGGTGTTCCTGCGCCTCACCTCGCCTCTGGATCTCGTCCGCGCCGCGTTCGCCTGCAGGAGCTGGCGCAAGGTCATCGCGGCGGAGGACTTCCGTGTCCTCTCCGCTCGCCACGGCGCGCCATCCTCCATAGTCGCCGGCCACTACCACATCAGCTTCTCCCATTGTCACTATCGGCCGTCTGGCTTGCTGCCCCACTTCGTTCCCTCTTCCTCGTCATGTTGGGCCGGGGTCGCCGCAAATAATCTCGCGCTCGACTTCCTCCCACGGGCGCCAAACGGCGACCTCAGTTTGGAGCTCGCCGACTCTCGGGGCGGCCTCCCTCCTTGCGGACTTCGACCACACCGAACACGGAAAGCCTTTCGAGCAGCCTTCACGTCTCGTCGTCTGCGATCCCCTGGCAGGTCAGCACGTGACGGTCCCTCCACCCCCGGCTGTTTCGCACACAACATTCGTAAGCTTGTTCCTGGGCGCCGCCCTCCATGGCGAGGACGCTGCGGCGCGCATCAGTCTGTCAAAAGGGTGACGTGCCTGATCTATCATGACGGCATCCGCAAGACCTGCGTGTTCTCGCTGGCCCTGGTGGCCACGCTGGACCTCCTCCGGCGCCATCGTGCCTCTCCACGCCACGCACACAGGCCGGTCGGATATCCTCTTTGTGGGGTGCAATGCCCGTTTCTTCCAGTGGTACGTGTTCGGTGGGCTCGGAAACTTCATTCTTGCTCTCGACAGAGAATCCGGCGAGCTCTCACGCTTCGAGAGAGCTCGAGACGAGGACCTGGCTTCACACCGTGCCGATTGAGATGCTGGGGCCCTCGCGCGTGCTGAATTGGTACGTGCTAGAGCTTCCGTGGCCACCTACCTTCCGAGCTTGCTTATCCTAGATTCTGGCTTCCTGGGTTGGATTAGTGTCGGCCATGGTGTCGTCGACATGGTCTGGAGGTTGAAGACGAAGGGCATCTCTAGGATTTTGTTGTAATTTCGTTTTTTTTCAGGTGTTTTGTACTATTTGATGTTTCTCTTAATGCCAGAGGGTTTATTTGCACTAGTCATACTTGACATAGCTGTACGTTTTGAAGATTAACTTGTTCATCATGATCCGAACTTCTCATACTCTTAATGCCAGAGGGTTTATTTGCACTAGTCATACTTGACATAACTTCGAACTTGTTTTGAGTAATACGTAGTATGGTATACTAGAATAGGAGGAGTAACACTTTTCACATTTGGGCCAAATATAAAGTACTACCTCCATTTCAAGGAATAAGGCGCACGCGTACTCCAAGACGTATCTTTTGGTCAGATTACCTTGACCATTGAATTGACAAGACAACACACAGAGCATTGGGGCGTGCTCGATGGTGCTAGCTGCTATACAGACATGTGATAGGCATCGCGGAAGCGTCGCAAATAGAAAACAAATCATATTTTTTGGGGAGGATGTTTTGGCTCCTGGTTGCGTATGCTCCCTTTAGTTTGAACTGCAACATCTATATATTTTGAAATGTAAAAAAATCCAAACAAAAAATTAATCTTTTCATCTTCACATGCTAGAGCGCATAAAGTCTTTCCATAAAAAACTAAATTGTCGTTTGGGCTATGTAAAAAAGATAAAATTTATTGCTAAAAATAAAGCTGTTTACATCAACCACAAAAAATATCGGCTTTTCACGAAACTACACGAACACACATAGATTATCGAGAAGTACATGCGGATTTTTTTGTTAGAATTTTTTGAAAATTAAAAATATGTTTTTTTGGGTCGAGGTAGCATATCCGCCCAATAGCCGAATTAAATTTCCGATTTTTTGGACTGACAATTTCATCGGGAAGACATGGATGCGCAGACACGTGCAAGGCAAGACATCGATTTGACCGGACGTACTTAGGCAGGTCAGGCTGCCATTACTTATTCCGGGCAGGTGAGTACTAGAACTCAAAGTCCTCCTCAGCGTCTCTCCTCTCTCTCTGTCTTTATTGAGTGTACTATTAGCGGACTCAAAGTCAGGGAAATGTTTGAGATGCAAAGTAAGAGAATATTTACCAGTATAATTGGTTGATTAGAAGATTAAGTGGTGAAATCACAACAGATTGGAGCAGTACATGGTGGAAACCCGCAAAATATCCTTCCAAATGGTGTTTTTGTGCAACATACGAAGTATGAGGTGGTGGAACTTGAGGCCAGTGACTTTACTTACTCCAAAATGCAACTTTACGTACATGAGCCATCGGATCAAGATCCAACGGACACAGTTGATCCAGAATTTGTAGTCACATTTTAAGTTGCTCGAAAAAAATCGAAAACATTACAGTAAGATATATATCTTTCTTAAGTATTCTGGTAAAGTTTTACTTCATTTGAAAATTGAGTTTAATTTTAAGTTTAAAATTTGGATCAACCATGTGCGTTGGATCTTGATCGAATGACTCACGTACAAGTCGCCAGTGAAGTTATTGATCTCGTTCCTTGGTGGAATCTGCAATTCCCTCCCCTATATATACTATACAAGTCGAAGACTACGACCCTCTATCCCTATCTCCTTCACATCCTCTAAATTCATATTCCCATTTAGAATCGTTGGGCATGGAGGTTCCCCCTGGTAGCTTTAGAGGCTTTTGTCGACGATGCTAATTTGAGAAGACTGCTCACCTACGGTTTGTGCTCTCAATCCGCACAACCTCCATTTTGGTGGGTTAGTACTTTCTTCACTAGGTTCATCAAGATGTATTTTAATTTGGGCTAACAGTCGTGTTAATTTCCTTGTATTAAGCAGTGCTGTTCGTGCAAGAAGGTTGCATGCGACAGCTGCGCTAGGAACCTGCCCGGTGGCGCGTGCCCGGGATGCCAGGGCGTCTTCCAAGGTGAAAGTCCTCCATCTGAAAGCATGTACTTTTCCCGTGAATGTGTTATGGAAAAGAATGTGGTGAGAAGAACGTTCATCTGCGGTTTGTGCTCTCAAATCGCACGACGTCCACTATAACGGGTTAGTACTTTCTTCACTAGGTTCCACCCAACTATATTTTTCTTTGGGCCAACAGTCATGTAAATTTCCTTGTATTAAGCAGTGCATTCGCATGGGGGAGGGACATCACATTGCATGCGGAAGCTGCTTAAGAAACCTACCCAGTCTCGTGTGCCCGAACTGCGATGGCATCTACGAAGAGGATGAGGATTTAAGTAGATTTGCCTCCTTGTTTAAGGTGGATTGCAGCAACGATGGTTGCGACATGAGCGGCGACTTGCTCGAATACTTTCAACATGAGGCGACGTGCCCGCATGCGCCAACGAGACGGTAGGTGGTTGATCTTGCCGGTCTCGATGGAGAAGATGATCACGCTTTGAGGCTAATCTGAGCTCGGTGGAGAAGGACCGGATGGAGTTTCCTTTTCTAGAACTAGAGTTCTTTTTGTACTTTTGGATGTCTTGTCTGTAGTTTCCTTTTACTTGGAGGGTCCTCCTAGCTTGCAGTCTGTAATCCCACCGTCATCATAATATAAAAGCAGTGTCGCGAGGTCCTTCGGGACATTTCTGTGTTCAAAAAATGTATGATTTTAGACATGTCGTCTATTTATGTGTGCGATGTTGTATCATCTATTACCGTGATTAGTTTGAACGTGTCCATGTCCTAGAACAAAACTTCGGCATGATGTACTTGTATGTTTAATTGAATTCGACCAAGTATAATGTGGAACCGATCATTGCGAGCATATGGAGATTGCGAACCGGTAATTGACAGGTGGTACATGCTCTATCTTAATCTTGTTTATCTAATGGTAATTGCAATTTATGCGGTACTGAAATAATTAGTTTTAGTTATAAACAGGGACTCTTCGGACGGGGGCTCCTTTTCAAACAAGACCGGGGAGATTTATGAAGTGCTAGAAGGGAACAAATTACTACATGAGTGTTTTGCGTGAAATGGTTAAAATTTGTAGTGGCAGATTGCCGCCAATGCAATTTTTTCATGTGGTTGATATGGTAGGATGGACATTTCAAAATTTCACGAATTATTTCGGTTTGTGACCATATATTAAATTAGTTCTGGGCTCATTTCCATATAATTTGAAATTTCAACGCGAAGTACACGAAGTACAATTAAAAAAGGGGAAACTATATATACGTGATGTGCACTAAATGTGTGGTACCCCCAAAAAATGACCAAACATATGCGTTGCATCCAAGTACGTAACACCCATATGGCAAACGAAAGCATTGAGTAGTTGTTTGTGATGTAAGTAATCTACATATATATCAAAATACCAAACATGGCACACCAAAATATTTTTTAGAAGAACTTACCAGATTTTGGCACCATGCATGTTGGAGTTTTTTTTTTGACAGAATCCATCTTGGAGTTCGCATGGCTCTCTTCCGAAGTGAGAGGTGAGTTGGTTAATGCTAGAACCATGGCAAACTTCCGAATGTTAGTAATTTATCATGGATTCATCATTTGTGATGAAATACCTAGGAACAATGCCAAACATGACCTACCTATGTTCTTGAGAATATTCCCTTTCACCGATTTTGGCACCATGTGTGTTTTTAAGTACGTTTGCATGCCTTCTTGATTGGTTATTAAAATACCATGTCAAACTGTCGATACATGGAAAATTCCTTTGCTACAATCAAATAAACTTCGGGCTCCTTTTATTCAAAGGAATATGGAGGGCGTAGGAATATGAAAGGTGCATGATTGGAATGTTATGCCAAGTTGAATCCTATAGGAACATGATGTGTCTTTGATTGTGGCAAAGGAACTTTTCCATGAGGTATTAGCTAATGGTTTTTTCCTATAAGATTTGCACTACAAGATTCCTATATGAATAGTTCCTATGAATCAAATGACTTGTATAGGAATTTTTCCCATAAGAACCGAATCCAACATAATTCCTATGACAATCATATGAATCAAAGGAGCACGATTCCCATAGGATTGAAGTAGACATGACATCCCAATTCTATGATTTTCCTTTTCCTATACTTTCCATTTCCTATGAACCAAAGGAGGCCTAACTAGTTGGCCATACTGAAACAATTGCCAAATAAATGCCGTGCATCCTATGGCCCCCGTGAGTTTGACCTAAATTTGAAATCATGGTAAAAGGTGCTTAAAATAGGCAAATAAAAGCATCTAGTCAATTTTTTTTAGGATGTAGTACTACCTAGGGAAAATACCAAACATGCCATAATGCAAACTGTGTTTTAGAGAGTAGCCCTTCAAAAAAGTTGGCATCCACTTGTTGATTTTGCTATCGACATGACAAAATAACTGATCAGATGACCAAGTGGTAAAAATTGCAACAGATTAGACCACCACATGGTGGAAACTGCTAAAAATCATGAAAACTGCAAAGAAAAAGTTAAAGTGGTGGTTTGTGCAGCATATGGAGGATTGAGTAGTACACGTTGGATGTGCACTACCGTGTGCCCGTGGTAAATGTTCGCCTATTATGATGATGGCAAGAAAAATGATGTTTTCTCTGCTGAAACTGTCCCGAGCTGATTTGACGAGACAAAATACAGCTACACGGCGTGCAAGGGACGGCTATACAGTACATTAGCTTCTTCTCGGGTCACACGCCTGCACCACAGGTGCAGTAAGTGCAGCAGAGACCAGAGAGAGAAGGAACGCCCGTATTATATTTGATTTCAATTCATATTGTTTTTTTCCTTGCCTCTCCGTCTTCTTCACCGCCATCTTCTCGGGTGTTTTCAAGAGTGATTATCAAGTGGAGAGACAATTGCATTGGGAAAGTCTCTCCACTTGATAATCTCTGTTGAAAACTCGCACGTCTTGTGAAATGTGAAGGCTGCACGCGTGGGGAAGGGAGACGCAAACGCCGCACCGCATCATTAGTAGTATACCTTTCTCTCCTCAGGCACCCCGGCTGGCCGCCCGCCGCAATAGTTCCTTGCATAGCGCTTGCCGTCTCCTCCAAAAAAACCCAGCGCACTTGCATCCGCCATCCACCTAAATCCACCGCCGAGTACCTTTCTGTCCTCACCACCGCCGCTGCGCCTATTCCCCTGTCCAGCAGACGACTGCGGCGTTGCGTGTGTCGCCGCCGTGTCAGATGGAGGCGGAGCAACTCCCGAAGGCGGGTCGAGCCAGATCGGGAAGAGCCTGTCGAGCCTCGACCTCATCAGCCGCCTCCCGACGAGATGCTGCACATCATCATCTCCCTCCTGCCCATGATATCCGCTGTAAGGACAACATTGCTCTCCCGGTGGCGCCACCTCTGGCGCTCCGTCCCACTTAACCTCCTCGTCGGCGACAACGACCTCATCAGCCGCCTACCGGACCAGATTCTCATCATCTCCCACCTGCCCACTGTATCCGCTGTAAGCACAACCTTGGTCTCCAAACGGTGGCGCCACCTCTGGCACTCCGTCCCACTTAACCTCGAGATCGACGACGAACTCGCCAAGCAAAACCACAACGCATCGCCGCGGTCTCCATCTCGCCGTCACCCCGCCCCCGCTAAGCGTGTCAATCGACCCCTTCAGAACCACTTGCAAGGTCGACACCACGCTCGACAGCTGGTTCCGGTCCAGCACCCTATCTTGCGTCGAGAACCTCAGATTCGATGCTGGAACTGTGATGCGCTCCTTCCCGCTGTCCGCGTTCCGCTGCGCATTGTCAGCATTTCTACTTGCTATTTGCCCGAGATTCATGCCAACTCCATGCTTCTTTTCCCCCAACTCAAAAGGCTCTTGCTCTATGACGTCTACATCTGTAAGGCGACGAACATCGACCGCCTGTTCACCCGCTGTATTGTGCTCGAGGCACTTCACCTTGAGGGGGTCCACGGGTTCACCCAACTCAACATTCAAATGCCAAATCTTCGTACAATTAGTGTGGCTAGCTATTGGAAACGCAACACCACCGAACTTATTCAGTTAGACACGGTGCAAATTATGGATGCATCTTGCCTCGAGAGATTGGTCATATGCGTTGATGATGTTCCACTACTAATCCAGGTCGCCAACGCACCAAAGTTGATGGTGTTGGGCTTTGCGTCGTACCCTGGCTGCCAACTTGTTATTGGACGCATAAACTTTTTGGTAGAACAGCCTTCTTCTTGTTGAATTAACTCACATTTTTGTTATTTTTTTTGACATATGTACCATTGTCCTGTAGAGGATGATGCCCATAAGCTTGGAAAATTCTCTGTGCACAGTGAAGAACTTGGTTCTAAAATCTGACGGCCCTCGTCTGGATCAACTACTTGCATTTCTTATATGCTTTCCCTGCACGGAGAAGCTATATATCCAGGTAAATTCGTTGTTGTTAACTGTTTACCACTATGAGCAAAAACTGTAGAGTTACATGGAGTTAACCTGTTATTACTTATTAGCCTAGATCAGTTGAACAATTGTACTAGAAGAACATCCACAATGGAGTTATATTATGTTGGTTCAAAACTAAACTTCTTGTCATACAATGTGTTGTATCTTGTGCATGTTTCATATAAACACATGATAATATGTGATCCGTAAAAAAGAGAAGACATATGTAAATAGTGTGACTTACTATTTACACATCATTTGTTATTTTTTTGTGTAGATCACATATTATCATATTTTTGGATGAAACTTCACATAAGCACATGATAGAACACAATGTATGTCCAGACTTTTAGTTTACATTTTTTTTGGAAACTTGGAAGTGTCAAAAGAAAAATGGGGTGCACCCGCAACTAGTTGCGGATTGGAGTTTCCCATGTTGGTAACCTTTCCCCAACTTTACAATGACAATAACAGATGTAAAAAAGTGCATCTATCAAATTGGAACGTGTCAGGGGATTATGTTGTTCCACGGTCCTCAATTAACACATGATTCAACTCACCTGAGATATTCATTAGTTGATAGCTATGAAGTACTTTGTTATTGTACTGACTACTTAATTTGACTTCTTTGCAGTTTTATAGAACCGGCAATAAGGTTCATGTGCTGCATAATGAGCCAGCCTGTCCCATTGAATGCCTTGATCTCCACCTCAAAGAAATTTCGATTTCTGACTACCGAGGAAGGAGAAATGATGTTATTGTCTCCAGGTTCTTTATACAGAACACTAGAATGCTCAAAGTAATGAATTTTGGTGTAAGATATCATCACAAGGAGATCTGGTGGGATACCCAGTTCAAGCAGCTAGACCTGAAGAACACCGCTTATAGAGATGTTGATTTTCAGTTTGGATATTTACCATCCTTAGATAAGTTCAGCTCGGACGGTGTTCTTAGCTGGTTGGTACATGACTTGTCAGTGGTTGATCCCTTTGCTAGAGGGATATATGCAAGAGAAGGGCCAATTTCTGCATAGTGTTAGTTTAACTCCCTATATTTTGTACTGGTCTGAACAATATATTTTATCACTCTGTTAATGTAGTTCAGACTTGATGTTATTCTTGTGAACATGGTCTAATATTCTAATGCTTTCGCGATGTATGTACTACTAGTGATATTTACAGAAGCTAGCAATTGGTTGACAAAATTTACTAAAAAAAGCCTGTAACGCATGTTCACATTCAGTTCGTCAATGCTAGTGTTCACAGAGGAAAGGTTTATTGTTCACAGAGGCTGACATGTGGGGCCCATGAGCCAGCAGAGTCCTCAACGTTTCAAAGCAGGAATCAAAAATAAATGAAGTAGCCACAAATTATGGTAAAAATAACTCCAAGAAAGGAAACTTCTTTTGTAAATAGAGGACGACATGCGGGTCCCATTTTGCACGGGATCGAAGAAAAAGGCAAGTGACCAAATATCAGAGCCAAAAATAATCCACGAAAAGAAACTTTTATTGTATGAGGATGACATGTGGGTCCCATTTTGCAATAGCGGTCTCATAGTTTCCAGCGGCACAGATCAAAAGAAAAAGAAGTAGCCAGAAATCAGGGTGTCAAAAAATCCATGAAAAGAAAGATTTCAATTGGGCTGCATCTGGACACATCTGGGCCTTCGAACTATCGTGCTGGAAGCCTTTGACTCGTACAATTTAAGCCCACTCCAAAACAGGAAAGTCCTATGCTTGGCAAAACAAAAAACAAGGAGATTCAACATATAAGTTTGTTTATGTAAAAACAAAGATTTAATTTATCCCTTTGAAATAGCTCAGAGCGAAATACACTGTTTATTGTCTGCAAAATAATCAAGATATCACATGTTTCTTGTACGGGAGGCTGACATCGTGGACCCATGAGCCAGCAGCGTCAACGTTTTAAAGGCAGGGGATCGAAAGAAAAATAAACCAAAAATCAGTTGGTAAAAATCCAAGAAAATAAACATTTATCGTTCTAAGAGGATGACATGCGGGACCCTTGAGGCAGCAGCATCCTCAACCTTTGCATAAAGAGGATTTGCAGACGGGGAGGCTGACATTGGGGACCCATGAGCCGCAGTCGCAACGTTTAAAGCGGCAGGAGATCGAAAGAAAAATAAGCCAAAAATCAGTTGGTAAACAAAATCAAGAAAAGAAACAATTACCTTTCTGAGGGGATGACATGCGGGACCCATGAGGCAGCAGCATCCTCAACTATTCTAAGGCGGCAGGGGATCAAAAGAAAAAGGAAATAGCCGAAAATCGAGGGTAAAAATAAATCCAACAAAGGAAACTTTTAGGATTTGCTAAGAAACAGTCGACTTATTCTTTTTTGGCATCAGTCGAATTTCTGTCCAACCAATTAGGCATCGCGATTGTGGACTTGCACGTGTTTCTCTGAGCCACTGTGTACCGTACTTTAGCCATCTGCTATAGCTGCACACGTTTGTGTGGGGAGGTTTTGGATGTAAAACGCGTGCATGACTAAGTCAGCGGATAGATATTTACTGAACTTTTTGTGTAAATTTGTATATGACGAATTACAGTCCATTACACTGGTATTTACATGATTTGGAACATGTAAAATTAGGCAAACAAGTCTGTAATTTTACTTTCAAATCATGTAGACGATTTTCTTTCAGTTTCCCCATCTCACAGTTTACAGTCCATTACAACTATGTTTACATAATACAAAACATGTAATTTTCGCCAAACAACGTTTTAAGGTCTTTAAATCATGTATTATGGATTTTTTTTCTGTTTGCAACTTGTTTGTCTGTTGCTAATTATAGGGATTTAGCCCACATACAAGGCTTGGTAAAATTCTTTTTTTATGGGCTTGACTGATTTTTGCCTATGCCATGTGCCGTCTTATAATTTGAAGAAAAACTGACTTACGCTGAATTGAAAATCAGTCAGCTGACAAATAGACATCCCCAACTTTTATTGTTCATAGAGGATGACATGCGGCACCCATGAGCCAGCAGCCTCAACGTTTCAAAGTCGGCATGAGATCGAAAGAAAAAGGCAAGTGACCAAATATCAGGAGCCAAAGATAATCCAAGAAAAGAAACTTTATTGTACATAGAGGATGACATGCGGGTCCCATTTAGCAGCAGCTGTATCAACGTTTGAGAGGCGGCAAGCGATCGAAAGAAAAAGGCAAGTGACCAAATATGAGGTGCCAAAAAAATCCAAGAAAAGAAAGTTTTATAGTACATAGAGGATGACATGCGGGTCCCATTTAGCATCAGCGGTATCACCGTTTGAGAAGCAGGGGATCAAAAGAAAAAGGAAATAACCAGAAATTAATTAGGGGTCAAAAATAAATCCACCAAAGGAAACTTTTATTGTTCATAGAGGATGACATGTGGGACCCACTGCCAACAGCGTCCTCATCGTTTCAAAGGGGGCAGGGGATCAAAAGAAAAAGGCAAATATCCAGAAATTAGGGGTAAAAAATAACTCCAAGAAAGGAAACTTTTATTGTTCGTAGAGGATGACATGCGGACCCATGAGCCAGCAGAATCCTCAACGTTTCAAAGGCGGCAGATCAAAAGAAAAGGCAAGTGACCAAATATCGAGCCAAAAATAATCCAAGATTTATTGTACATAGAGGATGACATGCGGGTCCCATTTTGCAGCAGCGGTCTCAATGTTTCAAATGCGTCTTGAGATCAAAAGAAAAGAACGTAGCTAGAAATTAGGGCTCAAAATAATCCAAGAAAAGAAAGTTGATGGACATAGAGGATGACATGAGGGTCCCATTTAGCAGCAGGTTCCTCAACGTTTCAAACGTGGCATGAGATCGAAAGAAAAGGCAAGTGACCAAATATCAAGAGCCAAAAATAGTCCAAGAAAAGAAACTTGAATGTACATAGAGGATGACATGTGGTCCCATATAGCAGAACGTATCAACGTTTGAGATGCGCAGGCGATCGAAAGAAAAAGGCAAGTGACCAAATATGAGGTGCCAAAAAAATCCAAGAAAAGAAAGTTTTATAGTACATAGTGGATGACATGCGGTCCCTTGAGCCAAAGCAGCTTCAACGTTTCAAAGGTGGGATCAAAAGAAAAAGGCAAGCCAAAAATCGAGGGTGAAAAAATCCAACAAAGGAAAGTTTTATAGCACATAGAGGATGACATGCGTCCCATGAGCCAGAGGTTCCTCAACGTTTCAAACGTGGCATGAGATCGAAAGAAAAAGGCAAGTGACGAAATATCGGGAGCCAAAATAATTCAAGAAAAGAAACTTGATTGTACATAGAGGATGACATGCGGGTCCCATGTGTAAGCAGCTTACTCAACGCGGCAGGGCATCAAAAGAAAAGGAAATAGACAAAAATCGAGAGTGAAAAAAAACCGTAGAAAATAAACTTTTATAGCACATAGAGGATGACATGCGTCCCACGAGCCACAGGTTCCTCAAAGTTTCAAACGTGGCATGAGATCGAAAGAAAAAAGGCAAGTGACCAAATATCAGAGCCAAAAATAATCCAAGAAAAGAAAGTTTATTGTACGTAGAGGATGACATGGGTCCCATTTTGCTGTATCACCGTTTGAGAGGCCGCACGGATCGAAAGAAAAAGGCAAGTGACCAAATATCGTGAGCCAAAAATAATCCAAGAAAAGAAATTTTATTGTACGTAGATGACACATGGGTCCCATTTTGCAGCAACTTCTCAACGGCGGCACAGACCAAAAGAAAAATGAAGTAGCCAGAAATCAGGGGTGAAAATCCAAGAAGAAAGATTTCAATTCGCATCTAGACATCTGGCTTTCGAACTATCCTCTTGGCCTTTTGACTCGTACAATTTCAGCCCACTCCAAAACAGGAAAGTTCCGAATTTTCTAGAAAGTCCTATGCTTCAAAGACAAAAAACAAGGAGATTCAACATATAAGTTTGTTTATGTAAAAATAAAGATTTAATTATTCGTTTGAAATAGCTCAGAGCGAATACATTGTTTATTGTAAAATAATCAAGATATCATATGTTTCTTGGGGGAGGCTGACATCGGGACCCATGAGCCAACAAATCAACGTTTTAAAGGCGGGGATGGAAAGAAAATAAACCAAAAATCTGTTGGTAAAAAATCCAAGAAAAGAAACATTTTCGAGAGGATGACATGCGGGACCCATGAGGCAGCAGCATCTCGCGTTTATTGTTCATAGAGGTTGACATGTGGGACCCGTGAGCCAGCCAGCGTCCTCAACGTTTTAAAGGCTGCAGATCGGAAAAAATAAGCCAAAAATCGTTTGGTCAACAAAATCCAAGAAAATAAACATTTATTGCCGAGAGGATGACATAACCCATGAGGCGAAGATCCTCAACGATTCCAAAGGCAGGGAAATATCCAGAATTAATGAGGGGTTCAAAATAAATCCATCAAAGGAAACTTTATTGTTCATAGAGGATGACATGTGGGACCGACCACAACAACGTCTCATCGCTTCTGAGGGGGCAGAGATCAAAAGAAAAAGGCAAATAGCCGAAATTAGGGGTAAAAATAACTCCAAGAAAGGAAACTTTTATTGTTCGTAGAGGATGACATGCGGGACCCATGAGCCAGCAGCCTACTCAACGTTTCAAAGGCGGCATGAGATCGAAAGAAAAGGCAAGTGACAAAATATCAGGAGCCAAAGATAATCCAAGAAAAGAAACTTTATTGTACGTAGAGGATGACATGTCCCATTTAGCAGACAGTCTCAGCGCTTCAAATGTTTGAGATCAAAAGAAAAATAAAGTTGATTGTACATAGAGGATGACATGGTCCCATGAGTCAGCCTACCATACGTTTCAAGGCGGGGATCAAAAGAAAAGGAAATAGCCAAAAATCAGAGGGTGAAAAAATAAAGAAAATAGACTTTTATAGTACATAGAGGATGACATGCGGGTCCCATGAGCCAAGCAGGTTCCTCAACGTTTCAAACTTGGCATGAGATCGAAAGAAAAGGCAAGTGACCAAATATGAGGAGCCAAAATAATTCAAGAAAAGAAAGTTTTATAGTACATAGAGGATGACATGCGGGTCCCATTTAGCAAAGAGCGGTATCCGTTTGAGAGGCGTAGGGGATCAAAAGAAAAAAGAAATTGCCAAAAATCAGATGGTGAAAAAAACCAAGAAAATGAACTTTTATAGTACATAGAGGATGACATGCGGTCCCATGAGTGCAGGTTCCTCAACGTTTCAAACGTGGCATGAGATCGAAAGAAAAAGGCAAGTGAAAAATATCAGAGCCAAAATAATTCAAGAAAAGAAAGTTTTATAGTACATAGAGGATGACATGGGTCCCATTTAGCAGCAGCGTATCACCGTTGAGAGGCGGATCGAAAGAAAAAGGCAAGTGAAAAAATATGAGGAGCCAAAATAATTCAAGAAAAGAAAGTTTTATAGTACATAGAGGATGACATGGGTCCCATTTAGCGCAGCGGTATCACCTGCTTGAGAGGCAGCAGTGATCGAAAGAAAAGTCAAGTGACGAAATATGAGGTGCCAAAAAATCCAAGAAAAGAAAGTTTTATAGTACATAGAGGATGACATGCGGTCCCATTTAGCAGAGAGGTATCACTGTTTGAGAGGCAGCAGGGGATCGAAAGAAAAAGTCAAGTGACCAAATATGAGGTGCCAAAAATCCAAGAAAAGAAAGTTTTATAGTACATAGAGGATGACATGGTCCCATTTAGCAACAGCGGTATCACCGTTTGAGAGGCGGCAGTGATCGAAAGAAAAAGTCAAGTGACCAAATGAGGTGCCAAAAAAATCCAAGAAAAGAAAGTTTTATAGTACATAGAGGATGACATGCGGGTCCCAACTAGCAGCAGCGGTATCACCGTTTGAGAGGCGGCAGGATCGAAAGAAAAGGCAAGTGACCAAATTTGAGGTGCAAAAATAATCCAGAAAAGAAATTATAGTACATAGAGGATGACATGCGGGTCCCGCTAGCAGCTATCACCGTTTGAGAGGCGGCAGGGATCGAAAGAAAAAGGCAAGTGACCAAATTTGAGGTGCCAAAAATAATCCAGAAAAGAAAGTTTTATAGTACATAGAGGATGACATGCGGGTCCTTTAGGCAGCGGTATCACCGTTTGAGAGGCTACAATCAGAAAAAGGCAAGTGACCAAATTTGAGGTGCCAAAAAACTCCAAGAAAAGAAAGTTGATTGCACATAGAGGATGACATGCGGGTCCCATTTAGCAGCAGCGGTCTCAACGTTTCCAAGGCGGCAAGGGATCAAAAGAAAAAGGAAGTAGCCAGAAATCAGGGGGTCAAAAAAATCCAAGAATAGAAAGAATTTTGGTTCATAGAGGATGACATGCGGGACCCATGATCCTGCATCGTAAACGGCTCGATCGGAGAACGTTGAACGAGATGGCGCGATGTAGAAAAAAACAATGCGAGAAGGCCATCTGGGCCCTACATCCCCGGTGCGGATTTGCGTTGACTCGGCCGGCGAACCCGAGATTTCGAGATGCACCACGTCCCGGGCCACCATACGCCACGTTTTGGCCGCTTTCGTCGGGCTAGGTGGCCTCAAAAACGAGAAAGTTTTGACATGCACCACGGAGGACCAAAATCGTCGGCCATGGTACACCAGCAACCACGGCGCGACTTCAACTTCGTCGGCCATGGCAACTTTTCTTGTAGTGTAAAGGCTAAATTTATAGCACTAGCATTAGGACTTTTAGCAAGTTTTTGTAAGAACTTTATAACTTCAGAGATGTGGCAATCATCAAAATCTAAATCATTATGAGCTACAGCAATGGGATCATTGTTCCCAAGGTTGGAAAATTACATTTATCACAAGCGCACAGTTTTAGCAATTTCTGCAGTTTTGTACGCTTTGCACTAGGAGTAGAAACATTTCCAACACCAATTATTTTACCATTGATAGTAGGAGGTGCAGCAACATGTGAAGAATTAGCATTACTAGTGGTGGTAATAGTCCAAACTTTAGCTACATTATTCTCTTTAGCTAGTTTTTCATTTTCTTCTCTATCCCACCTAGCACTAATTCCGCCATTAATCTTATATTCTCATTTATTCTAACTTGATGGCATTTGCTGTAGTAGTAATCTTATTATCAATATCATTATTAGGCATAACTTTCAATTTTAAAAGATTAACATCGAGGCAAGCCTATCAACTCTAGAAGCAATAGTATCAATTTTATCAAGCTTTTCCTCAACAGATTTGTTAAAAGCAGTTTGTGTACTAATAAATTCTTTAAGCATGGCTTCAAGACCAGAGGGTACACTCCTATTATTGTTGTAAGAATTCCCATAAGAATTACCATAACCATTACCATTAGCAGAAGGATATGGCCTATAGTTATTACCAAAGTTGTTCCTATAAGCATTGTTGTTGAAATTATTATTTTTAATGAAATTCACATCAACATTTTCTTCTTGAGCAACCAATGAAGCTAAAGGAACATTATTTGGGTCAACATTAGATCTACCATTCACAAGCATAGACATAATCACATCAATCTTATCACTCAAGGAAGAGGTTTCTTCAATAGAATTTACCTTCTTACCTTGTGGAGTTCTTGTGCCATTCGAGTAATTTATCATCATATCATCAAGAAGTTTTGTAGTCGCCCCCAATGTGATGGACCTAAAGGTACTCCAGCATTGAATCCAATAAATTCGCTAAGAAAAATTTAGTCCTGCATAGAAGGTTTGGATGATCATCCAAGTAGTCGGTCCATGGGTTTCTTTACCAAAGTTTTCATTCTCTCCCATGCTTGAGCAACATGTTCAGTATCTAATTGTTTAAAATTCATTATGCTACTTCTCAAAGATATAATTTTAGCTGGATAATATCTACCAATAAAAGCATCCTTACATTTAGTCCATGAATCAATACTATTCTTAGGCAAAGATAGCAACCAATCTTTAGCTCTTCCTCTTAATGAGAAAGGAAACACTTTCAATTTAATAATATCACCATCTACATTTTTATACTTTTGCATTTCACAAAGTTCAACAAAATTATTGAGATGGGCAGCAGCATCATCAGAACTAACACCAGAAAATTGATCTCTCATGACAAGATTTAATAAAGCAGGTTTAATTTCAAAGAATTCTGCTGTAGTAGCAGGTGGAGCAATAGGTGTGCATAAGAAATCATTATTATTTGCACTTGTGAAGTCACACAACTTAGTATTTTCAGGGGTATTCATTTTAGCAACAGTAAATAAAACAAACTAGATAAATTAAATGCAAGTAACTAATTTTTTTGTGTTTTCGATATAGAGAGCAAGACAGTAAATAAAGTAAAACTAGCAACTAATTTTTTTGTGTTTTGATTTAGTGCAGCAAACAAAGTAGTAAATAAAATAAAGCAAGACAAAAACAAAGTAAAGAGATTGAGAAGTGGAGACTCCCTTGAGCAGTCTTGATTCCCGCAACGCGCCAAAAAGAGCCAAGGCGCTGACGTGGGAGATATAAATCTTTGTGATGTAACTTTTATTCGATCCAGCAACGGCGTAAAAAGAGCTTGATGGCGTGTAACTCACACGTTCGTTGGGAACCCCAAGAGGAAGGTATGATGCGCACAGTAGCAAGTTTTCCTCTAAAGAAACCAAGGTTTAATCGAACCAGTAGGAGCCAAGAAGCACGTTGAAGGTTGATGGTCGCGAAATGTGATGCGGCGCAACACCAGGATTCCTGCGCCAACGTGAATCACAACAAATCCAAAGTACTTTGCCCCAACGAAACAGTTGAGGTTGTCAATCTCACCGCTTGCTGTAACAAAGGATTAAGCGTATCGAGTGGAAGATGGCAAAGAAAACAGAAACAAGTAGATTGTATGCTATGTAAAGAATAGGACCGGGGTCCACAGTTCACTAGAGGTGTTCTCCCATAAGATAAAAAGCATGTTGGGTGAACAAATTACACAGTGGCAATTGACAAATAGAGAAAGGCATAACAATGCATATACATGATATGATAAATATAGTGAGATTTAATTGGGCATTACGACAAATACATAGACCGCCATCCAAATGCATCTATGCCTAAAAAGTCCACCTTCAGTTATCATCCGAACCCTATTCGTATTAAGTTGCTAAGCAAGACAATTGCATTAAGTATGGTGCGTAATGTAACCGACAACTACATCCTTAGACATAGAATCAATGTTTTATCCCTAGTGGCAACAGCACATCCACAACCTTAGAACTTTCTGTCACTGTCCCAGATTTAATGGAGGCATGAACCCACTATCGAGCATAAATACCCTCTTGGAGTTAAGAATAAAAACTTGGCCAGAGCCTCTACTAATAACGGAGAGCATGCAAGATCATAAACAACACATAAACAATAGATTGATAATCACCATAATCATAGTACTCTCTATCCATCGGATCCCGACAAACACAACATATAGAATTACAGATAGATGATCTTGATCATGTTAGGCAGCTCACAAGATCCAACAATGAAGCACAACAAGGAGAAGACGACCATCTAGCTACGCTATGGACCCATGGTCCAGGGTGAACTACTCACTCATCACTCCGGAGGCGACCATGGCGGTGTAGAGTCCTCCGGAGATGAATCCCTCCGCAGGGTGCCGGAGGCGATCTCCGAACCCCGAGATGGATTCGCGCGGCGGCTCTGGAAGGTTTTCCGTATCGTGGCTCTCGGTACTGGGGTTTTGCGACGGAGGCTTGAAGTAGGCGGAAGGTCAACGGGGGGCCACACGAGAGCCCAGGGTAGGTCGCGGCCGGGCCTGGGCCGCGCCGCCGCTCGGCTGCCTCGTGGCCCCACTTCGTTATCTCTTCGGTCTTCTGGAAGCTGCAAAAATAGGACCCCGCGAAAGTTTCGTCCATTCCGAGAATATTTACTAGGATTTCTGAAACCAACAGCAGAAACAAAGAAGCGGCTCTTGCATCTTGTTAATAGGTTAGTTCCAAATGCATAAATATGACATATAATGTGCATAAAACATGTAGGTATCATCAATAAAGTAGCATGGAACATAAGAAATTATCGATACGTTGGAGACGTATAGTGGATCCCGCACTCACATGTCCCCAAATCTTCGGCGCGTCCCGCGGTTGCTGGGCGTGCCACCTGACCTAGACCGTCAGGAAGGTGTTAGTGCTTCGATTGTTCCCGCATGGTAGACACGTGCACATTAAATACGAGCTTTATCGGCTCTCAGTTTTCGTGGATCGGCTCAAAGAGCCGATCGCCCCATGGTCCTTGATGGATTAGCAATGGCATGGGGATCCTGCTTGATCAGGACAAAGCTGAAGCGATCCACGACAGCTTAGGGTTTTCACCGCATAATCGGAACGTCCTACGTGCGATCGGGCCTAGCAGCTACGAGAGACGATGCAAACTACCCCTACGAGAGGCCTAAAACCAACATAACGTTGATCCCGGAACATCCTCGCAGGACGGTAAACATCTAACGCACCACCGGATCCTCCACCCCAGATAAGGCCTAACTATGCAGATATTAAACTAATCCTGCAGATGTGAGCAACTATAACGGATCGGATCTACTAAGCATGATCAAGCAAGATGCTGCCTTACGTCCGGATAGACGTAGGGCAGCTAGATATGCAAGGGTTGCACTACGATAGCATATTACGTGAAGAACAATGCTAACCCTAACACATCTAATGATAACTACGTTGCTCGCCATCAAAAGGCTTCAGACGAGCAACGAACAATACTAGTGCTGCCTAGATCGCGAGATGCGATCTAGGCAGCATGATGCTTACCGGTAAGAACCTCGAGGAAAGGGGTGGCGATGCACGAGATTGGTTTGTTTTTGTTGAACGGTGATTGTCCCCTTTTCCGATAACCCTAGATACATATTTATAGTCCAGGGACTTTCTAATTGAGGCGCACCTAACCTGCACGGGCCAGATTCTATCTCTTTAATCTAAATTACAACACGACCTAATATATTACGACATGGGCTCTTTAGCCCAAACTCTCGGCAAGGCCGCTTCAAAGATACTCCACGTGTAATCTTCTAAGCCCATCTTCACTTACGGCCCAACTCCTGATTTGGCCAAAATCGGGTGGTAACAGACGTACGAACGGCCTAATTCGCAGTCCCAATCCCATCTCAATCGGGCCAATTCACGCTCACGAGATGCACCAACCGATCTATTGCTTTCTGTAGTCTTCTTATATATTTTTGATGTTAGTCCCACCTCGGGTCCTTATGGGAAATTGGACTGGTTTAAATACATGCACCTTGACTGAATTATCAGCAAGGTGTCTCCAAAACAAAACAGAAGTATCATGTTGGCTAATTAAACACGTATTCGATTGGATGAACATGGAGAAATTAATTGGACGGCAAGTCTCTCAGCGAGAGACGGTGAGAAAGAGGGCGGGCGAGGATTAGCCAGCTCCTAGAGAGGCGAGGAAACAAGACGCGTGCGACGGGATGATGGTAGCGAATATGAGAGAAAATTTAGCCAGCTCTGAGAGAGCGAGGGCGGGCGAGGAAACAAGACGCGTGGCTAACGCACGGATAGAGGAGAGACGACCGAGGCAGGGTTCTGGCCTTCTGGGTAGTAGGTTTCGGGAGGGGTCGTTTGGGCTGTTGGGTAAGGCCTACATGGGCCAGCAAGTTAATTTGGTGGAGGCTTCTCCCTATTTTATTTCTGAAATCTTTTGAAATTTTCATTTGAGAAAAAGATAGGCTATAAAAAGTTTTAAACACTCAAGATTTTTTAAAACCTTGCTTACTTAATTTAAACCAAACATCTAAAAATATATAAATAATTGGGAAAATTTTAATTTTGATCACGTTGACCCAACCATGAACCATGGTCTCTGAAACCCACCGAAATAATTTGAGTGAATTTTTAAAACTTCTTGACACAATAGATTCATGCTCTATATCTTAATGTTAATTAGGATATTTTTATTAACTGATCAAACTTTAGTTCATGGACAATTTTATTTTTATTGTCAATATGATGAAGCAAGAAAGTTGTTTTCCCATATAAAACGCAACATGGTGGGTTTGATTATTTATTTCCCGATGCAACACACGGGCACTTCTGCTAGTAATAAATAAAGAAAGAAATAATGTGCTGCATACATACGAAAAACAAAGTTGTCCAAATCGTCGCCCTACTGGAGGGGAATCGTGGAGCATCCCAGCCACATTATTGTCGTCTGGGCCAAAATATTTATATCAGGGAATTTCTCCTCTGTGCGTGCGGTGTGTGGGCGTGGCAGCAGCACCGTTGGTCGTGTGATGTACTACAGGATAAGCAATGTTGATCCTTTCTCCCGTGCTTGCTCGCTGCGCCTTTGCTTTCTCTCCACATCATGCAAAGGTAGCCGCCACTTCCGTTTTGTTCTCCACATCTTGATCTTCCCCCACTCACATCCATCCCTCCATAATTCCATTCAACTCTTGTCTCCCTTTCTGCGCACGCTCCCCAAATCCAATGTACGCCTTCGATCCCATTCCCTATTTTTTTTCATTTATTTTGTCTTATCTTTCTCTTCTTTCTCCCATCGGTCGCACACCTTTCCTCTAAAAAAATATAATGAATCTTCTCTTGATAAAAGGCATGATTGCATCAATACGATGTGCTTGTATCATTGGCTCGTCCACTGTGTGTACTCCTGCGTTCCTGCCTAAATAAAACGACTAACCTTCACTATAGGTACGGGTGGCGAATTTGGTGTGCAGAATCAACAAATGATATGTGCATGATAATTGACATGAGCTAACAAACATGGAGTTGTCAAGGTAAGTATCGTGAACTATGGGAAAGATCCAGCCATCCGCGCAAGCAGCGAAAAAAAACTGTCAAAAATGATGATGCCGGTGATGGTTACCCTGCTCAAAATCTTGAGCCTCAAGGGTCCTGCAAAACGGAGTGACTTGGACGGATGAACGGAGATGGGAAAGAAAAGTTGAAGGGACCTGTTTGGACTAAAATTAACCTCCCACAAAAGTTAATCAACCGGCGACTGCCATCAGATGATCCATCCAGGTAGAAATATCGACCTCGACACCCTTCACCAACCCGAGCATCGTTCACGAAAACAAATGGCACACCTCACCACCGTCTCCTCTAATCAATCCTTGATCTGTCGACGTTGCGATAATGTACACTATTGTATCTGTGTGAGCAAATCGTAGTATGATTAATCATCAGGGGCAATCGATGCAGAATGGCGACAGAAGGAGAGGACCAGACACCAGAGACGGAATAAATCCAACGCTCCGCAACAAGGGAAGCTCACCGGCCGTCACAGGCTTGCTTGGTGACCACTAGCTCCTTGTTGCTCATTGCTTGCTAACCACCAGTCCTAATTAAGTAATTCTGTTTGATTCTTTATTATTCTTAGTTTATTTTGATTCAATGCTTCAGGCAGCGCGTATTAAAAGGACATGTCTAACTCTCGCTCAACCAAATAAGTGTATATTTTTCAAAATTTTGAAATGTAACTAAAATTTTACACAATATAGCAACATATATGACATAAAAATTATTATATTATTGAACTTACCTTGACAACTTCGACATGACATGAGAAGAGAAGAAGACGACATACTCCCCGTCATGTCGAAGGCCTGCTTGTTGCCTATCTTCATTGATCTTGTCGGAGTGTCGTGTTCTGGAAGGCTTTGCTAGCGAACTCCAATGGACGACATGCCAGAGATTGCCAGATCGGATGGTATTCGATCCCGCGCGGCCATTTTTTATTTCTGATTGTTTGGTTTTAGAGGGAGCGATGCAAAGTTCTGCAGTCTGTTGCCATCGTGGGACATGTCTTTATTTCCATGGTGAAGTCAGTCGAGGAGAATGGCATGGAAACCAAGATCTGATGACTGGTAATGGTGGTTCGAGATCTGGTGGTGATGAGGTTTTGGCTTGGTGATTCTTGACTTGGAGCATCGACATCGGCAAGTGGGGGCGACGCTACATGAGAAAAAAATTCTCCATCATTCGTGTGCCCTTATGAGCATCGGCATCGACAATGTTTCTAAAGGTGACGGAGCACTAACTAAATCTCGGCCAGGTGAGAAGTAGTAAAACCATTATAAAAATAGCCATGCCCTTAGAACGGTCTGCTTATAATTGGGATTAAATATTTTTTTAAGTATGGTAGGGAAATCCCCTACAACATTTTTTTCAAATAATAAGAATATCTGAATCTGCGTCTTTGAGAATTTAAACCTAAGTGGCTTTTTCTCGGGATTATAATTGTACAGATATAAATATATATGAAAAAAGAGAACAAATAGTGGTAAAAAAAAGAGAACAAGTAACGTCGTCATTCCAGAAGGCTGTACACGTAGAGAAACATAACTAAATCGCAAGCATCTTTCTTTGCTAGTCTACTCCTATCCAAATCCCAAGTCAACGTCCAAGTTTTTTAATAGGCCAAAAAGATTTCGTATTAGTTGTTGTAGATTCAGATACATCGATATACAAAAAATGTGTCTAGATACGGTAAGTGTGGAGTACAAAAAAGCGTGTACGGAAGATCAATGCGGTTCCTAGAGCTAATGAAACAGCAGCTTTCCTGTCTCAAATACGTATCACAATCAGTCGCGGTTTGTCGCCTCACATCGATCATAATTCACACCACTAGAAATGCAGGAGCACGCTTATCCTCCTAGGCACAACGTGAGTACACTCCACCTCCACTACGCAGACGTGTCTTGTATGGAAACCATGCACTCCAGCGCTACGGCTCAGCGGGTGGGGAAACAGAAGGTCGTCGTCCTCGCGAAATCTACCTATCAACCGGTCACTGACTGCAGTGGAATTCGTCGAATCGAACCATAGCCACACGAAAAATGGTAGGGAGCTATGTCATGCATGCACGAGACTGAGTTTCATGGGACGGCGACAGGGAGCGCCGCCGATTTGATTTACCTCCAAAGCTCGGAGAGCCACGCTTTGCTCCAAAGACCCGTACCTAGGCGAGACACGGCCAGGGGGGAATAGGATCACGTTTGATACTCCGTTTGCAAGCGGCCAAACATGGCCACTCCGGCGCAGTGGTCCGCGCCGCGCTGTGCACACGGGTGGCAAGGCAATGCCATATCCTATTTTTCCATCCATTTTTCGTCTGCTTCCCGTACTCCGTCTTCTCGCGCGGCCAGGTAGCCCCGGGCGCGCGGCCACCCCCACGGTGGTGGCATCGGCATCGGCCTTGTTGCCGAGCCAATGTCACGGTGTACACCTCCTCCGATTCGCCCCTGTCGCCGGCTCTCTCGTCGACATGTACGGTGGTTAGCGCGTATTGTCCCGTCGCCGTCTCTCCCTCCGTCCGTATCAGCCTGTATGCACTTCTGTCTCCGGTACCTCTTCTGTACCAACATCCCTGTTACTGCTACCAATCATTTATTCATTTTGCATACACGTTTACAGTACTATACATAATTAATTAGTAACAGTTTACAGTTACGTCTAGTCGGTTACTCGAGCATCTCTAGCAGACACTCATAAACTTTATAATACAGTTTTAATTTATGTCAACCAAAACGGAAATCACAGATGAAACTAAAAAAAAGTGAAAAACAAGGTTGCCGGGGAATAATTACACAATGGCATGGATCATCATACTACCTCCATCCCACCAAAAGTGTCTCAAATTTATCAAAATTTGGATAAAATCTACCTACTACTCCGAATTTTAATAAAGTTGAGACACTTTTATTGGGACATAGAGTACATGGAATACATTCGAATTTTAATAAAGTAGATAGTGTCTAGATACATCCTTATTTTAATAAAGTTGAGACACTTTTGTTGGGACAGAGACTACATGGAATACATTCATACTGAATAACCAATTCAACCCTAGTTCATTGCCTTCTAACCCTAATCTACCAAAAGGTGGCCCCAGGATACCTCATCCTAGCGTGCGGCGCGGTGGCAACACGGTTGGCGCGGTGGCGTAGCCATGGGGTTTCGTGTAGTCAATGGACTACATAGAAATCTTGCAAATCCTTTGTATGTTTTGGAAAAATCCCAAGAAAATTCAGTGATTATTTGAAAAATGTGTAGATAATATGAGTTTGACATTACAACATTAGGGTCCTCGCACCGCTACTGAGTTGGCGGACTTCTCTCCTCGTTGGAGGCGAGGTTAACGAAGTTCAGGAGATCCGCCTTCTTCTACCGCTCGCGCTCTCGTCTCGCCGATGTGCAACCTCTTTTTAGAGAGGCTCTCCCAGAATGGGGGCTCGTGGAGCTCGTCGTCCTTCCGCCTCCGCTTCACCTTGCCGGTGTTGGTGCAAAGCGACCGCACGACCAGGCCGTCTGTCACCTCCTCCACGGTCTTCGGAGCGACAAAGTCCTCTGCGGTGAATTGGGTCTCGGATTCCTCGTCTGTGTAGCGCAGGTTAGAGTCGGTGGAGGGCAACGAGCGACACCGCATAATGGCCGACGTCTTCCCTGAGTTTGTCAAGACCATGCCTTCTTCTCACCGACTCCTCTAGGCGCATGAGGGGCGGTACGTTGGTCCAGGTTGCCTTGGATCCGAGGTCGAGTTTCGGTGGTGTCCTGCTTAGTTCATGACGCAGTCCTGAACCATGTGCTCCTTCTTCTTGCTATTGTGGCAATATGTTGGGCAAGACGAGTCGTTTACATGGGGTTTGTAGAGGGTGATTTGTTCGCCACTACTCAATGTTTCGTGTTGGGTGTGTGGTGTTGTAATTTTCTTGGCATTGTATCGGCCATCTTAGCATTTTCTTCTATATGATTAGCACATCTTCTTGGAGTCTATTCTCGAAAACATCAAACCAAACATGCATATTTTTACTGTGACTAGAGTGAATAAAATTTACTAACTAAATTCACGTCTGACGAGAGTACGTTAAACACTGAAACCGCAATGGTTTCAAAAGGACTAGGAAGATACCAGGGTGTCAAGTGGGACCACCTAAATTTCACTTATATTTTTTTTCTATTCTAAATTTAAGCAAAGACGAAATGGATTATAAGTGAGAGTTAAGTGGATCTCACTTGACACCTTAGAAGATGAATCATGTGACTAGGTTTGTTCTGTATAAACGTGGGATCTCACCTTGTACCAAGCTTGACAACAGAAAACTCGAGTTATTCAAATGCTTCAAGCGGTTAGGGGTCATGCCATTATAAAATAGAGTTGTTCTTCGCCAAGAGAATTCTTCGCTATATTAATATATTTTATTTATTAAAATTTATATATGGCACCATTCGTTTTGTAAGCTCCAGATATCATAGCATCCTATTACGTGTACTAGGACGAAACAATATCATAAAACAAGAAGAAAATATGTGATGCATGCATACGCAAGACAAAGTTGTCCAAATCGTCGCCCTACTGGAGGGGACATCATGGAGCATCCCACGCACATTATTTTCATTCCAAAATGATCAACACTTGATCATCGTCCATTCGTCCGGGCCAAAAAAATTATATCAACAAATTTCTCAGTTCTGCGTGGCATGGGCGTACGCGCGTGGCAGCACCACCGTTGGTCGTCTGATGGGATGCATCTGCTGCTGTACGTGATATGGTTTCTCTCCACATAATGCAAAGGCAGCCGCCACTCCCGTTGTGTTCATTCCTATCTTGATCTTCCCCAATCCCCACCCCCACTCGCATATCCATTCCATTCAACTCTTATCTCCCTTTCTGCGCACGCTCCCCAAATCGAACGTTAAGCCTTGGAGGCTTGGAGCCCATCCCCTCCTACTATTTTAACTTCATTTCTTGTCTCGTCTATCCTCTGCTTTTTTCCGATCGGTCGCATACCTTTTCCACTAAATAATGCCATACATACACAAAATAATCCTGTTACAAGGCATCAATACGATGTGCTTCAACTGTGCCAACTCCTGCTTTGCAAGAAAAAAAAACTGGTGTCCTCTTGGCTTCACTGAAGATGATATGTGAATAAAAAGCATGAGCTAGTAACAACTATGGAACAACTTGTGAAGACAAGTCACCAAATCAGCATTGCAATCCTCCGGCGATCGTGCGTAAACACCGAGAATCTGTGTGACAGAACCAACATCTGCGCACCCACCGAAACCTGTCAAAATCTGCGTCAAAATGATGGTAACGCTGCTCAAAATCTTGAGCCTCAAGGGTCATGCAAAACGGAGCGACATGGACGGACAAGGCCGGAGGAGAAAGTTAAAGCGTCTTATTTGGACTAAACTTAAGCTCGTTCAAAAGTTAATGGACAGATGACTGATCGATCCAGGTAGAAATATCGAGCTCGACGCCTTTCACCAACCCCAGCATCGTGAAGTCAATTCAGCATGCGGCACCACCGTCTCTTCTAATCAATCCTTGGTCTGTCGACGTTGGGAATTTATTTTGTATGAGCAAATCGCATGATTAATCAAGGGCAATCGATTCAGAATGGCGACAGGAGGGCAGGACCAGACACGGCATAAATCCAACGCTCTACAACAAGGGAAGCTCACCGGCCTTCGCAGGCTAGCTAGGTGACCACTAGCTCGTTGTCGCTCATTGCTTGCTAACCACTAGCACTAATTAAGTATTTTTGTTTGATTCTTTATTGTCAGAAACTCAAAACTGATCCCGGATGCATATGCATCTGGTATGTAAAAAATACATTTTAAAAGTTAGAAATTTTAGTAAAAGAAATTCGCGTGTAGAGAGATATATATGTTCTACGCGCATGTAAAGTTTCACATAAAACCGACATTTTTTGGGTCACGTGTAAAAAGACAAAAAAATGTCACGAGAAATGGATTGCTTTAGGACCAAAATTTGTCTTTTTCACACATGGCACAAAACATATCGGTTGTTACTAAAACAACTTTGTGAGCATGTAATATGTCAAGACATACATGTGATATTTTTTATTATATTTTTGACATTTTTAAATATGTTTAAAATGCATTTCAAATAAATGGTGCATATACACCCGGGTGCAGAAACACCCTTCCCATTTATTGTGAGTTTCTTGATTTATTTTGCTTCAGTGGTTCGCCTAGGTCTCAGGTGACCTAGAACCAAGCTAGCTCTTTGTCCATGTTAGTGTTGTCTTCCCGTGGCGTTGTTTTTCTCCTCCAGTGAGCTCCCGCAAACACCGGCGGCTAACCGCTATCCTTCCGTCCATGGCAGGCGCACTACCGCAATGACTCGCCGCACTGCATTGTCGTAAGCTTGTCCTCCGTCAGTCCACCGTCATCCTAGGCCATCCCTGTGGGTTCGATGAATCGTCAATGTCACAGACAAGGGTTTCCACCACACCTCTCCCGATTCGTTCGGTCGTGTGTAAGAAAGAAAAGGAATGAGTTAATAGTAAGGTCGCACAAAATCTTGAGACACGACCTGACGTGACGAGAGGTTGGCCGGACGCTGAACTATTTTTCAGTTAGCTGAGAGCTAGCAAAAATGTTATAAAATCAACACACCTTCAGAACGGTCCCAGCTGTGGCATATAATTGTGAACACACATTTTTATGGAGAAGAAATAAAATTATTATTCCACAAAGCCGTACTAAGAGTCCTAAGTCCTAACTAAAACCGTGATGAGTTCCCCCTGATTCACAACCATCTTTCTCTGCTTGTCTAGGCCTATCCAATTAAATCAACGAGTCAATGCTCGAGTTTCATAATTGGCCAGTAGTACGTGCTGATAACTCAATATTCCCGTGTAGTCGTATGTATATGACGGAACAGTATTCATAAATACGAAGCGTGCACAGAATATCAATGTGATTTATCGTGCTATTGAGAAATCGTAGCTTCCATGTCCCTATCATATCACAATCAGAGTCGCGGTTTCGTCACCTCACATCGATCATAACTCCAGGCAAGTGGCAAAGATACAGTTGACACCACTAAAACACAAAGAAGCACGCACGCTGAACCCTCTAGTAGCTAGCAGGCTAGCAACACACAGGCGTATCGCTTATGGAAATCATACACTCCAACGCTCCAGCTCGATGACACGTAGGGTGTGGGGGAACTGAACGTCGTCCTCACAAAATCTACCATGCATCAAGCGATCATTCACGGCCGATTGATTGTTCGAAGTCTCGAAACGTAAGAGTATCTCCAGCGACCCAACAATTTTGATCTGCAGATCCATTCCTAACAAAAATTTAGGCTAGAAATACATCTGTGTAGACACATGCGGACCGGCTTCTTCTTTCCACCTTGCCATGGCCTGCGGACCACCATAAATTCAGAAATTACAGTTTGGGGGTTTTAAAATTTGGCCAAAAGTGACATATCTTAGAGATGGTTAACCTAAACTAGGAGGACCGCATATACTCGTTGCCGCGCGCCCTACCATGGTCGGGCTATGCTTTTGTGCGGCCTACTGTCCCTAGTGTGGCTGGAGGGGCTGACACCGTCGGAGGCTGACGCGAGCCGCAAACCTCGCGCTCTGCACGCGCCGGTGCTCTAGGTTGTTGCGTCGGTGGGCGGGAACCTGGCCTCTGACAAGATCTCATGCATGTCTTAGTCACGACGCCCATCCTTCCACCTCCTACACCTACTCCATCGTCGCGTCGGCCTGATACATCTACTGGTCCACCCGCGGCCGCCGGCTACGCCTCGCCTCAACCAACGATGCATGTGCACGCGATGGGTCGACGCTAGGGACCAGGGGCAAATCTAGAATAATAGTCACTGGTGTCAAAACAACAAGCAACACAAGCTTACAACTATTTCTGATGGTGTCATTATTTCTTATGTACATAGCTACAAGGGAATGTGTCCTAGGCGTCGGTGTCAACTGACATCGGTGAGTACACTATAGCTCCGCCCCTGCTAGGGACCCTTGGATGGCAATACTTCTAGCTAGCGAGCATCCTCTTCGTGTCCGGCGTGTCGCCCTCACAGTCGAGGTCAATGTCCAACCATGGGTCAGCCACAAGCTATTGCTGCATTGTTGTCTTCGCTGGCGAGGTCTGCAACTAAGCTAGTGCCGCACATGCCCCAGCTAGCGTAGTTTGTCCTATGCCAGGTATCGGCCTCCGCCTTTAGCACCACTGCCTCAACAATCATCCAAGTTGTTGCCACATACTACTCGCCATGAACCGCCTCCCTCTCCGCCCGGCCAACTCCGATGTAATGGCCGCGAGCACCCCCAATCTCGCTCAGGTGGCTCCAGGTATGCTTGTGGTCTGCCATTGGTGCTAGATAGTGTTTGCATGGCCACTGTGCTCGGCGTTGTCCCTCTTTTAGCCACAGCTGTGCGGGAAACGATCGGGCTGGCATGCGAGAATCGAGCTGGCACGCGCGTGGCCGCGCTGGAAACCGATGGAAAGTTTATTGACGGGACGTTATCGCATCGGCGGAGGTGATAGTGGAAAAAATGCCAGAGGAGGCTAGGTCTAATGCCCGAACCAAACGGAGAAAGGGTCATTCTCGTACCCGACTCATAAAACTGAAAATAGACATATTTAATATTCAGAATGGCTAGCGTTTTCATAGACCCCAAATCTCAAAAAGTGTAAACCCCGAAAGGATATCGTGGTACCGTTTAATGTCAAACCTCCTACATCTAATCCCGAACTGGTATCGTGTAATCTTGTTGTCCTCGTGTTTCGCTTAAGAAAACATTTCAATATATGGAAGCAAAGCCACTGAAGATATTCATATGCAAAAAATGGGAAAAAAATTCTATGGGGCCGGGCCTCATAGCACCCCTTGTGAGGCCCCTCCTCAGATTTTGCCACCTCATACTAAACACACATCTTGAAGCACCTCCCGTATACGTACTACCTAATTAGGATACAGCCTATCCTGTTGTATACGTTTTCATCAGATCAATTACTAGTTGATTTCGGTCGTAACTACGATCCCACGTATGAAGGCACGACCTGGCGGTTGTTTCAGAGTTCAGGCATCCTCGTGATCACGGTATCAATGGCGTCCTCCGATGTCTAGCACGCCGACGAGGCCGAAGCCTCCGTTGCCACCTCCACCGCTGGTGGATGCGCCCTTCACGCTTCGACATGGGAGTTTGAAATAGTGATCAATAGAGATCTGATGCACTGAAAAAAATCTGCACAACAGTACCAGGATCTGAATCTGTTGGGGCTGCTGCTTGACGTTTCGGCTAAAAGTTTTTTCTTTGAGGATAAACCTGATGCCATTAGTTCTACCTGCGCCCTTGATTAACCGTGATTGGCAATGGCGGCGGAGGGGAACCGGATGCCGTGGCCCGTCGCTGATGTTTCCGTGAGGATAAGCTAAGCCGCGAGAAGATTGCAAGCAGTGTGGAAATAGAAGACGCGACGGCCAGCTCCGGCGAGGTTATTATGGCAGCGCAGAGATCGAACAGGACGGCCTTGTCTCCAGCACTGGTAGTTTGGCATGCTGAAGGATGAAGGGTACAAGATATGAACATCTACGACTGTATCCTGAGTATACTTACACGTTATGGGGGGATTAGGAGGTGCTTCAAGATGTATGTTTAGTATGAGGTGGCAAAATCTGAGGAGGGGCCTCACAAGGGGTGCTATGAGGCCCGGCCCCATAGAATTTTTTTCCCAAAAAATGGTGAGAGCTATAGCATGCATGCATGAGGCGCTGAATGTACGTGACATGGACAGCGACCGCGCCCGATTTACCTCCAAATCTCCGAGAGCCACCCATGCCTAGCTAGCCGATACAGAGAGACAGGGCCATGGGAATGGGAGGATGAGGATCACGTTTGATTCTCCGGCGCAAGCAGCCAAACATGGCCGCTTCGACGCAGTAGTCCTCTGCTCGGAAGCCCACACCCGTCAATGCCATTCCTTATCTTTCTCTTCCATCTTTCGTCCGATTCCTTGCACCGCCACCAGGTAGAGGGTATAGCCCCGGCCGGCCACCCCACCGGCCACCGTGCTGGCGGTGGCATCGGCATGTTGCGGAGCCGATGTCACGGTGTAGAGCTCCTCCTATTCGCCCCTGTACGTCGCCGGCCCTTTCGTCGACATGTACGGCCGGTTCGCGCGTAATCTCCGGTCACCGTCCATCTGTATCATCAGCCTCTACGCACTCCCTCCTCGAGCTACCACCATCTCTCTTACTGCCACCAATCATTCTGCATACACGTGTACTACAGTAATATACAGTTACGACGTCTAGTAGGTAGTGAGCGTGCTTGGCTTGAGGCGTGCAAGTGTGCGTTCGTGTGAACCCACTCTGTTTTTGCGTGAGCTCTAGTGCAGAGGATATGGGTGGTGCCCTGGTGCTGGTGCTTTGTATATAAGCAGTCGTCAGGCACAAGGATCGTCTTCCTCTCTCAGCTTCTCTCAACTTCAAGCAAGTTTTCGGCAAACGACCCACTACTCCACTCTTCGGAGGAAAAGAAAACCAAGATGGCTGTCTCTGTCCTCTCTTCTTCCTCCATTCTCCTGCTCCCGCTCCTCTGCCTCCTCTCGCTCGCCTCCGCCTGCGACCGCTGCGTGCGCCACTCCAAAGCCGCCTACTACACCTCCTCGCTCACCCTCGCCGGTACGCGCGCGTTCATCGGCCTGCTCTGTTTCATGTATCTACCTACCTACCGGTCTGCGCGCGCGAGTTGCAGAGCGTGTGATTCTGACTGCTTGGTTTGTTCGCATGTTGATTGATTGCAGCTGGTTCTTGCGGGTATGGCACGGCGGCCGCGTCCCTCAACGGCGGCCTGCTCGCCGCGGCCGGCCCGGCGCTGTACCGCGGCGGCGTCGGCTGCGGCGCGTGCTTCCAGGTACGGTGCAAGGACAAGAAGCTCTGCAACGCCGCCGGCGCCAGGGTCGTCATCACCGACCGCGCCCGGACCAAGTCGAACCGCACGGACCTCGTGCTGAGCAGCCCGGCGTTCGCCGCCATGGCCCGCCCCGGCGTGGCCAAGCGGCTCGCCAAGCTCCGGACCGTCGACGTCGAGTACAAGAGGTAAAGTAAAAATCCCTTCTTCTCCTTTTTTTTCACCAATCGCTTCTTTTTTTACCCCGTTCACCGCCGGCAGCTGTACGAAAAAAAATGCAAATAGTCGCCGCAGAACGTGCCGTCGTAAGTACAGGACACGGTTTGTCTTTAGAGGTAGCTGCTCCTAGGACTTGGACTTGGAAAATCTAGGCTCAAATTCGTCGGCGCTGCGCATGTGCAGGGTGCCGTGCGAGCACGAGGGGAAGAACCTCGCGGTGAGGGTGGAGGACACCAGCCGCGCGCCCAACCAGCTCGCCGTCAGGTTCCTCTACCAGGGCGGCCAGACCGACATCGTCGCCGTCGACGTCGCGCAGGTAAACTGAAGAAACAACACCCATCTTCCTCCCATAAATCGATCAATTTGCAGAGTCGCTCTGTGACAGATGAGAGTACCGATCAGTGCTTGTATCTGAATCTTGTTTGTGATGATGATGCAGGTTGGTTCGTCGAACTGGAAGTTCATGACACGGGACCACGGCCCGGCGTGGAGCACGAGCATGGCGCCGCCGGGGCCGCTGCAGTTCAGGATCGTCGTCACCGGCGGGTACGACGGGAAGTGGGTGTGGGCCGACAAGGAGGTGCTGCCTCGCCGGTGGCGCGCCGGCGAGGTCTACGACACCGGGGTGCAGATCACGGACATCGCGCAAGAGGGCTGCTTTCCTTGCGACACGCAGGAGTGGAGGTGAAAGTGAGAGCCCAGTAAACAAACCATGAGAGCTGAGCTGAGCAAAGGCCAAAGAAGAAGCTGCCTCCTCGTTTTGGCTGGGGTTTGAGCGCACGATCACAACACCAGTAGAGATTAGTTTACTGACTCGTAGGGCCCCTCGGCAACTTCTGCTGCTGAATTTTTCCCTCTTCTTTTGCGTTTTGTTTCCCCGACTCTTCTGTACATATACATGAGCTGATGACGTGAGGAAAAGTAATTATTAGCATAGCATCGCCGTTGCTAAAGAAAAAGTTCATAGCGGAGTGGATGTGGCCTTTCCTGCTTGAACACATCTGAATATCTGCTGCTATTCTGACGACGGCCAAAGTTGCGTTGCAAGTCGCCGTGACGCTGGTGCCAAACGGATCCATGATGCCGTGTGCTCTGTCGCCGGAATGCTATGCTCGAAAGCTATGGTTTGATGTGCTGCGCCAAAGTCAGTTGCCCAATCCTTAGGGCAATCCTTAGGGCTCCTTTGATTAATCTGTGTAGAAATTGTGTAAAATTTAGATTTTATAGGAAAATTCTATACAGGTTATTTGATTCATAGGAATATATTCTTTAGTGATTAATCATATAGAAATCTTGTAGTGCAATTCCTGTAGAAAAAAAAAACATTAGGCCATACCTCACGAAAAAATTCTTCTGATACAATCAAACACATTCCATCTTCCATATGATTCAATTAGGCAAGACATCCCAATCCTACGATTTTTCTATTTCTATACTATTCATGTGCTATGAATCAAAGGAGTCCTTAGCCTCCAGCTTCAGCTCACTCAAGGCCATTACTGTACTTCCATCTAGCTCAGTTTCATCACATTACAAGGCACAATCAACCCATCAGCACACTGGATGCGCTAGTGCTTGTATTTGCTTATATTTGTTCCTTACTTGCACCATCATCCATATTCGATTTATGCAGAAGCTGATGATAAACTCTTGTTGCTTGTATTGTGGCAATTAAAATGTTTGACTATAATAAAAGTACATTTTATTTTTAAAAATGCCTCCCACCACCTATGCTTTTGGATGATGGATGATACGGTTGCCAAGATCAGGAACATTTGTGATGATATGCCACATACTTTGGTCCATTCAAATGCCTAAACTTTGGGAGAAACTAGATTTGGAAGGTTTGAAAACTTGGATTCGAAAAGTTACTGAAATGTTCTCAATCTGAATATAGAATGTTTGAAACATTTTTCGTTGATATCTTAGAAAACCCCCCGAGCCCAACAATTACTGTGTATGTAACACCACTTGCAGCATTTTACCCGGGGTGTCTAAAAGTTGAGAAAATATGTTGTAACATTGTGAACGTGTCAATGTAGGAAAAAACAACAACGCATACAAAAAAAGATTCCATTCAGTTCCAACAAAACGTTGGTAAAGTGTACCATCATTTGCAACAAAAAAACCCAACTCATCCTACTTATATGTTTAACAAGTCCAATATCTAATATATAAGAAACAAGTTCACAACGTTGGTGAAACCCCTGCACTATACAATACACGATAGACACTTGCACTGGTCTTTAGTCGCGGTTCGCAACTGCCATTAGTCGCGGTTGCGCAACCGCGACCAATTAAGCGCGACTAAAGGCCCCCCCTTTAGTCGCGGCCGCCCACGTGGACGGGCCTTTAGTCGCGGTTGGTGTCCCCAACCGGGACTAAAGGCTATTTCGTTAATTTTTTTTAATTCATTTGGGTTTCTAATTTTTTTTCACTCCGTTTTTTTTCTATTTTTTTTCAGAATTTCTATTATTTCAGTTATTTACATAGCTTAGTCTCTATCTCTAACTACACTTATCTCTAGTCAAATTACTTACTCGTGGTCAAACTTCCGCCTCGGTCACCCATCCTCCCACTACTCCACCTCTAGCACGCTTAACTTCCGAGTTCCATTCCGTCCCGCATCCAAGTGCTACGCGCACATGTATGTGATAATAGTATCATATCAATCCTATTAACATGTTGGTTCATGTCACATTTTTTTATTGTTTGAATTTCAAATAATTTTTTTCATAAACAAAAATAATGATGTAATAATAATCGTGAATAAATAAGTAAACATTAAATTTTTTTTTTTTTTTTGCCAAAACCTAAAAATTTGAAAATCTAAAATTTGGGTAAAAGTAATAGTAATCTTTATGCTGTAGCGGCCTGAAGCGGTCGATGCCGAGCTCTCTTAGCACCAAGTTCTTGGTTGCGCGGAAGTCCAGATCCCACTCAGGATTGGTTCTTTTATGGGCAGGCCATGGGCTGTGCATGTGTTCCATCTCACATGGTTCAAGTACCTGTATTTGGATAAGAAACCATAAAAAAAAAAAACTTCGGTCATACACATATTCAGCATCACTTCTCTTGCCTAAATGTAAAGAATGAGAGTAAGGCGGTAACATCATATTTTCCTAATTATGTGATGTTCAATAGACAAGAGTTTACCATTTTTTAAACTTTTTTTGCAAAAAAAGTGAAAATTCAATTTCTTAATTTCTCCGAATAGTAGGTTACATAACATACAAGAATCTGAAAACAATTTTTTTAAATTTTCTATCATTTTCTTTTGTATTTTACAAACCAAAACAAGGCGATCCACGTGTGGGGTGGGTGCAGGTGCGTGGAGTAAAAACTCGAAATAACCTTTAGTCCCGTTGGTGTCCCTAACCGGACTAAAGGTTTTTCCACCGCATCCCTCAATAGCCCTTTAGTCCCGGGAGACCCTTTCGTCTCGGATGGATCATTAGCGGGTCGCCTCCCGAATCGACTAAAACCCCTTTAGTCGCGGTTCGAATATTTCCGGACTAATGGGGTGGACGGAAGCCTCTTTTTCTACTAGTGGCAGCATGCTAAAACAACCTAGCAAAACTCGTATGATTAGGCATCGCCTGCATTGGCGGCAGCCATGCAAGTTGTATCCGAATGAGACCCTGCACTGGCGCCGATCAACCTCCTTCCCGCGCCTGTCTTCGGCGTATTCTACCGTGGTGGTCGAATACCCATGCTTTGAGTGAGGCCATTCCCACAATCCCCTGTTGATCCCCGTGGGTTGGCTCCTCCTCTAGCCATCTTGCTCTACTGCATATTCTCCTCCATGGTTGGACATGGGGAGGCCACAAAGCTTGTACGCCATGTAGTATTAAGCGTAGAGGAGTTTCAATTTTAGGTTCTCCTCTAAGTTAAGCCTAGAGAAGACGATATATCATGGGAATGGGTCATGAATCTGGGCCATCGACAAGCCAAATTTGTTGCCGACTACGGCGAGGACGATGCTTAAAAATACATGTCAGTGATTTATTTATTTATTTTCAATGTTGCATATATGTTTTTTTGACACATTGTAAACTCGTGACTTTTCCTACGAACACACGAGCGTGATGGTTGGACAACTGTAGGCAACTGCCGCATGGAGTAATTATTCCAAAATGCTGCTACCTTTCTTTTTTCGGTGTTTACCCACCTCTTTAGATAAAAAAAAATACAGCGAAGGATGTTCAAATAAAAAAAAATGCTACACACTGTTGTAAGCCATATTGCAAAGGTTTGACGGGCCAGCTTTGGTATGTTTAGTAATCCGATGGTGGGCCGGGGCCCAATTGTCCTGATGGAGTCCGCTATATTTTCCGCACCTTATCCCGTCCTCCCCCACCATCGAACCCTGAAAACCCTAGCTCTCTTCCTCTTCCTCGCCGCCACCCGTCGAACCCTGAAACCCTAGCCTTCTCTCGACCTTCGCCGCCGGAGACAGCAGCCATGGCGGAGTACGACCTGACGGCGCGCATGGTTGCGCACATGGACCGCCACCTGGCGCTCCCGCTCCTCGAGTTCCTCCAGGAGCTCAAGGTCTACGCGGACGCGCAGATCCTGCAGGGCAAGATCTCCCTCCTCAGCGGCACCAACATGGTCGACTACGCCATGGACATCCACAAGTCGCTCCACGGCACCGACGACGTGCCCGCCGACATGGTCGCGCGCCGCTCCGAGGTCGTGGAGCGGCTCCGGTCCCTGCAGGACGCCGTCAAGCCCATCGTCGACTTCCTCTCCAGCCCGCAGCTCGTGCAGGAGCTCCGCGCCGACAAGCAGTACAACCTCCACGTCCTCCAGGAGCGCCACCAGATCGGCCCCGACCAGATCGAGGCCCTCTACCAGTACGCCAAGTTCCAGTTCGAGTGCGGGATGTACTCGGAGGCCGCCGACTTCCTCGCCCAGTACCGTGCCCTCTGCACGGACAGCGAGAGGAGCCTCAGCGCCCTCTGGGGGAAGCTGGCGGCGGAGATTCTGATGCAGAACTGGGATGTCGCGCTGGAGGAGCTGAACCGGCTCAAGGAGATCATCGACGCCAACAGCTCCTCGGCCTCGCCTGTGAACCAGCTCCACAGCAGGATTTGGCTGATGCATTGGAGCCTCTTCATCTTCTTCAACCATGAGAATGGCAGGAACGGGATCATTGACCTCTTCTTCCAGGACAGGTACCTCAATGCTATCCAGACTAACGCGCCCCATCTCCTGAGGTACCTTGCTGCAGCAGTCGTTGTGAACAAGAGGAGAAGGAACATGCTGAAGGAGTTGATCAAGGTCATCCAGCAGGAGCAGCAGAGCTACAAGGATCCCATCACTGAGCTCCTCGAATGCCTCTATGTGAAGTATGACTTTGATGGCGCGCAGCAGAAGCTCATCGAGTGCGAGCAGGTTATACTGAATGATCCGTTCCTGGGGAAGCGCATCCAAGGGGGGAATTCCATCACTGTTCCTCTGAGGGACGAGTTCCTCGAGAATGCCCGCCTGCTCATCTTCGAGAACTACTGCCGGATACATCAGTGCATCGATATCAGCGTGCTTGCCGAGAAGATGAACATGACCTACGATGAAGCCGAGCTGTGGATAATGAACTTGGTCAAGAGTTCCAAGCTGGATGCCAAGATTGATTCCGTCAAGGGCACTCTCATCATGACCACCAACCGTGTTAATGTCCATGAGCAGATGATCGAGAGCATGAAGAACCTCAACGCCAGGACTTACATGCTGGCAAAGAGCCTGCTTGACCTAGGTCATCCAGCTGCACAGGAGGCTGCTCGGTGATACCTTCAGTTCTGCACCTCGATTCTGCAAGAGTAACGTTGGGAGTTGTGCTGTTTGTCAGCGACTTTTTTTGCTAGTATTTGAATTATCTGCTGATGGTAATTTGCAGTTTGCTACAGCGAATGCTGACGTTTTTTAAGATTTTGTACTTGGATTTCTGTTGCTCAAGTTAATCCTTGTATATCGTTATCTATTACATTTCCTCGCTGTCGTGTCATTGCTGTTGTGTGCATGTTTCACAATTCTCTGTTGTCTAGCACTCCCTGCTTTGCAGTCATTTTTCTCTTAACAATTCTATGCTAGGTTACACACTTAAACACTTATAGAAAGCCCATAGAGGTGCATATGGTACGATTTACGAGTGCGTATGTTTCACAATTCTCTGTTGTTCTGAACTCCCTGTTTTGTAGTCACTCTTCTCTTAACAATTCTGTGGTAGGTTACACACTTCAACACTTATAGAAGCCCAAAGAGGTGCATATGGTAGGATTTATGATTGGGCATGTTTCACATTTCTCTGTTGTCCTGAACTCCCTGTTTTGTAGTCACTTTTCTCTGAACAATTTTGTGTTAGGTTACACACTTCAACACTTTTAGAATCCAAAGAGGTGCATATGGTAGGATTTATGATTGGGCAAATCATGTTGGTATCGACCTCCTTTTCTTATCAAGGCCTAGCCATTGGGCCATCTCATGTACTTAAGCACTAGTTCCTCTTAAGCTTGAGTTCTTACCATTGGCATATCTCAAGCTTTCTCTGATTTGAATGTACTTAAGCACATGTATCTAAGGCTTCACCCTTTTCACCCTTGCTATCTTAACTGTCAACTAGTGGGCTTGTAGCTAATTCCCGATTAGTTAAGCCAGTAAGTGTGCTGAGGTTATTAGCCTGATTGATGGGTCAGGGTCCTGGTGGTGTAGAAAAGGAGAGTCGTCAGGCAAGGACAAGTTCATCAGGCTTCTCTCGACCTGAAGCAACAACCACCTGAGTACATCACAACATATTCTGTGCAACTAGTTGCCCATCCATGATGCACCGTTTATTATCTCTTCATTTTTGTTTGCAAATTTTAAAAACTTGTAGTAAAATTTGGTTGCAAGTCAATTCCATATTGTTGTTGTCCCTAGAAGGATCAAACAAGAGCAATATCAACTAGAACACACATGAATTAGAGGACAAGTGACACAGGTTGTTTGTGTTGCCTAAAACTAGCAATTTTTCTGTTCTTTATGTTCTCCTTTTTATTTCCGGCCTACAACTGAATTGCTAAAAACTAGGATCAGAGACCAGGCCTACAGGCTACAGGGTAGTGCCATCCCACTGATGAATGATTTGAACCTTGCTCCTACACGGCCTGATCAAATCGATCTGGCACTTGCCATCTATCTTCATTGTTTAACTCTTTGATGAAAAAATGAAAAAACCAAAAAAAAAAAAGCTCTGCCCTTCCATCTCTTGGATAGATAGAGAGGGAGAGTTCAGGCCTTTGGTGTACCGTTAGCCACTTGATTGGGTTTATTTGCCTTGAAGATATGAAATAATGAAAATTCGGAAGATATTCTTTGTGATGATAATGCCAAAAAATATCAAGTTGGCTCATCTGTCTTTCTTTCTTTCCCTTATGCCAGTCATTAGAGGCTTCTTGACTTTTCTCTTCCCTATTTTGGATTTTTTTTGTGTGTAATCGCAATATAGAAATTATCTTCCCAGATCCATTCTTCCTAAAACTTAGTTGCATTATCTAAATCGTGTCCATCCCCACGAGTATCCTATGCAGCTACTAAACTTGGGTCTAAGTAAAATGTTAAGTGAAAACTGAACCTATCTACTGTCAGTGACAGCGTGTCAAAGCACACACTCATAACTCATTGAACCTTATTCAGACTACTCTGAAACTATACTGATAGGCTGCACTGGATTATCCAATAATCTCCTCCTAAGCCAGATGCAGCTCAATCAGTAAACTCGACAATCTTCATCTTCACGCATAAGTGCTTTCGTGAAAATGTCAGCGAGCTGATCTTCGGTGCCGATGAACTTGACTAATGATCAAATAATAGCAAGTTTTCAAACCACCTGTGTCACTTATCCTCTAATTTGTATGTTTTAGTTATTTTTTTCTAGAATCATAGATAGTTCACATATGCGTATTTACACTCACCTGTATGAACGCACGCACGTCCTTCCTCTTACTCACCTGTATAAACAAACACACGTCCTATCTTTATGAGCATCCCGAGAGACCGAGTCAAAGAAACTTAATCTGACGGATCTTAAAAATTGACGAAGTCAGCACATGCGTCTCACTGTTGATGGGAACGTCGCCTCCCATTGAAGAGTATTTGGTCTTTAATAAAATACCAAAATATTAAACCTGAAGTTCAAATTCTGGTGAGCTAGGAGTGCCACTGCCCTCCTAACTACCCAACCACAAGTTGGTTATCTTGTGTGTTCTAGTTGATATTGCTCTCGTTTGATCTTTCTAGGGACAACACATATCATTTGATTGCCCAAAATCCCATAAAGAAATTTGACTACATTTTGACCAAGAGAAATATTCTAAATTTACTGTGCTACAAATTTTTTTTCGTATTGTCTTTTTTTTTCCTGAACCGTCAACTATTGCGCTTATATATAGCTAATTCCCGGTTACTGTTAAGCCAGAGTCGTCAGGCAAGGACAAGTTGGTCAGGCTTCTCTCGACCTGAAGCAACAACCACCAGAATATCAACATATTCTGTGCAACTAGTTGCCCATCCATGATGTACCGTTTATTTTGTCTGTATTTTTGTTGGCAAATTTATAAAACATTGTACTGTAGTAGTAAAATAACTTAGGATGCAAGTCAATTCTACATCATTTGATTGCGCAGAATCGCATAAAGAAACATGACTGCATTTTGACCAAGAGAAAAAATAAATTCGAATTTCCTTGCGGTACAATTTTTTTTGGTATTGTTCCATCACCCTTTATAAAAGCCCCCCTTTTTACACACTTTTACCGGTACCAAAACTCCAAAAGTCAGTTAGAAAGAGCACCGAGCAACCGAGGTTGTAGCGTGCGCGTGTGAGGTGTGAATTCTGTCAGCTTGTGTGAGTTGCGATGACTCATCGCGGTGGTGGATACATAAGCGGCCGTGAAGCACAAGGATCATCATCCTCCACTCTAAGCTTCTCCCAACTTGAAGAAGGCTCAAGCACCGCCCCACTACAACTCATCATCATCAGAACCAAAAGAAGATGGCCGTCTCTGTCTCCTCGTCATCCATCCTTGTGCTCCCGCTCCTCTTGCTCTGCTCGCTCGCGTCCGCCTGCGACCGCTGCGTTCACCACTCCCGAGCCTCCTTCCTCACCTCGTCGCTCACCCTCGCCGGTAAGTCCGCACGCGCCCATCGCTGGAATCGATCGATTATACTCCAACTGCATGTGCTCTGTTAAGTTGCGATTTCTGATTGGGACGAGTTATTGTGTTGCAGCCGGTTCTTGCGGGTATGGCAAGGTGGCCTCGTCCTTCAGCGGCGGCATGCTCGCCGCGGCCGGCCCGGCGCTGTACCGGAAAGGCGTCGGCTGCGGCGCGTGCTTCCAGGTGCGGTGCAAGGACAGCGAGCTCTGCGGCACGGCCGGCGCCAGGGTGGTGGTGACGGACCGCGCCAGGACGAAGTCGAACGACACCGACCTCGTGGTCGGCAGCCCGGCGGTCGCCGCCATGGCCCGCCCCGGCATGGCCGCGCGGCTCGCCAAGCTCGGCGCCGTCGACGTGGAGTACAAGAGGTAACTTTATTGAGCTTGAACGCTTCTCTGTTTTGTCAACTAGCCGCGCACGCGCGCCATGTGGCTCCACCGCCGTAGGTGGGGAAGGAAACAGCGGCCGCCGAGCATGGCGTCATAAGTACAAACAGGGCTCGATTTGTCTCGGGGCTGGTTGTTAGTAAGTTGGAAGATGCTAGGCTCAAATTTGTCATCGCTGCGCACGTGCAGGGTGCCGTGCGAGTACAGTGGAAGGAACCTGTCGGTGCGGGTGGAGGAGCGGAGCCGCGCGCCGAGCGAGCTCGCCGTGACGTTCCTCTACCAGGGCGGCCAGACCGACATCGTCGCCGTCGACGTCGCGCAGGTACAGAACAAGAAAAGCATCAATCTTTAACCTAGAAATCGGTCCTGCAGGTCGATGTCTGACGCACGATTTCGTGGCGGTCCTGCTGCAGGTGGGTTCGTCGAACTGGAGGTTCCTGACGCGGGACCACGGCCCGTCGTGGAGCACGAAGCTGGCGCCGGCGGGGCCGCTGCAGATGAGGATCGTGGTGACCGGCGGGTACGACGGGAAGTGGGTGTGGGCGGAGCGGGAGGTCCTGCCGCTCCAATGGCGCGCCGGCGAGGTCTACGACACGGGCGTCCAGATCACCGACATCGCCCAGGAAGGGTGCTTCCCATGCGACACGCAGGAGTGGAGGTGAGACCGCGAGACGCAACGCAAGCTGGAGTGAACGACAGCCGCTACGTGACGAGAGCCAACAAGAAGAGGATGAAGCTCCTCGTCACTGCCAATTTCGGTTCGAAGGATAGAGTTAGCTGACGAGCTGACACCTGGAGTCCTGGTCACCTCGGCGACGTTTCTTTTTCGCTTATCCAACTCTTGAGTACATAAGCCGCTGCTGACGTGTGAGATAAGTATAGTAGACTAGTGGTAATGAGGCTATATATGTTAGAGCATCCCGGCCGTTTACCACCCCAAACGGACCTCCAAACGAAAACGAAAACGTGGGGTGCTAGACAAAACTCGGCGTCCAGCGGCCTTTTCAAATACGTCTCAGGTCCCTAGGCCGTTCCTGACTCAAAGGGCATATTTGGGTGCGCTGAACACGCGCCGCGTGCCACGTATGCACCTGACGGCTAGGGCCGACATGTCATTGACACACTGGCCGATTGACTTCAATTAAGATCCAATTATGATGACGCAATTTTCCTCGTCAGGCGGCAATGATGCATCCTGTCCTTGCCCCTTTGGCTTTCGCACACAACTGCGTTGCATGTTTCTCACGCGGCGAGTTGAGTAAATGCGGCTCAGCGGTCTCGTCCTCTTCCCCGACGCTAAATAGACCGTCCCACTAAACACTCGCCATTCACAACCTCCTCTCAAACCCTAACCGCCCCATCGCCACTCTCAAAGCACGACCATGGCAAGGGACGAAGGAACAGAGGCCGCGAACGGCTTTGGGCCGTGCGGCCTTTCGTCGACAAGGGCTCTGTACGAGAACCAGTACCTCGCTCCATCAGACATGCGGCTGCCGTCGGGGCGGGAGATGAGCGACGGCGGCATCGGCAACCCGCCGATCCCGAAGTCGAACACGGAGCGGTGGTGGCACGAGGTCAACGCTAACCGCAAGAACTCATAGCGGCGTAGCAGGGCCCTTCGAGTTGGGACGACGACAACCACAAGCATTGGCTCGCGTACTTCAGCCACAGTCGGGAACGGGAGATCCGGCAGTTCGCCAGCGCCGTCAAGCTGGCCCAGTAAAACAAGTGCGGCGGGACGCATTGGTGGGGCGCGCCTGACCACATCCTCGACACGGTGGTGGCGGACATCGCCAACGACGACGAGCGCCTACGGACTAAGCCGCCATGACCGCCTCCTCGTATTTCTCCCCGCGACAACAGGTGGGCGCCAAGGAGGACGGACAACATCTCCTTGTCTTCAAGGTCTTCCTCGTCTTTTCAAAAAAAAGTCTTCCTCGTCGGCGCCACGGACCCCGCGAGGCTCCAGGGCCCGTTTGAACGGCTTTCGGAGGCTCACGGTGAGATGCTCCTAGATGAAGGCTGTTGCCACTTGCCTGCTTGAAGTCTCGCACTAGCTTTTCTCAACGGATAACGTCGCTATGCCGCTGGATTCACATGCTGATGCTGCGTGCTCCGTTGCTTTCAGCAACGATATTCCTTGGTCGATGACTAATCGCTGGCGCCGAGCTTGATCGGCTCTGTATCATATCGTGTCAAATTGGTTGGTGGTGAGATTGAATATTTGTTGGGCGAAGGAAGCGCTAGTCGTTGGTCTTCCAGGATTCACTCAACGAGCCGGTGGCCAAATTAAAGCGAATACTACTGTAATGAGCAAAAGCACTCACAATTCAGGCAATGTATTGTGACTTGGTGCGCCATAAACGGCAGCCACTAACTGCAACCATCTACCACATGACCGGCCTCACGGTACGATATGATGATCGTGATCGGGTTTCCCTCAGTGGAACTAGTGTACTGCCCAATATGTGGTGCTGGCCGGTGGAAGCCGGGATCCTCTCGGAGTGCACTCTACGCCACAACCAGGGCGGCGCCGTCGTATGTGTCGAACACTGGTGCCAAGTTTCAGTATAGTGGGGGACACGAGCAAAGCGTGTTGTTCCACGTAAATGTTTAAACATTTTTTCTAAGTGCACTGACCTATTGATAATCATCTATGCAAGCAAGTAAAGATTATAAATAGGTCCATAGATCACCAGATGATGACTACACACTAGCCTGAGCCAAAGGTGCGCTACCATCCTCATCCCTCCATCACCGAAATTGGGTACTGCTTGTCGTAGTAGAGGTTGCTATAGTAGATAAAGAGAGAGTCGAGCTAAAACCTTAAAGGACCAACGCAACAGAAAAGCAATCATCGCCAAAGATGAGGTTCGTAGATCCGAAGAGTTTGACCTGAAACCACACCAACGAATATGAAAACCGACCGGATCCGAGGATATCCGCAGAACTCACGACTCCACACGCTTTCCGCCAGTGCTAGACACACCACTAAAGAAATGATAGAGCGGGGAAAACCTTATTGTAATTTCAAGATGTATCTGCCGCCTTATCATCTCAAAGAAGACACTGAAAAACCCTAAACAAAAAGGGAACCCTCCCACCGGTGAAGGGTTGTGGACACCCACGCCTCCCAAGCCAGCGGAGGCGGAAGGAACGGCGACATCGACAATAATGAGAGAGGAACCCTATATGGGTTTCGGTATCGCCTCAGGAGTTGTCACTTGTTAGATGTATATATCTGTATATTGTAGTTTCCCCATATGTTAGGGGGCTTTCTGCATATGGGCACCTGTACATTACTATATATTGTGGCCTTTGGCCCCCTGATAATACATAAAGCATATTGCCCTAACATGGTATCAGAGCCAAACTTGGTCCTAGTCTGTACGTTGTCCCAGCCGTAGTTGCCGCTCTTCGTCCGCCGCCGCCGGCCGCCGCTCTTCCGTCTCCGGCGGCTTCTTCCGTGCCCGCCCGATCTTCTTCCCGGCCGTGCCCGCCCCGCCCGATCTCTTCCCGGCCGTGCCCGCCCTATCTCTTCCCGGCCGTCTCCGCGCGTGGCCCTTCTCCCTGGCTTCGTCTCCGCACGTGGCCCTGCTCCCGCGCGTGGCCCTGCTCTCCACCGCGCTGCATCTGCACGGAGATCCCGCCTCCCGATCCGCCCGCTCCGCTCCCGCTTCGAGCGGCCCGCGCGTGTAAGTGCTGGCCCGGATCCCTGCTCGTCTGCGTTTGACTTCCGCTGAGGTAAAAAAAGAAAAAAAAACGAAAAAAAGCAAAAAAAAAGAACTATGTCTTCCTCGGGCTATGTTGCGATCCTTCGCTGCCCGGTGATCTTCGATGACGCGAATTACCCCGATTTCGCTGCCTTTATGCGCTTCCACATGCGCGGTCTTCGTCTTTGGGGTGTGCTTTCTGGCGAGGTCTCCTGTCTGCCGCGCCCTGTTGCTCCTACGGTGTTGCACCGCCACCCGTTGCCCTTGCCCCCGATGCTACTCGGTGGATAAGGATGCAGCCAAGAGTGATGACACTGCTCGGCTGATTATGACCGGAAGGTCCAGGATCACTCTACTGCCGTTGCGACTTATCGGTGGATCCGACCGAGTACACTCGTGGATCGATGAGGATGCTCGTGCGCTGGTGTTCTCACCTCCAGTGTTCCGCCTCGCATGTGCTGAGTTTATGGGTCTTCCCACCGCCGCTGCTCGTTTTTCTTCGGGGCGATCACGTCGGTGATGCTCTCTACCGTCCGTGGTCCGCCAGAGCATGCCCTTCACAGGTGATTCTACTATTGATGAGTTCTACACTCGAGCGCTGCTATTTGGCGTCAGCTTGATTCTCTCCGTACAGCTGTGTGTGCCACATGTCCGCTGTCGACTGCACGCGGATCTGAGTTTCAACGCGTTTTGAGTTCTTGTCGCGGCTCCAAGGAGTTTGAGCCGCGTCGTGCCCGCCTGCTTCGTGGTCGTGTTCCGCTCTCGAGGTACTTGCTGAGCTTCGTGCTGAGGAGACTCGTCTGGTGCTGGTCTTCTTGAGGTTCCCTTTGTTCTTGCCGCTCGTGGCCTCTCCGTGCCCTCGCTCGTGGACCTCCTATGCCGCCGGCTTCGTTGCGGTCTCGTCACAGCCGATACTCCCTACTCCTCCATTCTAGGGCCAGCGTCACCCAACAGCCTCGTGGTTCGACATCACTTCCTTGCACCTACTGTGGCAGGACTGGCCACACTGTCTCTACTTGCTGGCAGAGGGTTCCCAGCTTACGTCCGCCGCAGCATACTCGTCGTCAGGCTGGTTCTTCAGATCTTCTGCTGTTGCGCTATCTAATCGGACATTATCCGTGGTCTTCGTGGTTTCTCGCTGGTACAGGCTCTTCCTCGACGGCACGCTGAAAGGATCGTATGCCGCACCTAGAGGGTGAATAGGTGCTAACCAATTTTTAGTTCTTTTTCAATTTAGGTTTGACACAAAGGTAAATTCTCTAGATATGCAACTAAGTGAATTTACCTATATGACAAGGTTATCAACTAAGCAAGATATAGCTACGCAATATATAGGAGATAGAGTGGGATAGAGGTAACCGAGAGTGGAGCACGCGATGACACGGAGATGATTCCCGTAGTTCCCTTCTTTTGCAAGAAGGTACGTCTAGGAGTGTGGTTGCTACGCAAGCCAAACCAACAGCCACGAAGGCTTCACTCAGATCTCCGTGAGCAACGCCACGAAGGCCTAGCCCACTTCCACTAAGGGATTTCCTCGAGGCGGAAACCGGGCCTTTACAAGGTTCTTGGGGCACACATCCACAACTGAATTGGAGGCTCCCAAATCTGTAACAATACAACAATCAACAACAACACATCAACACAAATCAACTAGGGAACCAAATAGGCACACTAGCATGAGATCCCTCAAACAAATGAGGGGGAAATGAAAAACGCTTCGGTGAGGATGTAGATCGGTGGCTTCTCCTTCGAATCTCCAAAGATCAAGAGCTTTGGTTGGGGGAGGAAGGAGATCTTGCAAATCTTGTGTTTTTGAGGTGGCTCTAATGGTGGTGAAGCTTGGCAGATTTCTTGTGCAATGATTGAGCAACTTGTCCCTTTGGAGGAGAGAGCTATTTATATGATTGGAGCTCTCGATCTGACCGTTTGAACCATTTTCGTAACACCGGAAGTTCGGCCAGAGGGCCGGAAGTTCGCCACCGAAGTACGCCAAGAGAGCGGAACTTCCGCCAGAAAATCTTCGTGCAACCTGTCGAAAAGATGGGGCGAACTAGGGCGGAACTTCCGGTGACGGAAGTTCCGGCCAAGTTCAATAGCGAAAACCATACCGGATGTTACCGAGCCACAATCGCCGACTTTCGGAACTTGTCCGGAAGTTGGAAGTTCCGCGACCGGAACTTCCGGCCAGCTTCACCGAACTTCCGGCCGAGATGAAAAACTGTAATCGAACAACGCTGAAGGGCTACTGCAGAAGTGCCGGGCGGAACTTCCGCTGGGGGCCGGAACTTCCGCCGAACCAAAAAGCCTTCGAACTCCAGAACTGCCATACCATTTCACCGATCGAATATGTTTATCGAAAACTTGTACCTGTCTACATCAACACACATAAATATATAACTAGTGTTGACATCAAACACGCAAAACCCAAAAGGGCGGGAAATGTTCTTTCAACTGCTGGTTCTGTGCCTGGCTCTTCTGGCACCACGCGACCACCACCTTCCACACTGTACGTCATCCCCGTGGTATCTGGATTCTGAGCTTCTTTTCATATGACTCTCGTCTTCTATTCTTTCTTCGCTCTCTTGTTTCTCCTGTTCGTGTTATCACTGATGGTGCCTCTCTTCCTGTTTCCGAGGCACCCTTTTACTACCTCTTCTCTGTTCTGATGTTTCTCATGTTCCTAGTCTTAAGATGAACCTGTTTTCTCGCTAGTCACTTCGATTTTGGTTGTCGCGTGATTCTTGACGCTGATTCTTGTGCCGGGATCGCCGTACAGCCCTGGTTGGAGCTGGCCCTCGTAGCCTAGAGTCCCCGGGCTCGGGAGTTAGACTGCTCGCGTTCCTCTCCGCCGACATCACCTGCGGTCTGCGCGTCATCGGATCTTTTCAGCAGTGGCATCATCGGCGGGTCACCTCTGTGGCTCCCGTTTATCGTCATTAGTTCGTAGTGGTCTTCTTGGGTCTCTGTCTCGGAGATGTGTCTTTGCATTCGTGTCGGGTTGTAGGTTAGGCAAACAGATTTAGCTTCCCTATCCTACTAGTGCGTCTGTATCTCAGCGACCTTTTGATTTAGTTCATTCGAATGTTTGGGGTCCGGCTCCCTTTCCTTCGAAAGGAGGTCATCGATACTATATTTTGTTTATTGATGATTTTTCACGGTACACCTGGTTGTTTCTTATGCACTCTCGCAGTGAGGTGCTTTCTATTTATCAACGTTTTGCAGCCATGGTTCGTACTCGTATTCCACGCCTATTCGTGTGTTTCGTGCTGATTATGCAGAGAGAGTATCTCCCACCACCTGCGTGGTGTTCTTGCTGAGCAGGGCACCCTTGCCCAGTTCTCGTGTCCCGGCGCCCATGCTCAAAATGGTGTCGCCGAGCGTAAGCATCGTCATATTCTTGAGACCACCCGTGCTATGATGATTGCTTCCTCTCTTCCGCTGCATTTCTGGGCTGAGGCTGTCGCTACGTCGAATTACCTCATTAACATTCAGCCTTCTGCTGCCCTTCAAGGTGGCATTCCTCTCGAGCGTCTTTCTGGCAGATTACTCGACACTTCGGTTATTTGGTTGCGTTTGCTATGTTCTTCTCCCTCCTCGCGACCGCACCAAACTGACCGCTCAGTCTGTTGAGTGTGTTTTTCTCGGATACAGTAAGAGTAAAGTCTGATTTAAACCTTGAATTCGTATTGGGTGTTGTGATTGAACCCTCAACTCTTAATCCCTGAAATCAGCACCCTGTACATATTAATCCCAGTTAATCTAAACCCTGAACCTGTTGAGATTAGTTTGGTGCGTCGGAATAATACAGATCCCATCCGGGATTACATGTGCGCTCACTGACCACGGTGGCCCACATGTCATGTTCATCTCTCCCGTTGATGTCTTTCTGTGTCTTCTCCACTACCCAATCAATTCCCCTTTGCTGTTCTCACTTCTCACCTGAATCAGTTAAAATCATTGCATCCCTGGCTAGCCTTCCGGAAGAACAACGACGAGCTCGAGCTATGTGGCGGCGAAATATCTGAAGTTCCTCCTCTAGTGGAGCAACGGCGGGCGGGCGTCCAGCGACGCTGCGCCGCTCTTCGCGAGAGCTCCAACTTGTAGGTCGTAGGCTCCCAGTACCTAGCCTTCTATCGATTCTCGCACTCCTCATCCTCCTCTAGCTCCGGCAGCTGCCACGACCAGGACGACCTCGTCGCTGTTAACCCCGCTTCTCTCGACTCTGCCTCCTCAGGCAGCAACGACCCTCCCAGCCCCTGCCTCGTCCACCACTGTCACTCCACCTCTATGCACCGCCGCGGTACCTCCTGGCCCGCCGCCAACATGCGTCTTAGCGGACTCCAGTCTGGCCGGAGCGTTGCTCGCATCGTCCAAGAAATCGATCGGCCTCTTGCCCAACTGCACCACTCCTTACATCAACCGGCGTCCAGCACGGCGTCGCTACGCGGCAAGTTGGAGGGCATGGAACAGCGCTGCAGGTTAGGTGTTTGAGTTAATGCCAATAGCATTGATGATCTCAAGATGGAGGCGTGTGGAATCTGTTGCCAGTTCAGACATTATCTCCGAGCCATGTTGATGATGTTTAGCTTGTAACAAATTTTGCAGCGATGCCTATTGATGCAGCTGATCAGTAGCAATGAGAGAATGGGAAAAAGGGGAAATTTATGCAGCAGTGGAGGTGAGAGAGAAAGGATAAAGATGGATATGACATCTGGTCTACGCTAGTCAGTCAGAGTAGAGGCTGATCCCGGCCAGGATCTTCTTATTTCTGGTGCGCCAAAGTAGTCTGAACTGCTCCAAGGTTCAGATTGACCGGGATTGAAAAGTACACGGTGCTAATTTCTGGGATAAAGAGTTGGGGGTTGGATTTCAACACCCTCTACAAGTTCAAGGTTGAAAACAGACTTTACTCATACAGTAATGAGCATAAGGGCTATCGCTTTTGGGACCCCGTTGTCGTCGGATGCGCATCTCTCATGATGTCACATTTGATGAGACGCGTCCCTTCTATCCTCGTCCACCTCGGGTACTTACCGGTGGATGATATCTCTTTTCTTCTTTTTCCGGATGCACCCCCTGCCGTCCCTCCCTCTCCTAGTCCTGATGCGCCTCCTTCGGCGCCATCCTCTCCTCCGTCTAGTCCACCTAGTACCTCGTTCTCCGCCGATCCTTCCGATCGTCTCTTCTTCCTCTTCTTCTCGATGAATTGTCCTCCGTCGATGACCTTCCCCTTCACGCCCGTTCGTCGTGTGCTAGCTCGTTACTCTCCTAGTCCGTATGGTCTCTCTGTCGTTTCCGAGCCGACTTCTTATCGGGATGCCGAACGTCATTCTGAATGGCAGCTTGCCATGGCTGAGGAGATCGCTGCGCTTGAGCGCACTGGCACTTGGGATCTTGTTTCTCCCCTTCCGGTGTTCGTCCTATCACGTGTAAGTGGGTCTATAAAATTAAGACTCGCTCTGATGGATCTCTTGAGCGCTATAAAGCGCGTCTTGTGGCTCGTGGCTTTCAGCAGGAGCACGGTCGTGACTATGATGAGACTTTTGCCCCTGTGGCTCATATGACTACTGTGCGCACCTTCTTGTTGTTGCTTCTGTTGCTGGTCTGTCTTCCAGCTTGATGTTCAGAATGCTCTTCTTAATGGCGAGTTGAGTGAGGAGGTTTACATGCAGCCTCCTCCTGGGTATTCTGTTCCCAATGGGATGGTTTGTTGTCTTCGACGTTCTCTCTATGGTCTCAAACAGGCCCCTCATGCCTGGTTTGAGCGCTTCGCTTCTGTGGTGACTGCTGCTGGTTTCTCTCCTAGTCTTCATGATCCAGCACTTTTCGTTCACACTTCTCCTCGTGGACGTACTCTTCTTCTTCTCTATGTTGATGATATGATCATTACCGGTGATGATCCTGAGTATATTGCCTTCGTCAAGGCTCGTCTTCACGATCAGTTTCTTATGACTGATCTTGGTCCTCTTCGCTATTTTCTTGGCATTGAGGTTTCCTCCAATTCTGATGGCTTTTCTATCTCTCAGGAAAAGTACATTCAGGATCTTCTTGCTCATGCTGCTTGATACGTCTCCAACGTATCGATAATTTCTTATGTTCCATGCCACATTATTGATGTTATCTACATGTTTTATACACATTATATGTCATATTTATGCATTTTCGGAACTAACCTATTAACAAGATGCCAAGTGCCAGTTCCTTTTCGCTGTTTTTGGTTTCAGAAATCCTAGTAACGAAATATTCTCGGAATTGGACGAAATCAACGCCTGTGTTCCTATTTTGCCCGGAAGCATCCAACACCCGAGAGCAGAGGGGGCCCCTGGTGGCCCAGATGACATGGTGGCGCGGCCAGGCCCTGGCCGCGCCACCCTATGGTCTCGTCGCCTCTTCGACCCCCCCGCGCCGCCTCTTCGCCTATATAAAGCCCCCATCGAAACCCTTACGAGAGCCACGATACGAGAAAAGTTCCAGAGCCGCGCCATCGCGGCCAAGATCGGGGACAGAGTCTCTGTTCGGCACCCGCCGGAGCGGGTAAGTGCCCCGGAAGGCTTCTCCATCGACACCGCTGCCATCTCCACCGCCATCTTCATCACCGCTCTGCTCCCATGAGGAGGAGTAGTTCTCCATCGAGGCTCGGGGCTGTACCGGTAGCTATGTGGTTCATCTCTCCTATGTAGTTCAATACAATAATCTCATGAGCTGCCTTACATGATTGAGATTCATATGATGATGCTTGTAATCTAGATGTCATTATGCTAGTCAAGTGGGTTTTACTTATGTGATCTCCGGAGACTCCTTGTCCCACGTGTGTAAAGGTGACAGTGTGTGCACCGTGTGGGTCTCTTAGGCTATATTTCACGAAGTACTTATTCACCGTTGAAGAGCGTAGTGAAGTGCTTATTTATATCTCTTTATGATTGCAATGTGCATCGTATCACAATTTATCTATGTGCTACTCTAGTGATGTGTTATTAAAGTAGTTTTATTCCTCCTGCATGTGTGCAAAGGTGACGTGCACCGTGTTAGTACTTGGTTTATGCTATGATCATGATCTCTTGTAGAAAGTTAACTATTGCTATGATAATATTGATGTGATCTATTCCTCCTACATATGCATGAAGGTGACAGTGTGCATGCTATGCTAGTACTTGGTTTAGTCGTTTTGATCTATCTTACACTTAAGGTTACTTAAACATGAGCATTATTGTGGAGCTTGTTAACTCCGGCATTGAGGGTTCGTGTAATCCTACGCAATGTGTTCATCATCCAACAAAAGTGTAGAGTATGCATTTATCTATTCTGTTATGTGATCAATGTTGAGAGTGTCCACTAGTGAAAGTGTAATCCCTAGGCCTTGTCCCTAAATATTGCTGAGTTACTACTGCTTGTTTACTTTTACTGTGTTACTTGCTGCAATACTACCACCATCAACTACACGCCACAAGCTTTTCTGGCACCGCTACTTTATATATATTCATACCACCTGTATTTCACTATCTCTTCGCCGAACTAGTGCACCTATTTGGTGTGTTGGGGACACAAGAGACTTCTTGCTTTGTGGTTGTGGTTGCATGAGAGGGATATCTTTGACCTCTTCCTCCCCGAGTTCGATAAACCTTGGGTGATCCACTTAAGGGAAAACTTGCTGCTGTTCTACAAACCTCTGCACTTGGAGGCCCAACACTGTCTACAGGAAAGGAGGGGGAACGTAGACATCACTGCTCTTGGGGATGAGCACACGGTCGATACTCCTATGGAGCTTAATGTTAAGCTTCGTCCTACTGATGGTGATCCTCTTCCTGATCCCACCCGTTATCGTCATCTTGTTGGGAGTCTTGTTTATCTTGCTGTCACTCGTCCTGATATTTCTTATCCTGTTCATATTCTGAGTCAGTTTGTCTTAGCTCCTACCACTGTTCACTATAGTCATCTCCTCCGTGTTCTTCGTTACCTTCGTGGCACGATCACTCGTCGCCTTTTTCTTTCTCCAGCTCCAGTGCTATTCGGATGCTACGTGGGCGAGTGATCTACGGATCGTCGTTCACTTTCTGCTTACTCGTGTGTTTCTTGGTGGTTCGCTTGTTGCTTGGAAGACGAAGAAACAGGTCAGCTTCGAGCTGAGGCTGAGTTGGGGCTATGGCTTATTGTTGCTGAGGTGACTTGATTACGGTGGTTGCTTTCAGATTTTAGGGTCTCTGTTACGACACCACTCCACTTTTGTCCGACAGTACATGTATCAAGATTGCACGTGATCCGGTCAAGCATGAGCTGACCAAGCATATTGGTGTTGATGCTTTTTACACACGTGCTCAGGTACAGGATGATGTTGTTGCGGTTCATTATGTGCATTCAGATTTGCAGTTGGCGGATTTCTTTGCGAAGGCACAGACTAGCAAGATGATTTTTACTCTCCAAACTCAGTGGATCCACCATGAGTTTGGGGGGGGGGGGGGTGTTAGATGTATATATCTGTATATTGTAGTTTCCCCATATGGTAAGGGGCTTCCTGCATATGTGCACCTGTACATGTACTATATATTGTGACCTTTGGCCCTCTGGTAATACATAAAGCATATTGCCCTAACACCACTCTCTTTGCTCCTCGCATACTCTCCACCAAAGAATAATGTTAAAACACTTCTATTAGTTCTTAGCCATAGAATCGAGTTGGGTTGGGTGGATCCAGATCAGGCCCTCTGGATGTCTGTGTCTTGAGGTACTTGTGCTTTTCAAAGTATCATCGGAGCATTTATTGAAATCAACAAGGCGCTAACAGAACCAATATGAGTATAATACTATCTCTATCTATAAAAGAACGTCTCAACTTTGTTAAAATATGCACATATCTTAACTTGTTTTAATGTAAACTTTAACAATGTTAATGTATCTTCTAATGAACGTAGGAAGTAGTAGATTACAAAGTTCTGAACAATTTAGGCGCCTGGCGGAAAGATTAGGTGGCAAATTAAACTGCACAACAAACAATAGACGCTTAGTTAAAGTCCGGACACACAAGCCAGGATCGGAGCCGGCCCAGCGGTATAATTCGTTGTGGATTCATGATGCTACGCTTGGACTTTTGCTGCCGTATTGCCGTATACTTCGACAGTGACTGCGCTAGGTCTCTTTAGTTTGCTACGAGTGAGCCAAATGGACAACTGAATTTTAACCGAGTACTAGTAGCTTAACTATTTAAGTACTGGCTTGGTTGTTTTTTGTTGCTACTGTCTTGTGCTCTTGTTGTTTGCAGACGCAGAGTATGTCCACAAATGCAGTTGGCAGGCAACCAAAATGGTCACGCATGCAATTTTGGTGCGGAGAAAAAAACAGCTAAACTAAGAGAGCCGTTGCAGAGTTAGCGAGTTGCCTTTTTAGGTTAAAAGCAGTTATTATGCCGTCTGATTAGATAGAATAGAGTCGCCTTATGGTAGGTTCTATGCCCCTTTTGTGTCCCGTCACAACGGGTTCAGACTCCGGACATTCGAGATGGAGCCACCGAGCCAGGACCCTCCCCTTGTGTTAAAAAAAAGAGATGGAGCCAGGACGTAAACTAATCATCATGGGCGTGTCACACTGGTTCAACACCGCCGATCAATGCCCTGATTCTGGTCTCTTTAGGTAAGCAAGATATGCTTAAGGTCGTAATCATGAATAGTTGATGTATAGGCATATGATCTGCCGAGGCTTCTTATCCGCTACGATAGAAAGAATTCACCACAAGGCGAAAAGAGAACCACCGCCGCAGAGAGAAGAACATGAAGAACAACGACCCGATAGTCAAAACAGCAACGAACCGACCCCGCGACCAGAGCGGTGAAACACCACGCGCGGCGAAGCGGTTATAGACTGGTAGGTAGGGCCCAACGGGTGACACATCACGAGCAACCAGAGGCTTATCAAAACCCAGGGAGCTAAGAGCCATTTCAAGATTTCCTTTTGTCCCATCACGAATTGAAAACATCCGACATTCGAGATGGGACCAGAACAAGAACTACTCAAGGGCGTGTCTTGTTCAGTGTACCCAACGGCTCGGCTGGTCGATTGATCCAAATAGACAAGATAATTTTAATCTACTAACTTAAAGTGAAGTGCTTTTGAATTGGAATACAATGATATATATCGATGTTATGTCGTATGAAGTGCACAATAATAAAGAAATTACTGGTTGTTTATCGGAATACTCCAAATATTTCGGAATAGAGGTATCCCAGCTTGGTAGTTTTTGTTACTAGTGTTCTTGTACTCTTGTTGTTTGCAGGCGCAGAGTATTTGCACAGGTAGGCTACCAAAATGGTTACGCATGCAATTTTGATGCGCGGAAACGAACAGCTAAACTAAGAGCCGTTGCAGAGTTAAGCGAAAGCGAGTCGCCTAACTGAGCAATAAGCAGATATGCTTAAGGTCTCCGTTTTTTTTTTTAAAAAAAAAGCGAGTCGGCTTATTCTCCTTTTGTGTCCCATCACCAAGGGTTCAGACTCGAGATGGAGCCAGGACGAAAACTAATCATGGGTTTGTCACCCTGGTGCAGTGCACCCAACTGCACGGCCGATCGATGCCCTGATTCTGTTTAATAAGCAGATATGCTTAAGGTCGTAATCGTGAGTATTATATTCATAGGAATATCGTCGGAGGCTTCTTATCCGTTTGGATTTAGGACATGGCAGCTAACTAAACAGGGGGAGCAAGTACACGTCGGCGTCACGCGTTGATTAATCAGAGACGTGAGCTCCTTGTTGGTGTCCAACCCTGAACCCAACGGTATGAGCTGATGAGGATTGCGATTGCTAATACTACGCACCTCAGTGCAAGAGATTAGGTGACCTTTTTTGCGAAATGCTTAGCAGCAGACAAGAGATAAGATTATAACTACCACTAACAAAGCTAGCAAGACACAGTAACATAGTTCCAAGATCTTTTGGTTCGCTTTCTTTAGCAAACGACTCACAAACGCAGAGACAAAGATATAGATTAGTCGATCCGTGCCATCTTTATATGCCGACTTGGTTGTAGTATTCAGGCACAAGTTTGCGGAGATGCTTGAATGATGCAAGGATAGGAACGTCCCGATATGTTAGACTATTTTCATGGAAGAAGAAAAACAATCGGTCGGTGATGTCACTTTCGATCGGAAGGACGCGGTGTAACGCGCGGGGTCACTATTCTCCAAGCGCAAGAGGCTGGTGGCTACCGTATGATTCAACAAAAGCTGAAAGGAGAGCAAGAATAGATAACAACCACGGTATCTTGTCTATTCAGACGATATCCTTAGCTAAACCCTTCAATTGGGAGTTGGACTCTCGCGGCCGGCTCGGTTGATGTTCATGGTTTAGCCCGAGTGACACTGATGATGCATGCATGATTGAGGCTATACATATGCGAGGCATCGTGAGAGCTCAGGTTCATTGATGCACATAGCTAGCTCACATTCATCACGCCATCATCGCATCGTATATATATCTTCACGTACAGTGACACGCAATTGGCTGCAGATCATAGCGGCGGCCACATCGCCTAGTGCTGTCATGTATGCTAGGCAAGTAACGCAATAACCAATGCCTCTGGGTGGTTCATGTATGCCGACTAGGTCAGAGGTTACAACAGCCGCACACCCCACGCAGGGTGATGGGCCTAGCTCATTTTTGGTTTTTTTTTCCTTTTTTTTCTGTCTTCTCTTTCTTTTTCTTTCATTTTTTTTGCCTCTATTCCTTTTTCAGATTGGAAAATGTTAATAATTAAATTTGAAAATATTTAGTTTTCAAAAACTGTTCAAATCTTAAAACTATTTATGTTCAAAGTGTTCACATTTCTTAAAAAATCATATTCAAAAAGTGTTCAAATTTGAAAACGTTTGGATTTTAAAAAATGTTCATTTTCAAAAAGTTCTCAAATTTTAAAAATGTTCAGATTCTGAAAATTGTTTCAGATTAAAAACATGTTCAACTTGAAGAAAACACAAAAAATGGAAAAGAAAATAAACAACAGAAAAAGGAAACAAAAAGTAAAAGCAAAAAAAGCCTTGGGCTGGCCCAATACCCCCGCCTCCGAGTGTGCGGCGTGTGGTGCGTGCCGACTAGGTCGTCATACATGAACTCCCATGCCGCTGCGGAACTTCTAGCTTAGGAAGGTCGGTCAGGGGCAAAATATGCAAGGGCCAAGATGCAACGAGCGGTCATGGCACATTCAAGGTCAACATGTCAGGTCGGCTTGGTAGAAAGGAGCCCGTGGTAGTGGGAAGCCTTCAGACACGTGCATGCTTTAACGGCCTAGTGATTCGAGACATTTCATTGTAGTCAAGATTAGGCACACTTAGTGTCATGGTTTAAGCGAGGGGCTGCCAGCTTGAAGGGGGCTCATGTATGTTGACTTAAGACGCGTGTGGTTGCCTTGCCGCCTAAAGAGAAATCATATGGGCCAAGGTCCATCTCGGAACCTCATCTCCGCCGAGAGAACTTCACCATCGTCGCATTTGCGCCCTCTTCTAGCACGAACTACCCCGCTGCTTACCATCATTGCTGCTAGCGTGCTCGCCGTGAATCCCCTGCCTCGTCGGCCTAACCGCCTGCTACCACCACTACTACTGTGTCACCTCGTCGCACCGCCCTCCTCAAAATCACCGCCTCCGCCAGTCCTTTGTGCCCCCATCCCCCCAACCCTCCCTCTAACTCCTTCCTTGTCCCCTTCTTATCTGGTGCCGACAAGCTAAACCCTAGCCCTAATCTAGTGATACATCCAAAATGTATCTAGTTTTACAATCACTTTGCTCATCGTTTTGTTCGGAGTCTCACCAAAACTTGGATTCAAACTGTTGGAATTGAGGTTGCTTTTTTTGCAAAATTTCATTTGTCTTTTCCGCATAGGAAACGAAGGAAATAACATCGACAAAAGTATTTGAGCTTGTGCGTTTTATTTAGCTTGTTTTTACTCTTTCTCTTTTGTTCTATTCACTTGTTGAACTTTTGGCTAAATATTTTTGTTATTTGATTCTTTGATATTAGTTTGGATAGCCATTCGTCTTGTCTCTTTTATGGGGGTCATGTTTTATTTGGTGTTATGTCGAAATTGTATCATGTTTGGTTCTTGAATGTCTTATGCATGCATATTTACTACATGTATATCTTATGTCATGGTTGCTTTCATTATATATTGGGTAAAATCCATCAAACCTATTTCGGGTAAAATATTCATTAAATTCAATTTCATATCTATATGCACATATTTATGTGGAATTTGTCCTATTTTGTAGTTTCTCTAACTACTTCAGACCCAATTAGTTTGGGGATCATTTTATACATGAAGTTTCTTTTAGGTACATTGGAGAAACACTGGATGCTCATCTCATTCACAAGGAAAAAGTGATGGCCAAATTTTTATTGGAGACGATCTATGATGAGAAACTCATATGTACTACATCCACACCAATGCTATCTCAGTAACAAGTTTCTCCCTCATGCATTCTTGGCATGAATCTTTATTTGGAAATTTTGTGGTTCTTGCAAAGGTTTTAATGAAACATCTTTATTTCCAATGCGAGTAAGTTGAGATGAGTGCATATTTTCTAAGTATATTAATTAAATCATGTTCATGATTCACCGATTCCAAACATGACAATGTAGCAATTATATTGCATATCAATCCCTGAAAATGCACACATGTGTACTATTGACGAAATTGCACATCTAGTTTCTTTTTTATTTGGTATACTTTGTTTGTGAGACTTTTTTTCTTTCTCAAAGCATCCCAACCATCTTATTTTCCCTTGTCGATATTTTTCATATCTTTGATGTGTTTGTGTTTGAAGTTCATTAATGTACAATGATATAATAATTGAGCCTTTGGCCTTTGCTTTCATGCAAAGATCTTATTGGTATATTACATGATTTTGTTTTTTATATCTTATTTTTATCTGGGATGGTGGGAGGTCATGCTAAGCATTATGTTTCAGATTCTTTGAAGACTATGTTGATGATCACTTATCTTTGTACTAATCTAATATGTTTTGCCACGTCTCTCACATTTTTTGGTTGAATTTTCCTATGTTGCCTCTTTTCATGTGTCTCAACCATTTGCTTGTTGCAAATGATATGCTTCTTTTCTTATCTATGATCCCTTGCACATGTGTTGTGTTCTAAATGATATAGATGGAGTGAGGATGCCATGTTTTTGCATGTTGTATTCAAGTGCAAAATTCTAATTTATGCACGAAACTTGGGGAGCTTCCTCATTTTATTTAGAGCACCATTTCATTATTATCATAATATCTTCTTTTGGCATTTGGTTGTTTGGATATTATTATTGCTTGTTCATTTGTTGATGCTTTTTCACCTTTGTTATCTTTTTTACGATCTTTCTTCCTTAATATCGTTTAACTTCCTCCGAGTATTTGTTATTGTATATGTGCATTTTATTTCACTCATATTATGAGAAAAGCACACCTTATGAAGGAACTCTCACTATATTGTCTTCTAAATTCTTCTGCCCTTATTGGAAATGGATGCCAATTCTCACTATATTGCTCGGTGAAGTTTGCAGATTGCTCCCCCATGCCCCATGGTGTTCCCATCCCTTATCTATGGATTAATGTTTGCATTGAGTTATAATTGTAGGATTTGTTCTTAGTCCATTCTTAAACCATTTTTGGCATCAGGATTGATAGATGAATAAAGTGAAGAAGATCAAGTGATGGCCAAGTTGTTCAAGGGGTGATCCAAGGAATGGCTACGCGGAAGTAGATCATGCTGAAAGCATGTCTTGAAGAATAACAAGAAGAAGATGGACTGAGCTCTTGTGTGTACCTTCAAGACATCAACATCATGATGAAATACGAAATGAAGCGCAAGTTCAAAATGAACCATCTTGAAGAGCGCACATGCTTGAAGCTTGATGTCCTTATGCTTAGCATGGATATGTGAAGATATGTTGAAGAAGAGGTTCTCACATCTTGGGGCATGGGGGAGCAATCTGCAAACTTCACCGAGCAAGCACAACCAAGAAAGTGTTCCATCTTGAAGAGGACAAGCAAGAACGTCATCATCAATCTCGATAAAGTTTGTTATTGATAGGGTTTCTTTCTTACCGATCTCGTGGTGTTAGTTGGGTGACCGGTTTATATGATAGTTTGTTGTACTATCGAGAGGGGCTCTCCTATTAGTATATTTATCGCATCGTCCAAAGAGAGCTCAAAACTTATTCATGTGAGGAGTTAGATCTTGTGGTTACTTTCATTACAAGTTCTAGCTTACCCAAAAAAAGGGTTTTAAGATGAAAAACTTATTGTCTTTTTGGTTTTGGAAGTCAAACATTTTCATCTTGTGGTTTAATCCTTAGTGGTTCGAGGAGACAATTGGAACGTCCGTATGACGGGAAGGTTACACGAGTCTAGAAGTCAGCGGAGGAGTGCAGCCCACACGTGACGGTTACGAGCACAACTTCCATATAAAGGGTATAAGACTTGAGAGGTGGCAGAAAAAGCTTCCTCGGAGTTCTTAGCCCAATATAGTAGCAACTATGTCGCTTCAAACGGTGCAACTCAGAGCGGCGTAGTAAGATCAATGACTTCATTATTGTTGGCCTAGTGATGTGGATTGTGCATTTGATGTTGTAAAGCGTTCCTGATCATTTGTAAGATCTTAAACCCCGAATTGCTAGTTGGTAAGCTCACCACATAGGAGTTCAAGATTACCCACATTGAGATTTATGCGGACTCCCAAACGCCTTACTTTGCATCACTCTAGCTCAAAAACCCAAATTGTGGGCAACCAAACAATATGGGCATAAATGGTGCCTTCATACAACCAAAAACTTCGTGGAAATTTTATCATAGTGCAAAAAAAAAGACTCAAACCCATGTTCACCTAGCAACAGTCAAATGAATAAAAAGGGGGGAAAATACATACGAGCAACCAAATTAACCCTAACTGACCACTAACATATGCGATTCTGCTCAAGGCCAGACCATTCCATGGTTCTGCATCTGCCTGAAAGATTAGGTGGTAAATTAACATTCAAATAATAACCAACCGACGCCATGGCTAAACTCCGGACAGACAAGGAGCCAGGAATGGAGAGCGTGTGCCGGCCCGACGGTGCAATTCGCTGCCGATTCATGATGCTACGCTTGGACTTTTGGCCGTATGCGTGGACATTGACTCCGGTAGGTCTCTTTAGTTGCTACGAAGGAGCCAAATGGACTATTGAATTCTAATCTAGTAGCTTAAATATTTAATTACTTGATTGGTTGCTTTTTGTTACTAGTGTCTTGTACTCTTGTTGTTCCAAGACGCGGATCATATGTGCATATATTTTAGCCGAGACGCACAGAGTTATAGTAGAATTAAAGTCTCTGCTAAGGCGGTTCAAGAATCTATTTATAACTGTTTCATTTTTAGAGTTATTTATACTATTGTTGATGATTATCAATAGATCGGTGAATTTCCGAAAACTAAGTAAAATAAAAATAAGTGCACTTCAGCAGGTAACCAAAATGGTTACACATGCATTTAGGTTCGGAGAAACGAACTGCTAAACTAAGAGCCGTTGCAAAAGCTAACGAAAACGAGTGTTATGGTACTCTATTCACCATTGTCCCATCACGATTCACGAGTTGAAACTTGAGACATTCGAGATGGGGCCAGGACGAAAACTAATCAAAGGCATGTCTTGTTCAGTGCACCGATCATTGTCCTGATTCTGCTTTCCTTAGATAACCAGATATGCTTAAGGTCGGAATCGTGCTTACAATATGTAGGCATATCTCCAGAGGCTTCTTATCCGTTAAGATTTAGGATAGGGCAGCTAACTAAACAGGGAGGGCATGTACACGTCACCCTCACAACCGAGCTGATTTATCCCAGAGACGTAAGTGAGCTCTCGATCCTTCTTGCTGACCAACTGTAAACTCAAGTGTACTGCTAATGTGGAACCGTGGTCGCTTCATCACTAATATTAGGTGACTTTTTTAACGTCATGCTTAGCAGCAAAATAAAATAAAATTACTACTAATAACAGAGAGCTAGCAATAAGACAGTTATAACATAGTTTCAACTTCCAAGCTCCTTTTGTTCGCTTTTCATGGTTAGTCTGTGCCATCTTTATATGCCGACATGGTAGTAATATTCAGGTGCAAGTTTGCCAAGATGCTTAGATGATGCAAGGATAGCAACGTCCCATATGTTAGATTATTGAGACGATCGATGGTGCTTGATGGAAAAAAGAAAAACAATCGATCCGCGATGTCACTTTCTGGAGGAGGTGTAACGGGCAAGTTCACTATTCTGCAAGCACAGCAGGCTGGTGGCTACGGTATGATAAAACAAAAAATCTGAAAGGAGAACAACAATAGATAATCACGTGACGAGGTTGTGGCGGATCTCACGATCCCACATCTAGCTACGGCGGCGAGTTGAGGGCATGGCTGCCGGTGAAAACCGAGCCCTGACACTGGTCATGGCAGCTGAGGGTAGCATCTATATGTTGTTACCTTGTTGAGTGCAGGTGCAGTCATCATCTACTCACTCGTGCTGCTTCGACGGAAACCCTAAACCTGGGTCTCCCGGATCAAACAATGGTGCGCATCCGGTGTTGCTCTCCCTCGTGGGGGGCATTGTTTTTTAAGCAACGGCTGGATGATGGAGGCAATAGGTAGAGTGGTGTGTTTCTATCGGGTCGACAATAAGAAATCCCAATTCGGAGTTTGTTTTGCTAAAATTCCTATTTTAGAGTGGTGTGTTTCTATCGGGTCGACGACAGCGAGTCTCGGCGGCACGGTGCCGCAAGGGCTCAGTGACGGGCGTAACATGATGGACTCGCACAAGGCGGGGGCGTTGTCTAGTGTCGTGGCAAATTTGGCAGCGTCCAGAGCGAGTGCATGAGGCGCTTGCAAAAGGTCTGCTAGACAAGATGTGTGCTTCTATTTTGCTATGGTGACGCTGTGATGCTCCTGATATCTAGCTAGTGTGGCGTTGTCTATTTTAAGAGAATAAGGCCATGATGGCAATGTTACCCATTGTTGGTTTTATAGGTGTTAAGTGGTGGGTTCAGGTTTTAGATGTATGCTATGCACAAGCCGGGGGTCTCAACCTCCTTTGATACACTCAAAAACAAATATATTTTATATGGCCGTCAGTTTGCTCATTCTGCTTAAATTCTTTGGTAGTATCGTAATTGGTAACTGGAAAATAACATAGATGCAAGATGATCCCTCTGTATCTTTGTATCTTGTCCACCGCAGTGTTATTATTCAGAGTTTCCAAGCTAATTTGGGTAGCCGACTTCACTTACTGTAGATAGTTTGAGAACCGAGAGACCATAACCGTGAGAGACAGTTTTATTCAGCTGAGCTCTACACTAAGCATGCCATCACACATACTTTCAATAGCGATGGAAAGCAGCATGAAAACAGGAAACTGAAAAGCTATTTTTTTGTTACATCTGCCCACACCAGATACACAACAGAATACACAGCCGATAGCAGATATTCAGAGAAGTTAGTTCGTAGGCCAGTGCTTGGAAATGCGCAGATAACTAAACACTAGGAAGGGAGGAAGCACTGTATTATACACTCCTTTTATTATTAGGTATTTATAATAGATATGCACGTTTCACCTTCTCTGGCAGTGAAAAAGAGGAAAAGGGCTTGAGAGTAGAGGTGCGGCTTCAAAGACAATGGGTACGTCAAGCTCACTCCATCACAATAACAAGCTTTGAGAAAACAACCTCCAGATGCCAATATTTCATCAAGACAATAAATTGTTTTCATTTGATTCTGAAATGTAAGATTATTGGAGCATATTGTACCCAAAATTCCGGGCAGCTCCCAACTCTCACAGACAAGCCATCCCCCTGCACCAGCTGCTCGTCTATGCGCCGCCGAAGAAGACGCTCAAACTCATCGAGAAGATCCAGAGAGGTTTCCTCTGGGAGGGCCGCAGGGAAGCCAACGGCGGTAGTTGCCACATCAATTGGAGCCGGGTTTGCCGTCCCCTCGAGTATGGAGGCCTTGGTGTCCAAAACCTGACCAAGACAGGGCTTGCGCTGCGTCTCCGATGGCTATGGTTCAGCCGAACCGACGCGACTAGGGCGTGGCAGGGGCTTGACCTTCAGTTCTCTGCTGAGGAACAAGCCCTCTTCTTCGCCTCCACTACCATGAGCCTCGGCAATGGACGCACGGCGCAGTTTTGGGAGGACCGTTGGATCGACGGCAAGTCCGCGCGTGAGCTTGCGCCGCATCTATACGCCTGTATCCCCAAACGCCGCCGTCGCTCCACCACCGTCGCTCAGGGCCTACATGATCGCTCCTGGGTGCGCGACATTCATGGTGTCCTGGGCATTGAGGAGATTGGGGAGTACCTGATGCTCTGGCGTAGGATCGACCAAACCCAGCTCTCCGACCAGGCAGACTCCATGGTTTGGAAGTGGAGCAACAACGGCGTCTACTCCGCCAGCTCTTGCTACAAAGCCACTTTTCATGGATCTGTACGCTGCGATGCCTGGCAGCTAACCTGGAAGACATGGGCGCCCCATAACATCAAGCTCTTCCACTGGTTGGCGCACCTCGATCGATGCTGGACTGCCGAGCGCTTGCAGCGCCGAGGATTACCGCACCATGCACGCTGCTTGCTTTGCGACCAAGACATGGAAACAATGCAACATCTACTGATCGGCTGCGGCTTTTCCAGACAAGTCTGGTTCGAGATCCTCGCCTGGCTGCGCGCTACCTGCAAGCTTCCCGAGCACGACGACACGCTCATCTCCTGGTGGAACCAGGCCAAGCAGGCGACGCCCAAGGCCATGCGCAGAGGGCTAGCCTCTATGTCGCTACTCATCCCCTGGATTGTCTGGAAGCAGCGGAACGACTGCGTCTTCAATGGCGCGACACCATCCATTGGCGCCGTCACTGCCAAGATACGAGACGAGGCTTACCTTTGGGCCAGGGCCGGCGCGCTTGGCCTGCGTGCCATTCTGCCGACCACCTGGGATGTACATTAATCCGTCCCTTGTATCGTTAGAACTGTGTGTGCTTCCCCCTCTCCTGTGGGTTGTAACATCTAAGACTATGTTCTCCTTCTTCTTTTCAATGAAATGGAACGCAAAGGTTTTTTGCGTTTTCTCGGAAAAAAAACGACAAATAAATGGTGGGGTGGCTGTGCCAAGCAAAACAATCCCAGTAAAAAACACATGTTCAACTGTATTTTAATCCGATAAAATGACATGCATGGCAAGCAAAAGATAAATGCAACTCAGCTTGCTCTCTGATGGTATGGAGAATAGAAAGCACATACAGGAGAACCCAACACTCTCCAGAAACAAAAATATAAAATGCACATTGAAGATTGGCACATATCCGGAACAAAGATGCCAAAACCTGAAGAACAATCAAGACTCATATAGCAAAGGGTAAAACCAGCAACAAACATCTATATCCTGCCGTGCATATTAGTTCTATGATGTTTTACAATAAAGGCTATATGAATAAGTGATCCAGAGGCCAGGCTCATTGCCATTTTCGAAAAAAAAAGTTCTATTATGTCTGACATCAGTCCAACCATGTTGCACCAGAAATGCTACAAGTAGGAGATAAAGGCACAATACGCAACAATCTAAAAAGAAATGAACAGCTCACTGTTTTTGTTTTCATGAACAATCAGATTTTTTAACTATAGATCACCACTCACACTTCCCTTAACGGTTTATCTAGGCTTCCAGAAGTTGGACAGTGCTCAAGTTTTTTGACAAGGATGTTGTTAGTGGGCTAGCTCGTTGCTGCTGGCTGCGTACAAAGTCACAGCACAACAGCGGTTTATCACTCAAAACAAAATATAGTAGTATAAATTTTAAAATGAATAAAATTAGAGAAACAGTATATTGTCAAATTGATGTATGAGTAGAATAGCATACATACTTTCATACAGTCAAAACTGGCATTATATTTCTACAAACTCATGTAGATAATGTAGTCAAAATAGTAGTGCATACATACACCCATCACCAGAAAAAAATTATACTAGTTGGTAGTTGCTATAGGTTTCTAGAAAATCACATGAACATAGATCACTTATACATCAACACTGATCGGTGTGAAAACACAACACTCCTTGTCTGCACAACTGAAGCAAGGGCTTCTAATGGATCAACACCATTTAACTCATCTCAACAATCTAAAAAAAACAGATCAAAGCCATCCAAGAACATGATCTTTGCTACTCCCTCTGATCCATCATATGTGGCCACGGCACATATTATGGATCAAAGTGAGTACAAACTTTCATGCAGTCCTGAAGGGCTTTTGGTAATCATCTCCATACACATGGGGTCTTGGTGGCCATCTGATGTCTCAATATTAATGGCAACAGTTGTCATCACATTTACTTTATTTATAACAAAACATGACAGTCTCAGAAAGAACTGGATAGAGCAACAACTTTTAATAACAAATCATACCTTGAATGACAACAAGTCTTTGTACTCCCCGAACAGACATGCAAAGTAAAAAAAAAACTTTCCCTCTATTTGTTAGTGCAAGGGCCGTCTCACCATTCACTAACTGCACATAATATTTACTTCCTCCGTTCTAATTAATAATGCCTATTTTCTTTTCTGAAAAGTCAAGCTAAGTAAATTTTGACCAAACTTTTAGAATAAACTATCAAGAACTAAGATATTATATAGATATATCAAAATATATTTCGTGAGGTATCTAACAGTATTGATTTTGTATTGCACATATTAATGATATTTTCTAAAAACTTGGTCAACTTTACGTAGTTTAAAGTTTGAAAAAAAATATAAGCTTTATTCATTGGAATGGAGGTAGTACAATCGACACAAAACCAAAAAGGCCTAGACCAGAACATCTAGGAAAAAGTAGAAAAGGACTCGTCATGTGCCTAAAATAAATGAGGCCCCCATAAGGTAGAACACCCACTATAATTTTCTTTTAAAAAATGAGGTCCATTCTATCCTTAAAACGCATAGAAAATTGGACTAAAAATGCGTACTCTTAGATTTGTCTAAATTTGGATGTATCTATACATTCAATAGTGTATACATACATCCAAGTTTTGACAAATCTAAGACATCTATTTATGGACAGAGGTAGTATAAGATTGTAGTCCCTTTTGTCAATAAAAGAAAAATTCATGTTGTTTACATGGTGAAACGACAGAGTCTGCAGGTTAATTCCAATAAAGATACAAAGATGCAAGTATATAAGTGTTGTACATAGATGCACGCTCTAGGTAGTAGCAAGCTCAAGAAATCTACAAATGACAACCAAGGAACATACAAACAGTACAACTCATGAAACTCAGAAAAATGAAAATCTAATACAACTCTATGGAAAACTAGTCTATTTCATCATCCGCAACTAAAAGTCCATCATGTCTTTGCAGAAACCGAAGAATCTTAACTTGTTGGCAAAAGAAGAAAATCAGATAAAAGAGAACATGCGCCAATAGCCGCTGGCCTAGTTTGCCACTAGTGCCATGAACTTGTTGGTGGGGGTTTTGCAACCAGCTACCTATATTGGTTGTTTACTTTTGCAAAGAATGACCTATGATGTTGTGAACATGACTTACACCTCAAATAACGAACTGAAAAATAAAGGTGAAGAATGAAAAGAAATAGTACTTGGCAAAGAAGTTAAACTGGAGAACGATAGAAAAGACTGAACTGGGGAATGGCAAAGAAAAATCAATAAGTAAACATGTAAAAGAAGCTAGAGGAGGTGTATCAAGAACAATGGTCACAACAGCCGCTACTTCACCCACCTTGCTCCACCATGGCTTAACCAGCTACTCTCTTTCAGAGAAATCATGTGCGGACACCAAACGAAATCCATTTGTCTCAGAAGAATTGAATGGATAGATACTTAAGGCATCTCCAGTGGCCCGACACATTTTGGACATACTTGTGTCCGTTTTGGTCCATTGGGCCATGGACATAAAATTAGCTCATTTTCTCAAGTTGTTAGTTTGCGTCCACCCCTGCCCGAGCGGTCCTGCTCTTTTTTTGGCCGCATCTAACATGGGCAAGGGCAGGCCATATGGGCCATGTATCAACTAGGGGAGGAGAGAGAGGGAAAGATGCCTTTTGTGTGGCCGGCACAAGCCAAGCAAGGCAGCCCGTATGGGCCATGCATTAATTTGGAGAGAAGTGAGAGGGGAAGATGCCTTTTGTCCGCACGCCCTGTCAAAAAGTATCTCCCCCTCTCACTTTGTCCCAAATTAATGCATTGCCCAAACAGACTGCTCCTGGCTTGTGCCAATCACACAAAATACATCTTCCCCTCTCTCTCCTCCCCTAATTAATGCATGGTTCATTCATGTCAGATGCGGTCAAAGAAAGGGCAAATCCATTGAGACAGGTGGGCGCAAACGTAGAAGTTGAGAAAATAAGCTAATTTTATGTTCATGGCCCGACGCAAATGGACCAAAATGGACACAAATTATGTCAAAAATGCGTTGGGTTGGGCCGCTGCAGATGCCCTTACACCTCAAATTTTCCATTAAAAACCGGAGGAAAAGCGCTGCGAGACTGAAAACTGAAAGAAAGAGAAAGAAAGGGAATGAAGAAGAGAGACTGATAACTCAGATGCAAAATAACCAAGAGGACTGAAAAAATTCAAACCCTGATAACTGACCCAAAAGACTGACAGAATCATGACTAAAGTCACTGAAAGAATTTAAACTCAAAAATGAAAGAAAAATACTGAAGTGAGAAATGACAATAATGAAAGGCCCGAGACTGAAGAAAACAAAAGGCTGAAGAGAAAAATAAGACTTACTAAAGGCTGAAAAAGACTAAGGGACTGAAGAATAATTTAATACAGACAAGAACGAAACACTAATGACAACAGGATGAAAGAATAACTGCAAAATGTGAAAACGGATAATGAATAAAGAGATAGTCAACACTGATGAAATGATAACTGGTATCAGATAATGAAAAGGAAAATTAAGTGACAAGAATGAGAATAACAAGGCAGATAAATTAAGAATTATGAGACAATTGTCAAGACTAATAATAAGAAGGTAGATAATTGATGAAAACTGAGAATAACATGGCAGAAATACGAAGAATGAAAAGAAAACTAAGAATGATGAATGAAAAGACAAACTGGATAAAAAAATAATAACTGAAAAATGACGGATGCCAAACATTAAAATGAAATGAAGTAAAGCACCAAAACTGAAATTGATAATGGAGGAAAGTCTTGTTCCTATTACTTATCTCTTCTATCAAGAAAGACTAACGAAATTGATAATGGAGAAAAAGAAAATTAAGCAGAACAAGAAAAAAATGAAGAAAACGAAAGTACTAAGAAAGGATGAAATGCAAAGAAGGTAAGAACTCTTAGTACTTCTTAGTTTGTAAATTATATGCATTTAAGGTTACATTGCCAATGACAGCACTAAAGCAAACAACCTCACCTTGGTTGAGTGAAAAGGACAATCCCACATACAACATACAAGTTAACCTCACCTTAGTCACCAACTGGCAAGACTAAAAATAAGGTAGATAATCTGATGCATACATGAAGAAAGGCGGGAAAATATTAATAGATCTATGAGAACAATGGAGAAATGAATGACAGAAAAAAACACATCAAGGTACAATTCTTACCTCAAGCATGAACTTTAATCTAATACGCTTTCGTAAACATCAGTTTTGGGCCTTTTGGCCAATCAGCTCAAGCAACCAATCCAATCAGGTTCCAGATAAAAATTCAGAATAAACATACAACATACTACATTCTAGTAGAGCAACTGGCTTAAATAGATGAAAACAGACAGTGCTGGCTCTTCTAAATACAAGCATGCCAAGTTACTAACTGTATACAACAACTACCTACCGATTTCCTCAACCTATCTGCTCTCCATGTCCCAGCAGTACGGCACAGACGTCCTTCTCATAACTGAAAATCATGGATCCAAACTCCCAACACCAACACTGCAGAGCAAAAATCCGAGATCCAAACCACCCCAAAAACAGGAAGCACCGGATATACCCAACACAGGATCAGTAAAAAAATGACAGGAAATGAGTGCGCTGGCCTCTCTAGCCGGTGCCACCCGCTCCGCCAGGCGCCTTGCCTCTTTATCTATGCCAGAGTTCCTAGACAGACTACGGCGGAAACTCAACGTCCTGACTGAGCTGGAATGAAGCACAAGGTATAAGCGGGCACAGAGAGACAAGCAGGTATAGGAGAGCCCGAACATGATTGAACGAGCCCGAAAATGACATCAAGATGCACAGGCTTGTGACAATCGAACGGACAGAAAAACCAATGTTGGCGAATCGAAAAACAGCTAGCTGTAGAATAGCAAAAGTGAACAATTAAGTATGCAAGGTTCATTTGTTTCAATGTTAAATTTCTCGATCAATCAACAATTTTTTTTTTCGAGAAAACGCAATGACATTGCGTTTCTTTTCATTGCAAAGGAGAAGATAAGTTTGTTACAAGGTCACGCCTCCATGGAGGGTGAAGAACACCCAGCTACTAACAGAAAACTAGTGTACATCCCAATCTACAGGTAAGACGGCGCGAAGGCCAAGGGCTCCAGCTCTTGCCCAAATCGCCGCCTCAGCCTTGATCTTGTCATTAAGTCTCTGGATGGACGGCTGCTCTCCATCGAAGACGCACGAGTTTCGATGCTTCCAAATCAGCCAAGGCACAAGCAGCGTGGCGGTTGCGAGGCCTTTCCGCATGGGCTTCGGCGTGTGCTGTCTCGCAGAGATCCACCATTCGTGGAGGGTAGGCTCGTTGTCAGGGGGTTGACAAGGGAGCCGCAGCCAGGACAGGGCATCGTACCAGACCTGCCTAGCGAAGGGGCAAGCCAAGGTGAGGTGACGCATGGACTCGGGCTCTTGGTCGCATAGCAGGCACCGAGGATGGTGCTGCAGCCCACGCCGTCGAAGTCGCTCCGCTGTCCAGCACCTGTCCTTGTTAGCTAGCCAGTGGAAAAATTTGACGCGCGGAGGTGCCCAAGTTTTCCACAGCAGCTTCCAGGCCGGGCAGGCCCTGGACCCCTGAAAAGTGCTCCGGTAGCAGGATTTCGCCGTGTAGACACCGTTTGCGCTCCATCGCCAGACGAGCTGATCAGGTTGGTCTGTGAGGACAGTCGCCTCCACCTGTGTCCAGAGCATAAGGTACTGGCCCACCTCCTGGAGACCAAGCACGCCATGGATGTCGCGCGCCCAACTGTGGTCGATCAGCCCATCTCTGATGGAGGTTGCCTTCCGACGTCTTTTAGGGATGCAAGCGTAGAGCTCAGGGGCAATTTGGCTGACGGAGCGACCGGCAATCCATCTGTCTTCCCAGAATCTCCCAAGGCGTCCGTCTCCCGCGATCATATGCGTCGAGGCAAAGAACAGGCTCTGTTCCTGGCGCGAGAATTGCAGCTCAAGCCCTGTCCATGCTCTGTCTTGGTCCGTTCCGCTGTACCAAAGCCACCGCATCCGAAGCGCGAGCCCAGCCCTCTCCATATCCTGAACACCTAGGCCTCCAAGGGATAGAGGCCTGCACACCGCACGCCAGTTGACGTGGCAATGCCCACCGTTGGCCTCAGCGCGGCCGTCCCACAGGAAGCCTCTCTGGATTTTCTCGAGGAGCTTCAAGATGCACTTTGGCGGCTGCAGCACTAGGATCTGATGTAGAGGGATCGCTGCAAGCACAGACTTGACAAGGACGAGCCTCCCCGACAATCACTGATGTTTATCTGAATGGTCTATCAAAGGAATTCAGAACAGTTCTTTTTCCTTTTTTTTACTGAATGTGGTACTTCTGATAGCAGAAGTAAAGGCCAGGTTAAACACTGTAACCAGTGTGTTCCTCTTTTTGAACCATGAACAGCTAAACACGGTGGAGAAAAAGATCGTGTGAATACATGTAGAGCAACAATCTGAATCAGGCCCTGGTTAATGTTCCATGGGAAGTATGTTAGCAATCCTGTGCATATTGCAGCAAGACAAGCACCAGCAATGATAGTACACGTGGACAGCACATTTGCACAAAAGCAGCGGTCTCCATTCATGTAGTTCCAATATTTTTATTACACAGCCTTCCGGATAATTGTAGCAGTGTCCCCAAAATTCAAGGCAACTCGCTATTGTCACACCAGAAATGATAAATAAATGATAGCTGATTGTGCTAAGCAAAACAATCTAAGGGGAAAGCACATGTTCAAATGTACTTTAATTTGACAAAATGACAGGCAGAACGAGTAAAAAATCAGTAAAAGTTAGCTAGTTCTCTGACAGTGCATGAAGTATAGAAACCACGTACAAGATAACCGAAGAGTCACCCAAAACAAAAATCAAACGTGCATGGACAATTGCCACATATCCAGAACAAAGATGACAACACCTGAAAGAACAATATCCAAGTTGATCACTCATCTAACAAGCTAAAACAAGAACTATTATCTAATCCCTGTTGTGTAGGTTAGTTGTGTATTTTTTGTCATCAATATAACCATGGTGCACCAAAACACTACACGTATGACAGAAAGAAAGAATACGCGACAAGCAAAGAGAAAATAAGCAATGTGACAATGAGCGAATAAGTATCCAAGGTTCATTTATTTCAATGTTGGATTTCTCAAATAATCAACAAGCACTGATGGTCATCTTAATGATCTATCGAACGAATTTAGTAAAATTGGTGAAAACTAAAGACAACCAGCCATGCACCCTCTACAATAGAAAGAAGTTTTTCATTTTTTTTAACGTGAATGTTGATATTAGCAGAACCAAAAGCCAAGTTAAACATCATAAATAATTTATATCCGTTTTTTAACCATGAAACAACACAGTGGAGATTGTTTTGTGAATACTTGTAAAAAGCAATTTGAATCAGGGCCTGGTTTATGCTCCATGATAACGATGCAGGTGGAGTGGGTATGGGATGACCGTCTCCCGCCTAGTCTTGGCCACCGGGACTACATGTGATTAGCGGGACATTAAAAAGCGGGACACATAGTCCCATGGCCCCCGTCAGTTAATTCGTTGCATCTCTGCATGTGCAACCAATCGCAGAGAATGGAGTGCCCACATCATTGCATGCAACAGCCCCATTTGCTCCATACAACCATTCTACTTGCATGCCTCAGAGAGTCAGCGGTATGTCGGGATATATGGACCAAGCCGCCGATCCCGCCGTGCCAAAGCGGGATTAGATGATTTTTCTGGTGGGTCAGGAGGCGGGTTTGCTGGGCTGACCCATCCCACTTTTATTTTTACTCCATGGGAAGCATGTTAGCATTTAGCAATTGAGTGCATCTTGAAGCAAGACAAACATCACTAACCATGGTGTGTGTGAACAAAGTACTTGCGGAGACGTAGCGGCCGCCATTCATTGAAAGCTGAAATAGCTCATATTTATGTGCACACAGCAGAAAATGCTAGTAGGAGAGGAGCATGATATGGGCACTGGGATGGGGAAAAAATGGGAACGAAAGGCGAAACAAAAGGTGTCAAATTTCTGTAGTATATATAAACATTTTTGCAGGGAAAATTGCTGCAATCTATTGGAAACCATCTACCTAAGCATTGCTGGATTGGCCATGACACTGAACACCAAAACTGCAAAGCATAAGACACACCGACAACAATGAGTGTAATCCCTTAAACGATACTACCAAGTACCAACATCAACATTCTCATGGTTATATCTACCTAGTAATCATTTAAAAGGCGCTACCAGAACATTCGATTCGACAACATACAGTGACGAAGTCAAAGGCAGCCTGAAACATGTATGGTCCAGGTGAAGAGTGCACCCCTGCTGCCCTGCACCGAGAAATTTGAAGTGGTGAGACAAGTGAAAGCATCAGAATTCAGAAATGTGAAATTCATGAGAAGAGAAATGCAGGGCTGACCAGGCAGCGACGAACGGCTAGATAAGGCCTTTCTGACGGGCGAGCGCGAGGAAGTCCTTGACGGGATCCTGCTTGCCGCTGCTGGCGGGAGCAGTAGCAGTGGTGGTTATGGTACGGGTCATGAGCACCGCCCTGACGAGAGGATCGGCATGGACCGGTTGCTCTGGTTGCGGCGGCGGCTGCTCTGGCTCTGGCTGTTGCTCTGGTTGCTGCTGTTCGGGGCTCGGGGTTGGGGTACGGATCCTGGCGCCCCTGACCTTCCTGGTGCAAACCCTGTGCTTGCGGCGTGGATTGACGGGCGCCGCATCTCCGTCGGAGGAGGAGGGCGTAGGCGAGTGGGGCTTGGAAGAGGGGGCCGCAGGCGACTGGGGCTTGGAGGAGGGAGGCGCGAGCACCGCCTCGACATCGTCGGAGGGAGGCGCAGGCGTCTTGGACGGGGTCGGGGTGAAGGGGAGAGTGCACATGATGACGGCGTCGTCTTCCTGCTGGGTGGCATCAGGTGGGGTGGCGAAGACCTCCTCGTCGTCGTCGGAGGCTGAGGCGGGGAGGCCGTTGTCGCCGCCGAGGAAGGGGGCGTTGGCGAGGATCTCCTCCTGGGAGGCGGAGATGTCGCCGCCGCACTCGAGCGCCACCCTGGCCATCATCGAATCGACCTTGGAGGCGGAGGCGGCGGCCATGGTCGGTTCGTGGTCTTGAGGTGGCGTCGACGGGCTGCGGGTTTGTGGCAGCAGTGCTCTAAGGAGGAAGGGCAGCCGCATAGGGGAGCCGCGACGCGTTTGGTGCGTCGCTTCCGGTGGGAAGCACGCCGCCGACTGGTGCGCCGCGCCGCCGGGAGTGGGAGAGATACGGGTTCAGTTAACAGTACAGCTAGCATCAGAGCTGTAACTAGTTGACACAATTCTCGGGGAAGAATGAGGCCCAAACCGTCGACACAATTCTCGGCCCGTGATTAGTTGTAACCGGATTCCAGAGTATCTAGCATTACGGCCCACTTGGGTGCTGCTGCTTATATATGCTCAAAAGAAGAAGAAAAAAACTTGGGTGCTGCTGCTACCTGATTCCACACCAGCAAGTTTCTGAGATTCATACCAGGGAACATCAAAAGAATAGTTAAGCTGACTGACATATAACCTGAAATATACAAGAATTTTGGAATTTTTATCTTAAAAAAAGACAAGCACACGCGAGTCTGCACGCCACGCCACTGCAGCATTAGCATGCAGACACCAGTCAGGGCCAAATACGCAAGGTGGCCGTGGCGCAACGAGCTGTGTTGGGCCAGCGTTCAAGGGCGACATGTGAGGTCAACTCGGTGGAGAGGAGCCCATGCTAGTGGGAAGCCTTCGGACATGCACGTGCTTGAGCGGCCTGGTGATCTAAATATACTGAGTGTTCTACATTGTTCTATAGCAACATTTTTCTACTGAGTGTTCTAAAACTAATTCCTCTCCATTAGGCTGCGATACAAAGTTGAAATGAAGTGAAATCTGAGTCATGTAGGTCAACAAATTCTTCATCTACATTGTCGTGGGATATGGATCATAGTGATACCATGCATCCCATTTTGATACTAGGACCGGAAATGAATCATAACAGGAGAACACATCACCAACCCCTCTGTAATTTTCTCAATACATGAATCCTTCTCCTCGCTGGTCCGTGGATACCTCGATGGGCACAACTCGACACCATCTGTAACACATGTGTTGCACACCTTCCTGTCGTGCAGAGATACCTCTTTGATCCTCACCGCGGCTTTCATTACACGCGTGACATATCCCATGAAGTTGTTATCGGGCTGGAAGCCGAAGATCGTGAGCTTGCCTAGATTGGCATGCTTGAAATCAGAATCGCATGGTTCCCACTTGACATCCGTTTTCTCATAGATCTTCCCATGGCTATGATCCCATACCGTGATTCATAACTCTTCTAGATATGGTGCAGCTTCAAGGATGAACATTGTCCAAGAGATGCCAGATCCTTCATGAAGATTATGAAGATTCACTATCTGTAGTTTGCTGAGCACAGGTGAGAGCACTCTTGGGCTCTCTGGTCGCACCCAAATCTGGCACGTCAAAGAGGAAAGGTTACAAATGGTGCAAAGCTGCAAAAACTGAAATTCTCAAGCGATCGAGAAGACTCGCTTAAGGTATTAAACGGTTGCATAAGTCCCCTCCATTTTAAAATAAGTCTCTCAATTTATTCTTGATATGGATATATCTATAACTAAAATAGGTCTAGATACATCTGCATGTATATAAAATCAAGACACATATTTTAGCACGGAGGAAGTATTATCTAACCATCATAAAGTAGTGAGATTTGGTATTTTAACAAAAAAGTACTGAGATAGGATTACCTTTTCACTTTCAAAATCGAGATGCAGATCGCGAATGGTGGGCACATTAGCAAGAAGCTGGCTTAACCGAAGGGTCGTGCTTGAAATATAAACAGCGTTAAAAAGGCTAAGCTTGGAAAGCAGCGGGACGAAACCAAAAACTAAGGGATTTCTATCATGATCCCAAAAATCACATGTCATCCGTTGTAGCTTGGGCAGACGGCAGAGTTCCACAGTTTCGTACTTCCCGTACTCGATCTTGAGCTCCACGAGTCGATCGTGTTCAAATTTCAGCGTCGAGCCTATCCCCGCGTCGCAAAAGTTGAGGCTCAGGTACTCCAGCCTCTTGCAAGTGCCGAGGATGTTGGGTAGGTCAGACTCACCGAACCTCAGGTTCTCTAGGTTGAGTATTGTGAGGCCAGCAAACGCGTCCTGGCAGGCGGCGAAGAAAGCGTTGAGCTGCTTCCCGAAGCCGAGGAGTTCGGCCGGAGTGCAATCAAAGCCGTCCTTCTCCGTCAAGATATTGAACTGGGCCGAGTCGAGCTTCCGCGTCGCCATGGCGCGGGCGACGGATCGGCCGATGGAGAGACAGTTGTCCAGTCTAAGTACGAACGTCAGGTTTAGGTCGCGGATGGTGAGCTGTGGAGGCCTCGTGCCGAGGATCTTGTCAGTCAGATCGGCCACGGCGCGGTTCGCTTGGAGCATGTCGTCGAATTCGAGGTCGGTGGGATCGACGTACTCTCCCCAGATGTAGCAGACGTCGATGGCGATCCGGGAGAGCATGGCTGGGAGCTTCAGTAGATGGTTCGACAGGACGCAGGCCCTGACGGCGTCGAGCGTGCCCACCCTCTCCAGGATGTTTAGGAGAAGGGCGTCGGGAAGCTCGCTGAACCTGTCTCTGCAAGAAGCATCTTCCTCTTTGTTGCGGCCTAGTAATGTCTGCAACGCCTTCACCAGGATAGATGTGAAGAACATTATTGGAGGCTTTGTTGGTTCGACGTACGATGGAAGCACAAGAAGAAGCAGCAAAGCCGACGTATGTTGCCTACGCGTTTGCGATGGCGACCCTTTTTGTTCTTCGGGGAAAAAACAAATGGAAAACGCTTTCCATCCGGCGTGTTGCTTTTTTTTTTTAAAGAAATGTACCGTGTTGTTTTCAGATTTGTAACAATTAGATAAAAAATTTGTTGTAAACTCACACGACATAATTTGTAAGATTTTTCTAAGTGATATGTTACGAAAATGCGTGTTTCTTGATATAAGATGGTTAACTATTTTTGAGGAGTGCGGACCGAGATGTTTAGCTATTTTTAAGGAGTGCGGACCGGGTGGTTTGAGGGAGGAAATATGAATTGAGGACGTGGGGGGTATTATTGTCCATCCTGAAAATGTGACACCAGGCATTCACCAGTTTGCTTTTAATAATATAGATACGTATACACACTCAGCACTAGTTCTGGCAGCAGACCTAACCGAGCCTTGTCGAGAGCTATGATGACCCACAAGTATAGGGGGTGTATCGTAGTATCTTCGATAAGTAAGAATGTCGATCCCAACGAGGAGCAGAAGGTGTTGACAAGTAGTTTCGATGAAGGATTCACTGTAAATGCTCACAAACAAGTATTCAAGGAGTTTTGATGTAACGGATGAATAAAGTACGAGTAAGTAAAATGCGAGAGAAATAATTGCAGCGAGTGGCCCAATCCTTTTTAGCACAAAGGACAAGCCGGTTTGTTTACTTATAATGACCAAACGTTCTTGAGGACACACGGAGATTTTAGTCTAGTGCTTTCGCTTCATGTAGCTAAATAATCTTCATTGTTTTGATAAGTGTTGTGTGGGTGAACCTATGCTAATGCACCGCCTTCCTAGGACTAATACATACTTGTGATTATACCCCTTGCAAGCATCCGCAACTACAAGAAAGTAATTAAGATAAATCTAACCACAGCCTTAAACTCTGAGATCCTGCGATCCTTCTTGCATCGATATACTAACGGGGCTCAGGTTTCTGTCACTCCGGCAACCCCGCAATTAGCAACCGAATACAAGATGCACTCCCCTAGGCCCATAAATGGTGAAGTATCGTGTAGTCGACGTTCACACGACACCACTAGAAGAATGACACCACAACTTAAATATCATAACATTGAATATTACTCAACCATAGTTCACTACTAACATTTAGACTTCACCCATGTCCTCAAGAACTAAACGAACTACTCACGAGACATCATATGGAATACAATCAGAGGTGATATGATGATGAATAACAATCTGAACATAAACCTTGGTTCTATGGTTTCACTCAATAGCATCAATAACAAGTAGAAATTAACACCGGGAGAGTTTCCCCTATCAAACAATCAAGATCCAACCCAAATTGTTACATCGGTGACGAGGTGCAGCGGTGTGATGATGGCGGCGTAGATGGTGGAGATGATGATGATGATGATGATGGAGATGATGTCCAGCTCGATGACGATGGCGATGGCGTCGATTTTCCCCTCCGGGAGGGAATTTCCGGCGGATTCCTGCCCGCCGGAGAGATCTTTCTCTCTGGTGTTCTCCGCCTGCAGAGGCGGCTGTAACTCTTCGTGAGGTACCCTCTGGCTTAGGTTTTCGGGACGAAGGAGTGCGCGAAGAAAAGGAGGGGCGGGCCCCACACAACATGGTGGCGCGCCATGGGCCGCGCCGCCTGTTGTCTGGGCCCACCTGGGTCCAGCTGGCTCCCCCTTCGGCTTCCTCGGAAAAATAGGAATTTACGTGTAATTTCCTTCAACAGTTGATCTTCCGAAATATTGCGTTCGACGGTGCTTTTTCCCAGAATCCTGGCTCCGGTGCTTGATCCTCCAATAATGATGAAACATGCAAAATAGATGAAATAACATAAGTATTGTGTCCCAATATGAAATATATCAATGAATAAACAAATTATGATACAAAATAGTGATGCAAATTGGACGTATCAACTCCCCCCAAGCTTAGACCTCGCTTGTCCCCAAGCGAAACTGAGCTCAATAAACAAGACCACATGTTTATGGAGTGAAGAGTCGATAAATAAAATACGAACAAGAAGCATCATATTGATTCAGACAAGACATTCTAGTAAACATTCTCTTCATATAACTCAACTTGAAATAAGTAAAGAGAGATCACAAGTAAAGGTGCGTAGGAAATCTTAAATGGTTATGGCAAACTTTGTTCTTGGTCAGAGAACTACTAACGGATTGTACTACTAAGCAAAGCTTTCATATTAGAATTTATATAGCAGGGCTTTCATTCTCAATCATAACAATCTCCTTATAATCATTGATAACTTCAAAGTCATATTCATTCAGATAAAATTTGTACTAAACAAGAAAGTATAAAAGACATGACTAACTGAATCATACCATAAATGGTTGGTTCACAACAACTCAATTGCTTGCTTGAGATAGAGGGAAATAGGTTTGACTCAACATAAAAGTAAAAGATAGGCCCTTCGCAGAGGAAGCAGGGATTAAATCATGTGCTAGAGCTTTTCAAGTTTTGAAATCATATAAAGAGCATAAAAGTAAGATTTTGAGCGGTGTTTGTTGTTGTCAACGAATGGTAGCGGGCACTCTAACCCCTTGCCAAACGAAGCTTCCAAGAGCAGCTCCCATGAGGGACGGCATCTCTACCAGCAAGTAGATCATCCCCCTTCTCTTTTGTTTACACATGTATTTTAGTTTTATTATGGATGACACTCCCCCAACCTTGGCTTTCTCAACTAACCGAATCCTCGGGTGCCTTCCAACATTCACATACCATGGAGGAGTGTCTATTGCAAAATTAAGTTGCTTACTGATAAATCAGGGCAAAACATGTGAAGAGAATTATTAATGAAAGTTATTAATTGGGGCTGGGAACCCCGTTGCCAGCTCTTATTGCAAAATTATTGGATAAGCGGATGTGCCACTAGTCCATTGGTGAAAGTCCGCCCAACAAGATTGAAAGATAAAACACCACATACTTCCTCATGAGCTATAGAACATTGACACAAATAAGGAGTAGTATAGTTTGAATTATTTAAAGGTAGCACATGAAGTATTTACTTGGAATGGCAGAAAATACCATGTAGTAGGTAGGTATGGTGGACACAATTGACATGGGTTTGGTCTAAGGTTATGGATGTATGAGAAGCATTCCCTCTCAATACAGGTTTTTGGCTAGCAAGGTTTGATAGCAAGCATAAAGGTTGAGGGAAACAAACAAATATACATATGATAGAACAATCATGCATCTTTCTCATAAGCACAAGCAATTTTAACTTCAGAATACTAAACTCATTAGCATAGAGATAATAGAGTAATATATCTAAGTGTATTTCTCTCTTCTATTTAAACATCAGGGTGTTGTTGCTATTGACCAATGCTAAGTTTGCCAAAACCAAATAGATTTACTTGATGCTCCCAAAGTGATATCAATACTAATGTCAAGAGTAATCATATAATGGAGATTGCAAACTAAAATAAGGTGTGCAAAAAGTAAATGATAAGACTTCTCATTAATATTCCATAACGATAACTCACACCAACGGATACATAGATAACCAACTAAGAGAGATACTTCCACATTGCATACTATTCCATATGATAACTTCCCTACTCATGATATGACACTACTTGATAGTAAAAGATAAAGGTAGTGATGATGTGATACCGCGGCACTCCCCCAAGCTTGGAACAAACCAAGGGGATGCCAATACCGATGATGAATTACTCCTTCGGTGATGATGGCGAATCCTTGCCATCATCAGACTTCCATGGAAGAGGCTCTCCATCAACAAAAGACATCTTGGTCTCCGGAAACCTGAAACTAGCAGCATGACTTATGCGCTTAAACCTGTTTTCATACTCACAGTTTTGATTATGAACATCATAGAGTTGAGCTTGGAGTTTGTTGGTGGTGTCGTGAAGTGAGAAGATATCGTCCCACAACTTTGTAGTCTCCTCTTGTGTCCATCAATGAGTTCAGACACAATCTTGTGAAAGATGTCCACTTCACGCTCAGCCATCTTCTTGTAGTTGAAGACCTCTTGTTCCAGTTTCTCCATCCTGTCTTCCAAACTCCCTTCTCCCTTAGGACCCTGGACATCTTTGATCTGCAACTCTCCATCTACGAGCAGCAATTCTTTGGGGTGCATCTTCAGCTCGTTCATGTACGGGTTGACGACGTCCTCAAAGAAGCTGTCCTTCGAGTTCCCGACGAAGACATGGTGGATCTAGATCCGAAGTGGCAGAAACAGCTCGAAACAAAACACGACGAGAAAACGATATGCGGACCTCCAGGGGTCCGGGGATTATATAGCAAATATTTTTACGATAAAGGAAGGTTCCAGGCCGAAAACGAGTGGAAAAGGGACGCCGAGGGGCTGTCCCCATAGGCGGCGCGGCAGGGTGGGGCCCGCGCGGCCTATGGTGACGGGCCCTCGCGTCTTTTCCACTCCGTTTCGATTCCGTAATTTTTCATATTTTCCAAAAATAGCAGAAATATTGTTCGGAAAGCTAAACGCGGACTTTTTATTACCTGTACTGTTACCTATTCAAAGTCGAGTTCTGGCGGACTGTCAATTTGTCCTTTGATGAAAGCCTTCGGCATTTCCACTTGAATAATATCAACATCAACATTATAAGAATCACCCGAGATATAATGCTTGAGTCTTTGTCCATTCACCACTTGCGTAGCATTGCCTTGGAGAGAGCTAATTTTAATTGCTCCCGAACGATACACCTCCTCAACAACATATGGTCCTTCCCATTTCGAGAGTAATTTCCCTGCAAAGAATCTGAGACGAGACCGATACAATAGGACTTTATCCCCAATATTAAACTCTCTTTTAATAATTCTTCTATCATGCCACTTCTTAACTTTTTCTTTAAAGAGTTTAGCATTTTCATAGGCTTCACTTCTCCATTCATCTAGAGAACTTAATTGCAACCTCTTATTACCGGCTAGTTTCGGATCTTTATTTAGTTCTCTAACAGCCCAATAAGCTTTGTGCTCTAGTTCTAAAGGTAAATGACAAGCTTTTCCATAAACCATTTTATAAGGTGACATTCCCATAGGACTTTTATAAGCAGTTCTATAAGCCCATAGTGCTTCCTTCAATTTACTAGCCCAATTCTTTCTAGATTTATTAACGGTCTTTCCCAAAATAGATTTAATCTCTCTATTTGATAATTCTACTTGACCACTAGTTTGAGGGTGATAAGCGGAAGCAATTCTATGATTAATACCATACTTAGCAAGAGTTTTTCTAAAACCTCCATGAATAAAATGAGAACCTCCATCAGTCATAATATATCTAGGTACTCCAAATCTAGGAAAAATAATATCTAAAAGCATTTTTAAAGAGGTCTCACCATCAGCACTTTTTGTAGGTATAGCTTCTACCCATTTAGTAACATAATCAACAGCGACAAGTATATGAGTGTTACCTTCTGAAGAAGGGAAAGGACCCATGAAGTCGAATCCCCAACAATTGAATGGTTCAATAACAAGAGTATAATTCATAGGCATTTCATTGCGTCTAGAGATATTACCAACTCTTTGACATTCATCACAAGATAAGATAAACTTCCTTGCATCTTTGAAAAGTGTTGGCCAATAAAAACCTGATTGCAGAACCTTTTGTGCGGTTCTATCTCCAGCGTGATGTCCTCCATAAACACTACCATGACATTTACTCAATATCTCCTGTTGTTCATATTCAGGAACACATCTTCGCATAATACCGTCTACTCCTTCTTTATATAAGTGTGGGTCATCCCAAAAATAATGCCTCAAGTCATAAAAGAATTTCCTCCTTTGCTGAGCTGAAAAGGTTGGAGGCAAATACTTCGAAACAATAAAGTTAGCATAATCAGCATACCAAGGGCTCTCTCGCGAGCTCACCTTTATTACAGCCAATTGTTCATTTGGAAAACTATCATTAACAGGAACAGGATCATAAGTAATATTTTCCAATCTAGACAAATTATCAGCAACAGGATTATCAGCACCTTTCCTATCTATAATATGTAAATCAAATTCTTGCAAAAGAAGTACCCATCTAATAAGCCTTGGCTTAGCATCTTTCTTTGTCATAAGGTATCTAATTGCAGCATGATCAGTATGAATCGTGACTTTTGAATCAACAATATAGGGTCTAAACTTGTCACAAGCAAATACTACAGCTAACAATTCCTTTTCAGTTGTAGCATAATTTCTTTGAGCAGCATCAAGAGTCTTACTAGCATAATGAATAACATTTAATTTTTTATCTACTCGCTGTCCAAGACAGCGCCTACAGCAAAATCACTAGCATCACACATAATTTCAAAAGGCAAATTCCAATCGGGAGGTTCAACTACAGGAGCAGTTGTTAAGGCTTTCTTTAGAGTTTCAAAAGCTTCCTTACAATCATCATCAAAAACAAAAGGTACATCTTTTTGAAGAAGATTAGTAAGAGGCTTTGAAATTTTAGAGAAATCTTTAATAAATCTCCTATAAAACCCAGCATGACCAAGAACACTACGAATACCTTTAACATCCCTCGGATAGGGCATCTTCTCAATTGCTTCAACTTTAGCTCTATCAACTTCAATACCTCTCTCGGAAATTTTATGTCCCAAATCAATTCCTTCATTAACCATAAAGTGGCATTTCTCCCAATTAAGAACAAGGTTAGTTTCTTCACATCTCTGCAAAACTTTATCGAGGTTTCGCAAGCAATTATCAAAAGAATTCCCATAAACAGAAAAATCATCCATGAACACCTCTACAATACTCTCAAAAAGCCATGAAAAATAGCAGACATGCATCTTTGAAAAGTAGCAGGAGCATTACATAAACCAAAAGGCATACGCCTATAAGCATAAGTTCCATAAGGACAAGTGAACGTGGTTTTCTCTTGATCTTTAGCTTTAACAACAATTTGTGAAAACCCAGAATAACCATCAAGAGTATTTTTAGACAACCTTTCTAGCATTTGATCAATAAATGGTAAAGGGTAATGATCTTTCTTAGTAACTTTATTAACTTTTCGAAAATCAATGCACATTCTATACCCTACAACTACTCTTTGAGGGATGAGCTCATCATTATCATTAGGCACAACGTCATTCCTCCTTTCTTAGGAACACAATGCACAGGACTAACCCATCTACTATCAGCAATAGGATATATAATACCAGCTTCAAGAAGTTTTAATACCTCATTCCTTACCACCTCCTTCATCTTCGGAATTAGACGACGCTGATGTTCAACAACAGCTTTGCATCATCTTCCATATTAATAGCATGTTGGCAAATAGAGGGAGAAATCCCCTTCAAATCATCAAGAGTATAGCCAATAGCTCCTCGGTGTTTCTTTAATATTTCCAATAACCTTTCTTCCTCAATCTATGAAAGCTTAGAACTAATAATAACAGGATATATTTTCTTATCATCAATATGAGCATATTTAAGATTATCAGGTAAAGGCTTTAAATCAAAACAGGATCTTCCTTTGGTGGCGGTGTTGTACCCAAATCTTCCACCGGTAAATCATGCTTGAGAATAGGTTGGCGAAGAAAAATTTCCTCAAGCTCATCTCTTTCTTTCCTAAAAACTTCACTCTCGCTATTCTCCAAATGTTGCTGCAAAGGATTATTAGGAACAAGAACAATAGATGCACACTGCTCCATTTTAAAATCATCACTAGGCAAATCAGCTTTATAAGGAGTTTTGGTAAATTTAGAGAAGTTAAACTCATAAGATTCACCAGCAAATTTAGTCAAAATTTTCTCTTTCTTGCAATCTATAATAGCTCCACAAGTATTTAGAAAAGGTCTACCAAAAATGATAGGACAATGATCACTAGCAGCAGAACCAAGTACCAAAAAGTCAGCAGGATATTTAATCTTACCACATAGAACTTCCACATCTCAAACAATACCAATTGGAGAAATAGTTTCTCTATTAGCCTGAATAACCACATCAATATCTTCAAGTTCACAAGAATCAATTTCGTGCATAATCTCCGTGTAAAGCTCATAAGGAATAGCACTAACACTTGCACCAATATCACATAAACCATAATAGCAATGATCACCAATTCTAACAGATAGCATAGGAACACTAACTTGTTTGTGTTTATTAGGATGTGAAACAATATTAGAAGCATCTTCACAGAAAATAATATGACCATCCTCCACATTTTCAGTCACAAGATCTTTAACTATTGCAACAACAGGTTCAACTTTAATTTGTTCTTCAGGTTCTATAGGTTTCTTTTCACTTTTATTAACCACACTAGATATAACAGAATACTCTTTCATTTTAGCAGGGAAATGAGTTTTTTCAATATAAGCTTCAGGAATAACATGATCAACAGTTTCAACTACAACACATTTATTAATAGATGAATCAATTTTATCGTTATACGGTTCATGATACTTATCAAAATTCTTCTTAGGAAATTCATAATGAGAGGCAAAAGCTTTGTAAAGATTTGCAACAACTTGGGAATCAAGACCATATGTAGCACTCATATTACGAAATTTATCAGTATCCATAAAAACTTCAATGCATTTATAATCAAAGATAATACCTGACTCTCTATCTTTATCATTTTCCCATCCTTCAGTATTCTCCTGGATCCGATCAAGAATGTCCCTTTTAAACTCTTCTTTGTTGCGTGTAAATGATCCAGAACAAGAAGTATCCAGCAAGGTCTTGTCTTGAAAAGAAAGTCTTGCATAGAAATTATCAATAATAACATTACCAGGAAGCTCATGAATGGGGCATTTGAGCATTAAAGACTTCAATCTCCCCAAGCTTGGGCAATACTTTCTCCATCATGAGGCCAGAAATTATATATGCGGTTCCGATCTTTGTGAATTTCACTTGGAGGATAGAATTTAGAATAAAATAAAGGCACAATGTCCTCCCAATCAAGAGAATCACCATTCTTCAGCAATTTATACCAATGCGCCGCTTTACCAGACAGCGATATAGTGAATAGTTTCTTTCTAACTTCATTCATAGCAATACCTGCACATTTGAATAACCCGCATAATTCATGTAAAAAGTAAATGATCACCAGGATGAACGGTTCCATCCCCTTCATAGCGGTTATCCATAACACGTTCAATAATTTTCATAGGTATTTTATATGGTATCACTTTCTCACCTGGCGCTTCATCCACTACCGTTGCAGTAGTAGTAGATTTCCCAAATAGAAATTGAAGAGAAGATCTCTCCATAATGACTTATAGCAGGCAGAAATAAAATCAGCACAAACAGTAAAGGTTTTCCTTACCAATTCCACTTACCAATAGCGCTTCACTCCCCGGCAACGCGCCGGAAAATAGTCTTGATGAACCACAAGTATAGGGGTGTATCGTAGTATCTTTGATAAGTAAGAATGTCGATCCCAACGAGGAGCAGAAGGTGTTGACAAGTAGTTTCGATGAAGGATTCACTGTAAATGCTCACAAACAAGTATTCAAGGAGTTTTGATGTAACGGATGAATAAAGTACGAGTAAGTAAAATGCGAGAGAAATAATTGCAGCGAGTGGCCCAATCCTTTTTAGCACAAAGGACAAGCCGGTTTGTTTACTTATAATGACCAAACGTTCTTGAGGACACACGGGGATTTTAGTCTAGTGCTTTCGCTTCATGTAGCTAAATAATCTTCATTGTTTTGATTAATGTTGTGTGGGTGAACCTATGCTAATGCACCGCCCTTCCTAGGACTAATACATACTTGTGATTATACCCCTTGCAAACATCCGCAACTACAAGAAAGTAATTAAGATAAATCTAACCACAGCCTTAAACTCTGAGATCCTGCGATCCTCTCTTGAGGGGGCTCAGGTTTCGGTCACTCCGGCAACCCCGCAATTAGCAACCGAATACAAGATGCACTCCCCTAGGCCCATAAATGGTGAAGTATCGTGTAGTCGACGTTCACACGACACCACTAGAAGAATGACACCACAACTTAAATATCATAACATTGAATATTACTCAACCATAGTTCACTACTAACATTTAGACTTCACCCATGTCCTCAAGAACTAAACGAACTACTCACGAGACATCATATGGAATACAATCAGAGGTGATATGATGATGAATAACAATCTGAACATAAACCTTGGTTCTATGGTTTCACTCAATAGCATCAATAACAAGTAGAAATTAACACCTGGAGAGTTTCCCCTATCAAACAATCAAGATCCAACCCAAATTGTTACAGCGGTGACGAGGTGATGGCGGCGTAGATGGTGGAGATGATGATGATGATGATGATGGAGATGATGTCCAGCTCGATGACGATGGCGATGGCGTCGATTTCCCCCTCCGGGAGGGAATTTCCCCGGCGGATTCCTGCCCGCCGGAGAGCTCTTTTCTCTCTGGTGTTCTCCGCCCCGCAGAGGCGGCTCTCTTCGTGAGGTACCCTCTGGCTTAGGTTTTCGGGACGAAGGAGTACGCGAAGAAAAGGAGGCGAAAGGGGCTGTGGGCCCCCACACAACATGGTGGCGCGGCCAGGCCAGGCCGCGCCGCTGTGTCTGGGCCCACCTTGGGTCCAGCTGGCTCCCCCTTCCGGCTTCCTTCATCTGGAAAAATAGGAATTTACGTGTAATTTCCTTCCACAGTTGATCTTCCGAAATATTGCGTTCTGACGGTGCTTTTTCCAGCAGAATCCTGGCTCCGGTGCTTGATCCTCCAATAATGATGAAACATGCAAAATAGATGAAATAACATAAGTATTGTGTCCCAATATGAAATATATCAATGAATAACAGCAAATTATGATACAAAATAGTGATGCAAATTGGACGTATCAAGCTACAGCGATCCAGCCAGACAAAAAGGATCACATGCTCGAGTAGAAAGCCCAATATAAAAATAGCCAAGAATACACAGCACGCTGCCTGGTTTTTCTGAACAAAAAAGAGACTATCATTGATGGCTACCTAGCTTAATCAGTTTGGAAGAGCATGTATCTTTCATCGGCTACCACGGATGATTTACTACGTTCCCTAATTTTTAGTTAGCGATCTAATAGTTTGATTTTTTTCATCATTTTTCTTCAAATTATTAGCCTTTTTTTATTTTAGCTAGACTAGCCTTGTAATATCTGATGCTCATACTTTTGGAACAAATTATCGAGGGTCGAACCGTCGGATATTAATGATCCCCGTCATCTATTTGTACATATAACCGATGGTCACACTTTAACCGTCGGGCAAGAAATTTAATACCGACCGTCAAAACTGAACTTTCGGGTATTTGTTCACACCCTCGGGCATTAGGGTGAATAGTCGAGGGTTGGACCGTCCCCTTCGGCCAAACAATTATACGGTCGGTTATATTGATCATATCCGACGGGTTTACGATGCCCTTCGTCCAATGAACTCTACGGTCGGTTATTACTGATCATATCCGACGGGTTTGTGATTACCATCGGTCATAGCTTGTACCGTCATTTATTAGAGTAATAGCTGACGGCCCGTCGGTTAATAAAATGCACCAACGGATATAAGGGGATTTTTAGTAGTGACTGCATATAGACTGCCTTCCATCTGGTGTGGAGGTTGCTAAGCGGAACGGGCCGGGTAATGGCCTGTGCCCATTATGTGTGGTTCCAGAATCAACAACGCACATCATGTTGTCTTGTCCCGCTGCCCAGTTTTTTTGGAGGTTCTTACATGAGGCTCTAGGGCCTAAGTGGCAGGCCTCAGTCCTTGGCGAGTTCATTGAGGCCCACGCAAACAACATTGGCAGGCGGAGGCGCCTCTTCTGGTTATTTTTCGTGGCTTTGACCTGGACCCTATAGACTCTGCGTAACAAGATGGTGATAGAGCGTATCTTTCCACGACATGTTTCTAACTCTATCTATATTTTCTTGGCTTTGTTGCAGCATCGGTACTCACTGTGTAGACAGCAGGACAGAGAGCGTACGAACGGCATGTTGGAAGATCTTCTTGCGGCGGCTCCTCGCATTTCTATGCCATCTAGCCTCTGAGTTGCCCTTGTCTTTGGGTTGTATCGATTGTTTTCTTGTTTTGGGGCATGTTGTCGTGTGGCCCCAACAGAACTTATGGTGGTCGGTAGTTCCTTTTTCTGCTTGTACTTGAACCTTGTATGGATGTGGCTGCATTATTTATAAAGCGAGGCGAAGGCCTATTTCGAGGAAGGACGTGCCCTTTCTAGGCTTCTCGTACCTAGATGCCCACTACAGTACCGGCCAACCTAGGCTTCTGGTACCTAGAACAGGCGACTTCGATGCCCACTAAGGTACCGGCCCGAACCAAGTTGGCTAATAATAATTACTCAGTACACATTAGCTAATTAATAAATTTGAGTGTCGATTTTGAATTTTCACTATACAAATTTGATCGAAGTTTGTAAAATGTGCTATGTTTTTACATCATCTACTGTAGCACATGAGCCCTTAAATACATCATCTTGTAGACCAAAAAACATGCAAAAGCCAGTTTTCGGTGATGTAAAAATTATAGGGCACCTGGTTTGGGTGCTTTGTTTGCATCATCTATTTAAGATGCTCTGATGTTGCAAAATTGTTGTAACATTTCTACGTGATCCAATAAAAAGTGAATAAATATTTTCAAAAACCACCGTCAATAAAGTGTTAAAATAATAGCATAAATATTGCAACACTTACTGTGGTGTTCCAATAGGAAACGATAGAAACTCAGCTGAAGGAAAAAAACTACATCATGTAAACCCTAAACCCTAAAGAACCTCTTAAACTACATGACTGTGGAATATGGATCACATCGATGCAATGCATTCCATTTTTTCATACTAGGACCGAAAGTGAATGACAGTAGGAGAACCTATCACCAACCCTCCCATAATCTTCTTGATACATGAATCTTTTTCCTCACTGGTACGTGGATACCCTGACGGGCAAACCTCGACGGGAAAAATTGTTGTAACATTTTTGCGTGATCCAATAAAAAGTGAATAAATATTTTCAAAAACCACCGTAAATAAAGTGTTAAAATAATAGCATAAATATTGCAACACTTACTGTGAGTGTTCCAACAGGCAACGATAGAAACTCAGCTGAAGGAAAAACTACGTCATGTAAACCCTAAACCCTAACGAACCTCTTAAACTACATGATTGTGGAATATGGATCACATCGATGCAATGCATTCCATTTTTTCATACTAGGACCGAAAGTGAATGAAAGTAGGAGAACCTATCACCAACCCTCCCGTAATAAATGAATCCTTTTCCTCACTGGTACGTGGGTACCTCAAATCCTTTTCCTCACTGGTACGTGGATACCCCGACGGGAAAAATTGTTGTAACATTTCTACGTGATCCAATAAAAAGTGAATAAATATTTTCAAAAACCACCGTAAATAAAGTGTTAAAATAATAGCATAAATATTGCAACACTTACTGTGAGTGTTCCAATAGGCAACGATAGAAACTCAGCTGAAGGAAAAACTACGTCATGTAAACCCTAAACCCTAAAGAACCTCTTAAACTACATGACTGTGGAATATGGATCACATCGATGCAATGCATTCCATTTTTTCATACTAGGACCGAAAGTGAATGACAGTAGGAGAACCTATCACCAACCCTCCAGTAATCTTCTTGATACATGAATCCTTTTCCTCCCTGGTACGTGGATATCCCGACGGGCAAACCTCGACACCATCTTTAACACAAATATCGCAAACCTTCCTATCATGAAGAGATACCTCCATGATCCTCGGTGCAGCTTCAACAACACACGTGACATATCCCATGAAGTTACTATCGGGCTGAAAGCCGAAGATGGTGAGCTTAGCTAGATTGTCATGCTTGAAATCCGAATCAGGTGACTTCCACTTCACATACTTTTTCTTGGAGTGTGCCCGGTAGGGCACCTGTTTGCACCAATGATCCCATACTGTGACACATAACTCTTCTAGAGATGGTGCAGCTTCAACCATAAACATTGTCCACGAGATGTCACATCCTTCACGAATATTATCAAGATTCACAGTCCGTAGTTTGTCGAGCACAGGTGTGAGCACTCTCGGGCTTTCTGGTCGCACCCAAATCTAGCATAGATCAAAGAGCAAAATTGACAAATGGGTGCAAGTTGCAAAAAAATAAGATTCTCAAGCGGCAAAGAGAGGACCCTCTTAAGTTATGAAAACTGTTACATATATATAACCATCATAAAGTAAATATTGAGATATATAGAAGATTGGAGTACCTTTTCACTTTCAAAATCTAGATGCAGATCACAAATGTTGGGCACATTAGCAAGCAGCTTGCTTAACCGGAGAGTCCTGTTTGAAGTAACGCCATTGATAAGGCTTAGTTTGAAAAGGTGTGGAACAAAACCAAAAACTAAGGGACTTCCATCATGGTCCCAAGTTTCACATGTCACCCGTTGTAGCTTGGGCAGACGATGGAGTTCCACGGTTTCATATTCCCCGTACATGATCTTGAGTTCCACGAGTTGATCATGTTCAAATTTCAGCGTCGAGCCTATCCCCGCGTCACAATGCTCCAGGATCAGGTACTCCAACCTCTTGCAAGTGGCAAGGATGTTGGGTAGGTCTGATTCGCCGAACCTGAGGCTCTGTAGCTCGAGTATTGCGAGGCCAGCAAATGCGTCGGGACAGGCGGCGAGAAAAGCGTTGAGCTGCTTCCCGAAGCTGAGGAGATCGGCCGGGGTGCAATCTTCGCAAACTAAGCCGTGCTTCTCCGTCAAGATCTTGAACTGGACCGTGTTGAGCTTCCGCGTCCCCATGGCGCGGGCGACGGATCTGCCGATGGAGAGGCAGTCGTCCAGTCTAAGTACGAAGGTCAGGTTTAGCTCGCGGATGGTGAGCTGTGGAGGCCCCGTGGTGAGGATCTTGTCAGTCAGATCGGCCACGGCGCGGTTCGCTCGGACCATGTCGTCGAATTCGAGAGAGTTGGGATCGACGTACTCTCCTGAGATGTAGAAGAAGTCGATGGAGATCCGGGAGAGCATGGCGGGGAGCTTCAGGAGATGGTTCGACAGGACGCAGGCTCTGACGGCGTCGAACGTCCCCAGCCTCTCCAGGATGTTTAGGAGAAGGGCATCGGGCAGTTCGCTAAACCTGTCCTCTTTGTTGCAGCCTAGTAATTTCTGCAACGCCTTCACGAGGATAGATGCGACGAACATTATTAGGCTTTGTTGTTGGTTCGACGATGGAGGCAGAAAAATTAGCGAAGCAGCAGAGCCGACGTATATATGTTGATGTTGCGATGGCCACCCTTTTTGCTCTTCGGGGAAAGAAACCGATCGCCTTATAAGAGGTAGCTAGAGGCCGTATCGATCCGATTCCGTATCGGTTGCTCGGGTGAAACTTCTCGCGGCGACCCTGTACGATTCCTGGGTGGTTTCGACTAGCTCAGAGAATCTGTGCATATCATAGCGGAGGCTGACTTGTGCCATCGCGCTGCCGTGTGTGCATCTCATTGCACGCAACGCAATGACGGATGGAGTGCTGCTGGAATTTGCTCAACAACAACAAAAAACTTGAATGCAACGATGCTCTCCACTCTCCGTATCTCCGCTGTGCTCCATACACATACATCTGAATCCGTTCAAGCACTCCAAAATGCCGCCTTTTTACTTTCCCTTTTGCGTTCTGCAGGTATCTCCAAAATCCAGTGACCGAGCCATACAATTATACATTGCCACAACGGACAGGCTAGTGGAGTAAGCTTCAACTAGCCGCTCCCTCTTTCGGGAACCCCCTGTGTCGCCCTCCTCTGGCGACCAGGGGGGAAACCCTAGCCGCCGCCGCCCCAGGCCCCCCCACCTTCCTCCCTTCCCTCGCCGCCGTCGGAGGGGGGCCGTCAAAGCCGCGCGCTCCCCAAGGAAGGTGGCGGCGGGGCGTTTCTCCCCTCCCACGTCATGGCGAGAGGGAGCTCGTTCGGGCGCGGCTCAAGGGCGGCGTAGGCGGCGGCGTGCAGCGGGCGTGACGGCGTGCTGGGGGCGCGGAGGTGCTTCTGGGCCCTGGCGGCGCGGTGGAGGCGTGCCGTCGCCGGCGTTTGGTGGCTAGGGCGGGCGGCGCGGTGCAGACGTGTCGTCGCCGGTGTTCGGTGGCCAGGACGGGCGCGGCGAGCGGCGCACGGGAGATCTCCAGGCTGCACGCACGGGTCGGATCTGTGTCTGCACGGGCCCGATCTGGGCCTTTGCCGGGCTCGCCCTGCATGTTCATGGAGGTGCTCGTGAGCTGGTGGTGGTTGGAAGGAGATGGTTGGCGCCGCTGCTGTGGGTTGCATCCTCCAGAGATGAATGGCACCGATGGGTGTTGCATCCTCCGGAGACGAATGGCGCCGCTTGATGCGCGTACATGTACACGTCCATTGGGAACCCCAAGAGGAAGGTATGATGCGCACAGCAGCAAGTTTTCCCTCAGAAAGAAACCAAGGTTATCGAACCAGTAGGAGCCAAGAAGCACGTGAAGGTTGTTGGTGGAGGAGTGTAGTGCGGCGCAACACCAGTGAAACCGGCGCCAACGTGGAACCTGCACAACACAATCAAGATACTTTGTCCCAACGTAACAGTGAGGTTGTCAATCTCACCGGCTTGCTGAAAAGAAAACATTAAGCGTATCGAGTGGAAGATGGTGTGTGTTTGCAAAGAACAGTAAAGAACAATGATTGCAGTAGAAAGTATTCAGATGTAAAAGAATGGACCGGGGTCCAGTTCACTAGTGGTGTCTCTCCAATAAGATAACTAACATGCTGGGTGAACAAATTACAGGTGGGCAATTGACAAATCAAGATTCAATACATATCAACGATGATTACTATGAGATTTCATCAGGGCATTACGACAAAGTACATAGACCGCTATCCAGCATGCATCTATGCCTAAATAATCGACCTTCGGGTTAGCATCCGCACCCCCTCCAGTATTAAGTTGTAAACAACAGATAATTGCATTAAGTATGGTGCGTAATGTAATCAACACAAATATCCTTAGACAAAGCATCAATGTTTTACCCCTAGTAGCAACAGCACATCCACAACCTTAGAACTTTCTGTCACTGTCCCAGATTCAATGGAGGCATGAACCCACTATCGAGCATAATTACTCCTCTTGGAGTTACAAGTATCAACTTGGCCAGAGCCTCTACTAGCAACGGAGAGCATGCAAGAACATAAAGAACACATATATGATAGATTGATAATCAACTTAACATAGTATTCTAGATTCATCGGATCCCACCAAACACAACATATAGCATTACAAATAGATGATCTTGATCATGTTAGGCAGCTCACAAGATCTAAACAATGATAGCACAAGCGGAGAAGACAACCGTCTAGCTACTGCTATGGACCCATAGTCCAAGGATGAACTACTCACGCATCAATCCGGAGGCGGGCATGATGATGTAGAGCCCCTCCGGTGATGATTCCCTCTCCGGCAGTGCCGAGGCGATCTCCCGAATCCCCCGAGATGGGATTCGGCGGCGTCTCTGGAAGGTTTTCCGTATCGTGGCTCTCGGCAGGGGTATTCGCGACGGCCTTAAGTAGGCGGAAGGGCAACGAGGGGGCCACACGAGGGCCCCCATGCGCGTAGATGTACACGTCCGTTGGGAACCCCAAGAGGAAGGTATGATGCGCACAGGGCAAGTTTTCCCTCCGAAAGAAACCAAGGTTTAATCGAACCAGAGGAGCCAAGAAGCACGTTGAAGGTTGATGGTGGCGAAATGTTATGCGGCGCAACACCGGGGATTCCGGCGCCAACGTGGAACCTACACAACACAACAAAGTACTTTGCCCCAACGAAACAGTGAGGTTGTCAATCTCACCGGCTTGCTGTAACAAAGGATTAACCGTATTGTGTGGAAGATGATTGTTTGCAAAGAAAACAGTAAAGAACAATTGCAGTAGATTGTATGCGATGTAAAGAATAGGACCGGGGTCCACAGTTCACTAGAGGTGTCTCTCCCACAAGATAAAAGCATGTTGGGTGAACAAATTACAGTCGGGCAATTGACAAATAAAGATGGCATAACAATGCACATACATGATATGATAAATATAGTGAGATTTAATCAGGGCATTACGACAAAGTACATAGACCGCCATCCAGCATGCATCTATGCCTAAAAGTCCACCTTCAGGTTATCATCCGAACCCCTTCAAAGTATTAAGTTGCAAGCAAGACAATTGCATTAAGTATGGTGCGTAATGTAATCAACAACTACATCCTTAGACATAGCATCAATGTTTTATCCCTAGTGGAGCAGCACATCCACAACCTTAGAACTTTCTGTCACTGTCCCAGATTTAATGGAGGCATGAACCCACTATCGAGCATAAATACTCCCTCTTGGAGTTAAGAGCAAAAACTTGGCCAGAGCCTCTACTAATAACGGAGAGCATGCAAGATCATAAACAACACATAGGTAATAGATTGATAATCACCATAACATAGTATTCTCTATCCATCGGATCCCGACAAACACAACATATAGTATTACAGATAGATGATCTTGATCATGTTAGGCAGCTCACAAGATCCAACAATGAAGCACAATTAGGAGAAGACGACCATCTAGCTACTGCTATGGACCCATAGTCCAGGGTGAACTACTCACTCATCACTCCGGAGGCGATCATGGCGATGAAGAGTCTTCCGGAGATGATTCCCCTCTCCGGCAGGATGCCGGAGGCGATCTCCTGAATCCCCCGAGATGGGATTGGAGGCGGCGACGTCTCTGGAAGGTTTTCCGCATCGTGGCTCTCGGTACAGAGGGTTTCGCGACGAAGACTTTAAGTAGGCGGAAGGGCAACGCGGGGGGCACACGAGGGCCCCACACACTAGGGCGCGCGCGGCACACCGGGGCCGCGCCGCCCTAGTGTGGCGGCGCTCGTGGCCCCACTTCCTTTCCCTCGGTCTGAAGCTTCGTGCAAAAATAGGACCCTGGGCGTTGATTTCGTCCAATTCCGAGAATATTTCCTTACTAGGATTTCTGAAACCAAAAACAGCAGAAAACAGAACTGGCTCTTCGGCATCTTGTTAATAGGTTAGTGCGGAAAATGTAAATACGACATATAATGTGTATAAAACATGTAGATATCATCAATAATGTAGCATGGAACATAAGAAATTATCGATACGTCGGAGACGTATCAGCATCCCCAAGCTTAGTTCTGCTCGTCCAGAGCAGGTAAACGATAACAAGGATAATTTCTGGAGTGACATGCCATCATAACCTTGATCATACTATTGTAAGCATATGTAATGAATGCAGCGATCAAAACAATGGTAATGACATGAGTAAACAAATGAATCATAAAGCAAAGACTTTTCATGAATAGTACTTCAAGACAAGCATCAATAAGTCTTGCATAAGAGTTAACTCATAAAGCAATAAATCAAAGTAAAGGTATTGAAGCAACACAAAGGAAGATTAAGTTTCAGCGGTTGCTTTCAACTTATAACATGTATATCTCATGGATAGTGTCAATGTAAAGTAATATAACAAGTGCAATATGCAAGTATGTAGGAATCAATGCACAGTTCACACAAGTGTTTGCTTCTTAAGGTGGAGAGAGAGATAGGTAAACTGACTCAACAATAAAAGTAAAAGAAAGGTCCTTCAAAGAGGAAAGCATCGATTGCTATATTTGTGCTAGAGCTTTTTATTTTGAAAACATGAAACAATTTTGTCAACGGTAGTAATAATTCATATGTGCTATGCATAATACTTCCTACAAGTTGCATGTCTCATGCATAGAGTACCAATAGTGCTCGCACCTTGTCCTACTATCTCGGAAAACACGGATTCTCATCACATAACATATGTTTCAACCAAGTGTCACAAAGGGGTACCTCTATGCCGCCTGTACAAGTGTCTAAGGAGAAAGCACGCATTGGATTTCTCGCTTTTGATTATTCTCAACTTAGACATCCATACCGGGACAACATAGACAACAGATAATGGACTCCTCTTTTTCATGCTTAAGCATTCAACAATAGTTAATATTCTCATAAGAGATTGAGGTTGTATGTCCAAACTGAAACTTCCACCATGATACATGGCTTTAGTTAGCGGCCCAATGTTCTTCTCTAACATATGCATACTCAAACCATTTGATCGTGAAGTCCACTACTTCAGACAAGACGAACATGCATAGCATCTCACATGATATCCAACAAAGGTAAAGTTGATGGCGTCCCCAGAAAACATGGTTACCGCTCAACAAGCAACTTATAAGAATTAAGACACATAACTACATATTCATTACCACAATAGTTTTTAAGGCTATTTGTCCCATGAGCTATATATTGCAAAGGTGAATGATGGAATTTTAAAGGTATCACTCAAGCAATTTACTTTGGAATGGCGGAGAAATACCATGTAGTAGGTAGGTATGGTGGACACGAATGGCATAGTGGTTGGCTCAAGGATTTTGGATGCATGAGAAGTATTCCCTCTCGATACAAGGTTTAGGCTAGCAAGGTTATTTGAAGCAAACTCAGGATGAACCGGTGCAGCAAAACTCACATAAAAGACATATTGTAAACATTATAAGACTCTACACCGTCTTCCTTGTTGTTCAAAACTCAATACTAGAAATTATCTAGACCTTAGAGAGACCAAATATGCAAACCAAATTTTAGCAAGCTCTATGTATTTCTTCATTAATGGGTGCAAAGTATATGATGCAAGAGCTTAAACATGAGCACAACAATTGCCAAGTATCACATTATCCAAGACATTTTAGAATTACTACATGTAGCATTTCCCGATTCCAACCATATAACAATTTAACGAAGAAATTTCAACCTTCGCCTTGAACATTATGAGTAAAGCCTAAGGACATATTTGTCCATATGCAACAGCGGAGCGTGTCTCTCTCCCATACGGTGAATGCTAGGATCCATTTTATTCAAACAAAAACAAAACAAAACAAACCGACACTCCAAGCAAAGTACATAAGATGTGACTGAATAAAAATATAGTTCCAGGGGAGGAACCTGATGATGTTGTCGATGAAGAAGGGGATGCCTTGGGCATCCCCAAGCTTAGACGCTTGAGTCTTCTTAAAATATGCAGGGATGAACCACACGGGGCATCCCCAAGCTTAGAGCTTTCACTCCTCTTGATCATAGTATATCATACTCCTCTCTTGACCCTTGAAAACTTCCTTCACACCAAACTTCAAGCAAACTCATTAGAGGGTTAGTGCACAATTAAAAATTCACATATTCAGAGATGACACAATCATTCTTAACACTTCTGGACATTGCACAAAGCTACTGGACATTAATGGATCAAAGGAATTCATCCAACATAGCAAATACGGCAATGCAAAATAAAAGGCAGAATCTGTCAAAAACAGAACAGTCCGTAAAGACGAACCTGAAAGGGCACTAGACTTGCTCAAATGGAAAAACTCAAAACTAATGAAAGTTGCGTACATATCTGAGGATCACGCTCGTAAATTTGCAGATTTTTTCGAATTTTTTACAGAGATTTATGCCAGAATTCGTGACAGACAGCAATGTTGTTTCAGCGCAGCGATCCCAAATATAACATCAACTTTAACATAGAAACTTTACTTGGCACAAAACATGATAAGGAGAGGTTGCTACAGTAGTAAACAACTTCCAAGACTCAACAAAATAAAAATTGCTGTAGTAAAATAAACACATGGGTTATCTCTTTAACGCCTTTCAGCTAGGCGCAGAAAGTGCAAATCAAGTAACATCAAGAGTAGAAGCATCAACATTATTTTTCTTGCAAACACAACTTGTTGCAGAGGGTACTTTAGGCGCTCCATTATCTAAATTTTCTATGGTGGTGCTAGGGGTTTTAGCAATTTTAGGCCTATAATAATTCTTTTGTTTAGGCACTTTAGAGGCATACATGAATTTTTGCTCTTTACCCACATAAGCTTTCTCATTATACTTGAGAGAAGAAAAGTTTGAACCCAAGGTTTCCATAGATTTTTCAAGTTCATCAATCTTGTTGGTTTGATTATCATGGACAACACAAGTTCCTAGGACATTAATTCTTTCATCAACTCCTCCTAGGGATTTATCAAGTTCATCAGTTTTATCCAATAACATTTCCAATTTAGTTTCAATACTTGGAAATTTTTTCTCTATGGTTTCCAATTTTTTCATAACATCCTCAAGAGAGATTTCAATTTTAACTTCATTAACAGGTGGTATTCCAACTAGACTCTCAATGATGCAACTAGCTTCTAAAGCGGGAGTACCTAGGAAATTACCTCTCGAAAGAGTATCAATAACATACCTATTCTAACTAGATAAACCAACATAAAACTTTCCTAAGAAGGATAGTGGTGGAGTGTTTCTTAATGCACCTATGATGAGCATTACTAATTCTGTACCAAGCATCTTTAAAACTTTCTCCCCCTTGTTGCTTAAAAGAACGAACTTCAACTTCAGGATTACTCATGATAACAGTAGTAAAAGTAACTAAGTAAATAAAGACAAGTAATTAATTTTTTTGTGTTTTTGATATAGAGAACAAGACAGTAAATAAAGTAAAACTAGCAATTAATTTTTTGTGTTTTGTTTAAGTGCAGCAAACAAAGTAGTAAATAAAATAAAGCAAGACAAAAACAAAGTAAAGAGATTGGAAAGTGGAGACTCCCTTGCAGCGTGTCTTGATCTCCCCGGCAACGGCGCCAGAAAACAGCTTGATGCGCGTAGATGTACACGTCCGCTGGGAACCCCAAGAGGAAGGTATGATGCGCACAAGCAAGTTTTCCCTCAGAAAGAAACCAAGGTTTAATCGAACCAGGAGGAGCCAAGAAGCACGTTGAAGGTTGATGGTGGCGAAATGTGATGCGGCGCAACACCAGGGATTCCGGCGCCAACGTGGAACCTGCACAACACAACCAAAGTACTTTGCCCCAACGAAACAGTGAGGTTGTCAATCTCACCGGCTTGCTGTACAAAGGATTAACCGTATTGTGTGGAAGATGATTGTTTGCAAAGAAAACAGTAAAGAACAATTGCAGATTGTATGCGATGTAAAGAATAGGACCGGGGTCCACAGCTCACTAGAGGTGTCTCTCCCATAAGATAAAAGCATGTTGGGTGAACAAATTACAATCGGGCAATTGACAAATAAAGATGGCATAACAATGCACATACATGATATGATAAATATAGTGAGATTTAATCAGGGCATTACGACAAAGTACATAGACCGCCATCCAGATGCATCTATGCCTAAAAAGTCCACCTTCAGGTTATCATCCGAACCCCTTCCATTATTAAGTTGCAAGCAACAGACAATTGCATTAAGTATGGTGCGTAATGTAATCAACAACTACATCCTTAGACATAGCATCAATGTTTTATCCCTAGTGGCAACAGCACATCCACAACCTAGAACTTTCTGTCACTGTCCCAGATTTAATGGAGGCATGAACCCACTATCGAGCATAAATACTCCCTCTTGGAGTTAAAAGTAAAAACTTGGCCAGAGCCTCTACTAATAACGGAGAGCATGCAAGATCATAAACAACACATAGGTAATAGATTGATAATCACCATAACATAGTATTCTCTATCCATCGGATCCCGACAAACACAACATATAGTATTACAGATAGATGATCTTGATCATGTTAGGCAGCTCACAAGATCCAACAATGAAGCACAATTAGGAGAAGACGACCATCTAGCTACTGCTATGGACCCATAGTCCAGGGGTGAACTACTCACTCATCACTCCGGAGGTGATCATGGCGATGAAGAGTCCTCCGGGAGATGATTCCCCTCTCCCACAGGTGCCGGAGGCGATCTCCCGAATCCCCCGAGATGGGATTGGCGGCGGCGGCGTCTCGGAAGGTTTTCGTATCGTGGCTCTCGGTAGGGTTTCGCGACGAAGACTTTAAGTAGGCGGAAGGGCAACGCGGGGGCCACACGAGGGCCCCACACACTAGGGCCGCGCAGCCAGGCCCGGGCCGCGCCGCCCTAGTGTGGCGGCGCTCGTGGCCCCACTTCCTTTCCCCCTTTTGAAGCTTTCAAAAATAGGACCCTGAGCGTTGATTTCGTCCAATTCCGAGAATATTTCCTTACTAGGATTTCAAACCAAAACTGCAAAACAAGAATGGCTCTTCGGCATCTTGTTAATAGGTTAGTGCCGGAAAATGCGTAAATACGACATATAATGTGTATAAAACATGTAGATATCATCAATAATGTAGCATGGAACATAAGAAATTATCGATACGTCGGAGACGTATCAGCCCCACACGCTAGGGCCGGCGCGGCCAGGGCCTGGGCCGCGCCGCCCTAGTGTGTCGGCGCCTCGTGGCCCCACTTCCTTTCCCCCTCGGTCTTTTGGAAGCTTCGTGTAAAAATAGGACCCTGGGCGTTGATTTCGTCCAATTCCGAGAATATTTTCTTACTAGGATTTCTGAAACCAAAAACAGCAACTGGCACTTCGGCATCTAGTTAATAGGTTAGTGCCGGAAAATGTATAATAATGCTGTAAAGTATGTATAAAACATTCAAGTATTGTCATAAAAGTAGCATGGAACATAAGAAATTATAGAAACGTTTGAGACGTATCAAGCATACCCAAGCTTAGTTCCTACTCGTCCTCGAGTAGGTAAACGATAACACAAATAATTTCTGAAGTGACATGCTACCAACATAATCTTGATCAACATTATTGTAAGCATATGAGATGAATGGAGTGATCTGAACAAAAGATTGCTAACAAAGATAATGACTAAACAAATGAATCATATAGCAAAACTTTTCATGAATAGTACTTTCAAGACAAGCATCAACAAGACTTGCATAAGAGCTAACTCATAAGCAATAAATTCAAAGTAGAATGCATTGAAACAACACAAAGGATGATGAAGTTTCAGCGGTTGCTTTCAACTTGTAACATGTATATCTCATAGATATTTGTCAACATAGAGTAATATAACAGGTGCAATAAGTAAACATGTAAAAATCAATGCACACAGTTAACACAAGTGTTTGCTTCTAAGATAGAAAGAAGTAGGTAAACTGACTCAACATAAAGTAAAAGAATGGCCCTTCGCAGAGGGAAGCATGGATTACTATTTTTGTGCTAGAGCTTTTGTTTTGAAAACATAGAAACAATTTTGTCAACGGTAGTAATAATTCATATGTGCTATGCATAATACTTCCTACAAGTTGCAAGTCTCATGCATAGAGTACTAATAGTGCTCGCACCTTGTCCTAATCAGCTCGGATAACACGGATTATCATCACATGACATATGTTTCAACCAAGTGTCACAAAGGGGTACCTCTATGCCGCCTGTACAAAGGTCTAAGGAGAAAGCACGCATTGGATTTCTCGCTTTTGATTATTCTCAACTTAGACATCCATACCGGGACAACATAGACAACAGATAATGGACTCCTCTTTTAATGCTTAAGCATTCAACAACAAATAGTATTCTCATAAGAGATTGAGGTTGTATGTCCACACTGAAACTTCCACCATGATACATGGCTTTAGTTGGCTGCCCAATGTTCTTCTCTAACATATGCATACTCAAACCATTTGATCATGAAATCGCACTTACTTCGGACAAGACGAACATGCATAGCATCTCACATGATATCCAACAAAGGTAAAAAGTTGATGAAACATGGTTACCGCTCAACAAGCAACTTATAAGAATTAAGACACATAACTACATATTCATCACCACAATAGTTTTTAAGCTATTTGTCCCATGAGATATATATTGCAAAGATAAAGGAATGAAATTTTAAAGGTAGCACTCAAGTAATTTACTTTGGAATGGCAGAAAAATACCACATAGTAGGTAGATATGGTGGACACAAATGGCATGGGTTTGGCTCAAGGTGTTTGGATGCACGAGAAGCATTTCCTCTCAGTACAAGGTTTAGGCTAGCAAGGTTGTTTGAAGCAAACACAAGTATGAACAGGTACAACAAAACTTACACAAGAACATATTGCAAGCATTATAAGGCTCTACACTGTCTTCCTTGTTGTTCAAACACTTTACCCGAAAATATCTAGACTTAGAGAGACCAATCATGCAAACCAAATTAAACAAGCTCTACGGTAGTTCTTCATTAATAGATTAAACTACATGATGCAAGAGCTTAAACATGATCTATGAGAGCTCAAACAATTGCCAAGTTATTCCAAACCATATGCAGCATTTTCTGATTCCAACCAAATAGCAATTTAACGAAGCAATTTCAGCCTTCGCCATGAACATTAAAGCACAATTAAGAACACAAGTGTTCCATATGAAAAAGCGGAGCGTAATATCTCCAATATAAGAATGGTGGGATCCAACTTTATTCAAACCAAAACGAAAATAAAAGCAAACCGACGCTCCAAGTAAAGAACATAAGATGTGATGGAATAAAAATATAGTTTCGCTAGAAGTGACCTGATAATGTTGTCGATGAAGAAGGGGATGCCTTGGGTTATCTCCCAAGAAGTGCTTTTCAGCTAGGCGCAGAAAGTGCAAATCAAGTAACATCAAGAGAAGAAGCATCAACATCATAGCTTGTTCTAATAATAGAATCAAAAGGCAACTTCATACTCTTTCTAGGGAAGTGTTCCATACCTTTCTTGAGAGGAAATTGATATTTAATATTACCTTCCTTCATATCAATAACAGCACCAATGGTTCGAAGAAAAGGTCTTCCCAACACAATAGGACAAGATGCATTGCATTCGATATCCAAGACAACAAAATCAACGGGACAAGGTTATTGTTAACCGTAATGCGAACATTATAAATCCTCCCCAAAGGTTTCTTTTTAACATTATCAGCAAGATTAACATCCAAATAACAATTCTTCAATGGTGGCAAGTCAAGCATATCATAAATTTTCTTAGGCATAACAGAAATACTTGCACCAAGATCACATAAAGCATTACATTCAAAATCATTGAATTTCATCTTGATGATGGGCTCCCAACCATCTTCTAACTTCCTAGGAATAGAAGCTTCAAGTTTTAATTTCTCTTCCTAGCTTTAATGAGAGCATTTGTAATATGTTTTGTAAAGGCTAAATTTATAGCACTAGCATTAGGATTTCTAGCAAGTTTTTGTAAGAACTTTATAAATTCAGTAATATGACAATCATCAAAATCTAAACCATTATGTTCTACTGCAATAGAATCATTGTCACCAATATTTTGAAAATTTTCAGCAGTTTTATCACAAGCAGTTTTAGCAGTTTCAGGCAATTTTGCACGCTTTGTACTAGGAGTAGAAACATTGCCAACACCAATTATTTTACCGTTGATAGTAGGAGGTGTAGCAACATGTGAAGAATCAACATTACTAGTGGTGGTAATAGTCCATACTTTAGCTATATTATTCTCTTTAGCAAGTTTTTCTTTTTCTTCTCTATCCCACCTAGCATGCAATTCAGCCAACATTCTAATATTATCATTAATTTGAACTTGGATGGCATTTGTTTTAGCAAACCTAGCATCTTTAACTTCCTCAGGCATAACTTTCAATTTTAAAAGATCAACATCAAGAGCAAGACTATCAACCTTAGAAGCAAGAATATCAATTTTACCAAGCTTTTCTTCAACAGTTTTATTGAAAGCAGTTTGTGTACTAATAAATTCTTTAAGCATCATTTCAAGACCAGAGGGTACACTCTTATTATTGTTGTAAGAATTACCATAAGAATTACCATAACCATTACCATTATTAGAAGGATATGGCCTATAGTTGTTGTTACCATAATTATTTCTATAAGCATTGTTGTTGAAATTATTACTCTTAATGAAATTCACATCAACATTTTCTTCTTGAGCAACCAATGAAGCTAAAGGAACATTATTAGGATCAATATGAGATCTACCATTTGCAAGCATAGACATAATAGCATCAATCTTATCACCCAAAGAAGAGGTTTCTTCAACAGAATTTACCTTCTTACCTTGAGGAGTTCTTTCAGTGTGCCATTCAGAGTAATTGATCATCATATCATCAAGAAGCTTTAGTCGCGGCGCCCAAGGTGATGGACATAAAAGTACCTCCAGCAGCTGAATCCAATAGGTTCCTCGAGGAAAAATTCAATCCTGCATAAAAGGTTTGGATGATCATCCAAGTAGTCAGTCCATGGGTTGGGCAATTCTTTACCAAAGATTTCATTCTCTCCCATTCTTGAGCAACATGTTCATTATCAAATTGTTTAAAGTTCATAATGCTACTTCTCAAAGATATAATCTTAGCAGGAGGATAATATTTACTAATAAAAGCATCTTTACACTTAGTCCATGAATCAATACTATTCTTAGGCAAAGAAAGCAACCAATATTTAGCTCTTCCTCTTAATGAGAAAGGAAACAATTTCAGTTTTATAATATCACCATCTATATCCTTATACTTTTGCATTTCACAAAGTTCAACAAAATTATTAAGATGGGCAGCAGCATCATCAGTACTAACACCAAAAAATTGCTCTCTCATAACAAGATTTAGTAAAGCAGGTTTAATTTCATAGAATTCTGCTGTAGTAGCAGGTGGAGCAATAGGAGTACATATAAAATCATTATTATTTGTGCTAGTGAAATCACACAACTTAGTATTTTCAAGAGTACCCATTATAGCAGTAATAAAAGTAAACTAGGCAAATAAAGACAAGTAACTAAATTTTTGTGTGTTTTTGATATAGAACTAGCAAATAAGACAGAAAGTAAAGTAACTAATTTTTGTGTGTTTTTAATATGAAGCAAACAAGACAGTAAATAAAAAATAAATCAAGACAAAAACAAAGTAAAGAGATTGGAAGTGGAGACTCCCTTGCAGCGTGTCTTGATCTACCGGCAACCGCCTGAAAAGGTTGATGCGCGTAGATGTACACGCCGTTGGAAACCCCAAGAGGAAGGTATGATGCACAGCAGCAAGTTTTTCCTCGAAAGAAACCAAGGTTATCGAACCAGTAGGAGCCAAGAAGCACGTGAAGGTTGTTGGTGGAGGAGTGTAGGTGTGCAACACCAGTGAAACCGGCGCCAACGTGGAACCTGCACAACACAATCAAGATACTTTGCCCCAACGTAATAGTGAGGTTGTCAATCTCACCGGCTTGCTGAAACAAAGGATTAAGCGTATCGAGTGGAAGATGGTATTTGTTTGCAAAGAACAGTAAAAAACAATGATTGCAGTAGAAAGTATTCAGATGTAAAAGAATGGACCGGGTCCACAATTCACTAGTGGTGTCTCTCCAATAAGATAACTAACATGCTGGGTGAACAAATTACAGGTGGGCAATTGACAAATCAAGATTCAATACATATCAACGATGATTACTATGAGATTTAATCAGGGCATTACGACAAAGTACATAGACCGCTATCCCATGCATCTATGCCTAATCCACCTTCGGGTTAGCATCCGCACCCCCTCCAGTATTAAGTTGTAAACAACAGATAATTGCATTAAGTATGGTGCGTAATGTAATCAACACAAATATCCTTAGACAAAGCATCAATGTTTTATCCCTAGTAGCAACAGACATCCACAACCTTAGAACTTTCTGTCACTGTCCCAGATTCAATGGAGGCATGAACCCACTATCGAGCATAATTACTCCCTCTTTGAGTTACAAGTATCAACTTGGCCAGAGCCTCTACTAGCAACAGAGAGCATGCAAGAACATAAACAACACATATATGATAGATTGATAATCAACTTAACATAGTATTCTAGATTCATCGGATCCCACCAAATACAACATGTAGCATTACAAATAGATGATCTTGATCATGTTAGGCAGCTCACAAGATCTAAACAATGATAGCACAAGCGGAGAAGACAACCATCTAGCTACTGCTATGGACCCATAGTCCAAGGATGAACTACTCACGCATCAATCCGGAGGCGGGCATGATGATGTAGAGCCCTCCGGTGATGATTCCCCTCTCCGGCAGGGTGCCGGAGGCGATCTCCTGAATCCCCCGAGATGGGATTTGGCGGCGGCGGCGTCTCTGGAAGGTTTTCCGTATCGTGGCTCTCTTGCACAGGGTACTCAATTGCTAAGCAGGCAACACAGGGGGAGTTGATACGTCCAAAACGTATCTACTTTCCCAACACTTTTGCTATTGTTTTGCCTCTAATTTGTGTATTTTGATACAACTAACACGGACTAACGCTGTTTTCAGCAGAATTGCTCTGTCTGTTTTTGTGCAGAAATCCAACTTTCAGAAAAACCTCGAATTTATAGAAGGCCCTATTTTCCAGAATATTCACTTTGAGCGTAAGGGCAAGCCGTGGGGGCACGAGGGCCCCACACACCAGGCGGCGCGCGGCCCAGAGGGGCCCGCGCGGCCCTAGTGTGTGGCCCTCGGCTGGCCCCCGACGCCCTCCTTCGGACTACTTATCGCCTCGACCTAAAAACGCACGGAGAGAAGTCGAAGTCGCCGAAACCCTCCAGAGAGCCGCCACATCGCAAACTCCGTCGGGAGCCAGAAGTCTCCGTTCCGGCACTCCGCCGGGACGGGGAATTGGAGGAGATCTTCACCGCCATCACCGCCAACGCCTCTCCATCGACCAGCCATGTTTCCCCATCCATGTGTGAGTAATTCCCCCGCTGTAGGTGAAGGGGATGGTAGGGATTGGATGAGATTGGTCATGTAATAGTCATAAGATTGTTAGGGCATAGTGCCTAGTATCCGTAGATGTCACTTTTATGATATTGTTGCAACTTGTTATGCTTAATGCTTGTCACTAGGGCCCGAGTGCCATGATCTCAGATCTGAACATGTTATTGATTCATGAAGATATTCGTTGTTTATGATCTTACCCGCAAGTTGTATACACATGTCGCTGTCCGGAACCAATGCCCTAAGTGACAGAAATCGGGACAACCGGAGGGATGGTAGTGATGTGAGGATCACATGTTCACGGAGTGTTAATGCCTGTTCGTGATCTATTAAAAGGAGTACCTTAATTTCCAGTAGTTTCCCTAGAGGCCCGGCTGCCACCCATTGGTAGGACAAATGATGTTGTGCAAGTTTCTCATTGCGAGCACGTACGACTATATATGGAATACATGCCTATTGATTGATTAGTACTTGGATACCGTTTTATTATTATCTGCAAATGCCCCTGCTTTGATTGTTATATGAGTTTTCTCATCCATGCAACGCCCGTTAATCCGTCCCTGTGCCTACAGTATTTTAATCCTGCTGTCTACTATAATCACTACTGCTGTCTTTATTTCACCGCTGCTGTTACTTTACTATTTCTTACTACTATAAACCACACTTGATAAACTCTTGCGAGCAAGTCTGTTTCAGGTGCAGCTGAATTGACAACTCCTTAAGGCTTTTACAAGTATTTTTGTCTCCCTTGTGTCGAATCAATAAATTGGGTAATACTTCCCTCGAAGACTGTTGCGATCCCCTATACTTGTGGGTCATCAAGACTATTTTCTGGCGCCGTTGCCGGGGAGTTCACTTGGATTGATATTGTTCGCTGCAATTCTCCATCATGGGTAAACCTTGCGATACTAAGATCGCCATATTACCATCCACTACAAGAAAAGGTACAACTTTAGTACCTCTGCTGCTCTTGATTCACCCTCTGTGATAAGTAAACTTGTTTCACCACCACAAGCTTCAAATGTTGGTACTTCTGCTGAATCTGAAAATTCCTCTCATAATTGTGATGATGCTTCTGCTGTGCTTGATAATGATGGTTCGTTAGGATCTTTTCTAGATGCTACAATTGCTAGGTCTAGGCAAATTGAAAATACTGAAACTCCTAATGAAAATGCTGCTACACCTGTTAATTCACCTGAGTCTGTTGAATATTCTAGTGATGATCTTGATGAAGATTATGTAGAGAGATGATTTTATTGATGCAATGCTACTACTGATGCAAGAAAAATTAAAAAGTTGCTTGCAGAACATGCTGTTAGATATAAACTATCTCCTGATCCTAAATTTGCCACATCTCCTATAAACATTAAGGATAAAGATTATGATTTTTCTCTTGATCTATCTCATATAGCTATTGTTGAGAAAACACTCTTTTGTGGTACTGAAAAAGAAAGCATGTTGAACATATGACTGAGTTATCTACTCTTAGTGGCTTGTTTTTCTGATGATGTTAAGATGCGTACTTATTTTGTCGCTAAAATTTTTCCTTTCTCATTAAAGGATGATGCTAAAACTTGGTATAATAATTTGCCTCCTGGTTCTATTAAAAGTCCAAAAGAATTGCTTGATGTTTTCTTCCGGAAATACTTTCCTGCTAGTGCTCAACATATTGCTTTGCAGAGAATTTATAATTTTGACCAGGAAGATGGAGAGAAATTGCCTGAGGCTTGGGCGAGATTGTTCTCTTATTAGAGCTGCCTGACCATGATTTGGAAAAGCATGATTTACTTGATATATTTTATAGTGGACTAACCATTGAGTCTAGGCATACCTGGATAGTTGTGCTGGTTGTGTTTTCAGAAAAGAACTCCAGACGACGCTCAAGAATTATTGGCTAAAATAGGACGGAATCATGATGATTGGTCTACACCTGAACCAACCGACACCGAATAGTGAGGGTATGATTAAATTAAATATTGAAGATATGAGGGAAGCCAGAAGTTCTTAAAGAGGGGTATTAAACCTGAAGATGTGAAGGATTTACCTCCTATAGAAGATTTATGTGAGGTAACTCCCCCTTCATCCATGATTGAGGTACACTTCTTCAACGCTTTACTAGGGAAGATATTCCGATTAAAACCTCCTGCTCAATGCTTAGATGAGTTTGATAATTATATGTTAAGCAAGAAAACTTAATATGAGAGTAGAGAATCATTTAATGGAAAATCTCAGCTATTAGTGAATTGCATGATATTGTGGAGAGAACCTCCAATGATGTTAAGATACTTGTTAAACATTTTCATATGGTTCAAACTCAAATTGATCAACTCACTAAAGTGCAAAATGACTTGTTGGGAAATAATTCTAAAGAAAAACATGCTTATGAAGTAACAACTAGAGGTGGTGTTTCTACCCAGGATCCTCTATATCCTGAAGGGCATCCCAAAAGAGTTGAACAAGATTCTCAACTAACTAAAACTAGTGCTCCATCTAAGAAAAAGAAAAAGAAACATAAGAATGTTGTAGAATCCTCCGAACCTGTTAATGATCCTAATAGTATTTCTATTTCTGATGCTGAAACCGAAAGTGGTAATGAACATGATAAAGATAATGATAAGGATGATACTCCTGATAAAGAAGAGGTTGAAGAAGAACCTAAAAAGCATGCTAAAAATAAAAAGTACACTAAAGAAGATTTTATTGCTGAGAAACATGGTAATGAAAGAGAACCTTGGGTTCAAAAGCAAATGCCTTTTCCTGCTAAGAAACTAAAATCAAAGGAGGAGAAACATTATAATAAATTTTGTGATTGGATGAAACCTTTATTTTTGCAAATCCCTTTGACTGATGCTATTAAATTGCCTCCTTATTCAAAGTATATGAAAGATATTGTCTCTAACAAAAGGAAAATTCCCAATGAGGAGATTTCCACTATGCTCGCTAATTACTCCTTCAATGGTAAGATTCCAAAGAAGCTTGGAGACCCAGGTATACCGACTATTCCTTGTTCCATCAAGAATAATTATGTTAGAACTGCTCTATGTGATTTGGGAGCAGGTGTTAGTGTAATGCCTTTTTCTCTTTATAAGAGACTTGATTTAGATAAGTTAATACCAACTGATATATCTTTGTAAATGGCTGATAAATCTACCGCTATTCCTGTTGGTGTATGTGAAAATGTTCCTGTTCAAGTAACTCAACATTGCTTGATATTAACTGATTTTTGTTGTGTTGGAAATGCCTGAAGATGATAATATGTCCATTATTCTTGGAAGACCCTTTCTTAATACTGCAGGGGCTGTTATTGATTGCAATAAAGGCATGGTTACTTTCAATGTTGATGATAAGGAACATACTGTCTATTTTCCCAAGAGGATTGATAAAGTATATGGAGTTAATACAATTTTTAATGTGAAAACTATCAAAGTGGGATCCATTGATTGTCCTATATATGAGCCTAAAGAAGAATATCAAACTCTTGTGATTGGATCCATATCAATTCAATATAAGGTAACATGATTGATTTGAGGTTTATTTCTTCTTATGTCATATAAAATTTATTTGGTAGCAAGACTTGATCAACCTTGTTAACAAGTATATTTTAATGCATAAGAGAGCTAAACAACATTTCTTTCTTTCTTTCTCCCTCCACTTATTTTACTTGCTGTAGCACCTTTTGTTTTGCAATATGCTTTAGTTGTTTAAGATTTGGAAATCATTTTCCTGCGCAGTAATAATTAATTTAACACCCAGAAATGTGCATTTTTTGAAGTTTTCTAAAAATTACAAAATTATACTGGTAGTCCTATTTTTCGAAGAGGCACTGGGAGCACCTGGGGCTGACCAGTTGGGGCACCCAGTGGCACCTGCGGCCAGCAAGGGGGCGCGCCACCCTGGTGTGGCCCCCCTGCCCCACTTCAGCATCTCTTCCTCCCACTCTCTTCTCTCTCCCAAAAAAACTCGCACCAGTTCCTCTCACCTGATTCTGCTCAAGAACTCGCGATTTCTCGATCTCCTTGCTCAGCCCAGACTGTCTGAAATTTGGCACATTTTCTCCTTGGTATGTGACTCCTTTGATTGTCCAATTAGAATTTCGTTTGGTTGAGTATATCTTGAATATTTTGCTGCTGTAGATAACATGTTTAGTGAGCTTGCATGCTTGTTCTAAGTGGTAGAAACTAGTTTTGATGCATGTTTAGTACTCTAGCAAGTTCCTATAGTAGTTCCCCTCAACTATACATCTTGAAATCAAATTTTATAATGGTTGTTGAAAATTTCAGAAAATGGAAGGAAGTGGGCACCAACTAAACCAACAAGAATTGGTGGTGCAGCAAGTCATGAGAGTTCACCGCGAAGAGGGAGTATACCCCTCTTATTGCCCATGCACGGATTTTATGCGGAATGCAGAATCCTGCAAGATGTTCAAACACTGATTTGCAATGCAGGGTTGGAAGGTTTTACTGTTGGTGAACCTCACCAATATGCTAAACTAACGGTGTCGGTTGTGCAGGATTTCGAATTTCATCGGTCTCAAACTAACCCCATGGTCCGGTACAAGATTTATAACAAAACTATCGACTTGCCTTTCTGATTTTTGTACAGCAATTAGAGTGCCGCGGTGGGGATCCTGCGAGAAGGTCAGGGGAACGCCGCGGGAGCTCTCGAATCTTTATACAATGATTTGTAATGGGAGGAGCTTCTCCGATGATGGTGGTAAGATTAGCAGCATTCAACAACCAGCGCTATCGCTTACTTCGTTACAAAGTGTGTTCTTGCTAGAAGGAATGCGAGTAAGTTGTCTGTTCAAGATATGGTTTTCTTAGCTGCCGCTTTGCAACAGGATATGACCTATAATTTGGGTGCTTTAATAGCTTGTAGACTTGCTACTAACCGTGAGAAAGGAGGAATTTGTGGAGGTCTTATCGCCTCTCGCTTATTAGCTATGCATGGTGTAGACCTCACCATCTAGATATTCCGCTTTCCATAGAGAAACTTGATGTTGTTTCCATGATTAAACATGAGTTTATTTCAGATGCATCTAATTTGAATAACCTGTATTATAGGATAACTTTGTATAAGAAAAATTGGGATAACTAAGAAAATTGAAAAATTAGTACGATTGCCTGCACCTGCTCTGCTTAACCTTGATGCCAGGAAAGGGTGGTCGATCACAGAAAATGAGCAAAACGCATACATAGAAATGGAAAGCCATCGTGCAAGGGAAGGCATGGAGGAGGCCGAGGAGCACCCCGACTCTTCATCCGATGCAGCGAGCTCCTCATATCAACATTATGGTCATGTGGAAACCTCCACGACATTCTTCTGCGCAGGGGCCCTATTATCACTCCATGTATGATCCACCGGCGTGGAACTCCGACCCTCGTTGGGAATGAACTCCACTTAGGCCAAAAGCCTAAGCTTGGGGGAGGTATACCGAATCACTCATTCTTTGCATATTATGGTTGCTGGATACTTGTACATACTTGTTTAGTTTCTTAGAGTGGTTTTCTAATGAGAAGGAGATGATATTTGGGGAAGTGCTGTCCAAAAACAGATTCTGGGCTGTTACCAAAAAAATTCGTACGCACAGCCAGAACGTTATTTTGAGTTGCCAATTTTTGAGCATGTGCCCCAGGTTGGTATCTAACTTTCATTAGTTGAACACTTTTTGAGCTGAGCAATGGAAATTTTTTGTTAATTTCGATTTATGTACTGCTGTCAGGATTTGGTAGATTTCTGTCATCCTGCTTTTCTTTGTTTCTGTTAGTTTGCATTCTCTTGTTTTTGCTTTGTTTCTTTCCTAAAACACAAAAAGACCAAAAATATTTCTGTTGTTTCTCTTCACCATTTGTTTATTTGGTTCTTTGCTCTTAGTTTACTTTATTTACTATCGGTAGTTTGCCATGAGAAAACCCAAAAAGATTTTGCTTTGTTTTCTTGTTTCTTTTGTTCTTGTTTCCAATTCGAAACACCAAAAATATTTGCTGTTCTTCTTTGGTTTGTAAAGTTCATCATGAGTTCAATGGTCTTCGGTGGCTGGAGCGTGGTTTTCATTTCATATTATCCAAGCTACACAAGTGAAAGGCAATAATGACGATCTACAACAATTGATTGTGGTGAGAGGCTGGTATGAACTCTATTTGTTTTCATTTTTGTACATATACTCATCCATGTGAGCATGCTTAGTTGGTTCATGTGAGGTATATGTTATTTGAGAAAGTCTAGTAGTTCATGATCTCTCTCATGTTTAGCTCCAATTTATTAATATGAGTAGCATGTCATGGATGTTCGCTGCATTGTTTTATTCATAAGTAAGTATGGCATTGTGGTATCCTCCTCTGAATAATTCATTTATATCGACTTGGCACATGCTCACGCATGCATATGACTGAACAAAAAAGTCAATTAAGCCTCGATGATTTATATTGCTTCAGAGTTCTTGTATCACTTTTATGCCTCCATTAATTTATTTTGCCGCAAGCATGATTATGACAGTTACTGCTCTCTTGATTTGTCGCTTCCCTAGTCTTTTGCTAGCCTTCACTTGTACTGAGCGGGAACGCCGCTCTTCCAAACACCTGAAAACCAAGTTGTTCCAAAGTGTCCACCATAAATACCTATGCATAGCATTTCAAACCATTCCAAGTAAATTCTCATGCGCTACCTTAAAACTTTCAAAATGCTTCTCAATTTGTGTTAATGTTTCATAGCTCATGAGGAAGTATGTGGTGTTTAGCTTTCAACCTTGTCATTTACTTTTGACGGACACTCATATGGACTAGTGGCACATCTGCTTATCCAATAATTTTGTAAAAAGAGCTGGCAATGGGATTCCCAGTCCCAAATTAATTAACTTAAATAGACACTCCTCCATGGTTTTGATTGTTGGACGGCACCCGAAGGATTCGGTTAGCCATGGCTTGTGTAAGCAAAGGTTGGGGGAGTGTCATCATCATAATAAAACTTAAATAAAAAGACACTCCTTCATGGTATGTGATTGTTGGCAGGCACCCGAGGATTCGGTTAGCCATGGTTTGTGTAAGAAAGGTTGGAAGGAGTGCCACATAAACATACAAATAATTCATGGGAGCCGCTCTTGGGAGTCCGGTTGATGAGGTAGTTAGTGTACCCATTACCATTCGTTGACAACAACAAGCACCTCTCAAAATAATTTTACTCCTGTTTTAAAAATGAAAAGCTCTAGCATGTTAATCCCTCTTCCCTCTGCGAAGGGTCAATCTTTTACTTTTATGTTGTGTCTCCATTCTTTCTTTGAGCACTATCTTGAGAGCACAACTGTCATTCTTAGTATAATATGCTTGTCTCAAAATATGATTGATTGTGGTATAACTTTGATGCTTTTATCTTTGACAATCACTACTTCTAGTCTTTCTATGAACTCCAGAGGTGCCTGGGCATTTATGTTTTGCCGATCAAATACGGGCAAGCGAGATACCACTTTATCATACTCTCTTATGAACATTGCAATCCTGCTTATATACATGATTCATGATGCTTATTATTAATTGTTGGTACCTCTCCATGATTAACATAGCTGTTGGATGATCTTATTTGCATGTATCTCATTATGAACTGTTTAAGTATTAGCCATAGCATGAGAATATATACATCATATGAGCAAATGTGTTCGTGAAAGTTCTTTTATCGCTCAGTTGTTAACTGAATTGCTTGAGGACAAGCAATGTAAGCTTAGGGAGTTGATACGTCCAAAACGTATCTACTTTCCCGAACACTTTTGCTATTGTTTTGCCTCTAATTTGTGTATTTTTGATACAACTAACGGACTAACGCTGTTTTCACCAGAATTGCTCTGGTGTCTCGTTTTTGTGCAGAAATCCAACTTTCAGGAAAAACCTCGGAATTTATACAGAAGGCCCTATTTTCCCAATATTCACTTGAGCCTAAGCTGTGGGGCACAGGGCCCCACACACTAGGCCGACACGGCCCAGGAGGGGCCCTCGCGGCCCTAGTGTGTGGCCCCCTCGGCTGGCCCCCGACACCCTCCTTCGGACTACTTATCGCCCTCGACCTAAAAACGCACGGAGAGAAGTAAGTCGCCAGAAACCTCCAGAGAGCCGCCACATCGCAAACTCCGTCTTGGGAGCCAAGTCTCCTTCCTGCACTCCGCCGGACGGGGAATTGGAGGAGATCTTCACCGCCATCACCGCCAACGCCTCTCCATCGACCAGCCATGTTTCCCCCATCCATGTGTGAGTAATTCCCCGCTGTAGGCTGAAGGGGATGGTAGGAATTGGATGAGATTGGTCATGTAATAGTCATAAGATTGTTAGGGCATAGTGCCTAGTATCCGTAGATGTCACTTTTATGATATTGTTGCAACTTGTTATGCTTAATGCTTGTCACTAGGGCCCGAGTGCCATGATCTCAGATCTGAACATGTTATTGATTCATGAAGATATTCGTTGTTTATGATCTTACCTGCAAGTTGTATACACATGTCGCTGTCCGGAACCAATGGCCCCGAAGTGACAGAAATCGGGACAACCGGAGGGGATGGTAGTGATGTGAGGATCACATGTGTTCACGGAGTGTTAATGCTTTGCTCCGGTACTCTATTAAAAGGAGTACCTTAATTTCTAGTAGTTTCCCTAGAGGCCCGGTTGCCACCGGCTGGTAGGACAAAAGATGTTGTGCAAGTTTCTCATTGCGAGCACGTACGACTATATATGGAACACATGCCTATTGATTGATTAGTACTTGGATACGTTTTATTATTATCTGCAAATGCCCTCTGGATTGTTATATGAGTTTCTTCATCCATGCAAGCGTTAATCCGTCCTCTGCCTACAATATTTTAACTTGCTGTTTACTATAATCACTACTGCTGTCTTTATTTCACCGCTGCTGTTATTTTACTATTCCTACTGCTATAAAACTGTTACTACTGATAAACTCTTGCGAGCAAGTCTGTTTCCAGGTTGTTATCACCAGAATTTGGCCAAGTCAGAGGTGGGCCGCGATCAAGATGGACGTGAAGATTGATACATGGAAGAAATACGTGAATCGGCCTTTTATACCAAGGCTAAACTGCCCATGTATCTGTAATATATTAGATCGCATCTTAGTTTAGAAGTTAGAGTTTTACCCGTGCACACGGTACGCCCACATTAGAAAGTCCCCCGGACTATAAATATGTATCTAGGGTTTATGGAATAAAAAACAACCAACGTTCAACACAAACCAATCTCGGCGCATCGCCAACCCCTTCGTCTCAAGGGTCTCTCCGGTAAGCACCATGCTGCCAGATCGCATCTTGCGATCTAGGCAGCACGAGCCTGCCTACGTTGTTCATGCGTTGCTCGTGCTGAAGCCTTTTTGATGGCGAGCAACGTAGTTATCATAGATGTGTTAGGGTTAGCATTGTTCTTAGTATCATATGCTGTCGTAGTGCAACCCTTGCGCATCTAGCCGTCCTTGTACCTCATCATGGGTGCAGGGGCGGCACCCCGCTTGATCGTTATTTAGTAGATCTGATCCGTTACGGTTGCTCCTTGATTCATCAAGGATTAGTTTAACATCCGCAATAGTTAGGCCTTACAAAGGGTTGGAGGATCCAGCGGCATGCAGGGTGTAGTTTGCTAGCCCTAGACAGGATGTTCCGAGGATCAACCCGTGTTGGTTTTTAGGCCTTGTCTAGGATTGGTTTACGATCACCGTGCGTGCGCGAGGCCCAATCGTGAGTAGGATGATCCGATTATGCGGTGAAAACCCCAAATCGTCGTGGATCTCATATGCTTTATCTTGATCAAGCAGGACCACCATATATTCGGCCACCTTGACGAATCATGGGTGGATCGGCTCCATGAGCCGATTCAGGATAACCCGAGAGCCGATCGAGGCTCGTATTTAACGTGTACGTGTGCCCTGCAGGAAACTAAGCGAGGCATCATCCACACCTTCCTGACCGTATAGGTCAGGTGGCACGCCCTTGCAATTTGCATCGGCGCGCGACCAGGAGGCTTTGCGGGCCGTCGCTCTGAGGGACTGGGGCCAGCCGCAGCCCTAGTTGTTCCCGGCTCTACGGTGTTGACCAGTCACTGCCCGCCGGTGGGTTTCTGACGCCAACACATTCTGGCACGCCCGGTGGGACAATCTTCAACATCAACCACCTCGCCATCCACATCAGAGATGCGGAAGAAACTCCGGTCACTTACGAGAGCTCAATGGCGAGCTCAAGAAGAAATATGACGAGGTCAAAGCTCCTCGAAGCCGACCCTCATCGGCCTTTCCACAGACCCGCTCCCATGGCATCGATGGAAGGGGTTCTCACCTGAAGGCGCGCTTGATGGATGGACCTATCCACCCCGTCGAAGAACGCACTGTGTCGCTGCGCAGGAGATCAACTTCATGGTGGCTCATTCGCTGCACCGCCATTCTGAGAGCCTAGTGAATACGTTGGAGCGCGTCGCTCGCGCGTGATCCAGAGATCATGAGCCGCCGTATTCTCCGTCAGACCAGCTCTAGGGACTCACCAAGGAGAATTGCTACTCCAGTCCCGTCCACCGCTGCCGTTCGCGTTGGCAGCGCCCGAAGCGCCGAACTCATCGGCCTACGTCGTCTACAAGATTGGTGGTGACCCCAGTGACTACCAATTCCTACATGACGCGCCCAAGGAGATCCCGCACGGATACGCATGTGCATACGTGCCAGACTGCAGCACCTGGGCACCCTCGAACCAGGTTGCAACAGCGGGGACTTCTGGAACAACAGGAGGAACGTCGGAGGCAGACCCTGAGAAGCAAACGTGGCTAGCTAAATACGCCACCCCGACAAAACTCCCGAGCCCAGCAGTTGGCTCAGAACCGGAAAAACAAGCATGGCTGGTTAAGTACGCCACTCCGGCGAATCTTCAAGGTTCGGCACCTTCAGCCATCACCGCGGATCAGATTTGTACGATTCTGAAGATCAGTTCGGCATGATGCCGAAAAGGAAGACGGTCGGCTATACCAAGCCGTACCCCAACGAGTACGAATTGATCCCGCTACCACCCAAATATCGCTCCCGGACTTCACAAAGTTCAGCGGATCAGATGGTTCCCAGCTCCATCGAGCATGTGAGCCGATATTTGGCACAAGCTGGGCATGATCTCAGCGTCAGACGAGCTGCGTGTGAGGTACTTTCACAGTCCCTCACAGGATCGCTTTCGGTTGGTACATCATCCACCGAACCAGTCCAGATTTGGAAGCAGCTGGAAGAACGGTTCCATGAGCAATATCACTCAGAGGCTTCCGAGGCTGGCATTGCCGAGTTTTTGTACGACAAGCGCCAGAAACAGATCGAATACATCCAGCGTCAGACCGTTAGGAACCGATGCTACCGGTTCACGTAAGCGAAAAAGAAGCAGTCGAGTTGGCGGTGGTGGGTCTATCATCATCGATCAAGGACGTGGCCTCCCAAGCGGATTACTCCTTCATTAGCAACATGGTGAGCGCTGTCAGCGTATGAAACAGCCACCCAGATGTCTACCAGGACAAGTTCAAGCGCGTGGTTACCATGGTTGACAGGCGGATGAAGGTGCTACGGGAGAACAAGAGGTCGCAGTGGCTGAGTGGACTCGAGCAGCAGGCCAAGAACCTGCAAATGGGTAAAGCCACCAGGGCCTCCAAGAGGGTTCGACTTCGACGTGACGAAAACCGAGCAGATTTTCGATCTCTTACTCGCGGAGAAGCATATAAAGATACCCGAAGGCCACAAAGTTCCCACGGTGCAAGAGCTGAACGGAAAGCCATACTGCAAGTGGCATAACACGTTCACCCACACCACTAACGACTGCAGGGTGTGGCGTCCAGATCCAAATGGCGATAGAAAATGGGCCACTAATTTTTAACCAGTACGCCATGAAGGTCGACACACACCCCTTCCCCGCCGTCAATATGGTGGAGTTTACCCATCTCGAGGGTGCCAGCCAGATTTTCAGCCAACATCAACATGGTGGAGCTTGGACACCCCTCTGAGAAGGGCGGGGATGAGGGCAGCTGCTCTCATAGCAAAGACACAGAGGAGGCCGCTCCATGCGATCGGCCCCGTCAAGATGGCAAGCGCTACGTTACAGAGGGAGAAGTGAAGAACATAAGAGATCAACGACCCCTCTTCGGATCACCTCCTCAACAAGTATGTGAGTCGGTATGACCAACGCCGGCGACACGGCGACGATGATGAAAGAGATCGTCTGGCCAGAAACGACAGAAGGCATCGTCGGCATAATCGCGATGAGAGCGACAGAGCGTCACGCCAGGGAGCAAGACGACACGGGCAGGCATTGGGACTGCCCCTTCTTCAGACACTGCTGGGATTCAGGAATGAGCCGATTACCAACAATCGGCAACTGCCCAGAATGCAACCAGAGAAAGAAGGAGGCAGCCAACGTGTCTGTGTTCGAGCGCTTAGGGCCTCTCCCACCACGAAGCGAGACGTGCAGGCTGACCCTCGGTTGGAAGATCTCGAGGATTCGGAAGACGAGGGGGAAGACGAAGAAGACAGGTACCACCGTCCAAGGTGGTGCCCTGATGGTCTCAGCCATCCACAAAAGCGCAGGGTTCAGCGATTGCGCGGTCTTTAGAAGCCGAAAGGTTATACTTGCATACGCCGAGGAAGGCACGACCGATCTGGCTGCGAAAGTCCAGAGGACCCTGGATGAGGAGGGACTGCCGCAAAGAAAAGAGTGGCGCCAAGCAAAGGAAAGCCGATGATGAAACATCGCTGGCACAAACATGGTGCTCGTTCGTCCGGCGAAGTGTAGAGCTCCACGATTACACGATGCACCCGAGGTGGACAACAGCAAGCGCACCAACGTGATAAAGTCAGAGATTGGGCTGGTTTTATCTACCGGCCTGGGCGAGTAGCAAGACTACGCAATAAGCAAACGTGGCGAGGCTGATCCTTGCGATCGCCCTCCGAAATTGATGAAGGGACATTACAAAACCTTCACCGATTCCAGCAATCGGCCAAAATTATCCTCACCATCTATTTTGCCTGGGATCAACGTTTGACCCAACAGGGACTACCTGAAGAGCCGATACCATCAATTCTCTTGACAGAATCGGCTCGGGGGGCACCTAGATGGATAAAACACGAGGATACGAGATAATACTATCAAATATGGAGGCCGACACACAAATCGGCCTAAAAATTCAAAAATTTGAGCGCAGCCGATGCAGCAGACATCGACTTAAGAATCTCAAGAGGTGGATAAAGCCGATGCATGGCCATCGACTCTAGTGGAATTATGCGATGTTTATCGAGTCTCCACCAAATTCAGGCCAGCGGTGGTGCCTTCTGTTGCTTCGAGGGAATAAAACAATGGAAATTTTTCACCGTCGAGCCGATCCGGGTTCCGAACCTTGTGTCGAGGATTTCCAATCTTTGGGGCTAATTCAGCTGAAACGAAAGGTTATCGGCTGTCTGAGGAAGAGAGGGGATCGGTCTCTGACAGTCTCGCCTCGAGTAAGGCTCGGGGGGCAGCAGGCCTGGTGGATACTCTGTTTAAAAAGCCGATTGGGATACCATCGGCTGGTCCTTCATTGCAACCTTCTTCACAAATGATGAGTACTGAAGAGGATTATTGGGTTTGGTTGGGAAAGTTCAAAGGTTTTCCTGAAGATCCTGCATTTTCTGCCAGATTTAGAAAATCATCAGTTGAAGAAGGGAAGGGCGAATTTCAAAGGACCGATGCGGTGCTATCGGCTCATTACGCATTGGCAAAGGGGACGAATCGGCAAGGCCAGTAGAAGAGGGAATCGGCTCAATTAAACTCAGAAGAAATCGGCAAAATCAAATTGGGGAAAAGTTCTTCATTAATAGGCAAGATTTCTTACATAAAGAGCTAATTGCTCTCAAAAGGAAATACTAGGGGATACATTGCCCCATCTACTACTGCCGGCCCTATTCTAGAGGTCCTATCTACGGACCATCACTGCCCTCGTCGTCGCCGCGGCTGCCGCTGTCGGCGCTGCTCCCGGCGGCCTCGTCGTCGCTCCAATGGCCGCCACCGGGCCCTCGTTGTCTTCATCTTCTTCGTCAGGTCTGCCCCTCGTCGCCGTCGAAGTCGCTAAGATTGCCCGGCCAAGGAAGAACCGCTGGCCGGCGGCTCGTCGGAGGAGTCAAGCCGTCGTCCCTCCTCCTCCTCTTCCTCCTCCTTCACCCCCTCGGAGGAGGTGAAGTCACCCCAGGAGAAGCGATCGTCATCGCTCTCCTCCTCCGATTCCCCGTTGGCGAGGAGGCGGAGGTCGCTCTCCCCGTCCGTCGAGGACTGGTCGTCCTCGGACCAGATGGAGAATTCATGGTCTAACTCCTCCCCGGCCGCAATGGCGCGGCGGATGTTGGCCGCATGGACCTCCGCCGGGTTGTACTCCGGCGCGTCGCGAGACGAAGAGGACTGGGTGGAAAGATCCGATGAGGCAGAGGAGGAAGAAGACATGGTGGCACAGGAGGGTTTTTGGAGTGCTAATGCGAAGGAGATGCGAGAGAGAACTGCTCGTAGCAGTTAAATAAAAGGGGACATAATGGAAATTCAATGCCACAGCGTTTCCGAGGAAGTGGTGCCAAAAAAAACAATTCAGGTCGCGGAGAAGTTGAGAAGACAGGGCATCATGATGAAGGATACTAACGGTTCCGCTGCCACGACATGACCCGACGAAGGAAAAGCGTAATGATTTTGGAAATGTCATTTCCAAAACCAGGGGGGCATGTGTTATCACCAGAATTTGGCCAAGTCAGAGGTGGGCCGCGATCAAGATGGACGTGAAGATTGATACATGGAAGAAATACGTGAATCGGCCTTTTGTACCAAGTTGGGCTAAACTGCCCATCTGTAACATATTAGATCGCATCTTAGTTTAGAAGTTAGAGTTTTACCCGTGCACGGTTTGGTGTACGCCCACATTAGAAAGTCCCCTGGACTATAAATATGTATCTAGGGTTTATGGAATAAACAACAACCAACGTTCAACACAAACCAATCTCGGCGCATCGCCAACCCCTTCGTCTCAAGGGTCTCTCCGGTAAGCACCATGCTGCCTAGATCGCATCTTGCGATCTAGGCAGCACGAGCATGCCTACGTTGTTCATGCGTTGCTCGTACTGAAGCCTTTTTGATGGCGAGCAACGTAGTTATCATAGATGTGTTAGGGTTAGCATTGTTCTTGGTATCATATGCTGTCGTAGTGCAACCCTTGCGCATCTAGCCGTCCTTGTACCTCATCATGGGTGCAGGGGCGGCACCCCGCTTGATCGTTATTTAGTAGATCTGATCCGTTACGGTTGCTCCTTGATTCATCAAGGATTAGTTTAACATCCGCAATAGTTAGGCCTTACAAAGGGTTGGAGGATCCAGCGTAGGGTGTAGTTTACTGGCCCTAGACAGGATGTTCCGAGGATCAACCTCGTGTTGGTTTTTAGGCCTTGTCTAGGATTGGTTTACGATCACCGTGCGCGAGCGCGAGGCCCAACCGTGAGTAGGATGATCCGATTATGCGGTGAAAACCCCAAATCGTCGTGGATCTCATATGCTTTATCTTGATCAAGCAGGACACCATATATTCGGCCACCTTGGACGAATCATGGGTGGATCGGCTCCATGAGCCGATTCACAGGATAACCCGAGAGCCGATCGAGCTCGTATTTAACGTGTACGTGTGTGCCCCGCAGGAAACTAAGCGAGGCATCATCCACACCTTCCTGACCAGGTATAGGTCAGGTGGCACGCCCTTGCAATTTGCATCACACGCGACCAGAGGCTTTATGTCCTCGTCTGAGGACTGGGGCCAGCCGCAGCCCTAGTTGTTCCCGCTCTACGGTGTTGACCAGTCATCGTCGCCGGTGGGTTTCTAACGTCAACACAAACTGAATTGACAACTCCGCTGTTAAGGCTTACAAGTATTTTTGTCTCCACTTGTGTCGAATCAATAAATTGGGTAATACTTCCTCGAAGGTTGCGATCCCCTATACTTGTGGGTCATCAGGCCCCACACGCCAGGGCCGCGCGGCCAGGGCCTGGGCAGCGCCGCCTCAGTGTGTCGGCCTCGTGGCCTGCACTCCTTTCCCCTGCTTCCGGAAGCTTAAAAAAATAGGACCTCGGGCGTTGATTTCGTCCAATTCGAGAATATTTTTACTAGGATTTCTAAAACCAAAAAAGAAAACAAAGAACTGGTGCTTCGGCATCTTGTTAATAGGTTAGTGCCGGAAAATGTATAATAATGCTGTAAAGTATGTATAAAACATTCAAGTATTGTCATAAAAGTAGCTTGGAACATAAGAAATTATAGATACGTTTGAGACGTATCACCACTGCAGGTGTTACATCCTCCGTTTCAGTGCGGGGAAAAGGAAGGAGGCTTGCTAGCGCGCCGGGTGGAGGAGATGTGATGTGCGGATGGCCGTGGAGGCAGGGCTTCGCGCTGGCGAGGTCTGCGGGAGATGAATGGCACTACTGGGGTGTTGCATCCTTCTGATGTCTACGGGTGCTTCTATTCTTGTAGACAGTGTTGGGCCTCCAAGAGCAGAGGTTTGTAGAACAGCATCAAGTTTCCCTTAAGTGGATTACCCAAGGTTTATCGAACTCATGGAGGAAGAGGTCAAAGATATCCTCTCAAGCAACCCCGCAACCACAAAGCAAGAAGTCTCTTGTGTCCCCAACACACCTAATAGGTGCACTAGTTCGGCGAAGAGATAGTGAAATACAAGTGGTATGAATAAGTATGAGCAGTAGTACGCGCAGAAAATAGCTTGCTGGCGTGCAATTGATGGTAGTAATATTGCAGAAGTAAATATGCAGTAAAACAGTAAACAAGCAGCGATAGCAGTATTTAGGAACAAGGCCTAGGATCATACTTTCACTAGTGGACACTCTCAACATTGATCGCATAAATAACTCTTTCTCATATGTGCTACACATACTCTTGTTTGATAATGAACACCATTCGTTGCGTAGGATTACACGAACCCTCAATGCCGGAGTTAACAAGCTCCACAACATTCGATATTCATGTTTAAGTAACCTTAGAGCATAATAGATCATTGCAAAATAAACCAAGAACTAACATAGCACACACTGTCCACATTACACTATGAAGGAGGAATAGATCACATCAATACTATCATAATGACAATTAACTCCACAATCTACAAGAGATCATGATCATAGCCTACGACAAGAACCACACGGTGCACACACTAGTCACCTTTACACCATGCAGGAGGAATAGACTACTTTAATAACATCACATGAGTAGCACATAACTAGTAGCGATACAAAGCTCATCATATGGATCTCAATCATGTAAAGCAGCTCATGAGATCATTGTATTGAAGTACATAGGAGAGAGATTAACCACATAGCTACCGGTACAGCCCCGAGCTCGATGGAGAACTACTCCCTCCTCATGGGAGCAGCAGCGGTGATGAAGATGGCGTGGAGATGCAGCGTGTGTCGATGGAGAAGCTCGGGGGACTTCCCGTCCGGCAGGGTGCCGGAACAGACTCCTGCCCCCGATCTTGGCTTCGCGATGGCGGTGCCTGAAGGTTTCGCGTATCGTGGCTTCCTCGTAAGGGTTTTAGGTCAGGGACCTTATATAGGCGAAAGGGCAGCCTCGGAGGGTCGAAGGGGCGACGACACCATAGGCTGGCGCGCCAGGGCCCAGGCCGCGCCACCCTATCATCTGGGGCCCACAGGGCCCTCCTCTCGGGTGTTCTGGATGCTTCCGGGCAAAATAGGAACCTGGGCGTTGATTTCGTCCAATTCCGAGAATATTTCCTTACTAGGATTTCAAAACCAAAAACAGGCTCAGAACTGGCACTTCGGCATCTCGTCAATAGGTTAGTTCCGGAAAACGCATGAATATGACATTAAAGTGTATAAAACATGTAGGTATCATCAATAAAGTAGCATGGAACATAAGAAATTATCGATACGTTGGAGACGTATCAGCATCCCCAAGCTTAGTTCGCTCTCAGCAGGTAAAACGATAACAAAGATAATTTCTGAAGTGACATGCCATCATAATCTTGATCATACTATTTGTAAACATATGTAATGAATGCAGCGATCAAAACAATGGTAATGACATGAGTAAACAAATGAATCATAAAGCAAAGACTTTTCATGAATAGTACTTCAAGACAAGCATCAATAAGTCTTGCATAAGAGTTAACTCATAAAGCAATAATTTCATAGTATAGGTATCGAAGCAACACAAAGGAAGATTAAGTTTCAGCGGTTGCTTTCAACTTATAACATGTATATCTCATGGATAGTTGTCAACATAGAGTAATATAACAAGTGCAATATGCAAGTATGTAGGAATCAATGCACAGTTCACACAAGTGTTTGCTTCTTAAGGTGGAGAGAGATAGGTAAACTGACTCAACAATAAAAGTAAAAGAATGGTCCTTCAAAGAGGAAAGCATCGATTGCTGTATTTGTGCTAGAGCTTTTATTTTGAAAACATGAAACAATTTTGTCAACGGTAGTAATAAAGCATATGAGTTATGTAAATTATATCTTAGAAGTTGCAAGCCTCATGCATAGTGTACTAATAGTGCCCGCACCTTGTCCTACTTAGCAATGCCATGTTTCAACCAAGTGTCACAGCCGCCTGTACAAAGGTCCAAGGAGAAAGCCTTGATTTTGGATTTCGCTTTGATTATTCTCAACTTAGACATCCATACCGACAACATGGACAACAGATAATGGACTCTCTTAAATGCATAAGCATGTAGCAATAATTATTATTCTCATATGAGATTGAGGATATATGTCCAAAACCTAAACTTCAACCATGATTCATGGCTTTAGTTAGCGGCCCAATGTTCTTCTCTAACAATTTGCATGCTCCAACCATTAAGGTGGTAGATCCTTCAGACAAGACGGACATGCATAGCAACTCACATGATATTCAATAAAGAGTAATTGATGGCGTCCCCTGCTGCACTATAAGAAAAGTTGCCATGGCCGACGAAGTTGAAGTCGCGCCGTGGTTGCTGTACCATGGCCGACGATTTTGGTCCCTCCAGTGGTGCATGTCAAAACTTTTTTTTTCTCGTTTTTGAGGCCACCTAGCCCGACGAAAGCGGCCAAAACGTGGCGTATGGTGGCCCCGGGACGTGGTGCATCTCGAAATCCCGGTTCGCCGGCCGAGTCAACGCAAATCCGCACCGCCGAGGGATGTAGGGCCCGTATGGCAGCCTCTCTCGCATTGTTTTTTTCTACATCGCGCCATCTCGTTCAACGAGCCGCTTACGATGCAGGATCATGGGTCCCGCATGTCATCCTCTATGAACCAAAAAATTCTTTCTATTCTTGGATTTTTTGACCCCTGATTTCTGGCTACTTCCTTTTCTTTTGATCCCTTGCCGCCTTGGAAACGTTGAGACCGCTGCCGCTAAATGGGACCCGCATGTCATCCTCTATGTAATCAACTTTCTTTTCTTGGAGTTTTTTTGGCACCTCAAATTTGGTCACTTGCCTTTTTCTTTCGATCCCCTGCCGCCTCTCAAACGGTGATACCGCTGCTGCTAACTGGACCCGCATGTCATCCTCTATGTACTATAAAACTTTTCTTTTCATGGATTATTTTGGCACCTCAAATTTGGTCACTTGTTTTTCTTTCGATCCTCGCCGCCTCAAACGTTGATACCGCTGCTGGGGACCCGTATGTCATCCTCTATGTACTATAAAACTTTCTTTTCTTGAATTATTTTTGGCTCCTCATATTTTTTCACTTGCTTTTTCTTTCGATCCCTCACGCCTCTCAAACGGTGAACCTATTGCTAAATGGGACCCGCATGTCATCCTCTATGTACTATAAAACTTTCTTTTCTTGAATTATTTTGGCACCTCAAATTTGGTCACTTGCCTTTTTCTTTCGATCCCTCGCCGCCTCTCAAACGGTGATACTGCTGCTTAATCGACCCATGTCATCCTCTATGTACTATAAAACTTTCTTTTCTTGAATTATTTTTGGCACCTCATATTTGGTCACTTACCTTTTTCTTTCGATCACCTGCCGCCTCTCAAACGGTGATACCGCTGCTGCTAAATGGGACCCGCATGTCATCCTCTATGTACTATAAAACTTTCTTTTCTTGGATTTTTTTGGCATCATATTTGGTCACTTGATTCTTTCGATCCCCTCGCCTCTCAAACGGTGATACCGCTGCAGCTAATCACCCGCATGTCATCCTCTATGTACTATAAAACTTTCTTTTCTTGGATTTTTTGGCACCTCATATTTCGTCACTTGACTTTTTCTTTCGATCCCCTCGTCGCCTCTCAAACGTTGATACCGCTTTCTTGCTAAATGGGACCCGATGTCATCCTCTATGTACTATAAAACTTTCTTTTCTTAAATTATTTTTGGCTCCTGATATTTTTTCACTTGCCTTTTTCTTTCGATCTCATGCCACGTTTGAAACGTTGAGGAACCTGGTTCATGGGACCCGCATGTCATCCTCTATGTACTATAAAAGTTCTTTTTCTAGGTTTTTTTCACCATCTGATTTTTGGCAATTTCTTTTTTTCTTTTGATCCCTTGCCGCCTTGGAAACGTGAGACCGCTGCTGCTAAATGGGACCCGCATGTCATCCTCTATGTACTATAAAACTTTCTTTTCCTGGATTATTTTTGGCACCTCATATTTGGTCACTTACCTTTTTCTTTCGATCCCCTGCCGCCTCTCAACGGTGATACCGCTGCTGCTAAATGGGACCCGCATGTCATCCTCTATGTACTATAAAACTTTCTTTTCTTGAATTATTTTTGGCTCCTCATATTTGGTCACTTGCCTTTTCTTTCGATCTCATGCCAAGTTTGAAACGTTGAGGAACCTGCTGGCTCATGGGACCCGCATGTCATCCTCTATGTACTATAAAAGTTTATTTTCTTTATTTTTTTCACCTCTCGATTTTTGGCTATTTCCTTTTTCTTTTGATCCCCTGCCGCCTTGAAACGTATGGTAAGTCACGACCATGGGACCCGTATGTCATCCTCTATGTACAATCAACTTTCTTTTCTTTTGATCTCAAGCCGCATTTGAAACGTTGAGACCGCTGCCGCTAAATGGGACCCGCATGTCATCCTCTACGTACAATAAAGTTTCTTCTTGGATTATCTTTGGCTCCCGATATTTTGTCACTTGCCTTTTTCTTTCGATCTCATGCCGCCTTTGAAACGTTGAGTAAGCTGCTGGCTCATGGGTCCCGCATGTCATCCTCTACGACAATAAAAGTTTTCTTTATTGGAGTTATTTTTGACCCCTAATTTCTGGCTATTTGCCTTTTTCTTTTGATCCCCTGCCCCCGTTGAAACGATGAGGACGTTGTGTGCCTGGCCCACATGTCATCCTCTATGAACAATAAAAGTTTCCTTTTGGTGGATTTATTTTTGACCCCTAAATAATTTCTGGCTATTTCCTTTATTTTTCTTTTGATCCCCTCCGCCTTGGAATCGTTGAATGCTGCTTATGGGTCCCGCATGTCATCCTCTCATAATGATAAATGTTTTCTTTTCTTGGATTTTGTTACCAACTGACTTTTGGTTTTTTATTTTATTTTCGATCCCCTGCCGCCTTTGAAACGTTGACGACGCTGCTGGCTCATGGGTCCCCGATGTCAGCCTCCCGTACAAGAAACATGTGATATCTTGATTATTTCGCTCTCGAGCTATTGCAAACGGATAAATTAAATCTTTATTTTTACATAAACAAACTTATATGTTGAGTGTCCTTGTTTTTTGTTTTTGCGATGCATAGGACTTTCCTGTTTTTTTTAGAAAAATCCGAACTTTCCTGTTTTGGAGTGGGCTGAAATTGTACGAGACAAAAGGCCCAGCAGGATAGTTCGAAGGCCCAGATGTCCAGATACAGCCCAATTGAAATCTTTCTTTTCTTGGATTTTTTCACCCCCTGATTTCTGGCTACTTCATTTTTCTTTTGGTCTTGCCGCTTGGAACGTTGAGACCGCCGTCGCAAATGGGACCCACATGTCATCCTCTATGTAATATAAAGTTTCTTTTCTTGGATTATTTTTGGCTCTTGATATTTGGTCACTTTCCTTTTTCTTTCGATCTCATGCCACGTTTGAAACGTTGAGGAACCTGCTGGCTCATGGGACCCGCATGTCATCCTCTATGTACATAAAAGTTTCTTCTTGGATTTTTTCACCATCTGATTTTTGGCTATTTCCTTTTTCTTTTGATCCCACGCCGCCGCTTTGAAACGCCGAGTAAGTCGTGTGCTCATAGGTCCGATATGTCACCGTATGAACGATAAAGCTTTCCTTTCTTGGAGTTTTTTTACCCCTAATTTCTGGCTATTTTCTTTTTTCTTTTGATCTCAAGCCGCATTTGAAACGTTGAGACCGCTGCTGCTAAATGGGACCCGCATGTCATCCTCTATGTACAATAAAGTTTTTTTTTCTTGATTATCTTTAGCTCCTGATATTTTGTCACTTGCGTTTTTCTTTCGATCTCATGCCGCCTTTGAAACGTTGAGTAAGCTGCTGAATCATGGGTCCCGCATGTCATCCTCTACGAACAATAAAAGTTTCTTTTTTGGAGTTATTTTTGACCCCTAATTTCTGGCTATTTGCCTTTTTCTTTTGATCTCCTGCCCCCTTTGAAACGATGAGGATGCTGTTGGCACGTCGGTCCCACATGTCATCCTCTATGAACAATAAAAGTTTCTTCTGATGGATTTATTTTGAACCCCTAATTAATTTCTGGATATTTCCTTTTTTTTTCTTTTGATCCCCTCGCCTTGGAATCGTTGAGGATCTCTGTCATGGGTCCCGTATGTCATCCTCTCGTAACGGTAAATGTTTCTTTTCTTGGATTTTGTTTACCAAATGATTTTTGGCTTATTTTATCGTTCGATCTCGTGCCGCCATTAAAACGTTGACGCTGCTGGCTCAGAGGTCCCACATGTCAGCCTCTATGAACAATAAACCTTTCCTTTGTTTGATTTATTATTGACACATAACTGGCTATTTGCCTTTTTCTTTCGATCTCATGCCGCCTCGAAACGTTGAGACGCTGCTGCTCATGGGTCCCACATGTCGCCTCTATGAACAGTCAAAGTTTCCTTTGTTTGATTTTTTTACCCTAATTACTGGCTATTTGCCTTTTTTTTATCCCCCTGCCGCCTTTGAAACTAAGAGGACGCTGCTGCCCATGGGTCCCACATCTCAGCCTCCTCGAACGATAAACCTTTTCCTTTCTTTTTTTTTCGATCCCGTGCCGCCTTGGAAACGTTGAGACGGCTCCTGCAAAACGGGACCCATATGTCATCCTCTATGTACAATAAATTTCTTTCCTTGGATTATTTTTGGCACCTGATATATGGTCACTTGCCTTTTTTCGATCCCCTGCCGCCTTTGAAACGTTGAGGACGCTGCTCGCTCGTGGGTCCCATATGTCAGCCTCTAGGAACAATAAACATTTCGTTTCTTGGGATTTATTTTTGACCGCTGATTTCTGGCAACTTTGCTTTTTCTTTCGATCCCCTGCCGCCTTTGTTAAAGTTGAGGACGCTGCTGCAAAATGCGTCCCACATGTCAGCTTCTCTGTACGATAATTGTTTCCTCTCTTTGATTTTTTTCCACTGCTGGCCCCCCGATGTCAGCCTCTATGTACAAGAAATATGTGAATTTCTATATATTTTAAGCCGAGATATGTAGGATGCTTTTTTTTTTCGATCCCTTCTGTTTGTTTTTACCTTCAAATGTTGAGGGACGCTACTGGCAAATGGGTCCTGCTCTAGCATTCTCAACTGAAGGAAAAATTGAAATATTGCCTATTCATTTGTTTTTCGTACTCCATGCATCTAATCCATACTAATTGTTGATCCGGGTTTTAGTTCAACTTAATTAGATCAAATTTGATCTACGAGGGAGTATGTAATATATTTTGGGTTCACAACACTGCACTTGTTAACAACAATCTGATGAAGAGGTTTGTCATTTTTTTTAAACTACAAATACACTCTAAGATCTTGCACACTAATAGAATAAATCTTGGAACTTTATATAATTAATGACAATTTTGAAATCGACTATATGAATATATCAAAATATAGAGCCTATGTAGATGCGCATACTGGCTATGCGCATTTAAAAAGAATCATAATCATAATTGATACGAAATAAAAATAACTTTATATGTAGAATCTCGGTTTCTAGAGGGCCAATCATAGGATATCCGTGTTTAAATTAGGAAGGGCCCCAATGGCATGAGTCGGAGGCCCATTAAGTGTTTTTGGAATGTTATCAGCGAAGTAAGCAGGCTGACAGCAATCACATGTACATGGCCGGCGGCAGCCCAAAAGTACAAACAATTGGCCCATGCAGGGAAGGTAGTACTTTTTTTATTGGGAAGGTTGTCTGGCTAACCCAAAAAAAGTGGTGCTACATGGGGTAATACTTGAACCCGGAATGAGATCGAGTGCCTTGATGAAAGCGAGGCACACATAAATAGTAATCCGTACCATGCCTTGCCCCTCCCTTTCAACCGTTGGATAAAAAATAATTAGACAGATGACTATTAACTAGTAACTGCTACAGTACCAACCAATGTACAGGACATGTGCTACATGTACGTCGTCCACAGTGCATGTGCTTTAGAACCATGAAAAAGTACATATGCTACATGCTACAGTACTTTGATCTTAGCTATCTATTTTCAATCCAACGGCCAAATCTACAAGTCACCGTACTGTTCATCTGTGCCTTGCTTATGTCAAGGCACTGGATCCTGGACACTTGAACCCATGATCGTTGCTGAGGGTTGCCTATTTGCGCATAATATGTTTTGTCAGCGGGCACTTCACTAGTTTGTGCAAAACATATCCAGCGCAGGATTCAAAAAACATCACGTTTTTTTCTTTACGTAAACAACAAAACATCTCATGTTCATCACAATCCAGCCAACATAAGCACATAATAATTAATAGTACAACTAGAGAGCTGTACACATAAATAAGGTTTGTCAAGCTTCATGCACTAGCCAACGCAACCAAAAGTCCGAACTAATGGAAAGGGCTAGGCAATCCAATTATACATTTCAACATCCCCCCTCACATGTGACCACAATCCAGTAATGGTACCATCATGTTCACCACAATGCATCATTAAAGAGAGCAGTATACTATTATAGACCAGCTCTCTCTAAAGAACATTTGTAAGACAACTTAATACAGCTGTGATTGATATTGTTGCCCCAGCGATGGGTGATAACCTGAACACCATATAACCTTCTCACAGCAATTGTAACCAAATATGAGCACCTGCAATGATTTGGTGTCAAGCTTCTTGAAGGTCAGGAGGTATCCTACCTTCAAGTCATGTGCTTTGACAAACTCTGGCCATCCTTTGTCCATTAAAACATTGCCATCTTGTTGCTTCAGGTCCACAATCCAGGTGCATGCAGTGGACATCTTCAGGTTGATGGACTCTGGACACCCACCGTAAAACCAGGGTAGAACACGACCGGGGATGGAAATCACCTCTAACTCCGATGTACATAGTACCTTGCAGAAGCTGTCAGGGGTATTCTCCTCATCGATGCGCCCAAACACCTTGCACACTGGGGCTGGCTCTACAGATGTCTCCTTCCATGATAAGCTCTCTCCAAGCTTGAGCTTCTTGTTTGAACACCGCAAAAAAGAGGCCTCAATTAGATAATGCCTCTAGCTTCTGACCGTAATTCCAAGCAAATGCATAATAAAAGGCACCTAGCAAACTCAGCGGATCATTGTTCTTATCAAACACACAGTCTGAACAATAAGCTTCTGAATCTAGCTAGGCTGATATGTACAACCTTGTATCATCAAATTATTCAGCATAGTGTATCATTGTATCGCAGAAGCCAAATCGATATAAATAGTAGCTATGAGAATAGAAATCAAGCTAGCATGAGCCATGCATGCTTGCTGGCTAGGTCTAGCATCAGAATAATGCATCTGCAGTTCATCATCCGCCAGTACAGATTGACCAAGCAAACAAAAAAAAATCAGCGTCGGCCTAAAGAGTCCACAAGCCAGACATGCATGCTCGGTGTCCTCATATGTGATCATCGGTCGTGGATTGACCAATAGCATATTTGAACGATTATTACTGCACACATTAGATCCAGTCCCAACATAGCTAGCATGGGTGCATGTGTAACCCGAGTCTTTACCAGAGGATTAATATATACACTGGCTGAGAGAAGTACTGTATATCAAACAATGCTAAGCAACCGGCAATACAGCTTAGATATAATAAAGATGTGACCGGCAACGCTAGTGATTCGGGGGAAACATACCGCCATTGCAGCCATGGACCGAGAGAATCGGGGATGCCGCGCCGCCTTAGTGGAGTTTTTAGATGCGACGTCGCCGCATCCGTAGAGGACGGAGTCCAAGCCGCGTAGTCCGAGCGGTGGTGGACGCCGGTGGTGTAGAGAGAGGACTCAGGGGAGATGGACGGCGAGGGATCCGGGGAGATCTGAAGTTCTGAACATGAGGGGGCTGTGAGAAACTGAGAATGATACATCAGCAATCAGCAAGGGAATAAATGCGCGTGTCCCCCGGTCAAAAAAAATGCGCGTGTCTAGGAGGAACGAAGCCAGGTACGCAGGAATCCACACACAAAACTTCACCCGGCGGGTCACTGGGCTTTATCAGTATCTGGTGGGGTCCGGACCTACAGACCAGTGAGACATGTCGTGTGGGTTATGATCCGTTCAGTGTGCACACAGAAATTGCATTCAGAGCTCAGGGCTTCAGGCTACGTTGTACTATACAGTAATATATCCATTTCTTTTGGTAAAATGAAAACGATACTCCATCTGATCCTCATTACATGATGATAAAATGGACGTCTCTACAACTAATATGTGTCTAGATACATCTATATGAGAGCGTCTGTGTTTGTACTGTGTATCTAAAAAAAATATGGATCGGAGGGAGCATTAAGAGGTGTCCAAAAAAAACTGCAAACAAACATGGATGTAAGCAGTTGAGTATTAAACCAGTGCGTGAAATACATTTATATCTCGACCATGTAACAATGAATATGAGAAGTTTTTGGGGTTTGACCATCTGCACTTGTGTTTGCTACAATCAGATCAAAAAATTGGTCACTTTTACACTTTCTAAAATAAAATGTATTTTTCCCTGAGATTTTACAAGTTCGTACAAGATAGCATTGACTACATCTGGGATATATCACATTTACACTTACAAATCTATGAATATTTCAAAATATTGAGCTCCGTGTACCTACATATAATACAAATCATCAGACCGCACATTGAAACTACCGCAGCATATCACAGTAAATTAAAATAAAATAAAACAAGTCTAACATATACTATATTAGCTAATTAACAAAGTCTCATCACAGTGTATCTGATCCCCAGTTCAGCTTAATACAAAAACCAAGTTCAGCTTGAACATCAGCAGGGGAGTAACCCAGGTCCAAAAGCAGCATCTAGTTAATTCAATAAAATATTGAGGTTATTCTGATCCCCTCTTCCTAAAAACACTGCAGATCATGCATGCAACTAAGGGTGATCAGCACAAAAGATTATCCTCTGGGTGGAGGTGTTACTGTCGTAGATCAACACATTCATCAAGGAAGTGTCTTTCACCTCGAAGACGAGAAGGTCATCAAGCTGCAGTTCATGCGCCTCTGCAAACCCGAACCAACCATCCTTCAAGACCAGTTCACCCTGGTACTCATCGATGTGCACATACCAGGCGCAGCCTACGCTGGTCTTGAGCTTGATAGGCCTGGGAAGAATCCCTTTCAGACATTGCTTGAATTCTCTGGGGATGACCAACATATACATGTCATCGTTGCCGTCCAGTTGCACATAGAAGCGCGAGGGCTGAGGAGGGTCCGCCGAGTGACCAACCCGTTTAGGGCGGCCTTTCCCTCGCCCTTTTAATATACAACGTTGAAATGCTGCATCACGCCTGCCCGTCACCTTTGGCTTTTTGGCTAGTGAATTTCTTTGAATTCTGAACTCGGGGCGGTGCAGAGGACATGTACAATCGACAGTCCTAAGACGTAGTTGCTCATTGACGTTGGAGCGAGTTTGCTTCTGCATCTAGTTAAGCACGGTATATATCAATCAACAGCATATAAATCAGAACGTAGCATACATGGAGAAAATGCATCTAGCTATCTTTTAATTAGTTTGCACAAAATCTAGCAGCAGCAAGACAATTTGATTTTACAGGTACTGAGCAAGCTTTGACTTTCTGAAACAGGTAACATGGAGCATATATTTGTATGTCCAGACTGCAAACCCTGCTCTGTGATGGATACTATTACTAAACATCTTTTTTTGCCAGAACTAGTACTTAACATCTACTGTTTCCCGTCATTAAAAAAACATTTGCAGAAGAATACTACGGTTTCCCGTCATTAAATTTTAAAGAAAAAGAACTTGTTTAAGATCCCAACTATCATTGACTACTTACACTGCATCCTAGTGAGTTCAGGACAACTTACAAAGATCTTTTGGTGGTGCCGCCACCGGAGAAGACCGTGCCGCGGGGGTTGGGGTCGGCGCAGCCGGAGAAGCTGGTGCCGCCGCCAGGGAAATCAGTGCCGAGCCAGATGGTGCTTCCAGCGGAGAAGAAAGTACCGCGAGAGATGGAACCGACGCTGCCAAAGGGTAAGAAACGGATGTACTCGTAGATCCTTCTCTAGTCACGATCTGGATAGAAGAGACTGGACGTCCATCAAGCTGCTGGAGGATGCGGTGGATCAAATCGGCTGAGTTCAGGAAATATCGGTGATGTTCATCTGTCGGCGAAGCAGCTGCCGGTGGAAGGAGGAGGCGAGCCGTTCATGGCAGTCATTAGTGTAAAAGAGGAGAAGTGGGTGGGAGTATGGGTGGGAGAGAGAGGGTTCGGGACTGAAGTAATTGTAGTCTGCTCTCTCTTTTTTACAAGCATGCGTCCTCAGGCTGATATTTTTTTTAGATACGTACTCAGCTGCTTTGTCAAACCAGGGCCTCAATGAAGCTAATAGCACGCTATAGCATATCTAGAGGGTCCACGCTTAGTAATTTTGCTCGCTGTGGCGCTATTTGCGAAACAGCATGCTATATCGCCCTAAAACTTCATAGCGTTAGCGCGCTATTTTTTTCAGGCAAGTTGCTTTCACTTTTTCGTGGTGATGAACTAATCTGTTGGTTCCACTTCTAAATCAGAAAATAATATCGCTAATGCTAATTTTTAATAAATAATTTATACTATGTTGTTGCCTTGTGAAATGTTGATGTTAGCCTTCTAATATACTTGAGATCTATTTCTATATGTGGTTATGTATGTATGATTCAGTCACTTTTGGACTATATATATCTATTCGTTCTAGTAAAATTATTTATTTTTAGGCTATATTTAGTATTATTTTGAAAATGCTATTTAAAATATACCACACTATTACCACGATATAGCGTCCATATCGTTTGAAGGTGGCTGCCGCTAATTCATTTAGCACGCTATTTTAAACCTTGGTTAAGACGCGTTTGGCGGCCTGCATCCAGGCTGGTGGGGAAATACCGTACCTAAGTGCTTAAAAGATTGCATCTTTTAGCTGGAAAACATTAGGGCATGTCCAACACAGCGCTACTGCAAGGGCGCTAGGAATTATTTCTCGTCGTTTGCGGTTGGAGAGGCTAATCCCAGCGGTAGTCCTAGCGTAGACGCGAAAAGAAAGCAGGGGGTGAAACTCTTTTCACCCGTCCTAGCTAAAGCACCGAACCAACAGAAGTCAGTCTGTCATCAGCAATTAGCGCTGCAAGGAGAGTACCTGGAGGATTTTACAATCTTTTGACATTCATTTGTTCTCTATTAGCGCCATATAGTATATAGCATTGTAATGCCCTTATACTCCTCTCAACATTAAAAAAGGTGTGCATATACTAATAACAGTTGCTGAAATGAAACTAAAAATAAACAGACATGCACGGTTTACGAAGGATGGAAATACAGAGTTCATCACCATCCGTTTTAAATTATAAGATTAGATTACTTCAATGTGGGTTTACATACGCACTAAAATGAGTAAACAGACACACTGAAATGGGTCCAGGTATATAAGATTCAGAAAAAAGGAAGAGCATCTTAAGATACAGAACAGGTTACTAAATTGTTCAAACATATCGTACAAAAAAGATTATTTGCTCTAGAAAGATTCATGGCTCAGTTTAGGGTTGCATCAACATGCGGATATTTTTCAGACTAGGCTTAAACCACATTGTCGCCTGTCGGGGAAATCCCCAACCATCTTCTGGAAGGGTGATAACTCCCATGAGCTCATTTTCCCCCTTGCTGCAGGTTACAACGACAAATACAACTAAATGCTGGTTCCCGAAATGCATAGTACGCGATGTACACACAATTTGACCTCATGAATGGAGTCAATGTTCCATCAGGAGCATTGCCATCATTTATCTTCAGGTTCAATGGATAATTCAGTCCAATGAACAGAGAGTGTGTGCCAAGGCTGTCAACTCGACTCCAATTGGGTCCAATCAGGGATAGATCTTTCTCAAAAACATGTATGACAGGGGCAGGACACTCCCGCAGGATAAGGCCATTACCATGATGCAGAACTTCTGCTGGCTCAAGGTGATCATTGCTACGTATATACCGATCTTCATGGATGATCATCAAGCGCTTGCCATCGGCTGATCGAGCTAAAAACCATCTGCCAGATGGTTCCTTCATCGGTGATGGGATCACGAATGGCGGGGCAAGGTGTGCATCTGCATTGTAAACGGAGACAACAAAAAATAGTGTTTGAATGGCTCGGGAAGACAATAATACCAGTAGCTGCAACTTCACATTTGTAGGATCAAATGGAGGATGCAGTCATTATACTTGTATAAAATCTCGAAGAAATAAAATTGTTCCCATTTGAGATGTATGTTAATTACACTCATATTCATTGATGGTAGATACATGTCTCAACCTTATCTGATCCATGATTGTAATGCTTTGAGTACATCGAATATTGAAATAAATTGAAAGTTTGCATGCATCAATTGATGAAGAGGCCAGGGCTAAGCTCCTTATTCATATTCTGACAAGAGCATGCAGTAACTAATTCAGGAATGCATTCATATACTGCAATAATCTGGTTTGGGTTGACAGATTAGTGCACAGCATATACTACTGTAATTCGTTTGTAGCAATGGTTCAGTCAGGTTAGGATAATTTAATGGTGCACAAAAAAAAAAAAAAAAGTCTTAGTGAGCAATTAGTTATTTCAGTTACAATATATCATGAATGGGCTTGATATTAAAATTTATTGCGAAGTATATCATATGGATTGAAGAATTACCAGCCTGTGATTGATCCCAGCAATATGTGGTGCCGGTCCACCCATCCACCGCAACAATAAAGCCGTTGTGCTCGATGGCATCACTGTAATCTACACCCCAACTAGCAAGAGAGAATAACCTCCACTCCTGGCTACCATTAGCCAGGTAAGCGAGTCCAGAATTGAATAGAGCGATGAGCTTGTAATCTGAGTAATGTCCAGCTTTTGTGGGCACTTCGCAAATTACAATCTTCAACAAAAACATGGCACGCCCATACGTCATGTACCTTTCAGGAGGCAAGTCGGGGAAGCCAATCCATTCCTCCCGAAAAATGTTGCAAGTTTCCGACGATGGTAGGGAGATTTCTTGGTGCGTGTAGATGTTCGCGAGGAACCAGTTCCCACCACTGTCCACGCCGGCGATCCAGTCGCCATTCATGCCAACCCAGAATCTATTGTCCATGAACGGCAGGATGGCTGTGCGCCGAGGATGGTCGAGGGGCACAACGTGGTACACCGTGTGGTGCGCACTACTATCATCATAGTGCCAATGGGCAGAATCGGGCATCAGCAAGCAGGGTCCATCCCAATGGTGTAGATTCATGTTGTCGGCGACATGGCGGCACAGCGTTTTGGAGCATGCGGCCAGCCGGACGTCGACTGTAACGTCCAGACTCTGGGCAATGAGATTGAACAGCTCGGCGGGGAGCTTCCCCCAGTCGCCATCCAGCTGGTCGTCGTTCGATGCCGCCATGGAGACGAGATGGATTTAAAAGGGCGGATGCAAGTATGTGTGATTGGAGTTTTGTAGGAGAGTCGAGCGGGAAGGAGGAGTGCTGCGGTTCTGCGGAGGGGTGAGGAGAGAAAGCTATGCAAATGGGAGATCTAGAGGATGAAAAAACTTCTAGCAGCGGTTGGCGAGTGGAGAACGATGATGGAAGTGGAGAGCCAAGGATGGAAACGATGGACATGAAGAGTAGGAGTGGATATGACTTTTTTTATTCTTCAGCAGCTGCATCGAGGCGCCGAGTAAAACTTCGGCTAGGATAGCACGCCACTACGTCCTGGTGCAGTTACTGTCCCGTCAAATCAGTTTGACCACAGAAATGGTTTCTTTATTACAGTATAACTTAATTTTTTCGAACAATATATACTAGTACTCCATTTAATATAATCACTCCGATTCATATTACTTGTCAAATGATATGGATGAATCTAGAACTAAAATGTGTCTAGATATATCTATATTATAGTCAACTAATATGAATCCGAGTTTGTTTGGTTCAAAGGATTTCTAAAGGTATCTTGTACGGAGTAGGATTTTTACACATAGGGATTTTTCCTATAGAGCTTGCTTGATTCAAAGGATTGAGAACCCTCCAAAATACCTATGGATTGCTTTCTCTACAATCCTATCTCTCGGTAATATTGCTATGTGTCTATAACAACTATGAAATGAACTCAATCTCAATAGAAATTTCCTTTGTCTTTCCGATCAAACAACTAGTTATTTTATGTCTTCATATAAATTAAGATAATTTTTAGGTTATAGGTAATTATTTTAGCTGTGTGATCATCTTTTATGATCAAACTTACTTGATCAGCCGCGCAAAGGAGCAGTGGTGTGCATTAATACGGCCGCATGGGGAAGGCACAGCTAGCGACGATGAGACGTATCGCCAGCATTGGCCTAAGGAACCGTCGCCACCATTAATAAAAGCTATCCCTTTGGGCACCATGTCTCCCACTACTTCACGCACGCATGGCTGGGGAAGCCGGACAGAAAACATGACAACCAGGGGGAAAATGAATAAAAATAATACAAAGTCGAAAATATTTCAAAAAATAAACTTTGTACTTCGTAAGAAACTCCATGCGTTTAGCAAATGCGAAGGCAATATGTAGAAACACGTCCAGACCCCACGCCTTAGAACCACTTCAAAGCTTAGATTATATTGATTTTTAGAAAGTCAAACTATGTTGTTTGACTAAGTTTTTACCAAAAGCATTAATATGCAAGATACAAAATCAACATTATTAGATAGAAAATAAATTATATTTTCATATGTATTACATGTGCTGATAGATTCTTCTAAGAGTTTGGTCGAACTTTACTTGGTTTGACTTTTCATTCAAAAAAAATATACAAAGCTTTAAGCATTGGAACGGAGGTATTTTTCGAAGCACCTACTTGTCTTTAGAAGACAAAAAGAAAACATGGAGTAAGGTTGTTTTTTGTGCAAAAGCTTACGTCAAAATCTGGTTATTTGTGTAAAAAGAATCTCAAATTGTGTTATGTGCAAAAACTGCACAAGTGGTGGTATGTGCAATTTCCTCCATCACACAAAAGGCAAGCCATTGATACATATATAATTGTGAATAATTACAAAAGTAGTAGGCAGCTAATAAGCGCACATGATTAAACTGCTATGCGAGATCTTTAGCCACCAGAAGTCGTTCCCGCGCCTCTCTAGCATTGAAAATCACGCGTTCTGCGACTTCCATCAAAGAGACAAGCTGAGCTTTGATCCGTTCTCCCAGATGAATGGCCTCGCCACAACTCCTACGAGCACAGGCCGTGATCTCATCCACTTCTAGGAAAGACACCGCCTGCCTGTACCGAAATATCTTGATCCCTAACTCTCCGTTCTCCTCCCGCATGCTGGCAAGATCCAACTTCATCCTCCGACAAGATAAGCAAGGGAGTGATCCTGCCAAAGGTAACAACAAACATATCGAGCGTTACCGGCAAACGAAGGGCACAAATTGGCTGATTAACGAATATGGTCACTAACATGTAGGATAGACTTAATGGTGTCTACATGTCAGTGACTCTAAGAACCCAAAAACCAGCAACCCAAAGTCAGCTAGTAATATTAACCTCCGTCTTCAGCTCCTTCATCCTCTTGAATGGCGGGGAAGCTGGCAACTTATCTTCTTCTACGACCTCTCACTGGAACCTGACGTCGAAGGATGAGAGATCCTGCGAACGGATGTGCTGCGCCTGCGCGTGCGATTCCCAGGGCGCTTCTGGCGTAACTCGGAGTTCTCCACGCCGAGATGCGGAATTCGCTCCCGGGGCCTTGTTGACCCTAAGCCGAGATAGCTCCTGTGTAAGCCGACGAAAAATGTTCAAAATGTTACAGATCAGGCATATCATTACCAATGCAAACGAGGTAAGTGAATCTCCGGGATCTCGCCCAAAGACCGCGGTTGGTCCAATGCCACCACATCTTCTCCGAGATTGACTAACTCCTTTACATCATCTTCTCCGACATTGACTATCCCCTTTACATCATCTTCTGCTCCGAGCTTGACCATCTCCTTTACATCATCTTCTCAGCTTGATCATCTCATTTCACATCATCTTCCCAAGGAGAGCCACCCTCCCCGCGGGAAGATAATGATAGTCCGAGACACCAAGAAACGGTTGTGACTAAAGAGGCGAGTAACCCTTGTGTCTCGGGTTAACGAACGGCGGACGCCGAGCCCGCATCGTCTCCTCCGAGATCTCCCCTTCGCAGCAAGGATCACAGAGACAGCATCGGTAGTAGTATTTGCATGGCGTGGGGCGCTAGGGGGTCGAGAAGCTAGGACTGCATCTTCTCCTCCGAGCCCTTCCTTGGTAGACATGACAAATGAAACGAGGTGTGGGGGCGTAAAGGTATAAAATGGCGGACGGCCGCCCCGCCTCGGCCCTCCAAGGCTTATTTTTTTTGCCTTACTAAACTAAAAACCCTATTTTGCGTCTCACACGGACTGCCCTCAGAGGGCTGCAGGGTCCCATATGCGTGCAGGTCCCACACTTTAGGTAGGCAAACTTCCAACAATCTTCTTTGTCAAGTGAAGACACGTCGTCAAGACTCTCTCTCTCTCTCTCCCCCCTTTTGTCATTGAAAAAAAAAATATTAGACGGGCGCGTAGCCTGCACCGCGATTTTGAAAAAAGTAATCCTTTTGGCGAAGAAAATACAAATACACAAAAGACAGTCCAAAGAAATAGATTGCTCGGGAGGGTCAGTCCATAATTTTCTTTGCCAAAAGGGTTATTTCTGTCAAAATCGCCGCACTGCAGGTTTGCAGCACTGAAAAACCTTGCGTGCCAGTCAACATCACTTCCCGGATAGAGGGAAAATATCTAGTGATACCATCCCTTACATGATACCATGATACCACTTCATAATATTTGAATTCTAAGTGTCGAAAAATTTAGAAAATTGTGATGCTACCCTAAATTTGTGGGACCCCAAAACTGCAAATCAAGCCAAAGAAACACACTCTTGTCCCCTACCCCCCCCCCATGATTTTGACCTAAATTTGAAATCAAGCCAAAGGTGGTTCAAAAAGGCAATCGGAAATCATGGATTGTTCATCATTTTTCTATATAGCTAGGGAAAATAGCACATGCCATACCAATGTTTTAGAAAAGAGCCCTTCAAAAAAGTGTGGCAACATATATGTTGGAATTCGACCATCTTAATTTATTCCCACGTGTGAGCTTTGGTACTACTACTACACAAGAACCATGTCAAACTTTTGAATCATGGCCCATTTTATGTATATATTTGCAAATTTTCATGCACGCATGAAAACTTTGCAAAATATGTGCATTTTGGGTTGTCGCACATAAATGTGTGTTTACTTGACTGCCACCAATTAATCCAATTCTCATTTGTGGGAAACATGACACTGTGATGCATATTTTAAAGTTTCATGAATTATCTCAAAGTGAATCCATATATGTACAATTTTTGGAGCAATTCTCATAAGTTTTAAACCTAGCTAGTATTTCCTGACCAAGATTCAAATGGGCATAAAATTAAAAAAATTTAAAATGAAAAACCAAAGCACATAGCCTCTTCTTATGTCAGCATTCATGCTGATAAACAAGGTCTAGACATATTCAAATCCAGAAAATCATGTATCTACCCCAACCCTAAACTGTCTTATGAAGTGTCAAGCATGAAGAGAAGTGGTTTTGGGTTTCAAAACATGGAAATTTCAAAAAACCTCCCAAAAAGCTTCATTTTAGAGTGACTAAGAAGGGATCCATGCTTACCTTTTAATTTTTTAGATTTTAAACTTGCTTAAATCTTTAGAAACTAGGATTTGACCAAGATTCAAATGGGTATAAAATAAAAAAAAACCAAAACAATGATAAACCAAAGCACATAGCATTTTATGTCACATCAGATTCATGTTGATTAACAAGGTCTAGACATATTCAAACTAGAAAATCATGTATATATCCGTCCCTAACCTTAACTCTGTTTTATATATGAAGTCAATCATGAAGAGAAGTGGTTTGGTTTCAAACATGAAAATTTAAGAACATCCCAAAAGCCGCTTCATTTTAGAGTGACGAAGGAGGATACATTTTCATTTTCATATTATATAATTTTGTTTAAATCTAGGTCAAACATAGGATTTGACCAAGATTCAAATGGGCATAAAATAAAAATAGAAGAATGAAAAACAAAAGTACATAGTCTTCGTATGTCATATAATAAGCTTTCAAGTTGATAACAAGGTGTTTAGACATGTTCAAACCAGCATAAATCATGTATCTAGCCCCTAACCATAAACTCCGTGGCTGATCTTATGAAGTCTAGCATGAAGAGAAGTCGATGGTTTAAAACATGAAAATTTCAAGAACCTCCCAAAATCTTCAAATGGGCATAAAATTCAAAACAAAAACAAATAAAACTAAAGCACATAGCCTTCTTATGTCATATAGTAAGAATTCGATGATAAACAAGGTTCAGACATATTCAAACTAGACAAATCATGTATCTACCCCAACCCCCTCAAACTCTGTCTTATGAAGTCAAGTATGAAGAGAAGCGGTTTTTGGGTTTCAAACATGGAAATTTCAAAAAACCTCCCAAAAGCTTCATTTTAGAGTGACTAAGAAGGATCCATGCTTACCTTTTAATTTTTAGATTTTAAACTTGTTTAAATCTTTAGAAACCTAGGATTTGACCAAGATTCAAAATGGGTATAAAAATTCAGAAAAACCAAAAGATTGATAAACCAAAGCACATAGCATTCTTATGTCATAGGGTAAGCATAGCATTCAAGTTGATTAACAAAGGTCTAGACATATTCAAACTAAAATCATGGCAGTGACTAAGAAGGATTCAAAGCCATTTCCGTTTTCATATTTTATACTTGTTTAAATCCAGGTCAAACATAGGATTTGACCAAGATTCAAATGGGCATAAAATAAAAAAAATAGAAGAATGAAAAACAAAAAAGCACATAGTCTTCTTATGTCATATAGTAAGCCTTGCAAGTTGGTAAACAAGGTTTAGACATGTTCAAACCAGACAAATCATGTATCTAGCCCCTAACCATAAACTCGGTTGATCTTATGAAGTCTAGCATGAAGAGAAGTCGTATTGGTTTCAAACATGAAAATTTCAAGAACCCACCCAAAATCTTCAAATGGGCATATAACATTCAAAAAACTAGAAAAATGAAAACCAAAGTAAATACATAGCCTTCTTATGTCATATAGTAAGCATTCAAGTTGATAAACAAGATGTCTAGACATATTCAAACTCGACAAATCATGTATTCACCCCCTAACCCTAAACTCGTATGTCTTATGAAGTCAACCATGAAGAGAAGTGGTTTAAGGTTTAACTTGGAGATTTCAAGAACCCCCCAAAAGCTTCATTTTAGAATGACTAGCTAGGAAGGATCCAGGCTTACCTTTTCATTTTCATGTTATAAACTTGTTTAAATCTTGGTCAAACCTAGGATTTGACCAAGATTCAAATGGGCATAAACATTCAAAAAAATCAAAACAAAAGCTAGCACATATAGTCTTCTTTATGTCATATAGTAAGAATTGAAGTTGATAAACAAGGTCTAGACATATTCAAAACTAGACAAATCATGTATCTACCCCCTAAAGCCCTAAACTAGCTTTGTCTTATGAAGTCAAGCATGAAGAGAAGGTTTTGGGTTTCAGACATGGAAATTTTGAAAACCTCCCAAAAACTTCATCTTAGAGTGACAAAGAAGGATCCAAGTTTACCTTTTCATTTTCATGTTTTAAGCTTATTTAAATATTGGTCAAGCCTAGGATTTGACCACAAGATTCAAATGGGCATAAAAATTCTGAAAATAAAAACCAAAGCACATAGTCTTCTTACGCCATCTATCTATAGTAAGCATATTCAAGTAGATAAACAAGGTATAGACATGTTCAAAATTGCATAAACCTAGATTCTGACTTCCCTAACCCTAAACTCCGGTCTTATGATGCCTAGTATAGAGAAGTCGCTTGGGTTTCAAACGCTGTCAAATAGTGCCATAATTGGAATTTGCAAATTTGTCTAAATTTGAAAAGACATACAAGTTATAGCACACATAGTGCATACATGTTCACATATCCGCACTAGATGCTAATTAACCCTATAGTTTGAGGCCATTTGAATGTCGAAAAAATCTTTGATTAGAAATGGGGTTGTTTGAACCCCGTAGTTGGATTTTTATGAACTTGATCTGTAGTACCGGGCAAAACCCTAGTTTAACGTATTTAATTATAGATTCGTAGGTTGATTTTTCTACCTTTTTATTATTACTATGCAACAAGGACATGTGTGTTTGCCCGTCGAGTGAAGCTCGGAGGAAGAGTCACTCGGAAGGAGGGAAGAAGGGAGAGCATTATGGTGTCTCCCTTTTTCGGTGATGATGTTGACTGTTGTGCTGGTTTGTCACTGAGCAGGAGGTGCGAGCGAGCGAGCGAGAGCGCAGTCGAGCGAGGCCGAGAATGAGAGAGAGATTTGTTTTTTTTTTTTGTGAGAGGGACAACCGAAGGACCCAGAACCCAGATTTCCAAAACGCATCCCGATGCGTCTTGACAAAGAAGATGGCTTGGAGTTTGCGTACCTACTGCACTTGACTTGTGCTCACTGAAGTGTGGGACCTCACGGATGGGCGCCACACGTAAGTGACAGACCTGTTGGCAATGTTGGTGTAAAAACACTGATTATAGTGCATTAGAACAAAGTTTCTATGGATTAACGGTAAGAAATCCAAGTTAACTCATTTACATGACATTATTTTTTCCATGCAACACATCTATCAATTGGTACATTTTGGAGTGACTAAGAAGGATCCATGCTATTCGTTTTCACGTGTTAAATTTGTTTAAATCTTGCTCAAACCTAGGATTTCACCAAGATTGAAATGGGTATGAAAATTCAAAAAAAAAATGAAATACCAATGCACATAGTCTTCTTCTGTCACATAGTAAGCATTCAAGATGATAAACAAGGTCTAGACATATTCAAACCAGGCAAATCATGTATCTACCCCTAATTACCCTAAACTCCGTCTTATGAAGTAAGGCATGAAGAGAAGTGGTTTTGCCTCAAACATGCAAATTTCCAAAAACCCCCAAAAGCTTCATTTTAGAGTGACTAAGAAGGATCGAGTTTACCTTTTCATTTTCATAAAGTAAACTTGTTTAAATCTGGTCAAACCTACCCAAGATTTGACCAAGATTCAAATGGGCATGCATAAAATTCAAAAAAACAGAAAATGAAAACCAAGGCACATAGCCTTCTTATGTCATATAGTAAGAATTCAAGTTGATAAACAAGGTCTAGACGTATTCAAACTAGACAAATCATGTATCTACCCCTAACACTCTAAACTCTGTCTTATGAAGTCAATTAAGCATGAAGAGAAGTGGTTTTTGGTTTCAAACATGGAAATTTTAAAACCTCCCAAAAAGCTTCATTTAGAGTGACTAAGAAGGATCCATGCTTACCTTTTAATTTTCAGATTTTAAACTTGTTTAAATCTTTGAGAAACCTAGGATTTGACCAAGATTCAAATGGGCATAAAAATTCAGGAAAAACCAAAAGATTGATAAACCAAAGCACATAGCATTCTTATGTCATACAGTAAGCATTCAAGTTGATTAACAAGGTCTAGACATATTCAAACTAGAAAATCATGTATATATCTGCCCCTAACCTTAAACTCTGTCTTATATATGAAGTCAATCATGAAGAGAAGTGGTTTGGGTTTCAAACATGAAAATTTCAAGAACATCCCAAAAGCCGCCTCATTTTAGAGTGACTAAGAAGGATCCATGCTTACCTTTTCGTTTTCATATTATATACTTGTTTAAATCCAGGTCAAACATAGGATTTGACCAAGATTCAAATGGGCAGCAAAATAAAATAAAATAGGAAGAATGAAAAACAAAAGCACATAGTCTTCGTATGTCATATAGTAAGCTTTTCAAGTTGATAAACAAGGTTTAGACATGTTCAAACCAGACAAATCATGTATCTACCCCCCAACCATAAACTCGATCGATCTTATGAAGTCTAGCCTCAAGAGAAGTAATGGTTTCAAACATGAAAATTTCCAAGAACCTCCCAAAATCTTCAAATGGGCATAATATTCAAAAAACCAGAAAAAAAAACCAAAGCCCATAGCCTTCTTATGTCATATAGTAAGAATTGTAGTTGATAAACAAGGTCAGACATATTCAAATCCAGATAAATCATGTATCTACCCCTAACACTCTAAACTCGGTCTTATGCACATGAAGAGAAGTGGTTTTGGTTTCAAACATGGAAATTTCAAAAACCTCCCAAAAGCTTCATTTTAGAGTGACTAAGAAGGATCCATGCTTACCTTTAATTTTCAGATTTTAAACTTGTTTAAATCTTTGTGAAACCTAGGATTTGACCAAGATTCAAATGGGCATAAAAATTCAGAAACAAAAAAAATGATAACCAAAGCACATAGCATTCTTATGTCATATAGTAAGCATTCAAGCTGATAAATAAGGTCTAGACATATTCAAACTAGAAAATCATGTATATATATATCTGCCCCTAACCCTA